>OW387145.1:4238764-4875939 GCA_936440205.1 Lepidonotus clava | reverse complement strand
GTAGTAACTTTTATTGACAGAATCAAGTCAGAACTGACTTATGTGTAACAGGCCATATATACCACTCCTTGTTTAAGTATTTTCCGTTTATTTATCGGATATCATTTGGTGAAGTGCCTTGGGGGAATCTTTAGGCAGTTGTACAACCAAGGGGCTATGTCCTCAGTTCATTAGCGACCCCCATGGGCTGTAGAATTACCCTTGGATGCCCCCTGGAGTACGTGTGATGATATTCTTACCTTCATAGTCGATCTTGCCGTCACCATTGGTGTCTGCATCCCGGATCATCTCCTCAATATCCTCCTTGGCCATCTCGTCGCCGAGCGTGGCCAGCGTCTCCCGCAGCTCCGCCACCGTCAGAAAACCATCATTGTTCTGGGGGATGGGGATAAGGTAATGGTCAGGAAGCCATAATAGACTAAAAGCTGTATTCCACATATCGATTTTGCTGTCGATCTTAAAAATTGGCAGTAGGAAAAACGGTCAAAAAAAGAAATGTTATATATCATCAGAAAGGTCGTACGATTCTCTTTCAAACTATATATAGCATGTAAGGATTAATGCCATATTCGCAAAGAAAATCAAGCAAATGCAAAATCCGCAGCATCAAAATCGGTATGTGCCTTAAGGCATATAGATAGTATATGGTAAAGCATAACAGGAATTAAGCAATCCTGTTAAGCAATTAAGAAATCATTGATATTGTTCTGGGGGATAAGGAAATGGTTAGGAAACCATTATGATAATAGATTAAGGGATAGAGAGAGTATACAGAAAACCTCAACAGGAAACCACCATTATTCTGGGGGTCCAGATAAAGAAACAGTAAGGAAACCATAATAGACAAAGGCATATAGATAGCATATACTAAGACACAACAAGAAATGATCATTGGTCACTGAAGGTCACTGAAGGTCATGGGAACGCTCACCTTGCCAAAGACCCTGAAGGTCATTAGAAAACCATGACCTTGTGAAAGACCCTGAAGGTCATTAGAAAACCCTGACCTTGTCAAAGACCCTGAAGGTCATTAAGAACGCTCACCTTGTCAAAGACCCTGAAGGTCATTAGGTAATCACTAAAGGTCACTGAAGGTCATTGGGAACGCTCACCTTGTCAAAGACCCTGAAGGTCATTAGGTAATCACTAAAGGTCACTGAAGGTCATTGGGAACGCTCACCTTGTCAAAGACCCTGAAGGCGTCCTTGAGCTCGTTCTCGGCGTCCTCTGACCGTAACTTGTTGGCGATCATCATCAGGAACTCTTTGAACTCGATCGACCCGTTTCCTGGGTGTGAGAAGGCGATCATGAGATAAAAGTTAACAAGTATCAAACCTTACGATAAGAACTAACAAAAGACAGGATTAGACACATTCAAAATTGAATACTTTTAATGCTAACCAAATCTTTTTTTTTTTTATAAATCTTCACAAATCTTAGAAATATGTCTGTCAATAGATTGCATACGTTTGCTAATTTTTGATTCTTATATAGGTTCTTTAACCAAGCACATTGATTTATAAATGGCGATGATATCATTCTTTATTATAGTATAGTAGGGCGTCACACTATTGAGAAAGGTCTATAGGAAGCCATTTGGTATAATCAATGCAATACTTCGGAATGCTGAGGCAGAGGCGTGTTGCGAATATGAATGAATCTAATATCTGCATCGTCAGCACTTTATCAACACAACGACCGACTGTGTCACTTGGAGAACAGCGAAAAAGGATTTATGCATGACGCGGAACAGCATTGCAACGACGTTTAAAATATTTTAAATGATATCAAAAGAGACTTTGGTCAGGGAAAATATGTAAAGGTTCAAATAAGAAAAAAAAGTGCCAGAAATATTCCCGTACGCAAGATTCCACGGTAGACGTTACCATAGTTATTATGGACAAAACCTGCTGTAAACCCTCGTTATTCACTTCCAAGCGTCTTAGGCAGGCAGCCAAACTGGATTCAATTCAGGGTTCAATTCCCTGCTGTGTGACCCTGATAGTGATCTTCTCAATTCATTTCAATATATTAATGTTTCAACTGTTCTTGCCAGGAATATGACCATAGCTGTTAGAATGGCGTAAAAGAACCATCACTCACTCTTTTTTTATTTTCATTTTTTTTTGGGGGGGGGGGGGGGGGGGGGACGAGGAAGTAGAAGGGGAAGGATTGGGGGGGGGGGGGGAGACATTGGGTTGGGTGAAGAGGGGGCAAGGGGCAAGAGCGCAGACTTCGGGGGGGGGGGGGGATGTCCCATGGCCCCCGTCTTACCAAACATTGCTTTCGTTGGCCATCATCGGACATTAGGTCCCGACGTGAAGATCGGCCCATATCGATCACGGCAGGAGGTTATGGGCTGAGATAAGGGTGGACAGTGATGTAGGTGTAGCACAGGGCCGGGGTAATGGCTATATAGTAGATCGATGATAATTTACGGAGGGGATCTTTGACCGAGTGGGGTGGGGGTGGAATAGTATAGAGGGTAGAGTGTTCGCCTCGCACGTGGCTGGACCGGGTTTGAGCCTTGGCTGTGCCAATTGTACCGCCTTGCCTTCCCATCATTTCCATCCCAATAGATTCGATTACCAGTACTTTGAACAACCCATAAACTTTGAGTTGGTCCTGATATAGCTGAAAAATTGCTTAATGGAAGTTGAGCTCCAACAAGCATCATTATTTTTGTTGTTGTTGACATTTTATTTATACTGCAACAAGATCAAATTACATGAATCTGGTCTCCCTCTTGTAGACAGTACCTATTAGCTTATAGAAAAAACAGCTCGGGAGTTAGCTTGATAAATTATATCTCCCCCCCCCCCCACCACTGGCTACGGGGCTGAATTGGCAAAAATATGATTAGAAGAAAACGGCCGTGCACGTACCGTCGGCGTCGACCTCAGCGATCATCTCCCTGATCTCGCTGTCCGTGGGGTTCTGGCCGAGCCCCCTCATCACCGCCTCCAGCTCCTTGGCCGTGATGGTGCCGTCCCCGTCCCGGTCAAACAGCGCGAACGCCTCGCGGAATTCTGTCAAAGGTACATTGGTTATAAAATGTGGATAAGGCCCAAGCAAGAATACGACGTTATAATAACGTTGCAGCAACGTTCTGTTGAGACCTTGTTTGGTTCTTGTTACGTTCTTTTGAGGGCACCCAAAAACGTCTTTAGAACTTAACGTTGCAACGTCACACTAGAACTTTGTTGAGACGTTCTTGTAAGGTTATTTCACGTTACAATAACGTTATTATAACATTCTTTATTAGTTTGGTGTCAACTTTACCAAAATAGAATGTTATAATAATGTTCTTTTTCAGTAAGTCTAAACCTTACCTAAAATAACGTTATTGTTACGTGAAAATTGGCCAGGTCTCAGACCAATTAAAAAAGTACAGTCGCAGAACGTTCTTGTTACGTTGCTGCTTTCCTGGGGGGGCCTTCCATTTAGTGAGTATGCACATTTAAAAAAATCTCAGATCCCCAACTCCCCCTTCAGGGGCGTAGCATGCAGCCTTAAAGTCAAAGGGGGTTCCAGGTAAATCTAAGGGGTTCCAAGTTACAATTTTGGCAAGATTTCTTATATTTTGGGAAATCTAAGGGGGTTCCCCTGGCTACGCTACTGGCCCTTAATCAACAGTACGCATTAGATTTGTACTAGAACGTACGCACGTTTTATAAAATCTCTGACCCCCTCCCCCCCTTTATGTGTACATACTTAATGGCAGGCCCCTAAATATCTATATAAACCGGCTTTAGCAGGAAGCAAGGTCCCCTCCCCCTAATTTTGACCAAATTTTGTTAATGTAAAATTCTTGGACACAGAGGTTTCTGAGGAAACGTTTACAATAGACTTTTTCATTAGTGTGGCATCCCGCTAGCAGATCTGTCAGAAGCACAGAGATAGGGAATGGTTTTCTATGGAGCTGGGCCTCAGGTTTGAGGAATTTGAGGGGCATTTCTTATATCTAAGTACCTAAGTGTGTATCTCAAGGTTAGATCCAGAGATTTTCAAAAGGGAGAAGGGGGTGCCCTATACACCTTTTTCATGAATTGGCGCAATGGACTCTCCAATAGGCCCCTCGTCTCCAAAACCTGAGGTCCAGCTCCATAGGAAATCATTCCCTATCTCTGCTTCTGACAGATCCACTAGCGGGGTGCCACACTAAGTCTATTGTAAACATTTCCTCAGAACCCTGTGTGTCCAAGAAGTTTACATTAAAAAGATGTGGTCAAAATTAGGGGGCGGGGGCCTGCAGCCCCTAAAGCCGGTTTATAGTAATTAGCGACTCGCACATAATGTCTATGGATTTCAGCTTTTGAAGTGGTTAAGGGAACATTGTTTGAAAGATTCTATCAATTATGTAAAGGCATATTAATCTGTGTATTGTGTGCAGTGAATCTACATTACTTAGATAACCGCTCCATATTCTGTTTTGGATGTACAATGTCAGACCAACTCTGATATATATGCATTAATAATTTGATGCATCATAATGTTTTTTTGTTAGATGTTGGAGTAAGTATGTTTGATTACTAACCTGCGATCTGCTCATCCCGCAGCTGGTCAGCCTACAACAAGATCAAAACTCACAATAACTGACGTAAGCTCCCAGTAACCAACATAAACTCCAAGTAACCAACGTAAACTTCCAGTAACCAACGTAAACTCACAGTAAACAATGTAAACTCACAGTAAACAATATAAACTCCAAGTAACCAATGTCAACTCCCAGCAACTGATATAAACTCCCAGTAACCAATGTAAACTCCCAGTAACCAATGTAAACTCACAGTAACCAATGTAATCTCACAGTAGCCAAATTAAGTTCACAAAATTTGACACAATCTCACAGTAACTCATTTAAACTCCCAGTAGCTGACATAAATATTCAGTAACCAATGTAAACTCACAGTAAATCATTTAAACTCACAGTAACTGATGTAAGCTTCCCGTTACTCATCTAAACTCACAGTAACTGATGTATGCTCCCTGTAACTCATATGTAAACTCAGAGTAAACAAATAAACTCACAGTAAATAACATAAACTTGCAGTTTCTGACGTTAATTCCCAGTAACTTATCTGAAGTCCCAGTAACTGATATAAACTCCCAGTAACCAACGTAAACTCCCAGTAACCAACGTAAACTCCCAGTAACCAACGTAAACTCCCAGTAACCAACGTAAACTCCCAGTAACCAACGTAAACTCCCAGTAACCAACGTAAACTCCCAGTAACCAACGTAAACTCCAAGTACCAAATATAAACTCCCATTAAACAGTGTAAACTCATAGTAACCAACATAAACTAACAGTAACAAATGTCAACTCACAGTAACCAACGTTAACTCCCAGTAACCAACATACACTCACAGTAAACAATGTAAACACACTGCAGTTACTAACGTAAACTTCCAGTAACCAGCCTAATCTCACAATAACCAATGTATTCTCAGAGTAACCAAACTAAGTTCACAGTATTTTGTACATTCTCACAGTAACCAATGTAAACTCACAGTAACCAATGTAAACTCATAGTAACCAACATAAACGCATAGTAACCAAATTATGTTCACAGAATCTAATGCATTCTCACAGTAAGTGATGTAAAATTCCAGTAACCAATGTAAACTCACAGTAACTCATATAAACTCATAGTAACTTTCTGTATTAGTTAATGATGATACTTGCTGGGACCAGACGATCTGATACTAATAATCTCAGGAACAATGTCCTATATTGTGTGTCTGGTCTGGGGTGTCGGTATTTACACAAGTAATCCTGTCTCGTCTAAACATCATTGTTGGTGTTTACAGTCATGGGCCACGACAGTGGACAATTAAATAACCGTCCGACTCCCACAGCCCTATCCTAAGTCAACCCAATCACCTCCGCCATCTGCCGCTTTCCCAGCATGCCTAGGGATGGATCGGCCGCCATATTGATTCGCGTATCGACTAGGTGAAGATAATGGTCGATTACAACAGGCACACCTTGGGAGAGACGCGAGCAAAGGAAAACCATTTCCTCTTACAGCATGTCTGTGCCTTTCCTTAAGATCTGCACTTAAGTGTTATTACTTCGTTTGTTTTCAAATTGGAAGGTGACTTCCTTAGGCCTATATCTTGCGATAGGTGTATACGAATTCGCTATATGGTGGACACCATTGCAGCAGAAAAGGCATTGGTAGATCGAATTTCAGCATTTCTTTTCATTCTAATGATGCCAATGAAATGTTGATATCCCCGTGGGACAAATCGAGAAGTGGAAAGTGTGTGTTCTTTTGGATTGCTCGCAATTCTCCCAGACGCGGTTCTCTTGTTAGTAGTATTTTGGGCTACCTGCAGGCTAATTCAAGGTGCATTGTGGGTAATATGTTGACAAGTCCATTTCCTGTTACAAGCCTTTAACATATCATTATTAGTCATCTATGATATGTTCCTTTGTTGGAGATTATAGAAAGGTGGAATTAGGAACCTTTTCTTTTTGTTACTGTATGTACCTAAAATTCTGAAGATAATTTTAAAATATTTTCATTACATAGTTTTATTTTGCCAAAAGATGCATCATTTCTATTGGTTTTCCCATGATTTTGTCTACAAAATATGCCTGAATTAGCCTGCAGGTGCATAAAATATAGGAAAACATGGAACTGCGTCTTCCTGAATTCTAAGCTTCATTGCCTCCCCTATGGCATCCTACATGAAGGGAGGATGCAGGGGTTAGGGGGGGGAGAGTCAGTGCCCTAGGGGGGCAAACCCTTACCCCCCTTATAAAAATGACAAATAAAAACATCATTTTTACAATCATCTTCCAATTTTAAGATCCTAAAATGTTCTCCCCCTTGGATCCGTGCTACCTTGGTCCAACAAATGGTGCCGCACAATTTGTTGGACACTTGAAAAAAGGCAAAGGGGGAAATGTCTCTTGCATATATATATATATATATATATATATATATAAATATACTGTTTCAGTAAAATACTGACATCTCACCCCCTACCCCCGTTTCAGAAGGCCTCTGTCTATGGTACTGGCAGTCATACATACATACATGTCACCATGGATGTTGTACACACTGTTTACACAGCGTCCCACAATGGTATCCCACATCGATTGAGCTGTTCTGTAAGGGGGAGGGGGTTTGGTCATGTTGTCATTGTACTCGGACATCACATATTCATAAGGCGGATCAATGGTAGAGACATTGGGACTGGGTGGGTCTGAGGCTAGCTGTATTTGCCCTATGTATATATGTGTGTGACCCAGTTGCTAACGCGCTAGAGTGAGTGAGTGATGGATGTTTTACGCCATACCAACAGCCAGGGCCATTTTCTTGGCAAAAACAAGTGGGGACGAATTCTGTCTTAGGTGATTGTATCTATGAGATGAAGGTGACAGGGCAGGCAAACAGCAGGAGATCAAAACTTGGAAATCATTTTTGCTGTACCACATCCCTTCATGAACCACTGGGTACGCCCTTGCTCAATGTTATTCTCAACCAGGAACTTAATAGTTATCTTCATTGTCAATCAATTATCTATACGGTTATACTCTGCCACTTCAACGATCCCCAATTAACAAAAACATGATCTCATCCATTGGATCAATAAGGTTCTAGGACATATACCCCCCCGACACTTACCCCCCGGACACATACCCCCCGGACACTTACCCCCCGGACACTTACCCCCTAGGACACTTACCCCCTAGGACACATACCCCCTAGGACACATACCCCCTAGGACACATACCCCCTGGACACTTACCCCCTGGACACTTACCCCCTGGACACTTACCCCCTAGGACACTTACCCCCTAGGACACATACCCCCTAGGACACATACCCCCTAGGACACTTACCCCCTGGACACTTACCCCCTGGACACTTACCCCCTAGGACACTTACCCCCTAGGACACTTACCCCCCAACCTTGGCGTATAATGTAGAGGAAATTATGTGGTAAGAACTTAGTCTTTCTAATGGAAATTAAACTAAATAAATATCCCTCTCTTCTAATAGATGTCTAGGATTCAAATCTAATAGACTACTCATCCCTACTCAACAGTTAGTGGATGTGGAAGTGTCAAAATAAGTGACACCCGTTTGGATGTCAAGGTAATTTTAATCCCTGTTGTTTAAGGCACCGGTCACCAGCCCTGGTCCTAATTGGAAGTAAACAAATATATATCCTGTTCCTAGTCACTATATTCCACAGTTTTTAATAATGGGCAGTAAACTAAATATATATCCCTCTCTTCTGATAGTTCTTTAGGATTCATACCTAAAAGGCTAACTCGTCCCTATTCCCAGTCACTATTTTCCACAGTTTTAAATAATGGGGAGCAAACTAAATATATATCCCTCTCTTCTGATAGTTCTTTAGGATTCATACCTAAAAGGCTAACTCGTCCCTATTCCTAGTCACTATTTTCCACAGTTTTTAATTATGGGGAGTAAACTAGATATATATCCCTCTCTTCTGATATATATATTATACTTAAATTCAACATGTGACTGTTTCACCTCACCCTCAAGAGCCCCCTCCCATGGGAGGGCCGCCAGTCGCCCGGCCTAAAGTTAACATAAGGGGATTACTGGACGTCCATTTGAAGACACCCCTTCAAAACATCATTAGAGCAAGTTCTCCAAGGTTGGGGGGTAAGTGTCCAGGGGGTAAGTGTCCTAGGGGGTAAGTGTCCAGGGGGTAAGTGTCCTAGGGGGTATATGTCCTAGGGGGTATGTGTCCTAGGGGGTAAGTGTCCGGGGGGTAAGTGTCCAGGGGGTAAGTGTCCAGGGGGTAAGTGTCCTGGGGGTAAGTGTCCTAGGGGGTAAGTGTCCGGGGGGTAAGTGTCCTGTCACCGATCAATAAAAAACATAACCATATTAATGTGGTACATCAATGAAATTGTCTATAGATTATGATATTGCATGTAAATTCACGATATGCCTTGTTGGTTATGGTTATTTGCCCTTAGTCTTTTTTTTATTCCAAAAGAATGAGCCTTGTATATCTTGTATAGTGAATAAACATGTTACATAATGATTAAAAACGTTTTTTTCCTGTCTGGAACTCGCATTGTGAAAAGTACGTTAATGTAATAATGTTTTGAATTAAACTTGTTCGATGTGCTGATGATCTTGTCAACGGAAGTCTGAGTCATATCAAATCTACTTGGATTTGATATGACTCAGAATTCCGTTGACAAGATCACGCTAACCATGAGCTTTGACCTTCAGAGACCCAGCTGGTGTTCAGCAGACTGGTGACGTGCTCAAGTCCCCAGGGGTCACGTGACACTCAGATGTAAAGGATCGTCTGTTTCCGGTCTCAGAGTACTAGGCCCAGCGGGATATCCCTTTACTTACTGTGTTAGACTCATTATGCCAGTTATGTGATGCATTATTTGCTCCTTCCCTATACTTAATTACTGTACACTCTGTTCTGATAATTATGTCAGGTTGGTGGTGTCTTTCAAAGATAGTGGCTTTGTATATAATGTAACATAGTAGTGGTTCTCCCTCTGTTTAGAGCCCCATCAGCTCTGCGTAGTTTCAAGTGTTAAGACACATTATTATCTGTCAAGAGTACATACCAGTAGGCGGGGTCTATGTGTAAGGGGGCCCTATATATACCGATCTGCTCAGCAGGGAGAGCAGCTTTCATAGCTGGGGCCAAGTGCCACGGAGAGCCCCTGTCACTCTGGGTTACTGCTGTATCGTGACTCTTCAAAAATACAACCATTAAGGAGAACCTGGACGTTGTCTTGTCAATTAACACAACAAACATTGGCGTGCCCTGATTATACCTAAAAATACCCGTGCATTTATTTTTTAATTGAATTTTTATACAGGCTGAGTTCACTTTATCAAATGATCTTCCACTGCAGACCTGCGGACCATTTGGGCACAATTCTGTGCAGGGGTCATCCAAATGTCCTTTTTTCCATGCTGCACTGCATGGGACACTCAAACCCATGCAGTGCCAATGCCAACGGGTGGTACCAATGCCTCAAGGACGTTGGCCACCCTGACCCCCAAAGGAAGTGGAGATGCTGGGATGCCAACAATAACTCTGCCACCCCAGACACAATTGCCCAATTAACTATCCACATATTTCTAACACCCATTTCACCATACATTAGTCCCCATAAAGTGTACAAACTGCAATTCTAATTCACGACACAATTCAAAGCCCACAGTTTTCTCCATTCAAGGAAAAGAAACAACACACAAAACACAGTAATACAACATGACATACACTTAAACATGAAGCATCATGTTATCAACGTCTCAGAAATGTTAAAATGTAGCAATTTCATTTTCACAGACAATAACTTAATTCAACATGTTATACTGCATTTTATTCATTTGCCAGATACAATTAACATAAAAAAACGTGAGGCTGGCAATACAGAAGACCTCCTAAAGACTGGAGTGGGAAAGGCAGCAGTAAAGGGGGTACAATATGCACCGAGCAGGTAGTGGTACGACCCGCTATGTTTACGGCACATGAGGGTCCGGAATCAGCCAATCAGAGAAACCGGAACTACATTTTTGGTGGTGACCGGAAATAGTTTCTAAAACCACTCTTATATATTATTATGATTTTAAAGTGAAATATATTTAGGAACTTTCATATGGATATTCTTAGGTATAATTAGTCTTAAGAGAAATATGAACATAAGCCCTTTACCAACCCATACACTAAAGTCTCACACCCACTAGGCTGGACCAGCCATAAATCGGCTTATTACTACAAAAAGAATTGGCCGATTTTAGTGCTGATCGGGCTTACTAACCAGTATGCAATATTGAAATGTACATGTTTGATATGAGTTTGTGCTAAAAGCAGCCATCTATTTAGGTAGAACCGGCCAGTTTTAGCATCAATCTGTTGGACGACTTGGTCAAATTCGCCTAGTGGCTGCAGGGCTTTAGTTTGAACGATACATGCTTACACGGTTTACCATATATGGGCAAATGATGTCATTTGGCAAGTAAATTTCATTCTCTCAAGAGCGTCCCACAAGACATTAGTGTAGTGTATGTATTCATCAGAGTGGCTTCTGTGTGCTCGAGAGTGGCGAAACCGTGTAAGCATGTAAGATAAACGAACAATATGGTTGAACCAGCATGTTCCGAATGGGGAGGGGAGGGGACGGTCGGGGACACGAGGGGTCCGACACGGGGACGCACTGTAGCGCACTGGGCGGCCAATCACAGGGGAGATGCACAGTTTCTGCGGAGGGGTTTTCTGAAAGTTTACTATAATATAATACAATAATCAAATCTTGGCAAACAATGAACAAGGGCAGACGGGTGAATTTCTCATCCAATTTGGCCGGGCAGGGTTTGGACAGCACAGGAGGCAGGGAAGGGCCATATTTTAACAATTTTGATCATGTCTCAAAGAAAAGAAAGCAAACAAATGTTTTCTGAGTGTATATGGGTTTCATGAATACAGACATATACTTTTATATTCTCAGACAATGAAAAGGAATAGAAAATTAAGTAGCAGGAAACCTTTTTCAAACATAACATAATTTATATATATACCTCACCCTAGACCTGTCCACTTTAGGATGTAATGCTTGCATGATACAGAGGCTGGACATAATTGCAGTTTTTGCAAAGTCAGCCACTGACATAAATCTGAATGAATGAGTTAGTACTTTTGTTTTCTAAGTCAATAAGGTGTTGATAAATGAGGATGAATTATTATTTTCTCTCAATTAGGTAATTACCTCCATTTCAGGTGTACCAAAATAAGGTATGTTTTTGTGATTTAGGGTTGGACAGTGTGGGCAAAGCTAAAGGGCTTTGACACTGTTCACTATGGGAAAATGCCATTTTTGCTTTCCAGTCCTACAGCTACATAATAAGTTTTTATATAAATATTATTTAAAGTCATATTGAAAGTAAAAGCTTATAAAATTTAGTTTTGGGTAATACTACTAGGAAAATTACTGTGAATCAAGTATGATGCAAGTTGATATCATAGAAATAAGGGGTGGGCTAGCTGGCAAAGTGGACAGGTCTATTGAATTGATACAAAACTAAAATACGAAACTAAATGACATGAACAATAAAGAAAACAGCACCGATCCTCCTTGTGGGGTCAGACCAAGGTCAGGGGTGAATGTCAGGGGTGGGGAGGGGGAAGGGAGGGGGTATGTTGGACACCATGGCATAGGGGGGTGGGTTCTTTAATCCGCGTTAATAATACTGTTGGTATAGACTCAGGTCAGAGGGTGTAGGCAGCATACTACAACATGTGACGACCTACCTGGTTCGGTGTCTGTGGACACACGGCCAAAGGAAAAGTGAGAGAACAGTGTCATATCATCGAGTCGTTTCACCAAAGATATTATAGCTATAGATCCTACACTAAATAGCGAGGCTTAACTCTGTAGTTTGATAATACAGGGATTTTACATTCCAAGAAAACATTCCAAGTAATTTGGAATGTTTGGAATGGCCCTGAATATTTGCCAAAATTTGTCATTTTTACTGACTTACAACCAGAAAATTCTAAGTAGAATACAGAAAAATATTTTTTTGAGAATTCTGACAGGTTTCCTTTTAGAGAATTTAATTTGCAATCTAATGATGTATAATATGACCAAAATGCTGAGAATGAGTAAGGAATAAACCCAACTAGAAGACTGAGGTGAAATTTCATAACTTTTGCTTGTTTGCATACATTTTCTTATCAGTTAATAACATTACAAGTAGTTCTATAGTGGAATAGTTTTTTGTTTTACTGCCTGTTTCTCATAAATAACATTAATTCAAGCTTGTAAAGACAGTCTGTTTGCTATTTAATTTCTGATAAATCATAAAAAAAATGTTCTAGAAGACTTCCAAGCCTCTAAGATGACTCAATTGACATGATCTAGCTCAACACTGGGCCTATAGCCTCATACAAGAAGTGTGGCTTTTATATCTAGCAGTTACATGAGTTAAACATTCATATTTCAATGCCTATTTTTAGTTTTTTAAAGTAAAAACAAAAGTTATTTAGATGAATATGAATTGTATTTATTTATTGATTGATTTTCTTTCAAGAACTGATTGATTATTACTCACTCAAATAAACTGGCCAAACCTTGAAAATGAAATTCTGGATTTAAATGTAAAGATTTTGAGTATTGGGGGACATAACCCAGCCATACTTGGATGGAAGTATCTATTCTTTTATCCCTAAGATATATAAAAATTGTCTGAAATTGTCTTAAACCAATCAGACCCCCTCTGGAGGTGTTTTAACACCATCATACAGGGTACATATAGATATAACTTTAGTCTCTTAAGACATAAACCTGATGTGAATCTCATGACCCATTATCCTCGCTATTTGGTGACTGGATCTATACACAAAGATGTGTAAGTCTGAATGTTGCCTACGGCATTTACGTGACGTCGTCTGTTGCAAGAACGAGATTCCCTTGGCCTTCCCAGTTTCATAATGCTATCTATAGATAGAATTAAGAAACAGCTAACACCTTATTGTTCATAAATACCAATAACAGCTAACTCCATACAGTACACACTTTTATAGCACACGGAATAATAATGAATAGATATGTCAATTCAACCAGTTCATGTTGTATCTATAGCAAATTTAAGACCAAATGATTGAAGATCTGAGACATATTTTCAATATATGTGGTTTCTGTAGATATTCTATTGGATTGAGTATAGACACAAACTGTAGCGCATCTGCCATCGGAAGGTGTGTAATGCCACATATATACTACGAGCCCAGCCATTCCCTCATCCGGCAAACAAGCATCACACAGCCTACTGTCACACTGAAGCCTGTATTCCACATACTGATTTTGATGCTGATGATTTTGTATTTGTTTGAATTTTTTCTGAGAATACAACAAGAGACCTTATATTCTATAGACCATTCAAAAGAGTATTGTAAGACCTTTCTACTGATGTATAACATACCTACATTCAACCTTTATTCCTACTGCTGATTTTGAAAATCAGCAGCAATATCGGTATATGTGGAATAAAGGCTTGACACTGTCTCTTTTTGTATTACCTTAGTGCTAGTGCTATGATCCATGAGGACTGCTTGTCATAAAAATTTGATAGAAAAGTATGGACTTTGTCACAGAGATAGACTTTGTCATGGATAGTCACAGAGATCAAATAGTAAGCTATCACACGTCTGTCTGGTATCATACTGAGAATGAAATAGATCTTTAAACGATCTGTTTATACAGCTAAGTGTGTTAATAGGGACATTAAAGCCTGTATTCCACATACTGATTTTGCTACTGATTATGAAAATTGTCAGTTTAAATAAAGGTTAAATATGGATATGTAATACATCAGTAGAAAGGTCTTACAATTCTGTTTTGTATCATGGTATATAGGATGTAAGGTTTCATGTCATGTTTTCAGAGGAAATCAAACAGATACCATATCGGCAGCATCAAAATTGGTATGTGAAGTACAGGCTTAAAGGGACGTTCTCGTCCGTGGGGCGGACCAATTTTGATGCGTTGTAACCCCCAGCCTGCTGCGCCTATTTCACGACGTGACCAATGACGTCGCGTTATTACATTCTGAAAGAGAAAAACACGACGGCGGCTGTCATGTCGTTAGGCTAACGTTGGCGTATGTTAGCCTAACGGCGGACGGACGAGAATGTCCCTTTAAGGTTCATTAAAGGTATGTTAAATACCAACTGTCCATTACCTTTACAATACCTGTATAACAAATTGAAGGTCAGCTGAAGAGTCTCGGAGATATCCGAGACCGATTACTTTCTATCATTATCATTAATGAACTCCATGAAAGCCTTATTCCACTAGGCAATTTTGATTACTATTTGCTATTAGGGTAAAGTCGGGTAATATGGGCATAGCAGGTAATATGGGCACCCCCAATATTTCATATTTCTGTCAGATATAAGTCCTGTAACCTCTTATCACAATGTGGGGAACCAAAAAACATTGGATTAGACCATTTCTTTTCATCAAATTACTATATATTTATCAAGATATGCTACAAAACCTCTAAGAGGGTAGCTGAACTTGCTTGCATGCTGTCACATAATCATACATAAAATATGAGTAAGTAGGAATATCTTAACCATTCAAATGCCACATTGTAGTACAACCTCTTAAGAACAAGTAGAAACACAATCAAAGATATAGGAGAAATAGCCTTTATTCTATAGAGGATCTATGAAAGACTGTTTTTTAGGGTAATATGGGCACCTCCCAAAATCCCATAGTAACCTATGGGAAGTCTAATATGGGCAGGGTTCTTGTCCTGCCCATATTAGCCTCCTCCATTTGTCACTGTAATTCTACAGGGCTAATATGGGCAGGTGTGCCCATATTACCCTAAAATAGGGGGTGCCCATATTTCCCTGCAGTGGGTAATATGGGTTTTGAAAATGTAAAAACTTATTTTCTCAATATATTAATTATTTCTTGACCTAGATAGTCAAAAACCCACTTATTTCTTCAATTACTGATAACAATTCCATAAAAGAAAACAGAAGTTAGCTATGATCATTTCTCTTGATTTCACAGACATGGGTCCTTAAGGTGCCCATATTACCCGACTTTACCCTATATATGATTAGTGCCTATTTCTTCTCGCTATTTTCGAAATTGGTAGAAAATAGGGATGGTGGAATGTAACCTTAAAGCATGTATTCCACAAGTCCATTCTGCTCCCGATTTCAAAAATCACCATGGGAATATTGATTTATCATGAATATGTTATATATCAATATAAAGGATTTTGTCATCTCTTTTAAATGATATGTAGTATGTATGGGTTTCTGTCATATTCCTGTTGATATCTTGGAATTTATCTAAATTCCTATATCTAGAATTGCTGAGTGGAATACAGGCTTTACTTTTGGGCTTCACTTGGCAGCCTCAACCCACGCCTTGTCAGCAGACTTAAAGCAGTATTCCACATAACGATTTTGATGCCGCCGATTTGTAATTTTTTGATTGATTTTCTATGAGAATATGACCTGAAACCATACATCCTATATATCATTTGAAAGAGAATTGTAAGACCTTTCTAATGGTGTATACCACCTTTACATTTGAATTCTATTCCCACTGCCGATTTTTAAAATTGGCAGCAAAATTGGCTTGTGGAATGCAGCGTTCAGTCGGCAGGCCGGGGCTACTGGCGGAGGATGCAGTGGAGTTGACGTCTGTCAGCTGCGTATGACATCTGGACCTATAGACTAATTTCTCACCTTTTCCTCACCGTTTTTCAATTCTCCTTACCATGGATAGCATAATTTCAAAGTTTACCTGCAGACAAGCCTAGATCAAGATGCATGTTGGGAAATATATCGACAAATCACAAGGCTTTAGCATTGAAATTTCCATTAATCATGGCATTATTTGCACTTTAAATGATGAAGGTATGATTTTGACTATATTTTCATCTTGTATTTGTATTAGTTTATTATTTTTTTAGGTTTGTTTGAAAATTCTTTCATAACTCACAGATATATACTGCATTCGGGAGTCCAGGTCCGCACATGCGCACACCTTTGGCTCCACTTCCTGTGGGTGGTCAAGTACAACGTCTTAGCCAATCAGGACTCTCCATTGTTCAATATGGCGCCGCCCACTGGGCCTCTCCTGAATGCAGTATAGCAAATAATTGTATATTTTCTATATGTTTTTTTGTCTACAAAATCAGTCCAAATTAACCTGCAGGTACCTAAAATACTGTAAACTGTATCCTTGGTAGGGAGAATTCTCACTCATTTCTCACCCTGCTAGCTGACCTAAGGGATACACTAGGCATGAGTCTAGCTGTGGCAGTGCGTTGGTGTGGGTAGGTACTGTTGTTTTGGTCGACATTCATGCTTATAGATTTGTATGTGTTGTGTATACAGGGCCGTCCATAATTGATGTCACACTCTTTCGGGGTACTTTTAGGACCCCCACCCCCTGTCACACTGAATTTTATGTTTATATCTGAAAATAAGGCCCGTTTTCAGGCACCGTCACACTTTTCAACCCTGTCACCCACTTCCTTGTGTGCTATATCATTTATGGACAGCCCCTGTGATGATTTTTCCCGTTGTCTCTGGGGCCGTCCATACATGATGTCACATACAAGGGGTGGATATATTGAACAATGTGACACTACTTGATGAATGATGTCACACTTTTTCAGGGTATTTTTAGGACCCACCCACCCTCCTGTCACACTAAATTCTCTAATCTAAACATGAAAATAAGGCCTGTTTTCAGGCAGTGTCACACTGTTCAAACCACCCAACTACCCCCTTGTGCGTGACATCATTTATGGACGGTCCCTTATTTTCATGTTCAAAACAGAAAATTCAGTGTGACAGGGGGGTGGATGGGTCCTAAAAATACCCTGAAAATGTGTGACATCATTTATGGACAGCCCCTGTGTACTGATGTTGTCTCCATGTATGTATACATATGTCCAACCGGTGTGTGACACACTGCACGGAGAGAATGGTGGATCATGTCACCACCAGCACTGTAACAGCTCAGACACTCCGCTACACGACTAAAGGCTAGTTTATACAGATCGACCGGAAAACAGGTTTAGTCTGCCAACCAAATCTGCTAACCCTTTCAAAACACGGCTGCCAACCATACTTATTTAGCCTTGGTCGGCGAGGATGGAAAGGGCTAACGTCTGACAGCCACTGAAAAGCATGGTTTGTCGTTCTGTGGAAACCAGGCTTTTAACCCCTGCCTGCCCATGACAACCATCTCAATACCCATACACCCCTTCCCCCCCCCCCCCCACACACCACTACCCCTCCCCCCCCCCCCGTTTATAATACACTCACCACGGCAATGTTCATGGTGCTGTAGTGGAGGTATCCGGCCGGGCCAACAGCTGGTGGTCGTGGTGGTCGTGGTAAGGGGCCGACGGCTGCTGCTGTAATGGCGGCTGGTTATTGAGGCGGCCGTCACACACGCGTACACGGGCCGACAGGGGATGAGGGGGAGGCCTGGAGCAGTAGTAGGGGAGGCCAGGAGCAGCGTCTGTCCGGAACGCGCAGTCTCCACGGTCGTCGTCGGTGTGATGGTGATGGTGATGGTGGCTGTGGTGGTGGTTCTAAGCCCCGCTGTTAACTCTGTCGCCGCGCGCCCCTCCGCGCTGCGCCACGCCCATTGCGCATGCGCCAAAAGGAGGCCACCTGGCGGCGTGTGGGGGAGTTGTGGGAGGAGGAAGAGGAGACTGTCGCTGGTTGCCGGGCTGGGGTAGTGCGGGCAGTTAACGGCAGGACGGGGATCAGCCAAGGGAGGAGTAATACGGCCCTAGACCTCTAAAATTTGACATGGTGACATGGCTATCTTAAGCACTTGTGACATGGGACATTGCTATTTCTTAAATTTGACGTGGCGACATGGCCATCTTAAGCACTAGTGACATGGGACATTGCTATTTCTTAAATTTGAGATGGCGACATGGCTATTTCTTAAATTCGACAGGGAGACATGACCATCTTAAGCACTAGTGACATGGGACATTGCTATTTCTTAAATTTGAGATGGCGACATGGCCATCTTAAGCAGTAGTGACATGGTACATTGCTATTTCTTAAATTTGAGATGGCGACATGGCTATTTCTTAAATTCGACACGGCGACATGACCATCTTAAGCACTAGTGACATGGGACATTGCTATCTCTTAAATTCGACAGGGAGATTTTTTATATTTTTTTATTGGCAATTCGACAGGGCGACATGACTATTTCCTAAATTCGACATTGCAACACGGCCGTTTTTTTAATTCAACATGCGACATCGGGACCCCCCATTAATCGCCGTAGTAGTCCCGCAGTGAAGGGCGTGCTCACCGGTCACTGGTCGGTGCCGCCGCTGGTTAGGCTGGTTTCGGCAGGTCCTGTATTCTGTTCTACTACAGCCCTCTCTGCCCGACCGACCATATCTAGATAGAAGGCAGATTGATCGCTGGGCTAGATAAATGTCCTTATCGGCCTTCTGACTATATCTGACCAAGCTGTGCAATCAATTGACTCACACATCATTCTATGCCTCAACAATTCTTCTTTTACACAGACATCTCACAGTTTGTCGAAGATGATCTTGCCCATCGTGTGTTTGCGCATGGAAAGTATACGAGAGTAGTATAGGGAAAATGGAATAAGATGATGGTGAAAGGATGGTAGTAGTAATAGTAGTAGTAGCGGCAAATGGGGGTGAGTCAACGGCAACAAAGGAGTGGTAGTATAGGGAAATGGGGATTGGTAGATGGATAGTAGAAAAAAGATACTTACAAAATTATTATCTAAAAAATACATTTTGGACAGTTTTTGTTTTAGAATAAACAGTCAACAGCAATAACCTACTTGTCAATGGCATAATCTACCCTATGAATTCAGTTTACACATTACCACAGTCCACAAAAATGCCTGTAGTCCTAATATCTACCCAGCCAAGGATGTGATGTTATTATAACGTAGCACCAACATTCTGATTGGTTCTGTATTTGGTTCTTGTTATGTTCTTTTGATGTCTCCCAATTACATCACTGCAACATACTGTCATGATGTCACACTGCCATGTTATTATAACATTCTGGTTATGTTCGTCAACCTAAACAGAATGTTCTATTTTGGTTTTGTCCTAACCTCACCATAGAATAATGTTATAATAAGGTTCTGATATGGTGAGGTCAACCTCACCATCAATAACGTAATTATTACGTTATTATCTTAGTATGTTACAAACTCACTAAAAAAGTATGGTTGCAGAACGTTTCTGTTGCGTTGCAGCTTGGCTGGGTATACAGCTTGCACTCCGGCCATGAGGCTAGTCCTGTGAGCAGGTCGCCTGTGAGAACAGCGTGCTGGTGACGGTCTGTGTCATGGGACGGCGAATCAATATTCTCATGTCTTCGCTGTGTTCACCCGCACAGACAACAAAACATCCCCATCTCCACCAGCGGTCCAGTGCTGCCACCCGCGGCACCACCACGGATGGTGGCGCTGGCACCACTGGCACCACCGCGGGCCTCAGCACTGGCACCACCATAGGCTCTACCACTAGCACAACTGACACCGCTGCCACCACCATATGCAGAGGCCCCACCAATCCACCACTGCTGCCAGTACTGATACCACCACAAGACCCTAATGGCTCCAACACAGGCCCACATACATACATACATACATACATACATACATACATACATACATACATACATACAAACAAACATATAATACGTACATAGTCCAGGGGAGGATCCAGAAATTGCAAGAGGGTGGGGGGGCACAAACATAAATGTACAGGGGAAGGAGGGGCCCGTCAAACATGATTTAACAAGGGGGGGGGGGGGGGGGCAAGGCCCGTCCGCCCCGCCCCCCTCCCTTTTACAAACAAACATACACACAAACATACACACACACACATACATACATACATACATACATACATACATACATACATACACACTTACATACATACGTACATACATACATGCATACAAACAAACGTACAAACAAACAAACAAACATACATACATACATATAGACATACATACATACACACACACATACATACATACATGCATGCTTTTCCTCCATGCCGACCAGAGGCACCCCCACAGGGGGCCGTCCATAAATGACGTCATGCTATTTTTGACTTTTTTTGACCCCCCCTCCCCCCCTTTGTCATGCTTTTACTATAGGAATGTATAGGGGACTGGACCCCCCCCTCCCGGGTGCATGACGTCATTTATGGACGTCCCCCAGGTCTCACTACAGGACCCACTGGCTTGCTTGACATGACTTTCATATCTCTTAGATACATTAAAGGTAACATTATCATGTTAGATTAAATCAACTGGCCATGCATATCCCTGATCACAAACTCCCTCCCCCTTTCTTTTGTGCCAGATTTGAATTTTAAAAATGTAAAATTCAGAAAAAGGGGGTCCGCCCCCCCTTTTTATTTTCTCTCTTCCCCATCTTTTAAAAAAAAAACTGTATCTGACATTGCAAGCTATTCCATTATTAATTTCCATATGACCTCGAAAATTGATCATTGAATGATTAAGAAAAATAAATTCTTGCCTTTATTCAGAAGTACTTGCATGGTTTCCACTAGAACATACGGACGTCTGAGTACACCTAGGTCATACAGAGTGCTGCAAGAGATGTTTACATGGGTAGTACCGAATGTAAACTGAAGGTGGCGCCAGTGTGGGCCAGTGAGGGTAGAACAAGTTTACTTTTTTTTTTTTTTTTTTATTGATACAAAACCGTCTCGTTTTACAAACGCTTTTCAGACAGTCGAAAATGTTAGGTACAAAAAATATGTGTTAGTACAAATATGATGATTTAATAGATGAAAGTGATATGTTTTGGTATTTACTTAGTATACCAGTCCAAAATTTTATCCTAGAATGAAAGATCATTCAGGGATTTATATCATATACATTTTAAATTTTCCATTCATAGGTATTCATATCCAATGACTTAACTCGCTTTTTGAATGTATTCACATCGTCAATATGTTGTATATCACTGGGCAACTTATCCCATAATATACATGCCCTGTAATAGGGGCTGTTCATAATGTAAGTTTTTGTAGTGAAAGGTCTATACAACTTTATTTTTGCGTTCGCACGAAGTGTTCTCTGTCCACGTGGGTCTTCTATAAAATCCGGTAGTTTACTATACCTATAGCCAAGTGTCAATATTTGTGATTTTCTCCTATCCAACAAATCCTTCAAATTATATTCAACTTGTAAGGCTTTCAAACCATCGCTACTAATATAATTTCTATCATTACTTATAATCCGTAGGGCTTTATGCTGTAGAGGTTGTAGTTTCTTAATCACATCCATAGTACTACTATCAACTATACATCCAACATAATCAAGTATTGGCAAAATATATTGCTTATAAATCTGTAAACTCGATTTAATTGACAAATATTTCCTGATATAATCTAACTCAAAAATACGATTATTAGTTCTATTTATTATAGTCTCCACATATCGTCTGTAATTAAGACCATAATCTATATTTACACCAAGATAAACATAGTTTTCAACTCTAGATATTAATTCATCTCCAATTGGTAATTCTACGGAGATAGATCTAGCCTTGCCTTTAGGCACTATTTCCATATATTTTGTTTTTTTTAAATTTATTACCAATTGGTTCTCATTACACCACTTCACAACGTATTTTAAAGCGTTCATCAATACTTCAAGTGCTAGAGGAGGGGTTAGACCGGTAGCTAAAATTGCAGTATCATCAGCATACATATTCAATTTTACAGAATTTGCAATTACATTAAATATGTCATTAACGTATAAGATAAAGAACAACGGACCTAGAGTGCTGCCTTGTGGAACACCATGCGTAGATATGATTTCTGAAGATATAAAATTCCCGATTTTCGTACAGTGCTGTCTATCAATATAAGATTTTACCCAATCTACAAATACTTCTGGAAACCCATATTTTTTTAACTTTTTTAGCAAGATTTCATGATTAACAGTATCAAAAGCTTTAGAATAGTCCACAAAACAGCACTCATTTACAAAACTATCATTTAAATTATCATAAATCAATCGCGTCAACTCCATTATTCCTGTATTGGTACTATGTTCTCTACGAAACCCATGTTGATTTACATTTAATAGGTTGTTATTTTCAAGGTAATTAGTCATCTGTCTATGTATACACTTTTCCAGAAGTTTTCCAGGCAAGGGCAAATTATGTATGGGACGCCAATTATCACATTTTTTCAAATCACCCTCCTTGGGTATAGGAGTAATCGTACTATTAGCCCATGCTCTTGGGAAACTCCCCGAACTCAGCGAGTAATTAAATATGTATGTCAATTCAAGACTACAAATAGTCAAACCATCTTTCAAAACTCTAGAATTAATATTCTTAATACCAGAAGATTTTGTTACATCAATCAATTTTATGTAACTCAGTACTTCTGATTCAGTGATAAAAGCCAGTTCAAATGGAAGACCGTTCAAATCTGGAATATTATCAACCCAATCAGTATCATTGTCTTCTAATAAACGTCCAGCCACTGTCCCATAGTGTGTATTCAAATAATTGGCAGCATCCTGTTGATATAACAGACCATTATCAGTCTCCAAACAATATATGGCAGTATTCCCCTTACGGCTTCGTCCTAAATTTTTATTAACTGTTTTCCAAAACTTCTTTGCATTTCCTTTTTCATTTTCTATTTCCGCAGTTATGAATTCTTTTTTACTTTTAAAAATACAAGCAGCTGTCTTCCGCTTTTGTATTCTGAATGAATTCCAATCTTCAATCTTTTTATTTTTACAAGCTTTTTTATATAATTTATTTTTTAAATAAATTTGTTCATGAATAAATTTGACATGAAGTGCAGTGATGATGAGAATTCTATGTCAACATGTGTGCAACATTCAGTTTGTGAAATATACGCACACACCTCAAGTGACACCCCCTCTCTCACACACATACACCCCACTTCCCACTTACACATACACAGGAAAACACACACATACCCACGTCATACACACACACACACACACACACACACACACACACACACACACACACACACACACAAGTGTAAAGTACAGACAACACAAATGTGCGTCCGAGCTTATGAAAGGGGAAATTTGGTATAGAATTATGGCCCGATAATATAAAGGTTCGATTCCAGCTTAGTTTTCACAGTGGAAATTTCACATTTTCTTCAAAAATACATTGTAAAATTCAATACCCCCAGAATTGGTCAGACAAGTTACACTTTTCACTGCTCGCCACCCCAACCCCCTTTTCAAGGTCACATTAATGGCAATTAATGAATAAGTGCCACTAAGGGAACCTCACCAATCACCCCCCAACGGCAAAACCTAAAGACCTTGTGCAGACGTGGTCACGTGGTCACTTTTTGGTGTTCACCACGTGGTGATCGTGACCATGTGGCTACAAAATTCATGAATTTTAAAAATTCATAAAAGATGAGAATTGTAGTTTATGATTAGCTGGGTATATTTTAATTAAATGTAGCAAACTTATTTGTTCTAGATTATTCAGATTTGAAAATAACATTGATAATAGATTGATCACCAATATGGCGGCTGGCCCAGTTTGGGAGCTGTGACGTCATGTGCACAACGTCTATATATGGGCCTGAATATAGGAGGCAAGGGAGCTCAATTTTCAGAGAATTTGATAGGGATGAAAGGCTATGCTTATGCATGATAAAATCCAGCAGAAATAGTAGATACAAAGTATTAACAGTTGAAATAAAAGGACAAATGGGATGAACTAGTGGTACCCAGCCAAGCTATCACATAACAGAAACATTCTGCAACTATACCTTTTTAATCAGTCTGGTACTTACTAAGTTGGCACATAACAATTATGTTATTTATGGTTAGGTCGAAACCTCACCAAATCAAAATGTTATTAAAACAAAACTTTCTGATGAGGTTGGGATGAAACCAAATAGAACTTTATAAGAACATTCTGTTTAGGTTGAAGAACATAACCAGCAGGTTATAATAATGTCACATTGCAACATCACAGCAGTACATTGCAGCAACGTTATTGGGAACCATCAAAATAACATAACAAGAACCAATACAGAACAAAACATAATGTTGCTGCAATGTTATAATAACATCACTTGCTTGGCTGGGTAGTACATTAACAGAATGTTAGTCATATATGTTGTGAAGTGTATCCAAACACAGGATCAAACAATACAATTCAGTAAGCATTATGGCATGTTTTCAAAGAACAATACAAATATACAAACAAGCAGGTACAGGCCTATAGGTAGGCAAATAAGTATCGGTTTACATATTTATTAATTGGGCAAACAGTCAAATGACCAGGTAGACAGGCCAGCACGCAGTGGTTAAAAGGGGGGGTCTTGAACCTTAAATTTGACAGCGAGACACAACCATTTCTTAGAATGGACAAAAGCAGGTGATATGGCAGTGTTTAAATTCGACAATGACACAGGACCATTAAAATGTCATAAATTAGACGGAGGGTATCAGTATTTTAAAGCCCCATACCCACTAGGTGATTTTACCATCGCTAGGCAACGGGCAACTGGGAAAATGGCTGTTGTCGTCACTGGGTGGCTATTAATCAAGCAATTTTGATATTTTCCCGCTGATTTTCCCACCGATTTTCCCACCAATCCCGTTGCCCAGAATCCGCACATACCCACAGGGAGTCGCTCAGTGATCCTGAGTTTCCCGGCGACTTTACCAGCGATTCTCTCAGTCGCCCGTCACCCAGTGTCAGTAAAATCACTTAGTTGGTATGGCCCTTAAGGAACAACAGCAGGCAACAAAGGCATTACTTGAAATTTGAACCAAAAAATCGGGACCCCCCCATTCTGGAGCCCCGAGAAGGGGAGGTGGGTTTGGGAGGGCGGTGGCAAAGGGTTGTTTTAGTTTGTCTGCATCTCGTTGTTTAAACAGGTACTTGGCGCGTCTCGTGCGGCGTCCCACACTCAGACCACGTGACCAGGTCGACCAGCCTCGCAATGATTTCATATTGATCACCACGGGGTTTGATTGGCCGGCTGCCCGCATGCGCATTGGGCCCGTTGTCGCGCATGTCAACACGCCAGGGGAGAAATCCATGCCTAATATCCGCTGGTAGCTGCGGTTATCATTAATTCATGTCAGAGTGCCAGTCCGCTGGTTAAACCAGGGCCATGGTACAGTTAGGGAGCTTTTGAACAGTCCTTGACGTGGGGGCATTCCACAACTACCTGAGGGGTATTTCATAATAATGCAGGGGCGAATACAGGATTTGCGAAAGGGGGGGGGGGGGGGAGCGGGTCAGTAAAAAGTACTGAAACCGCGTGCATTTGTGCATATATGTGCGGCATTTCCCCCTCTTTTTGTAGTTTAGGGGTCCACCAAAAGGGGGGGGGGGGGTTGGTCAGGACCCCAGGATCCCCCCCACTGGATCCGTCCCTGTAATGTACGGCAGTTTTGGAACACATTTAATGTCATAACCTTAAGATGAGGTTTTGCCTCATCTTAGTAACGAGGATTTGGTTCTTCTTATGATGGTTTGTTTGGGGCTGGTTTGGGGTGACCTTTGAGGGTTTTGGGGTGGTTTAGGCTAACCTGAAGGTAAAATTCATAAAACTGGCTATCTGTGGTTGGAAGAATTGACTATTGCAATATGACGTGGCAAAGAAAAATAGTTGCATGGCGTCTCAGCAAAAAAAACCAAGAATCCGCGTATATCTCAGTGTTCAGATGGTGCATAGATAATGTTTCCGTGTTGGGGGGGGGGGGGGGGGCGCCGCCGCAGGCACCCCCTTCTAAATGTGTCCCTGGATAATATATTTTACTGACAACTTTTATCTTTCATTGACAATTTTTAAGCCAAATACATTAGCAAATTAATTCTATCACAATTTCGTTATCAATTTTCATCCAACATCTACATGAAAAGCTCTGAATTATAAAAAAAATAAAAAATTACAAACAAACTAAGAATATAATTTTATATCAGTGTGTGTAACTGATTAGAAGACATGAATACTACTTTGATATTAACAGGAGAAGCCTTTCAATCATTGAAGAAGACTCTGATTAAACCGCTATTTGTCTGATTAAATCAGACTTTACATGTTTACATTTACACCATCATGTAAAGTTTATTGCCAAACATCAGATTAGCTGATAGTTTGTACACGGTGCAATGCATTTTAGTCCAGAAAATGAAGAGTCCACACCAAAAATGTCCTTAAAAAATGCACATCCTGGTTCATGCTAGTAATGTTAAGCACTGGATTAATTCATTGATTTATTTGTGCAGGGACGGTCTGCAGTTCTCCACCATCCAGAACACATGCGCAGGTCTGGTTTCCGGCTAGGTCAAAGGTCAGCTTGTCCCAGGCCGATAGCTGTCGGTGGAACTGCACTGTGGGTGTCAGGACTGGGTTAGGGTGGTTAGGGTTGGTTGTAGAGTGGGTATAGTCCATCCCTGACCTACTTAACTTTTTTTTTATAATAGGCTCATACACTCACACACAGCCGATGGCCCTCCATGGTCAGCTGATAAATTTGCATATTATGACAGGATTATTTATTTTGGGTAATATATAATTTGTCTGGGCTTCCCCTCCACTGGTAATGTAACTACTAGCTTTTTTATGGCCACCTATTGCTATAAATCAGCGATTGCAATGCACACTGGGATGCAGGGTGGAAATCCCACCTAAGATGGTTGCTGCTTAATGCTGCATCCCAGCGAGGCGAATAATTGTTGACGATTAGCTATAACTCCTCAATAACTAGCTGAAATTCGTTGGCACAGCTTCGTTGTTGATAAATTACAGCTAGTCATCGATGAACTACAGCTAGGCGTCTGCAAAATATCGGAAATGTTTTTTTCCAGCTAATTCGTCAACAACTAGTGCATCTAGTTGCCAGACATCATGGCACCAGTATGCTTCACCATCATCATAGACGATTAGTTGCAAGTATTTGTTTGTGGGGATCCAGATTCACAGTCCTAGTTAGAGTGACTGTGGCCCGTTGCACAATGGGTTTCGTAACAACGAAAATATTGTAAACAACGAAAGTGTTCATTGTTGCTTAATAAATTATTTGCAGGTATTTTCGTAACAACAAAAGTTTTTTTTAACAATTTTTTTTCTATAGTTAGAATGCTCTCAATGAGTTGTAACTTTTAATGCGTTTTCTCCAATGTCTTGCCTTTTTATATCAATTTACAGAATTCAATTCCATCCATTAAAAGCCGAGATTTTTACTATTTAAGTAAGAGTGGAAATATTTTCGTAACAAAGAAACATTTCGCTGTTAAGCATTTGTTCGTTGTGCTTTCGTTGTTTTATCTTAGTAACGAAATTCTATTGTGCAACGGGCCACTGGTGGACTTGGACGTTACTACAGTCTAGGATGGTTATTGAGTAGGTTTAGGTGTAGGGGGTTGTGGGGTGGGTATAGAGTGGGTGTTGGGGTTGTGGAGGAGACGCTGCGTCTGTTGGTGAGGACTGACCCAGGAGGTGAGAAATGAAGGTCATGAACCCTTCAGAATCTGGGTCATGTCAAACACCCACCAGGGGGCAGTGTGCCAGTTGATGGGCCAGCTAGAGCAGTTAAAGGGTCCGAGCTCAGGGCCTAATTCTTGTACCTTTTGATATCAAATTTTTGGTGAAAAAAACAAAACAAAAAAAGAAAAAAATGTAGACTAGTTAATTCCACACTGCAGAAAATTTTGATTTAAGAACATTTGATCTTTTGGTTGAATACTGTAAAGTGGTAATGACCCAGTTAAGTTGTGAAATAACTGCAACCATACTTTTTTTAGTCAGTCTGTTACTTATTTAGATGGCATGTAACAATTACGTTATCGATGGTGAGGTTGAAACCTCACCTAATCAGAATGTTATCATAACATTACTTTTTGGTGAGGTTAGGACGAAGAACATTCTGTTTAGGTTGAAGAACGTAACCAGAATGTTATAATAAAGTCCTAGTGCAATGTCACAGCAGAACTATCCAGTACCCGGCGGGCAATTTGATAAAAAAACGTACTGTTACCAAGGGACCATCCATTAAGTGCGTACGCATCAAGTGAGGGAGGGGGGAGCTGGATTTCTAATTTTGCCTGATGGGGATGGAGGAGGGAATGGGCATTTTTCTTTTTTTTAATGTGCATATTGTAATCAAGGGGCCTTCCATTAAGTAAGTACATGCATGTTAAAAAATATCAGACCTCCCAACCTCCCATATGTACAATTTCAAAAATTTCAAACAGCCCCTCCCCCCTTGAGGCATACGAATGGAAGGCACCCAAACGTTTCATGGGTGCCTCTAGCCAAGTCTACATCTAAATATCTTTCGAAGGCCCCAACAAGTCTATTGTTTGCTGGAGGTGGTATGCTGATGCTGCCGCTTGTTCCTGGTCTGTGTACCTCATCTGGGGTGCATTCTGCTGACAACCAGCCTCTTCCGGTCCCATCTGTTTTTCAAGCCCTGAGAGGTTCTGAAACACCTAGAACATCTTGTAAGACGTCATATTATGCACATGTATTCAATTCACCCAACCACGGATAGCCAATTTTTTTACCTTTTACCTGCAGGTTAGCCTTGATCAGGATGCATGCTGGGTAATATGTCGAAAAAGCACAAGGCTTTAGCATGATAATTTTTATCAATCATATCACTCTTTCTAGTTTGACATTAAGAAAACCTAGAGATAATTATTTTTTGATTGTGTATCAATATACATTACATATTTTCTAAGTCAAATGTTTTCATTACATGTTGAAATATCACAAATATTAATAATTTTTCTATAGTTTTTCGAGGAGGTATATTGACAAAATTGGTCAAAATTAGCCTGCAGGTGCTTAAAATACTTAAGATCAGCTATCCGCGGTAGGGTGAATTATTTCATCGCCATTATCTAGTTCTTCCTGACGACTTAATTGTTTACATAAACTAATACACGACAGTGATAATAATGACAAGTATAAGATGATGATTAATACATATGCCAACTACGGCCGTCTACAAATCTACAACCGTTCTCGAAACAGTAGGTGACCTAGTCAGCTGCGATTCCACTGGCAATTCGATATTCCCCATAGATCTCATAATAAAAACATGTTTGGCTCACCAAATCAGAATGTTATAACATTATTTTTGGTGAGGTTAGGATGAAACAAAAACACAGCATTATAATAACATTCTGTTTGGGTTGAAGAATGTAACCAGAATGTTGTAATAACGTCACATTGCAATGTCAGAAGGTTGGCAGTAGGTTGCAGCAACGTAATTGGCAATCATCAAAAGAATGAATACAGAACCAACCAGTACGTTGCAACATTATAATAACGTCGTATCCTTGGCTGGGTAGACCTGCAAGTGCCTGGCTAAATCCATCAATTCTTGATACTACTCACTAAGTATGGAGTCAGTTATGTTGTATGTGTTGGTGTTGTGTAAAACGGCCGTAGCTAAAGGAGCGAGCGCCGTTTCTGCTTTAGGAGGTTTCAGATCGGACACGTAATACTCTAATCATTTTTTTCATTTTAGAAAAGAGTTAACTCTTCCCTTAGATGAACCCCTTTTACCTATGCCCTTGTGTAGCTGGGTGAAGACCGGCTCATGTCTTATGTTATCATATACATGTATATTGATTATATACATCAAACTAAACGAGGTCACTTGACCACTTTTTTGTTACCTGGGTAATGATTATGGTCATCAATGGATTACGAATTAAGATAAAATTGGAATTACGATGACTGTTAACAAAAGTGCAATTATTTTGTTTGAGTGAATTTGCCATACGATGTATACATGTAATTATCACCCACACAGCTGGCGAGCGGTGCGCATAAATGATTTTCCAGACCACGCCACCTAGTGTGGGATATAGGCCACAAACTGTTACCCAGACAAGCTTGGGGTTATTTCCTCTTTGAGCCAATGTAAATTGCTGATTTAACACCAGCCATAACTTTTGATGTATACAAAGTTTCATAATTCTGTTTATATGTATCAATAGCCCCAATCTTTGTCTATTTTCTGGTATATGTGTCATCTGTGTGCATACAAGGTATATATTTTAAAATCATTTTTTAATAATAAAAGTTCCTAGCCAATCAGAGGCCTCCAATCAGTGCTTATCAGCATTACATAACAGGTGTCAACCCCCACTGCCCAGTGGTCACCATGGCGACACCCAGACAAACAAACCACTAGACCGTGACAGCTTGGTAGGGAAAAGACTCTATTGTGGGTGGTGCATATTGACAGGCCATACGCGCTGCTTCTTATTCTCGTCTATACCCAGTTAGCGAAGAGCACTTGGCAGAACATGGATTTGAAAAACCCTCATCCAAAATGTGCATCTGCAGTTAATGAATATACATGTATAGCCATCTTATTGGATAAATAACATTTTCCGGATTTAGTTTTAGCTATAGCCTATAAACAACCATTTTTAAAACAAGGTACCCAAGGTTAACGTTATTCCCCTCTTAAGTGTGCATGCCCTAAGGTAGTGTATCTGTATATATAGGCCTATATGTATAGGCTTATATATATATATATATATAGGCTATATAACTATTGAAATACCTCATTGTCTGTTAGAGCAGTGCATGATGGATACCGATGCAGTGCCCATTCCCATCGTCAATTTGGCTTAAATAGGAAATTAAAAATGTATCGCCCGTATCACGTAACTACAATGCGTCCATCGCCACTGCTATAAATTGAAATTAGCGCTTTAAAAACGCGGGGAGCCCCATCGACCGTATTGGTCTTCTGTACAGATCAATGCGCAGCCACCCAATGCGCATGCGCGTGCATTCAATCCGGGTCCCTGAGGCGGCAGCGGCGTTCTGGAGCTGGCGGCAGACGCACAAAAAGGGAACTCAATAAGTAAATAAATGGCGGTGAAAGCGGCGTCGTGAGGCCTGTTTCTGAGGCTAGGCCTTGACCAGTGCTAAGCCCCGTTCGCCCTGGTGGACGCGGGTTGTCGCAGGTCCCTGCGATCTGTGAATGTTGGAAACGTTGGATTATCGTAGCCTTCTGCGACCTGTTCCCTTGCGAAATTATTCAACATGTTGAATCTTTTCTTAGAGAATCTGTGCGGTATAGGAGGAGGTTTCTTGTGAAAACGATTGCAAGGGACCTCAATTCTCAGTGTGAATGCTATGCGTTCAATTTCACTTGCCTATGATAACTTTGTCGCCCATGATATTATGTATAAAAACATGCGACGGGTACATCCGACGGGTGAATGGGGCTGTACAGAGTGGAGGTGCAGGGACGTATACAGGGTTTTTGAAAAGGGGGGGGGGGGGGAAGCATATAAAGGCTAAGTACTACAACCGCAGGCAATCGCGCATATGTGCACAGCATTTTCACTCTTTTTGTAGTTTAGGGTCCACGCAAAGGGGTGGGGGGGGGGGGGGGTCCTGGGGGTCCTAACTGGATCCGCCCCTGAGCTGCCCGAGGCCTACAGAGGGGACTGTGGCCTGGGGCTGTACACAGCATGGTTGGGGAGGGGGGGGGGGGGTTAATTGTGGGACGATGCACTGATGACCGCTGCAGCGGGTATTGAAACCATGCTTTGACTGGATTGTAGTGTTTCTTTTTGTGAGAATTATATTTTGCAGAGCCCCCTGTGTATCATTATGACATAAGAATTTCTGAGCAATCAAAATCTCTTAATTAATGTGACTTGGCTAGCTGACTGAAATGTTGCAGGACCTGCCACCCTTAACATTAACAACATGGAGATCATTATCATCACTTAAAATGTGCAGTATAGGTCTAGGGTATTAAACCGTGGCAGAGAGTACAGCCATAGGCCTGTGTGTGTATGTACAGGGTGCATCATGTCTGACTGGTCGTATGCGCAGCACGAAGAATACGGCGCACTCCCCGTACCAGCATTCCTGTATCACGCCTTGCATATATGGGTGTAGACCCTTAAAATTGACAGGGCGACACGGGCAATTCTTAAATTCGACAGGCGACATGGCAATTAAGTGACAAATGATATAGCCTTTTTAAAAAAATTGACATGGAACAGGAGCTTTAAATATATAGTGGCTTGCACCAGGGTTATTTCTTAAATTCGACATGCGACTTCTTTTTAAATTCGACACGCGACATGGAACCCCCCCTCCCGTACCCCCTCGCATAGTGTTCTCCCTCCCTATATCCACCCGCCACCTTCCCTCCTCGCTTTCCTCTCCTCCCGTGCCATCCCAGTCCCCCCTCCCCTCCCCTCCCCCTCCTCTCCCTCCTCTCCCTCGTTCCACCAGCGGCCCATTGCTTTCGCTGGTCGTTGGCGTCCCTCCCCTGATCGGACGGCCCGCGCGGGACACCAGTGAAAGTGGTGGTGCAGTGGCGCCCCCCATTGGTGGCTTTGGGCACCACCCACAGCACCACCCGCACCACCATATACCATCCCGCGCCCGGGCACCACCGCCGGCCGGGCCACCACTCTGCTAGTATAACGAGCAGAGTGTAAAGTATTTTAAAACGGTTCCACTCTGTATTGTTCTGATAGGTGTTATTGGACTGAAATGTTTATTTCCTGAAACAAAAATGCACATGCAATGAACCTTTTGACAATTTCTACTGACTGAATGTCATTCACTCGTTCACTAGCTGATTGAATGATCATTCGCTCAATCACTGATCGACTCACTTACTTGCTCCCTCCCTCCCTCCCTCACTCAATCACAATCTCACGTACTCAATTACTTACTTGCTCACTCTTCACTGACTGACTGACTGACTGACTGACTGACTGACTGACACACTCACTCACGCACTCGCTCGCTCGCTCACTTGCTCACTAACTCTGGCTCATGCAAGCATTCATTCATTCACTCACCTACTCAATTTCACACTCACTTACTCCTCCACTCAATAATGCTTATGTACTCACTCACTCTTACACTTCCCCACTCATTCACCTGCCCACCCCTTGACTTACCTATTCACTCACTTTCTCACTCACTTACTCCTTCAATTAATTCTGCTTATGTACTCAACCACCTGATCACTCAATCACCCACTCGCTCGTCGACTCACTCACTCACTCACTTGCCCACTCACCAACTCACTCACTTTCTCACTCATTCGCTCACTCACATGCATTCGCTTGCTCACTTACACACTTACCCACTAGCCCAATCACCCACCAACTCGCCCACCCACTTGCTCACTCACTCACTCACCCACCCACCCATATCCTCCCTCCCTCCCTCCCTCCCTCCCTCCCTCCCTCCCTCCCTCCCTCCCTCACTCACTCACTCACTCACTCACTCACTCACTCACTCACTCACTCAGTCATCCACCCACTCACATACTCACCCACTCACTTACTCACCCAACTTAATTGTAACGTGAAAGAATGTTACAAGCAGGTCACAATAACGTCACAGTGCGACGTCACAATATATTAATGTTAGGTTCTAAAGATGTTTTTGGGTGCCATCAAAATTATATAACAAGAACCAACACAGAACTAAACAGAACGTTATAATAGCATTACAATAACGTCATATACTTGCTTGGGTGAAGAAGAGATGATGAATATAATAAAACAAATAAATAGCCGCGTCCACTCGGCGGCCCATACCCCATCTCCAGTACTACCAGTACAACCACCACCAGCAGCAGCAGCAGCGGGCCGTGCAGCGGGTGTCCCCGTGTAGTAGACCGACCGGCCTCAGTGTGTGATACCGCCTCCTCCTCCCACCAACCACCACCCTCCAGTCTGCGCCCCTCCACCAGCAGCCTCCAGGGGTAGTCATCAGCCAGGCCTGCCTCCACACTCCTCACTCCTCACAGGGCATTGTTCTACCAGCCTCTGGACTCTCCACTCAGTTAGCACTAGGACACAGGCCACTGCACGTCTATATATAATATAACTATAACAGCGGGGATACGTCCAACTATAACAACTACTACTGCTGTTGATACTACTGCATCTAGGATACAGACCTACCCCTGTTCACCCCCCGCGTCCCCTGTTATACCGGCGGACCCCCTCCTCCTCCTCCTCCTCCTCCTGTACCGCTGGACCTGTACGCTGTGCGCTGACCGCCGGGACCCTCTCCTACCACTGCCGCCTCCGCTGAACCCCCTGCTACCCGCGTCCACCACCCCACTGGAGGAGACATGGTGAGTAGGAGCCCCCCGTTTTGTTGTTGTAGCTGTCCCGGCTTGTCGGGATGATAGTGATAACCAGGCGCGTTCTGGGATACCAAAACAGCGGCGGATACAGGATTTTCGAAAAGAGAGAGGGGGAGGGGGAGGGGGAGGGGGGGGGGGGGTTAGCATAAAGACTAAGTACTGAAACCGTGTGCAATTGCGTGTATGCACGCGGCATTTTCTCCTCCTTTTGTAGTTTAGGTCCACCAAAAGGTGGGGATCTGTCCCTGTAAAGCCTGTATTCCACCTACACATTGTGATGCTACCGGTTCTGTATTTGTTTGATGAATATCGCATGGGACCTTACATTCAAGCAAGTTAGTACGTGGCCTATTCTATATAATTTGAGAGGGAATCTTAAGACCTTTCTAGTAATGCATAATATGTCTATATTGTACCTTTATTCCCACTGCCGAGCGCGAGCGAAATCGGCTGGTTTGATATAGGCTTAACGGCGAGGGCCAGATACAGGGTTTAAAAAAAAAGTGGGGTGGGGGGGTGGGGTTCACATATAAGCTACGTACTGGAAGGAAGGTCGCTCATTCGTACACGCACGTGCTAAGATTCCGCCAAAAGGAGCCGGGGGAGGGGGTTAGGATCCCCTGAACCCCCCACCTCCCCCCCCCCCCACCTCCGATTTACCCTTGCTAACAGGGAGTCCGCCATGCACCAGGGTACTTGAATTGCGATTGAGAAATTGTATGAGATTGAGGGCGTGGGAGGGGAGGTGGGGTGGGATGGGAGTGGGGTGGAGTGTGGTGGGGTGGGGTAGGGTGGGGGGTAGGGTGGGGGGGAGGGGTACAGTGGGGTGCGTGTCAGCAGTAGCGTGAATGTGTTGGGATAGAGATGCATCCAAGTCGGGTGGGGGAGGTTGTAGGAGGGGTTAGGATAGCAGACCTACGGTGAAAACGGAAAATGGAATAGGAACGATTAGGTGCGGTGTATGGCTGGATATGACTACAGTCGAATATGTTATCCGAAAATGCATGTTATTTTTTCATATTAAATACATATTTATTCTATTTCATGCCTATAATGAGTATTTTTATATACATGTACATAAAAACAGAGGAATGCGGATAAAGTGCGTCATGTGGGATAGTAGACGGTTAGAACAAGCTGTACGGGGCTGTGAGAGAGGATGATAATGTTTTGTCTATAAATTATACTCTGAATCAATACTATATATTGCTGTTATCCATAGTATACATAAGACCTCCCCTGTACGCCTGAACACCCGTGTCGTCAACAATTACTCAACTTTAACATGAATCATTCAAAATGGGCTTCATAAGCAATAACTTGGGATGGAGTATATGCATTGGATTTGTAGAGGAGCGTACGCACATTTTGAAAAGATTCTATCCCCTTGATGTGTGTGTAGTAACTGGAAGGCCCCTAATGCCCCGTACCCACTAGCTATATAGGCGACTTTTACACAGTCGGCCAACAAGTCAATGCTAATATCAGCTGATTCCTATGATTTTCTGTAGGCATACCATATTGAAACGTGTGCGTTTGATCTGAATTGACACTAAAGCCACCCGATTCTGCCCTTAAAATCAGCCGATTTTAGCGCCAATCAGTTGGCCGACTGTGTAAAAGTCACCTAGTGGGTATGGGGCTTAGAAAAGGACACCCCCCTGGGTCCTTGTGCAACTCATACACTGCATATATATGGGATTCCCTCCATTCCGTCGTAGGACTATATTCCACTTTGCAGTTGTTAGCATTTGCAGAAGCTTCAACAGGGTACAGCAAGCCATTTGTGGTTTTGATACCAACATGTTGGTATCTGGTACTGCAAGCAATCCATAGAAAAACAACACAAAATAGCAGGGGCTGCAAGGAAAGGCCGCAAATACCCATATTCCACCTTGTGGCACCCTACCGCAAGCACATTTGCGGCAGTATGCGTGCGTCTTTTCATGGTACGGCTAGCAAATACTGTACAGTGGAACACAGCCTGTACATAACTGCGGCCCTGGTCCCATACACTCCCAGCCCAGCCCGAGTCGCCTGCCACAAACTTTACTTTTCCTATACTACTCCCCCCTCCCGAACCCTACGCGTCCCAGGGCCGCGTCCAGTTCCAGACCAACGCGTCAAAACACAACGCGCGCGATTATGTATAATACTGTAAATGTACTAATTTTTGCGCTGTACATATATTCGCTATTTTCGCGCACCACTATAAATGTGCTAAAATGTGATACGAGCGAATATAAGGAACATTATAGAGCAAATCGAATTAACTATTAAATTCGCGAAATCACAAATGCGCGAAAATATTATGTATTGCCAGGTGCGTGATAATTTAGCGGCGCAAAAATATATACGATGACAGTATATGGGTCTGTGCAACGCCGCGCGGTTCTAGATCTGTTTCCACAGGTCGCTGGTTGACAATCGGACACACTTACAGAAGACCGTGGTCGCCGGTTACAGACCTGAGACCGGTACGCCTGGCAGCGTGCCAAGCGGCGCGGGAGTCGGGCGCGTTGTTCCACGCGTTGTGCCGCGCGGGGCGGCCCTTTGCTGCGACGCGGTTTATTTCGTATTCTGTAGGCCTGTTCATCTATACGATTTTCTGGGGATTTCAGAAAAATCGCAAGAGGGCCTTCCATTAAGTATGTACGCATCAAGGGGGGGGGGGGGGAGGGGTGTGAAAGTTTTGAAAATATGCGTACATTCTAGTACAACATCTAATATGTATTTTTGGACAAGGGGGGGGGGGGGGGGGTGGGGTATGCGATTTTTGAAAATGTGCGTACGTACTAAATGGAAGACCTCGAGTGAGAAAAACAGCTTGTTATTGAGATGTCATACAGAAAGCTTCTTCAACTCTTTTTCAAATGGTTTGTGGTTTGTACAGGCTCCCGTAATATTCCTAGTGAAAATACAGTAGAAATAACATTTTCGATAGCAAATGTCTCCTAATGGAAAAGGCTCTTAACGCCTGTACTCCATCAGGGATTTAACAACTTCAGATTTGCTAATTTTTAGTTTTCAGTAAGAATATGATAGAAGCCCATGCAAACTTCGTGCAATTTGAAAAATAATTGAGAAAAAAAAGACACATATGACATATCCTAAAGGGGTTGATCCACAATGCGATTTTGGGCCGATTTTGAACCGATTTTGAAAATTGGTTTGTTAAATAATCATTTTTCTTAAACTGTACTATTTTTCAACGAGTTTTGAATAATCCACTTCAGAAAATTAGTATTTTCACAGGGAAAATCATTCCAAATTAGTGAAAAATGCATGAGAAGAAAATCGGTTGGCGTTTTATCGCATCGTGGATGGTGGCCTTCAATCGGGCCTTATTCTCACTAGTGATTTCTGAAATAGGGAGCAAAATCGACCAGAACATGTAGAATACAGCCCTAGGGCGACCCGACGCTGGCTCCCCCTCCCGGCCGGGGATGGATGGGGGCAGGGCGGGCGGTAATGGGGAGTTATACTCCCCGCACTAATAGGGGCCGGGCGGGGGGGGGGGGAGGTAGACGTAGTGCTATAGCAGTAAGGGTTAACACTGTATTCCACTACAGATCTGATCAGCAAGAAACAGCTCATTTTGTGTAAATTTTGTTGCGACATAGCGATAGTTAAGTGATCTGGCTAGATATCATAAATGTTGTTTCATATGACGTTTTGTACATTAACAGGACAAATATTGTCACCATGCTTTGAATGTGCCATTAGAGTTGCATTTTTGTGAATTTACAAGAACATCAGACAATACGACCTAACAGGAGGTGACAAAAAATGTTCTTGTGTCTCAGAACTATAGCCGATTCTATTGCCCATATTGAAATATCAGTATGGGGAACATTGGTGAACACTATACATGTTACATACCATTAGAAAGGTCTTCAAATTCTCTTTCAAATGATATGTAGGATGTATATGACAGTATGCAGTATGACTCGTGACAACTTATGAATTACTTAATAATGGGCAGCCAGAATCCCCCGGTGGAATATAGACTTTAACCCTTCTGCGTGTACCGTTTTGTTCAATATGGTAGGGAGGGATGAAGTTAGAATTGATGTGTTTTTTTACGTCGACATTACCGAGAGCGACAGGATATTCCAGAATTCAAAATCTATACATTAAACTGTAAGAATCAACGTTTATGAAGATCTTGACTCAGCCTCATCTTTTAGGTTTAGTCGTAGGTAGTTTTTATCATGTTGGTTTGAATTTATTAGTTTTCACAGAGAACCCTCCTATTTTGTGGACGAATGCTTTGTTCCAGAGGTTACACTGTACTTTACGCAAATAAATGATGAACAGCTTATAAAACAGACTTTATGCTGAATAAACAAACAAGTACATTCATGATGAGACCTGAACCTTATCATAAAGCAAGGAACCTTTCAACCGATCCGTTGTAAATCGGAAATGAATGTATTTGTCAATTATAATTATTTAATGAAAATCTTTAATGGGTATGACACATCCGCATAACCTATCTTCTCAACATGACAAATTACACTTGATTGCCAAACCCCTTGGGGTTAATGCATAGAAAACGATAATATCATATTAACTCGGTGCTACCAAACTATAAGAGATTCAAATCTTATTACACTACACACTGAACTTACTTCAGACCATACCAAGAACCAGTGAAATAGGCGGTTACAAGCCCATCCATTTGGTTGCTGATTTATTAAACAGTTTTTTAAAGGACTTGTGGAAACCAGAAAATTAGGTCATGACATCATTATTTAGTTCCCCTTTCATCCTCTATGTGGCTTCATAGTGTAAGGGTTAGCAACCCCCTCCAAACACCCATGTTGTGGGTTCGAATCCTGGAGGGACTTGTGAAGAATAATACCTTGAACATCTGCATAGCTGGTAATACTCAACCAACCCCTTCCTTCCCGCCTCCCCCCATGGAAGGGTTGCCTCTCTCCCCTTTCCCCCTACCCCCACCGCACTCCCCCTCCCTGACCCAGCATGTTAACGACCCAGGTTTCCAGATGGCTAGCGTAAGGCCAAAAAAACAAGATTGTTGCATTCGGGTTTCATGCCTCAAATAAAATAGGGTCGGTAGGTTAGCATTTTCAAAAATATTTTTTTAACTGCAATGATGAGACTGAGTGCTCATTTTAGTCACTTTTAATGAATTTCCCCTATATTTTCTTTTAGAAACTTTATGGTCGGGGCAAAATAATAGGGTCGGTTGGGAAACTGGGACACAACTATTTTGTTGCTTGGCCTTAGGTGGGTTGATGCAAACCTCACTCTTTGGGGAAATGGCGGAGGGGAAGGGAGGGGGTGATGGGGAAGGGGGGGTGATGGATAGGGTAGGGGGATGCATGAACATGCCTGTCCGCACCGGCCCATACTGAATGAGTGAAACAGCAGTTGGGTGGTACAAAGCATTCGTACACACCGGCCCATACTGAATAACATTAACACAACGACTGGGCTGTACCAAGCATTTGTACATATTGGCCAATACTGAATGGCTGTAACACAGCGGTTGGGTGGTACAAAGCATTCGTACACACCAGCCCATACTGAATGACATAAACACAGCAGTTGGGCAGTACAGAGTATTTGTACATATTGGCCCATACTGAATGGCTGTAATACAGTGGTTGGGTGGTATAAAGTATTTGTACATACTGGACCATACTGAATGACTGTAACACACTCAGGCAAAAAAGTGATGTTTTTATAACGTTGCAGCAACGTTCTGTTAAGTTCTGGTTTGGTTCTTGTTATGTTTTTTGATGGCACCCAAAAACGTCTTTAGAACCAAACATTGCAATTTGCACGGTAATGTTCTTGTGATGTTCTTGTAATGTTCTTTCACGTTACAATAATGTTATTACAACATTCTTTATTGGTGAGGTCTCAACTTACCTAAAATATTATGTTATTATAACATTCTTTTTTAGTAAGTCTCAACCTTGCCAAAAATAATGTCACAGTTAAGTGAGAATTGGGCAGGTCATAGGCTAACCAGAAACGTATGGTTGTAGAATGTGCTTGTTACGTTGCTTCTTGTCTGGGCAGTGGTTGAGTGGCACAAAGCATTCGCATGCACCAGCCTGTACTGAATGAGCAATGCAGCATCTGAGGGTATGAGCTGCCTATTCGCACTGGCCCTTACTCCACACCCGCCGAATTGTAGCAGGCCATACAAATGCAAAGGTCCACATTGAAAAATAAATGGGGGCAAGGCATATGAATGGCAGCAACAGGGTATACAAATAGTTGATATGTGCCAGAAGCTGAAACACAGTGTTCGGGCATATGAACATGTATGTACTGGTCCATACTGAATGACTGTGACGCACCAACACAGCAGTCCAGAACAACTGTTGGTTTTATCGCCCTATACTGCACTACCCCAACATAGGGTTTGGGCCCATATGGGCTGGTCCTATATATATATAATAATGTACCAGCTCATAATGCAACACAGTGGGTTGGCTATACCAACTGTGCATACCGAACCATTCTGCTTAACAGCTAGTATGGCATATGCACTCTTGGCATATAATAGCCCATACTGCACAGCCTCAACACATTGGTCCGTAAGCTATGGTGCATCGCATAACGGGTCTCGCTGTTGCGAGGGTTTGCACCAGCAGCAGGACCATCCCTGTTGGACAGTGAGCGAATCCAACTTTAACGATAATAGCAAGGGTTGGCACATCCGATTTTTAAATGTTTTGCAGGCACATTTGGGGTTCATTATTTTAATATTCTGTTTTCAGCAAATGATAGCTGTGTCCCTCAGCTTATGAAATATATAAGAGGTAAGTGGTGGAAATTATCAATCAATCAAATGGGTTCAAAATGTGTACATTTTGAATTTTGAAAACCTTAAACATATGGCTGTTGCGAGACCCATATCTAAACCCTCGCTGTTGTGAGGGTTTGGTTATGCGACGAACCACAAAATCTGAATGTAGCGGCAAAAACTGTATTATAGAAATATGGAGTAAAGGCATACAAACAGTCAGTATATGCTGGCCCATATACACAACAGCAACAAAGCAGCAGGCTGGGCATACAAATTGTCAGTATTTACAGGCCAATACTGCACAACTGCAGGCAGGACATGGGAACCGTCCTTACAGTATGGCCCATATTGCACATCCGCGAGATATTAAAAGGGGATAAGAAATGTTGTACGTAGTAGCCCATACTACACAACCATAAGACAGTGGCATTGCATATGAACAGTTGGTATTATACTAGCCCATACTGCTCAATTGTAACATAAAGGTTTTGTGAACCTTTGGTACACACTGGTCCATAGTGAATCACTGCAACATCGCAGAAAGTGCATATGAACACATTGGTATGTACCTGCTCATACTGCAGGCCTTCAACACAATGGATGTGACATATAAACACGTTGGTACCTACTAGGCCATACCACATTGTCACACCACAGCGACAAGGCATGGAACAGACAGTATGTAACAGCCCATACTGAATGATTGGTACATTGTGGGCAGGACAAACAAATAATCAGTATGTACTGGTCCATATTGTACAAACAAAACACAACACAGGGGCAGTTTGTATGAATGTGTCAATATGTACCACTATTGTATTGGTCATGACTTTAGAAAATTAAAATGTCATTCTTGAGTGCTTGATTTACAAAAAAATACCATGGTGATAGAATTTTTGCCATTATTTTCTTGTACCATTGCTTGGAATGTGATTGGATTTCGGTGGGTTTGTACTGAGAACAGGGAGTTGCTTGACTCCCCACTAGGCTCAGACTGGGGCTCAGAGGGTTATCATAGGGCACTACCCACCGAGCTTGCAACGTAACAGAAACATTCTGGGACCATACTTGGTCAGTTTGTTACTAACTAAGATGGCAGGTAACAATTACGTTATTGATGGTGAGGTTTCAACCTCACCAAATCATAATGTTATTATAACATTAATTTTTGGTGAGGTTAGGATGAAACCAAAACAGAACATTATAAGAACATTCTGTTTGGGTTGAAGAATGTAACCAGAAAGTTGTAATAACGTCACAGTGCAATGTCAGGGCAGTATGTTGCAGAGACGTAATTGGAAGTCAACCAGAATGTTGCTGCAACGTTATAGTAACGCTGCAACTTTGGCTAGCTGCCACATTAATAAAAGAAAGATGTTGTGTGAGGATGTGAAATAGCTTCAATGCAATAAAAAAAGGAAAACAGCCTATGTATATATCCATCCATCTATCTATCTATCTACATAGATACATAATATGTAGATTTACAGACGTACATAAATCTCTCTATATATATAATGACTATCGATGACGTGTTGTGGGAAAGGCATTCCTATTGTCCCTATAGATAATGAATCTAGAGTTGGAATGGAAAATTCCATGACACTGTCTATCAATAGGGACCTGTAATTTCTCAGTACCTGGTGGTTGATTGTGCGTGGCATCAGTTAAATGATGCCCTCATTCTCAGCGCGTCCCTGTCGTGATTACATGCGCTTCTACAGCTCTTCGCATAAACAAATCATGTTGTCGCATGTCGCAAACACAACCTCCAAACACAGTGATGGGCTCAGTCTCCACACACAGTCCTGTTCTCAATCTCCACCCACTCTCACTCTCCATCCATACTGGTACTCTGACTCTAGTATATTCCCAGCCAACCTGCGACGTAACTAAAACGTTCTGCAGCCACACTTTTTTTAGTCAGTTTGTTACTTACTGAGATGGCATGTAACGTTATGTTATTGATGGTGAGGCTGAAACCTCACTGAATCAGAACAGTATTATAATGTTTTTTTTTGGTGAACAAAACAGAACATTATAAGAACATTCTGTTTAGGTTAAGAACATAACCAGAACATTGTAATAATGTCAAAGTGCAACGTCACATCAGTAGGTCTCAGCAACGTAATTGGGAGTCATCAAAAGAACATAACAAGAACTAATACAAAACCAACCAGAATGTGACTGCAATGTTATAATAACCTCACATCCTTGGCTGGGTTGGCTCTGCTTTTCATAAGGCACCAAATATATCATAGCTACACAAAGATATCTGACTCAGACCATCTCCTACATGTTTTTTTCGTGTTGTCATTGATAGGGGTGCCCCTATGAGAGTCCTTGCTACCAGATACAAATAAAGCAACAGTGCATCTTTTTCCATCTTTTTCTAAACATAAACAAATGACGATGACGTCACGAAAATGGCAAAACAGATCTGGGTGTACACAGCCAACTTGAGATGTTCTGCAACCATACTTCTTTAGTTAGTTTGTTATTGACTAAGATGGCACATAACAATTATATTATGGATGGTGAGGTTGATTCCTCACCAAATCAGAATGTTATTATAACATTATTTTTGGTGAGGTTAGGACAAAACCAAAACAGAACGTTGTAAGAACATTCTGTTTAGGTTAAAGAGCATAACAAGAACATTATAATAATGTCACAGTGCAATGTCACAGCAGTACATTGCAGCAACGTTATTGGGAGCTATCAAAATAACGTAACAAGAACCAATACAGAACGTTGCTGCAATGTTATAATAACATCACATGTTTGGCTGGGCACAGGACTCAGACTCGTACAAGTCCAAGGTATCTGGTAAAGTTGAGTACCACTCCTGGTGTAAAATGCATAAACCGTGAGGATGGAATAATGATTCAACGTCAAAAACAAACAACACAATATGACGAGGTATTGTTTCACGACCCGTCACAATACACACCTACACGGTTTACCATATATGGAGATGTGACGTCATTTTCGCGAGTAAATTCATTCTCTCAAGAGCGTCCTGTGCGGCATTAGTCCAGTTGGTGTAATCACCAGAGTGGCCTCTGTGTGCTCGCCACTGGTGGAACCATGTAAGTGTGTATTATGGGCACAAGGAAACTATCTGCTAACACTTGATTGGCTATGGGATAAAGGAGTGAGGAGCTAGAGAAGGGGGTGGGGGGTCTTCAAGGGACTAACTAATCAAAGGGGATTAAGCTTAAATTAACACTACGATTAAGGCCTGGATTAGGTGACTATCCCATCAAGGAAGCCGCAATAAAAGGGATTACCTTAGGCCTATACCTACATTGTGGATAACACCTTGTATATACAATCGTTCTGGACAATTGGGTTATTTCACCCTTGCTCCTGGATGATTGAATCTATGAGAAGGTAGAGACCACACCCTTACACTTTTATCGAGGCAGGTGTTCTTTTATATGCAGAGTCCCATAGGCAGGGCACCATATATACAAGGGGTCAAAGAGGGTCACTTGGGTGTATATACTGATCAAGGCATTTGAAGGGGGCTCTTTAACTTTGGGAAACTATGCATTCCATTTCTTAAAATCTGACAGGAATATCACGAAGAATTGTGTCCAAAAGCGTCCCTTTCCCCCTCTTCTTCTAAATTCTAGATTTTCCAAGCATTAGAACACTAGAACATCCAAGAAATTACAATTTCTCGCAGATGGCACAGTCTGTTCCCACAAGATCACTTGGTTAAACACTGGTTCTGAATGTGAGTGTTTTGGGTGAAATGACAAGTGATAGTTAATCAGCCTTTGTCTAATTCATACAAGTTACAGAATTTCCACGGCTACCAGTGCGTATGTTGTCGGTTCAATGCAGACATAGGCCTAATGCAGTTTTTGCATGTAGTCTGTATAACAGGCCCGTATACGGCTGAGGTTCCCTAAGTGGAACTTTTTCATCTATATTCACTAACGTGACCTAAAAAAGGGTGATATCGAGCAGTGAAAAGTATAACTTTTCTATGTTTTCTGACCAATTTTGGGGGTATTTGTAAACAACGAATTTGTGAAGGAAAAGTGGATAAACGCCGCCCTCCCCCTCCTCCACATAAACACACATATACAGGCTTGGTATATCATACTACCATGGCCTCCCAGCCGTTTTCTAGAGTTCGCATTTCTCTGGCAATAACGATTGGCGTGTACCGTCATTTCCGGTTCGCTGGTGCCGGCGTGTTTGTTGTGATGTTGTCCTACAAGTATTGGTGTCGCCAGGTACCAGTCAATCTAATTACTGAGGTGTGACCCCGTAGCTTGTACCCGCGGTTACTGTAGAATGTCCACAATACCACCATATTGATCAGCCTTTATGAAACCGCAACCCCCTCGTCCCACTGTCCTAGCACCATATGCGGGGATGCTAGAACCTTTGATATGGGTCTAGACCACTAAAATTGACAAGGCGACACTCCCAATCTTTTGCTTAGTATGGGTGTAGATCCTTAAAATCTACAGGGCAACATGACCAATTCTTAGATTCGACATGCGACATGGACATTAGTGACACGAAGAAAAATATTAGTGACATGACGTAGGGTGTTTCTTAAATTCGGCATGCGACATGGAGGTATTTTAAATTCGACATGGATATACCATACCAATTTCTTAAATACGACAGGCAACACGGCGACAGAGGTTTTAGTGACAATCGACAGGGGCTGTTCTCAAATTTGACGCAGTAACAGAACCTATTCTTAAACTCGACACATGACATTGGAAACACCCCCCACCCAATCCAGAGCCCCATTGATATGAATACAACCATATGAATAACATTTAGGGGTCATTTCACACCCTCTTATCGATTGGTTTGTTTCTGAACGGACGCAGAAACGTTAATGAGAACAGTAATAACTTAATAGTATTACGTCAGTGGCCTGTTTTATAAGATCCATCGTAGCTAATATAAATATGAGATCCCCGACGAAAAAAAATAGTTGTATAGGAAAACTACATGAGGATGTGGGATGATGCAGAATACGAGCTGGTAGTAAACAATTTGTGTGCACGAGCCCGAAGGCGTCCGTAACCTATCCAACTAGATAGGTTCAAAGGCAAATGTGAGAATTGTTGTATGATAACCCTGACCCACCTGCTTCCCCCAGAACGTTCTAGGGTTCCCATAATTGACACAAATCAAGCAAATTCAATACTGTATCATTAATTATGAACGCAGCACCTGTTGTCCTCGGGGCCTCGGGTCACCGAAGCGTGACTAGCTGTGGTATGATTGGTATTAGCGACCCAGTGCAACTGAAGGCTATATTCCACGATGCATTCAGTGCCACATGCGTCCCCTTAATCATGGAAATGCAAGTTTGCTTGCCCTAAGATACCAACATGTTGGTATCCAGAATGCAAGCAAACATGAATTTCTGTGATTAAAGGGACTCAAGTGTCACTGAACGCATTGTGAAATATAGCCTTATACTCGCGTTCATACTTGTGTTCAATGAAGGCAAGTATGAAAGCAAGCAAATACTAGAAATGTTTGTGTTTCACTTGCGTTCATGTCAATAAAATGCAAGTAAAAATGATGAACGCAAGTACCGGAATCCATTGAAGAATACAGGTTCTAAGGCTGCATTCAACAATTCTATCCACAGACAATATTGATATTTCATCGCTTTTCTCCGTAAATATTACAAAAGACCATGCTTCCTACATATCATGTGAAAGTAAATCAAATAACCGTTCTAATGATATTTAACATATCTATAATTGAACATTATGTCCACTTGCAAATTTATGAAATCGGCAGTCAAATAGGTGAGTGGTAATCCAAAATTTGGCACATAAGGGGGTGATATTTAAAAGGGCCATGCTTTGTGCATATCATTTGAAATAAAATTAAATAACCTTTCTAATGATATGTACCCAGCCAAGTTGTGATGTAACAGAAACGTTCTGCAACCATATTTTTATGGTCAGTTTGTTACTTACTAAGATAGAACGTAACAATTACATTATTGATGGGGAGGTTTCATCTCATCAAATCAGAATGTTATTGTAATACTATTTTTTTGGTGAGGTTAGGATGAAACCAAAATGGAATGCTATAAGAACATTATGTTTTGGTTGAAGAACATAACCAGAATGTTATAATAATGTTGCAGTGCAAAGTCACAGCAGTACATTGCAGCAATGTTATTGGGATCCATCAAAATAATGTAACAAGAACCAAACCAGAATGTTGCTGCAATGTTATGATAACATCACATGTTTGGCATGGTAACAAGTTCATACTTACATGTCCACTTGCCAATGGTGGTATACAAAATGAGCTATAGATCCGGGACACAAGAAACAAGTCAAAAACCCATACATTGTCACTGTTAGTTCATCTTTTCCTATATTCTTGTAAATTCATCAAACTGCAACTCTAATGGCACATTCAGAGTGTAATGTCAATATGTGTCCTGTTAATCTACAACACTTCATATAAAATAACATTCGTGCTATCTAGCCAGAACTCTTAACTATCACTACGTTGCAATAACAGTAACACAATATGAGCTGTTTCTTGCTGACTAGATGTATAGTGTGCTGCAGCCTTTACGCACATAGGGGCATGATATGGCAGGCGGCTATGGTGAAAGGTGGGCAGGGCTGGGCGCTAAGTGAACCATGACTGATAAGGGCTACACTGCTACAAAACCACCCGTGCATGACATTAGTTCGCTGAATGTACCCACACTGCTGGGAACCTACCAGGCATTGTCCTAGAACACGGGATCACTTAGAGAACAGTGAGAGGAAGTGGTGGTTTATTTAGCGGCCAATACTGCAGACCCAGCCAACCTGCGTCATAACAGAAATGTTCTGCAACCATACTTTTTTAGTCAGTCTGTTACTTACTAAGATGGCACGTATCAATTACGTTTTTGATAGTGAGGTTGAAACCTCACCAAATCAGAATGGTAACATAGCATTATTTTTGGTGAGGTTAGGACAAAACCAAAACAGAACGTTATAAGGAAATTCTGTTTGGGTTGAAGAACATAACCAGAACTTTGTAATAACATCACAGTGCAACGTCACAGCAGTATTTTGCAGTGACATGATTGGGCCTCATCAAAGAACGTAACAAGAACCAATACAGAACCAAACAGACCGTTGCTGCAACGTTATAATAACGTGGCATCCTTGGGTGGGAAGTTACTTTTGTTGATCGGACACCACAGGGAATTTTTAAGGCCATATTCCACTTTGTGGTAGGTAGCATTTTTGGCACAGAGGAGGACGGCAAATGACCCCCCTCCCCCTCAAGGCATAGTGGAATATGGGCTTTACAGATAGCCAAGCGCTGTGTGTCATGTTTTGGGAAAAACATGTTTTTAAAATTTCAACCATTGGGTGGTACAACCGGCTACAAAGGTCAAGGTCTTACAAATCAGAACAACCATGTTAATATGTTTGTACGTTGATGCTGACCTACTTTGAATAATACCATACTTGACTAATATCATAGTACACCTTATTTGAATAAAAAAAAAGTGAAAATAAGCTTTCTCTAAGAACTCCTATCCTACCCCAGGGTAGGGACGTTCGCAGGGTGAAACTGAGTTAGATAAGAGGTGAACATTTGTTTTGGTGTAAGTAGTCCATGGAAATGGAGTATTGCGGCAGGCACGAGGTGATTCCCATGCTCGCCTTTCCACTAGGGGGCGTGATCCTGAAAATGGTCTATTGTTTTATCACCCGCACGACCCATGAGAAATAGGGTATGGATGACTGGGGATGGATATATGCTTGTTCTAGGCGATTGACGGTACGGATCTAATACTGGATCCCCAAGGGGGGAATAGTTGCACTTGGTCACCAACGACGAAACTGAAGACCACTGGTGCTGCAATGACTGACAATTAGACGCACTAATCGTTGACGAATTAGCTAAAACAATTGGACATTTCCGATATTTTGCAGATAACTAGCTTTAAATTGTCAATGACTAGCTGTTAATTCGTCAACAATGAAGGTGTGTCAACGAATTACAGCTAGTCCTTGACAAATTACAGCTAATCATTGGCACTAATCGTCCCAACCCCATCTCTGTAATGTAGGCCTAGGTTAATCAGTGGTGGATGGAGCCTGTGTTTGAGCCTGGTGATGCAAAAATACTAGATGATGTGAATTTTCAAGTCCTCATTCCAATGCTTTGGTAGGGGAAAACATGGAATTTACCGTTTTTACCCAATCATTATGTTTCCTGGACTCGGACCATCTGTGTCCTACACGCTTTATTAAAGCCACACTATCATCCACGAGAAGGTTACAATTGGATAGGTTGTAACTCTCCAATAAGCATGCCAAATTAATGACATGACAGATCAAGTCGTCACAAAACACGTCGCTAGCCACGACATCACTAGGCTTAGGGGTGCAGCCCTCGCGGGGTGCGACTTGCATTTTCTATGCTCGGATGTGTGTGTCAGGGGTTTGAAAACAGACCCATTTTGAAGGACAAATATCTTTGTAAAACGTACCATAAAGAAGGGATGCAGTAAACAATTTATACCCATATTAAGGGTTTCATTGCAAATATGCAATAATTTTGTATGAGATGTCTTCACTTTTCAAATATTTGGTGTATTCAACATAGAATTAGTTTAGATTGAGCAGTTTTCTATACTATTTTGCATAATTTCTCAATAATTTCTTACCCATATAGAGCGTAGTAGGAAATTTTACACCCATTTTGAGTGAAATATTTTCCCTCATTTCACTCACTTGAGCCTGAAAAAGGACCCATGTCCTTCACTTTTCAAATCATACATCCAGGCAGTCTTAACATGAAGTCACACCCACCCCTTGGTGGAACCCTTAACATTAGCAACATGTCGATGATGCCATGGCTTTAAAGCCAGGAGGGCACATGGGGACAGAGTCGTTATGTAACACGCCAAGAACCAGTGACAGTCGATGTGGAAATGAAAACGAGGCAGGACGACCTACATCTGGTTGCCATGGTAACCTCATCCCGCGGGAACGTCCCCCTCCACGCCAAGCCTAGAGGCGGGGCATGAGGGGGAGGGGGGTGGGGCGGTGTTTGGACTGCAACAACGTTATTGGGAGCCATCAAATAACGTAACAAGAACCAAAATAGAGCGAAACAGAACCTTACTGCAACGTTATAATAACGTCACATGATTGGCTGAGTTGTAGTTTTAGCAAGTAGTATGGAGCCTTCCTAGCCAACCTGCAACATAACAGAAACGTTCTGCAGCCATACTTTTTTAGTCAGTTTGTTACTTACTAAGATGGCACGTAACAATTATGTCATTGATGGTGAAGTTGGAACCTCACCAAATCAATAACATTAATTTTTGGTGAGATTAGGACGAAACCAAAACAGTATGTTATAAGAACATTCTCTTTAGGTTGGAGAACATTACCAGAACCTTATAATAACGTTGCAGTGCAACGTCACAGCAGTACGCTGCAGCAATGTTATTGGGAGCCATCAAAATAACGTAATAAGAACCAATAACCAAAGGTATAACAACATCACATGTTTGGCTGGGTTGGACCTTGAACAAGGCCGACCATGAACAGTTTGAAAAGATTTGCAGAAAAATTAAAACGTAAGAAAAAAATGAAAAAAACAAGGAAATGTGTTCTTGTTAGCTCTGCCTCTGGAGCTCCAGGTCTGAGTCTTTAATTCATTATTAACGGTTAGACTCTGTGTGTGTGTCTGCTCCTAACAATAGGGACCTGCATCATTTATAACTCGGCCCTTTACTTCAGCTTAATAACCAGGTACTTCATGCTAACAGTATAGCATACTAACCCAATCATTTTATATTTTGTCCCTAGATAGGACAAAATAATGTCTTAATCATCATAATCCTAAGGAAATTATTTTTCCAAAATTACACATTCGCTGTCCTTGCTATAACAGATATTATTCAGTGATACAGCTACCTAACCCTGCCTTCATTGACTCAGTGAGGCCTGTCAAACCGACTAGCAGAGGCCCACTGGACCATTTTCTTCCGAACGTCATCGGTTTCAGGGGCGGATACAGATTTTAGGAAGGGGAGGGGGGCGCATGAAGGGTAAGTACTAAAACTGTGTGCATTCGGGTTTATGTACCGCTATTTCCCCCTCTTTTTGTCTTTTTAGTATAGAGGTACACCAAAAGGTAGGGGGGGGGGGTGTCAGGAACCCCTTGCCCCCCCTGGATCTGCTCCTGAGTTTGTCCCTGTATACGTACCATGGTGCATACAGTCAGCGTCCCACATTTTTCTCTCACTTGTTGCATAACGCCCCTATACAGCCCACGCTGCCCCCGCCCGCCCCTACCCCTACATCAATACGTCAACAAACCTCTGTTTGTTTGTCCCAATGGCCGCTAGGGGCTTTGACACGAGCTTTAAAAGCAGCGGCCCACGCGTGACGTCTACATAGAAACCCGAGGCCCCTCCCCCCAACCCCCTCCCCCCCGGCCACAACCCCCAACCCTGTCACCCCATGGGTATAGACCCTTGAAATCGACAGGGCGACATGGCCATTTCTTAAATTCGACATGCGACATAGACCTTAGTGACAGGAGTTAAAAAATAAATGACATGACATAGGGGATTCCTTAACTTCAGCATGCGACATGAAAAGTTCTTAAAATCGACACGAAAAATGATACTAGTAAATATTGTGACATACGACTGCCCATTTCTTAATTTTGACATGTGACATAGGGACCCCCCCCCCCCCCCAGCTACACTCCTACCCCCAGCCCCCAGGCAATCCACCCTGCCCCCCCCCCCAACCCCTATCAGACACATCTCGTACTGTGTGATGTTTGAGCAGCACCTGGTCGATATAGGGCTAGCAGTGGGCGGTGGGGGGGGGGGGGGGCGGTAAATACCCTACCTCTGGGCTAAAGGTATAGACAAACAGAATGGCCATTACCCGACTAGGGTGGGCCTTCAGGCCCTATTACACTACACCACTTCAAACTGCCATATCAGCGAGAAATAGTGATATTACAGATAATTCGCCCTACCAAAGATAGCTGATAGCTTGACTTACAGCCTGGCAATACGACCTGCCCTCAATACACACCACTTGTCGGCCATGCGGATGATAAAATACAACACCCTCTTTCCCCCTTCATATGATGTACTTAATAAAAGGCCCCTTTGGTTTCCACCTCTCTGAGATATTATGATCTATGGCTGAGAATAAGTTCTATTGCGAGGGATTTAGTCATTTTGCAAATGAGTTTTGTAGACAAGGGTGCCCCCCCTACACACACACCTTCTATTTTTGGTGGGGACTTGAACTTGACAAAGAGAAAAGAAACGTCCCACAAGTAAGCGCTCATGTGCAACATGTCAGTACAGTACAGGTTCAGCAGCCACTGGGTTAAACATAGTAAAAATATTTTATGTCTGATCTAGCACTATTATGGTTTGGCAACTGGAACCCAGCTACCAAACCTTAATAGTGCTAGATCAGACATAAAATATTTTGACTCAATATTCCTTCGGTATAGAGAGATAAAAGCTACAGCCTATGATGGAAGACAATAATGAAAATATCCGTGTAGCCAGAAACAAATGGCACTTGCCCGTAATTGGATTTGCCAGGAATGAACATAATATTCTATTCTAAGAAGTCGCATAATTATCTTTTGATGAATTGCCTTTGAATTCAACTATATGCATTACATATCTTGGAGCCTATGCATCCTGACATGAAATGTTATGGAATTTATATGGTGTTCGTTGCCTTAGTAACCACCTGAAATGGAATGTAATATTGGAGAAACAATGTGCTGTGTGAATGCCTGGTCAGTGGTAGTCAGGGCGTGTGGCAGGCACAATCAGCCCAGTCGCCATGTCAGCAATAGAAACTAGAACAATTTTTTGACAAGACAATGTTTTTGCTGACAAAAGGGCAAATTTTGCAATTCCAGTAAATCATACTTTGGAAATAGTAAAGCCTGGTCCCCACTGAGACAACCCTCACCTCGCCGACAAATCTGGGAGCGACAAACGGGTCTGGCGCCACTTTGGCTGGTGACAAAGTCCATTTTTGAGGGGTTTGTCGGCCGACAAACAGCAAAAAAAAATCAAACATGTCTGATTTTTGTCGTCCTGGGCGACAAACTTGGGTCTCTGGGAACGACATTTCACGTTTTGCAGATGACAAAGTCCCTTCCAGAGCTCAGTGGGGACCCGGCTTTATACTTTAATGTTTTATGTGTACAAAATTGACATAAAGCTCTAAGAAATTCCATTCCATTAATTATACTATAGACATTTCTTGTAAAAATGAACATTATTCATTCCAATCTTGGATCATTGATCAATCATGGCCGTGAAAACTAGCTCGAACTGAAGTAGAATTCCATGAAAGATGGTGATATTTCCTTTTGTTTGCAAACAAACCCAATTTTTGTGGATTCACATTCATTGAGCTAAGCAAGGAAAACCTTTTAAAATTATTTTCTGACATATTTCAAGGTTTAGATTTTAACATAAGCCAGAAATAGGCTGAAGGGGTGGATTTCCATGATTATTTGAGTTTGGAAAATTTAATTGGATTTATTGGTTTTGGCTCCCTTTAATTCTGCATCTAGGCGTGCGTTTAGACCTAATTTACCATTATCATCAATGCTGTATCCGTGATCACATGAGGCTACTCACACTCTGTCCAGTTGGCACAGAGCCAAGTAGACTGTAGTACCAGCTATGTCTGCTAGTCGCTCAAACTAGGACTGTGAACCAGCCATCATTTCAGGGGTGAATTCCACCCTGCATCCCGGCATGCTTTGGGGCTGCTGGTTTATGGCAGGTAGGACTGTAAACCAGCTAGCAGTCCCACAACCATCAAACAGGTTGCCCATGCCATGAATATAGAGGGCCAATAAAAAAATCTTTACAAATTTTAAGTGACCAGTAGTAGCCATGGACTGTTGTGGGTGTAAGGACCTATTATGCAAGAGGTAACTATAGATCTGGGACACAAGAAACAACTGAAAAACCTGAATATTTTCTGTTGTCTCCCATTAGTTCGTATTTTCCTATGTTCTCTTAAATTCACCAAAATGCAACTCTAATGGCACATTCAAAGTGTAATGACAATATGTGTCCTATTAATGTACAACACTTCATGTAGAATAACATTTATAATATGTAGCCAGAACTCCTAACTATCACTATCTCACAATAAAAGGAACACAAAATGAGCTGTTTCTTACTGACCAGTGCCGTGTCGCATAACCAAACGCTTGCAACAGCGAGAGAAACAGCGGGGGTTTGGCAAAGTTTCGCTGTTATAGGGAAAATTCAGCATCGATTTTCACCCATTTCTATTCATTCCTCCAAGCTGACAATTTCAGGGATTTTAGATCTAAATGTCTAGTTTTCAGAACTGTTTACAGAATTAAAATCGTTTCAGTAGAACAGCCACAAATTAACAGGGGGACCCATCGCAACAGTGACATCCTTGTTGCGAGAGGTGGTGGACAACCCTTGCAACAGCTAGACCTGTTATGCGATGCGACACAGATCTATAGGTCATGAAAGGACTGTGAGCCAAGTAGCGGTATAGTCCTGACTACTGACGGACGCAGTAGGGGGTTAGGTTGGTAAACATTACGTCACACCTCCTACCGCCATTGTCCCCGCCACTCAGCTGTGACGTCATAACAGCCCGCCCCGGTGCACCCTGGGAGAGGGGTGGCCTTTGAAGGTCTATTTCCTGGCTTGGCGGACTATTTAGTCTCGCCCATGACTCCCGTCAGGCCGAATAACGCACTCGGCCCATTACTGTCGGCGTATTAATGTGTGATTTACCGACTGCTGGTGCCTGGCGTGGGCTCAATAAGTGAGCTGTATCACGTAACACTGACTGGTACCAGCGTTATAATGGTATACCTTGAATAGTATTCACAGCATTAATTAGTTGAATCAACGAATAGATTTAAAGAAATTGACACATATACTTATTTTCTTTCAAACATGATGCTTTTCTTTCAAATCATGTTACAAAATAAGAAATTAAATTTCATATTTGCATAGCATTTAGATGTGCAACGTCATGAACGTGAAATTTCAAAATATCTGAAATTTTTTATGAAGACCCCTAAGATCAACGGGCAACATGCCCTTTTCTTATATATGACATGTCACATGAGGCAGAGTGACATATGTTGAATAATAAACAACATGACATGGGATTCTTAAATTTTTAGGGACAGGCGACATGGCAATTCAACATGCGACATTGGGACCCCCCCCCCCCCATCAACACCCTCGGAATTGATTCACCTGGTTATGAAAGGATGCTGCATAACATAAGGTGTCTTTGTTAGCATTTGTTGCATGCATTGCATTTGTTGCATTTGCTGTAGGCGAGGTTTGACGCTACTTCTTCTTACGATGGAGGCAATAAACACCTCATAGCTGTATAAATAAGGATCCTTCCATTAAGTATGTACGCACAGTTTCAAAGAATTCAGACCTCCCCCCGGGGGGGGGGGGGTGGCTAAAGTATGAATTAGATTTGTACAGGAACGTACACACATATTCAAAAAATTGCATACCCCATACTCCCTTCATGCGTACATACGAAAAGGAAGACCCCTAAAGTAAAGGATACAGACACAATTTTTGTTGCAACCTAAAGAGTAAAAAAAGGGAAAAAATGTAGCATTGGTTGTAGGATCAGAATGATATTTTTGGCAATGAATCTACATGAATCTCATAAAAGGTATAAAAAAGGTATTCAATATTTGGTCCTAGGCAATTTCCTGTATTTGCATCATAAGGTTCAGCAGATCCCTGTCGAAAATTAGACGTCTAACTAGCATAGAAACCTGTTGCATACAGTGAACAGGCTTTACGCCCATAGCTAACTGATCACATGGTTTTAGTTGGACTTGCAGCGAATGTATGGGACCTTCCATTAAGTATGAACGCACCAAGGGCTAGAATTTAACATCTAAAAAAAGAGACAAAACTTTGGGGGAGGGGGGTCCTAAGGGGTGGTCCTGTAAATCCGTCCTTGCATATCAAATTATAGAGATTCTGCTGTTGTATTTCACCATTCAGTGGCGGATTCAGGTGGTCCACAATGGGGCACTGGCTCTGGGTCCACCCCTGGCCATCCCAGCCAGCTTGCGATGTAACAGAAACATTCTGCAACCATACATTTTTAGACAGTTTATTACTTACTGAGATGGCACGTAACAATTACCTTATTGATGGTTAGGTTGAAACCTTACCAAATCAGAATTTTATCATAACATATTTTTTTTGGTGAGGTTAGGATGAAACAAAAACAGAACATTATAATAACATTCTGTTGGGGTTGAAGAACATAACCAGAACATTGTATTAACATCACAGTGCAATGTCACGGTAGTACGCTGCAGCGACATAATTAGGAGTCATCAAAAGAACAAGACCAAAAACCAAATACAGAACCAACCAGAATGTTGCTGCATTATTATAATAATGTTGCATCCTTAGCTGGGATTACAACCTTCCAGCTGCCAGCATTGCCGCCATATTGGATTTACCCACACCGAAGCGAGGCTGCCCTCGTTATGGAGGCCAAATGGCGGAATCGCAGCAGCCATTATTTAACACATACTTTATGAGTGTCCTGCATGCAAGGCGGTAATAAACACATACCATATTATATGGTAGGGCCGCCCATGCCGGTCCAACCACGATGGCCACTACCCCCAGCATGCAAATACCAGCATTCCATGGTGAAAGACCAGGCCTGTGGGGAGGCCCAATATCACTGGGACCCTTGATGGGGGGTCCCCAATGTCGACTGTTAGATAATTATGAGAAACAGCCATGTCGACATAATTTTCCATGTCCCATGTCGCCTATACCGGGTTCAGGAGTCTAGATCTGCGCATGCGCACCCTTTTGGCGCCACTACCTGTGGGGGGGACAAGCGCGGCTTTCCAGCCAATCAAGACCATCCGTTATCAAAGATGGCGGCGCCCACTGGGCCTCTCCCTAACGCGGTATAAGAGACCCTTATGACCCATGTCGAATTTAAGAAATAGGTAATAGCGGGTTATTAACTTTTTTTCTTCATGTCACTACAAGGCCCATGTCGCTTGTCAATTTTAAAATGATGCTGTCGCCGTGTCGAATTTAAGGTCGAGAGCAATATTACTGCCAAAGATCATCATCTATAAATTCTCTTTTCGTAGGTCTATGCGAACAGTGTTCAAAAGTACAGTTTTATTTCGTTCATCTACTGGGTGCACAGGTTATAAAATTGTACACCCAGGGAGATTTCTGTGTGTACTTTCCTGTACTAACCTATTTAAAGGGGTGAAAACCATGCACCATATACCATCTGGGATCACATATTTCAAAGTTATGCACCTGTCTGTAAAATCATGGCCCATTGCACAATGATCTATCATAACAATGATAACTTTAAGATAACTTTAAGAGAGATGTCGCTATTACGATAGTTATCGGTATAACAATACCCCTATTATCTTTGTTTCTCCTGGATCAAATTAAATTCTGTTAATTGATATATGAAGGAGCAACATAGGGCTATATTCTGTGAAAATAGCATCTAATTAACAGCATTCTAAACAGCGTTTCTTTAAGTTTCAAAATGTGTGTGTGTGTGTGTTTGTGCATGTGTATGAATGTGTATATAAATATACATATGGATATATATATATATATATATATATATAAATAATTAAACACACATACACATAAAGATGAATACACAGACACATACATACAAGGAGGCAAACATACACCGTCATGCATATGTTCACATACATACATGTATATGCATAAAATAATGGATATACATACATTATAAAATCATATATATATATATATATATATATATATGATTGACCCTTTCCCTTCTAGAATCCCAGATCCACTCGGCAGTGTCTGCTAGGTGCTGACCATTTGACCCAATAAAATATGGCTGACAGAGGATTGCATCACGGGTGTGTAACAGTGCCAAGGCAGGTGTTGTAATACCTGGCATTCATAATGTATCAGCGGGAGGGCGGGGGGTGGGGGGGACCTGCTGGGCTAGGCCTCCCAAGCAAGAATATGACGTTATAATAACGTTATTAGAATGTTCTGTTTAGTTCTGCTTTGGTTCTTGTTACATTATTTTGATGGCACCCAGAAACGTCTTTAGAACCTAGCATTGCGATGTCGCACCGTGATGTTATATGTCATTCTTGTTACGTTCCTTCACATTATAATAACATTATTATAACATTCTTTATTATTAAGGTCTCAACTTCACTAAAATATGACATTATTATAACATTTTTCTTAGTAAGTCTCAACTGTACCAAAAAAAACGTCGCTGTGACATGGAAACTGGGCAAGTCATAGGCTGACCAAAAAGTACGGTTGCAGAATGTGCTTGTTACATTGCTGCTTTCTTGTTACAGTCAGTGGGCGGCTGTCCTTTATCATTTTAGCAGTTTTATAAGCTCACCAAGTGGATTTTTCACACTATTTTTAACTCTAAAATCTGATTTTTGATAAAGATAAAGAACTTTGAATTGATGATGTTTCATGGTTCTAGAGACTAAAATAATCAACATGCCAGCTCTATTTTGTTTCAGTCATGAGAATTTAGTGACAGATCTATAGTAAAAATTATGAAATCTTATTGCAATTGTCGTTGACTCATACTGCGAATGCTACTTCTTGATTTTCTCATGCTTGCAACACACCTTTGCATCATTTTATCCCTTGAGACAGAAAATCTCAACAGAAATTGTGCCTATGTGATCATTTTATCGCATGAGACAGAAAACCTCCCAACAAAAATCGAAAAGCGTGAATTGGCCTTAAAGGGCACAGGACGTTGTATGATAACAAATCTGTTTTGACTTTAATAGGAGTTATTCATATTCAATAAAAAGAATTGTCTACCTGTAATTTGTTATTTCAAATATCATATTTAGTCCTATATTGCATAGATCCATTAGATTCACAGAAAGAGTGCGTCTAGAAGCAGATATGTTTGTTTTTAGCTGGAAATGACAATAATACCACCAGGAACAACAATTGGGGGGTCGTTGGTACTCGAAGGCCGCAGTCACCGGCAGAATATCACCTTAAAAATAGACAAACCAATCCCCCCTACCCCCTACCCCCGCTGACCCTGTCAGTGCCCCCCCCCCCCCCCCCCCCCATCGGAACGCTGGTCTGGGATGGGGCAATACGGGGGTCTTATCTTGTTATGGCGCGGGGTCCGGGCGCTTAGATCGATATCTGGGCCTTGGAGAGGGGCTGTAGGGGGGGGGGCTGTGGGGGCTGTGGGGGGTCCATGGGAGGGTGGAGTTAACATAATTCCCCATTGTTTGTATACCAGATCTTATACATCAATTTCATTTAGAGTGGCGTCACTCTAGTGGATAAAATTTGAAACAACTGTTTGGGGTTTTCCTATAGTTAAGCTATATGAAGTGAAGTGACCTAGCTAACAAAAGCCCCAAAATGTGAATGTAGTGTCACTCATTTTACTCCCTTGAAGCTGAAAAATGACCATTGTCCTTCACTTTTGAACACACACATCCGGGCAGACTTAGTATGAAGTCGCCCTCCCCCCCCCCATAGCCCCTCCTGTTCCCCCTGTCTTCCCATCCGCCTCTCCACCATGAGTCAGTGCCGGATACGAGTATGACATCAGCCACAAGATCAATGATTTCAATTCTCCCTACCACGGATAGCTGATTTCCAGTATTCTAAGTACCTCCAGGCTAATTTGGGCAGATTTTGTCGACAAAAATACATGAAAAGCTATAAAAAGTACACAAACATTTGTCATATATGTTATCTGTGGTAGAGGGAATTCGTAGTGCACCCTTGACTATTTCATTCCCCAGCTTTTAGGTAACGACGCATTCACAACGACTTTCTTACATATACGTTCGCATCTTGTTAATATCTAGGGGTCCACCAAACGGAGGGGGGAGACTCCCAGGTCCACCCCCCCTCCCATTCCGCCCCTGGACCATGTAGAGGTCCAATATTCTATTGTCAAGTTCAATAAGTTCAGGGCACGTAGGGGGTGTGTCCCAGCCAAGCTGCAACGTAACAGAAACATTCTGCAACTATACTTTTTTTAGTCAGTTTGTTACTTACTAAGATGGCACATAACAATTACGTTATTTATGGTTAGGTCGAAACCTCACCAAATCAGACTGTTATTGGAATGTTATTTTTGGGTGAGGTTAGGATGAAACCAAAACAGAACGTTATAAGAACATTCTGTTCAGGTTGAATAACGTAACCAGAATGTTATATAAAAGTCGCAGTGCAACATCCAGCAGTATGTTGCAGCAATGTTATTGGGAGCCATCAAAATAACGTAACAAGAACCAACACAGAACTAAACAGAACGTTGCTGCAACATTATAATAACGTCACATGCTTGCCTGGATGTAGAGGTCCAATATTCTGTTGTCAAGTTCGATAAGTTCAGGGCATGTAGGGGGTGTGTTAGAGTGGTAAAAAGAGCGCACGCCGGGGCTTTATTACGCCTGCCTTCCCCCATTGTTGCACTGATTAGCCATTTAACCACAAACAGAGCTCTAACAAAACAGGGTTAAGCACCCCCTGCTTCCACCCCAGAGTCTCTAAACCTACGGCCCATTAACCCTTTGTCTCACAAACACCTATTGATTAACCCTTTGGCTCCCAATACCACCCTTTCTATCCCCAAACACATACCGGAAGTGGTATACCAGGCGCCCCCTGCTGGCCATTGTGGCGTTAATGGGCAGCTCATTGTTGGAGGCCCAGGCAAGCAGCGACGTAACAAGCACGTTCTGCGACCATACTTTTTTTGGTTAGTCTTTAACCTGCCCAATTTTCACATAATGGTTAAGTTATTTTAGGTAAACTTGAGACTTGCTAAAGAAGAAAGTTATAACAACATCATATTTTAGTTAAGTTAAGACCTTACTAATAATTAATGTTATAATAATGTTCTATGACATGAAAACGTTACGAGAATGTCACAATAACAACACAGTGCGACGTTTCAATGTTAGGTTCTAAAGATGTTTTTGGGCGCCATCAAAATAATGCAACAAGAACCAAAGCAGAAACAGAATGTTATAATAACGTTATAATAATGTCATATTCTTGCTTGGGCCCAGCCATGTTGCAACGTAACAGAAACGTTCTGCAACCATACTTATTTAGTCAGTTTGTTACTTACTAAGACGGCATTGAGCAATTACGTTATTGATGGTGAGGTTGATACCTCACCAAATCAAACACCAAAGAACATTATTTTAACATATCTTTTTTAAGGTTAGGATGAAACCAAAACAGAATGATATAAGAACATTCTGTTAAGGTTGAAAAGTGTAACCAGAATGTTATAATAACAGTGCCACATCAAAGCAGTACGTTGCAGCAACGTTATTGGGAGCCATCAAAATAATGTAACAAGATCCAAACCAGAATGTTGCTGTGACGTTATTATAACGTAACACCTCTGCCTGGGTGAACTGAGAGATGTTGATGGATTGTTTAAACAACTTTGGAACTGCAGAAATGGTCTCGAGAGTCATGTCAGTAAAAGTAGCTAAAAACGACATAGCCAATAGTACATTCCAAGCAAAACATGTGACGTTATTATAAGGTTGCAGTAATGTTCTGGTTTGGTTGTTGTTACGTTCAGACCCTCGGATCTGTCCTCACACTCTCCAGCCAGAGACTTTGGGTCCACAGAAGCAGCTCTCCTCTGCCCCTCTGTAGCCCGCCTCACATACCGCGCATGCGTACTTCCAATCGTCTTCACTTTGCCTGCCGCCATTTGCAAATTGTATACTCCCATTTTGGGGAGGCTGTACGCATGCGCAGCCTGCTGGTGTCGGTGTCTGCCGCTAGAGGGCCACACTCTCCCCCCACAGTCTTTGGGGACTGCCTGTAAATGCCAAGTACCTCGGGACGGAGAGTTAAGCGCTATATTTCTGTGAGATTATTTAAGCAGGGCCCTCCCCTGCCGACCACGCCGTTGTGTAGTGGTGAAGTCCCCGGGGCCTCCTCCTCTTTGTATGGCCAGTACCCCACGGACCAGCCCCAGTTTATTTGTAAAAACGGGGATGCTCCCGTAACGGGAAGGAGAGTCTAATTTGCCAGAGTGTTCACGTTAACGTCTCTGAATATCCTGAGGGGTTTAATGTGTAGTACACTCCCAGCCAGCTTGCGATGAAACAGAAACGTCCTGCAACCATACTTTTTCAGTCACTTTGTTACTTACTAAGATGGCACGTAACAATTACATTATTGATGGTCAAGGTTGAGACCTCACCAAATCAGAATGTTATTATAACATTTTTTATTTGTGAGGTTAGGACGAAACCAAAACAGAAAGTTATAAGAGTACTTGAGTATTCTGTTTTAGTTGAAGAATGTAACCAGAATGTTGTAATAACACAGTGCGACATCATGACAGTACATTGCAGCGAAGTAATTGGGAGTCATCAACAGAACGTAACAAGAACCAAACACAGAACCAACCAGAATGTTGCTGCAACATTATAATAACGTTGCATCCTTGGCTGGGCTGACTGTTAATAAGACTTGTATCATACCCCACGGACCAGCCCCAGTGTATTTGTAAAAATAGGGATACTCTGGTAATGGGTAGGGTGTCTCCGAATATCCTGAGGGGTTTAAAGTGTAGTACACTGGCTGTTAATAAGACAGTCGGAGACATTGTATCATATAGGTTTATTCAATCCAACAGAGTCCTGTAACCTTCCCTAATATGCATGTAACATCACAATTCTCGCAACCATGGATAGCCAATTTCTTGTGTTTTACCTACAGGTTAGCCTAGATTAGGATGCATGCTGGGTAATATGTCGACAAATCACAAGGCTTTAGCATAGAAATTTTCATAAATCTTATCTTTTTTTTTCTTGAACATGATGAAAAGAAAGGTACCATTATCTTTTCAATTTGTACATATATGCATTTAATATTTGTCCAAGTTCTTTGAAGATGTTTTCATTAGAGATGGAAATATAAAAAGTATTTGTTTATTTTCTATAGATTTTCATGTGTTTTTGTCGACTAAATTGGCTCAAATTAACCTGCAGGTGCCTGAAATACTGGAAATTACCTATCCGTGGTAGGGAGGATTAAAACAGTAATAATGATAATCTGATGGGTAACATCACTATTAAAACAGTTGTAATGATAAACAGATGGGTCCATTTGTCTTTACCATAGTCTTTTCTTCTATGATACTTAAGGCGTGATCAGTATATCTAATCATAACACAGCAAATACATGTTGCCCCACTTGAGTTAAAAGGAGTATAGTTTGACACCAACAAAACGGACCTGGAAAGCTAAGACCTTCTATGGAGGACGCCAGACAGACTGAGCACTTCCGGTTTCATCCCTCAGTTTTGCTGGTTGCTGCTGGTTTCCGGCAGCCCCTACTCCCTGATCGATCCTCAGGTACTTCCGGTTAGCAGCGCCCCCTAGTGGTGCCTCGTTTTGATAAACAATGTACAGCATAGAGCTTAAACTTAGGGATAGTTTGCTATAGAAACAATAAGAATATGATGTTCACATGAGTCAAAGTGTTCATTTTGCACAGGTATAAAAGAATAGTTGTGTAGGGTTTATCATTAATCATAAAAAACACCCCTTAACCCAAACTTCCTGTCAGAACAGCGAGACCCTTTATGCGGCGGAGCACTAGGCTAAATATCTATTCTTTAGTACTGTTTACAGATTCAATATCTGCCCAGTAGAACAGCCATGACTTAACAGTGGGACCCATCGTAACAGTGACATCCTTGTTGCGAGACATTCAGTTGTTTCACCATTTCATTATGTGACAGGCCAAAGAAAGTTGTTTACTGTTATTTGAGCCACTATACCACGGGCCACAGATGATAGTTCCTTCATTCACCATTAGGGGGACATAGTGCCACATCCGGGCATCCCACCTCACTAGAGTCATCAGCAACCAATTGGAACCAGCGTTACATATTGGATTCTGTCAACAGAAACTCTATCTACCACGAGCACTCGACCGTTTGGTGAAAACAATGCCATCCGCGATGTGTGTATGTGTGTGTGTGCATGCGTGTTTGCATCTGTCTATTTCTGTATAATTATGTCAATATGTATGGTTGTATGTAAAATGTGTATTGATATTCATGTGAGCATGTGCTCATGCATGCATGTATGTGTTTGTTTCTGTGTTTCTGTGTATGTGTATATATGTCCCTATACCAAGGGACATGCGTGTGTACGCAGGGGCGGATCCAAGAGGGGGGGGTTCCTGGGGGACCTGACCCCCTTTTGGTGGACCCCTATACTGCAAAAAGAAGGGAAAATGCCATGCGCATGTGTGCACATGTACACCGTTTTAGTACTTAGCCTTTATGCTGACCCCCTCCTTTTGAATACCCTGTATCTGCCCCAGGTACATATATGAGTTTGTGTGTTAATGTGTGTGTGTTTTAGTGTCTCCCTATACCTGGGTACGTATATAGCATTCTGCCAAAACTCTTGGTTGTCTATCCCAGAAAGTGATTGACCTGATAGTATAAAAGGTACATCACAGATCACAGACAGTAGTACGCCCAAAGTGAATCCTACCCACCCCCTGCTCGCTGGACCATGAAACAGGCCTATGCCACACCAGTCAACCATAACACTAGGGGATAGCGTATGAAGGGATGGACCCTATGTTCTAGTCAATATCCCTGCTGGCAAGGGCGGGCGATTTTAACACTACGTTAGTGAGTTACAAAGAGATGAACTGGTTCAGGGGGGTAACAGGTGCTACACTGGGTGGGAATAGGGCTGTAATGGATATACAGTGTGCAGTGGGTTATATCAGGAGATGGACAAGGTGCCCATGCCAGAACATATCACCTGGAGAGACAAAATGAGGAACAGCTGTTCAATGTAAAACTTTTTATATTTACTGTAATGCATATTTTCTTGTCTAGGGGGGGCGGGACGGTATAGTGGGTAGAGTGCTCGCCTCTCACTTGGCTGGGCCGGGTTCGAGTCTTGGCTGTGCCTACTATACCACCTTGCCTTGCCGTCGTTTCCGCCCCCATAGATTCGGTCAGCCAAATTGGTGCAATCAAAAACCAGAGTTGGTCTTGATATAGGCCTAGCTGAAAAATTAGTAGTCTTTAAACTCCAACACATCATCATCATCATATTTACTTGTCTTAGAATATATTTGGAATTTCCAAACCACAATTTCCTTATACTAATACCCGATTACCCATCCACAAGTTCCCTCATACCGCACCCACACCCCACTCCCCCTATACTACTACCCACACCCCACTCCCCCTATACTACTACCCACGCCCCACTCCCCCTATACTACTACCCACACCCCACTCCCCCTATACTACTACCCTCACCCCACTCCCCCTATACTACTACCCTCACCCCACTCCCCCTATACTACTACCCACACCCCACTCCCCCTATACTACTACCCTCACCCCACTCCCCCTATACTACTACCCACGCCCCACTCCCCCTATACTACTACCCTCACCCCACTCCCCCTATACTACTACCCACACCCCACTCCCCCTTTACTACTACCCACGTCCCACTCCCCCTATACTACTACCCACACCCCACTCCCCCTATACTACTACCCTCACCCCACTCCCCCTATACTACTACCTACACCCCACTACCCCTATACTACTACCATCACCCCACTACCCCTATACTACTACCATCACCCCACTCCCCCTATACTACTACCATCACCCCACTCCCCTTATACTACTACCATCACCCCACTCCCCTTATACTACTACCATCACCCCACTCCCTTATACTACTACCCTTATCCCACTCCCCCTATACTACTACCCACACCCCACTCCCCCTATACTACTACCATCGCTCCACTCCCCCTATACTACTACCCACACCCCACTCCCCCTATACTACTACCCACACCCCACTCCCCCTATACTACTACCATCACCCCACTACCCCTATACTACTACCCACACCCCATTCCCCCTATACTACTACCATCACCCCACTCCCCCTATACTACTACCATCACCCCACTCCCCCTATACTACTACCCACACCCACTCCCCCTATACTACTACCATCACCCCACTCCCCCTATACTACTACCCTCATCCCACTTCCCCTATACTACTACCCACACCCACTCCCCCTATACTACTACCATCACCCCACTCCCCCTATACTACCACCCTCACCCCACTCCCCCTATACTACTACCCTGACCCCACTCCCCCTATACTACTACCCTCACCCCACTCCCCCTATACTACCACCCTCACCCCACTCCCCCTATACTACTACCCTCACCCCACTCCCCCTATACTACTACCCTCACCCCACTCCCCCTATACTACTACCAACGCCCCACTCCCCCTATACTACTACCAACGCCCCACTCCCCCTATACTACTACCCTCACCCCACTCCCCCTAAACTAATACCAACACCCCACTCCCCCTATACTACTACCAACGCCCCACTCTCACTATACTACTACAATTACCCTACTCCACCTATACTACTACCCACGCCCCACTCCCCCTATACTACTACCAACGCCCCACTCCCTTATACTACTACCATCACCCCACTCCCCCTATACTACTACCAACGCCCCACTCCCCCTATACTACTACCATCACCCCACTCCCCCTATACTACCACCCTCACCCCACTCCCACTATACTACTACCATCGCCCCACTCCCCCTATACTACTACCATCGCCCCACTCCCCCTATACTACTACCCACACCCCACTCCCCCTATACTACTACCAAGGCCCCACTCCCCCTATACTACTACTTACGCCCCACTCCCCCTATACTACTACTTACGCCCCACTCCCCCTATACTACTACTTACGCCCCACTCCCCCTATACTACTACCCACACCCCATTCCCCCTCTACTACTATCATTACCCCACTCCCCCTATATTACTACCCTCACGCCACTCCCTTATACAACTACCCACACCCCACTCCCTTATACAACTACCCACACCCCACTTCCTTCATACTACTCCCCTCATAGTAGAATGGCGTATATTTGCACATACCCAAGCAACATTTTACCCTCTTTTTGTAGTTTAGGGGTCCAGCAAAAGGGGGACAGGGGGGGGGCAGGACCCCCAGGACCCCCTCTCCTCCTGGACTGAGAGGGTAGTGGTATTGGGGGGACCGCGGGAACCAGCAGTACGCTGTGCCCCGCCCCCTGGTGGGACGCGTGGGGACCAGGATAACGAGCGTCCGGAGAGGGGAACCAGCGAGGGGAACCAGCGGGGGGAACGCCGAGCATCCTTACTGCGCCGCCATGTTGGATCCTGGTTATTTGTTTACCCCACATCAAACAGCTCCCCGGAGGCCGGGCGGGGAGGCCTGGGTCAAGCCGGGCCGGATCGGGACACGGCGCGAACGCTTCCTGGGCTGATACCAGGGATCAGGCTTTGTTTGCATACCAAGCAAACGCGGGCATGTTCGCGTGGACACCATAAAGTACCACACTGAACTCGTCTTAAATGTTGCACAGGATGGGACACGATGGGTATTTCTTAAAATCGACATGGCGACATGGCAGTTTCTTAGATTTGACATGCAACATTGGATTTCACTAGCGACAAATTCATGCAATATATCCATTTCTGAGTGGTGTAGTTGGGTTTGCGAAAGCGGAAGAAATGTAGTCTAATTTGCGTGGATTTGCAAAGAGTTTAGGTATATTAACAGATCACAGATCCACACTACGAAACCAACGCCTTTTAATGTTATACCTCTCTATCCTCTCTATGTTTTCTCACTGTGCTCGTTCACCCATAGAGGAACGTCAGAATAAGGAAATCCCCTTTCTGGGGCCGTCCATAAATGACGACATGCAGGGTGGGGGGGGGGGGGGGGGAGTCCAGTCCCTTATACATCCCTATGGAAAAAGCATTACCGGTGGGGGAGGGGGGGGGGGGCAACAATGGCCAGTCATTCCCTGATTAAAACACTTTTTGGGGATCTATCTAAGGCGACTTGGTTATGACCCAGGGTCATCCCCATAAACAGGTCCCGTGACCATGTCTTGCAAGATCTATAGACGTTGTGCAGATATCTAGAAAGGGACTGGGCATCATATCATTGGTGATCAATTTAAAATAGTAATAATTGACATTTCAAAAACAACATGCACGTGTATTCTGCTAAATTTAAGCCAGGTGGTCACATGAAGTGATATTGAGCAAGTCTTTTCATTCAGATTTTACAAATCTTACATTTTACAACACCCCGGGCAGAAAACGTAAACAGTAAACAATATACAGACTAGAAACATACCAATGTTACAGCCATCAGACCTTAGACAACTGAATATGATAGAACTGACACTATTCTCCCACAACAGGCATGACAATGTCATATTATGACATTCAGAAACGACAAGAATATCTATATACGACACAACATTTGGATGTCATACGGGACATGGAAATTCGCATATTGAGGCACAGATGTGTCAGTCCCCCATCCCAGTAATGCAGGATGGTTCTGTATAGGTTTCAGATTTGACTGTGACAAGGCATGATTGCATCATACGGGTGGAGGCTGCCCATTGCAGTGTTGTCATTTTGTGGATTGAGGGATGTGAGCCAGCCACGACAACACGGTCTGCTGTGGCCCATTGCACAATGCCTATTGGTACAATGCAAGGTAGCAAATTAACGACACCTCTCATACATCAATTTACGGAATTTCAATTTGCTCCAGTAGAAACAAAGATATTCCCCCTCGTCCCCCTTTTGCGAGCACGCATGCAACGTTTTTTTTCTTGGTGCCAACTTGGTTGGGGGGGGGGGGGGGTTCTGCGATCTAGCCGCCCTGGTCTGTCTTGGGTTGTACCCAGAAGAGGGTGTGACATTCTTTTCTGGCTGAGTCTTAACATCCCTGAAACAAATATGTTGTAAATGATAATATTGGGGTTAGTTTAGGCCTCAACCTCAAAAGGAATAACATAACTGTTATGTGTCAGTTTACAAAATGCAACTTAACAGACTGGCCAAAAAGGTAAAGCATTTACACAAAAATTGACATTTCAAAATTCTGGCTAGATCTTTCAGGATTGTGGTATTTTTTTTAAAAAAGTAATTCAAATTGCATCAATCAAAAATCAACAGAGACCCAGACATGATATTCTTATTCCTTCGATGACATATCGACAGAATCTTTGTACCAGAACACATTAACTATCATAATTTCAGGGGCAGATCCACGAGGGGTCCTGACCCTCTCCCCTCTTTTGGTGGGGAGAAACTTAGCAAAGAGAGGGGAAAATGTGTGCATGGGCATTAATGCATGCTGTTTTAATATTGAGCCTATATGTGGACCCCCACCCTTTTCGAAATTCTGTATCCGCCCCTGACTTTAGCATACCAATCTAAAGTCAATTGAAGGCCGACTGGTCCCCAACCTGAGTCCCATCCTCCACATCCAATATTCACTAGCCCCGTCTCCACCGCGGCCCCAACACGACGCACTCTCCCACAGACAACGCTACCAATTAATTGACCAATCAGCGTGCAGCTAGACCGAGGCTGCCGTGCCCTGTCATCCCCCACCTGCTAGTTCCTGGGGCCGCCACCACACGGCGCCCCCGTTGTGTACTAATTGGTCGGGTCGTGGCGATGTTTGGGTATGGACCACCTACTGTTAGGTATAGGTTATAGACCTTTTTCAATAGGGAGCACATACTGTTAGCTCTAGGTTATAGACCTTTTTCAATAGGGAACACCCAATATTAGCTCTAGGTTATAGACCTTTTTCAATAGGGAATACCTACTTTTAGCTATAAGCTATAGACCGTTTTCAATAGGGAACACCTAATGTTAGCTATAGGTTATAGACCTGTTTCAATAGGGAGCACCTACTTTTAGCTATAGGTTATAGACCGTTTTCAATAGGGAGCACCTACTGTTAACTATTGGTTATAGGCCTTTTTCAATAGGGAGCACCTTCTGTTCGTTATAGGTTATAGACCTTTTTCAATAGGGAGCACCTTCTGTTAGCTATAGGTTATAGACCATTTTCAATAGGGAGCGCCTTCTGTTAGCTATAGGTTATATACCTTTTTCAATAGGGAGCACCTACTGTTAGCTATAGGTTATAGACCTATTTCAATAGCAGGCCCGAACCATTGTTTTGGGATATGGGTTTCAACGTATCAAGGCTTAAAGTATTCAACGGGAACAAATTAAGGGTCTATGGGATGGTTCACTGCCAAGACTCGTGAAAAAAGGTGTACAGAGGTAAGAAAACACTTAATATCAATATATATCAGACGAGGATCGATAAGTATTCAATGATAAGGGAAGCCTTGGAAAATATTGGACAATTACCTGAAGTCAAATGCAAGCTACCCATGGACGGAGGAAGGGGACAACAAAATGGGGCATTACAAACATATTGAATAATTTTGTATTGAAAAGTTGGTTTAAAAATCACTGGGAAGAATCATGAATCTGCTGTAGGTCCAGCCAAGATGACAGGGTTACCAAAGGTCCACCATCAGCAAAGACAGAATTGTCAAAAACTGTGTTCTCACCGTGATATGACCATGTTGCCATGGTGTTAAACCATAATAACCAACCAACCAACTCCTCCCTTCTTCTTTGTTGCCTCATGGGCACCACCCCTCTGACTCCCTCCGATCCCCCATCCACCTCTGCTCCACCGTCTCAGAGAGGCCCTCCCCAAGCAAGAATATGACGTTATTATAACGTTATTATAACGTTCTGTTTAGTTCTGCTTTGGTTCTTATTACATTATTTTGATGGCACCAAAAACATATTTAGAACCTAACATTGCGATGTCTCATGGTGATGTTATTGTGACATTCTTAAGTTTACAGACTAACCAAACTAACTACAGTTGCAGAAAGGGCTTGTTACATCGCTGCTCACCAGGGTGCCCCCTGTCCCCTTCCCTGCCACTCCCCTTTTCCTCTAATCCATCTCTATACGTCTTCTGAGGGCCGGCTTCGCTGGTCCCATGTGACCCAGCTGCAGTGGGGTACCAGCGAAATCTGTTAGTCCTTGACCACCGAGAACAGGCAGGAAACCAGCAAACGACTCCAGTGAGTCTCGACAAGGAGACGCCGGAAACCAGCCGATTACAGAGACCTGTCTGGCCGGACTTTGGGGATTGTTTCTGAGGGATTCCCCAAAGAAAACAGATTGTTTCTGGGGGATTCCCCAAAGGAAGCACATTGTTTCCGGGGGATTCCCAAAAGGAAACTGATTGTTTTTGAGGGATTCCCCAAAGGAAATAGATTGTTTCTGGGGGATTCCCCAAAGGAGCAGATTGTTTTAGGGGATTCCCCAAAGGAAACAGATTGTTTTTGAGGGATTCCCCAAAGGAAGCAGATTGTTTCTGGGGATTCCCCAAAGGAGCAGATTGTTTCTGATGGACTCCCCAAAGGAAACAGATTGTTTCTGATGGATTCCCAAAAGGAAACAGATTGTCTCTGAGAGATTCCCCAAAGGAAAAATGATGTTTCTGAGAGATTCCCCAACAAAGGAAACAGATTGTTTTTGAGGGATTCCCCAAAGGAAACAGATTGTTTCTGAGGGATTCCCTAAAGGAAACAGATTGTTTCTTAGAGATTTCCCAAAGGAAACAGATTGTTTCTGAGGGATTCCCCAAAGGAAACACACGAGGATTTCCTCGTACAATCTGTAGTAGTTTCCACAATATGTCCCAAGTCAATGCAGCTATTGACCTCATACGAACCTAGATACCATCTCTTTACCTTTAACCCTGTCTAAACTGAATATCTCTAATCTTTCAAAGCCACAAATACACCGAGCTCTTATAAACATTGTACACCTACAGTCTACAATAACAAAGTCAGCGCCTTAGCATAGCCTTAGCCAGGGGTGGATAAAGGTTTTCGAAAAGGAGGGGGTCCGTATATATAGGCTAAGTACTAAAACGTTGTGCATTGACCATGCATGTGTGCAACGTTTTCTTCTCTTAATGAAGTATAAATCTCAGCCAAAAGAGGGGTCAGGACCCTCTGGATCCCCCTGGATCTGAACTGTAGCCAGCATGAGCACAGGCTTGAGAACGAAATGATTCTTTGTAGAAACTGATTTGATATATCTACAGGAACATCTCGTGCTTGAGTTTTTCTCTGGCAAGGGGATAACAAACACGTCCCAGAAAGTTGTAAATTGATTTCGAGTGAAACTCAGACTGACTTGATGGAGGCAGAAATTGAAAGACAAATACAGCATGAAGTTAAGGAGAGATGGCTGTTTAGATGCCTATTTTTTTTAGTATTGAAAAGCCTAGCTCGAACCGTTGGAGTAAAAGTGAAATATAAGAAAGTGGTATGGGGACACTACACTCCGGGCAGGGCTGATAGGGGACATACTGAAATAAAACTGGATGGACTAAACACAGCGTTCCTACTCTGGGCAGGGCTGACAGGGGACATACTGAAATAAAACTGGATGGACTAAACACAGCGTTCCTACTCTGGGCAGGGCTGACAGGGGACATACTGAAATAAAACTGGATGGACTAAACACAACGTTCCTACTCTGGGTAGGGCTGACAGGGGACATACTGAAATAAAACTGGATGGACTAAACACAGCGTTCCTACTCTGGGCAGGGCTGACAGGGGACATACTGAAATAAAACTGGACTGACTGAACACGACATTCCTAATCTCTGGGCAGGGCTGACAGGGGACATACAGAAATAAAACTGGACGGACTGAACAGGGCCAAGAGGGGGCAACCAGAAATAACACGGAATTGGCTGACCAACACAGTATCCGCTTTTTTGCTGACATTACATAAACAAACCTAGTTTATGACCTCTTTATGAGAGTCCACATTCAGGGGAGAGAGTGGTTTTCCTTGTCGGCCGGCCTGGCAGAACTAACCCAGCACACCTCCCTGCCGCCCCATTTCCACTCAAAGGAACATATGGTGCGAAGGGGTCAGTATCTCGTGTTTGCAAGAAAGGAATTTAGCCCCATACCCACTAGGCCACTTTAACATGAGTCGGCGCTAAAATCGTCTGACTCCTATGATCCCCTTTAAGTATAGCATATGGAAATACATACGTTTAATTTGAATTGTCTACAATTTTGACCAAGTTAGCCGACTAATCAGCGCTAAAATTGGCCGATTCTACCTCAATAATCGGCCGATTTTAGCGCTGATTAGTCGGCCGACCCCTGTTCGACCCCTGTTCGAACGTCAAATAACATTTACAAAGGGGCGTTGCATTATGACAAATGAAGCTATTCAACTATGCTTGTTTTCTCACTTAGTTTTCATGCATTATGTAACCAATGAACTATCATTATAATTGGCAATATATTAATTGTGGTACAAAGTTCAAGATGTTGGTAAAAGAATTCATTACGGTAGTCAAAAGCATACATCTCAGAAGCATGTATATAAGACACACATTGAAATAGTGTGCACTCTCCCCTATGCAGACACATCTTGTAGACAGTTGTCTGGGTTCCTATAAATCTGGTCAGCAAGAAAAAGCTCATTTTATGTTCATTTTATTGTGACATTGCGATAGCTATTATAAATGTTATTTTATATGAAGTCATGTACATTAACAGGACACATATTGTCATTACACTTTGAATGTACATTTTGATAAATTTACAAGAACATAGGAAAAAACAAACTAACAGCAGGTGACAAAAAATGTTCAGGTTTTTGAGTTGTGTCCCAGATCTATAGTTCGAAAGCAACATGGTTCCGATCGGGAATTACATCAACATTTTGGGAAGACCTTTGTGTAGACCTTTTTCATTAGTGGGGGGGCCCTGCTAGCGGATATGCCTAAACCAAGGTGTTGGGGTATGGGTTTCAATAGAAGCCAGCCTGAGGTATTTGGTACGAGGCTTCTATGGGAGGGGTCACTGCGCAAACTTGTGTAAACGGTGTTTACAGCCTGTAGCGCCCCCTGGTGGTGGTACTGTAGAAGTGGTCATGTGGTCCATAGGTTGGGGGCTGGAGCCTTCCTGAGGCTAAGGCCCACTCTCCGTGTGTGTGAGCTGGGGTTTATGGGGTACCAGAATCCACCCCGTATGCCCTGAATTCTATAGATCTGGCACACAAATATAATTAAAAAGAAAACGAACATTTTCTATCCCCTCCTGTTAGTTTGTCTGTTCCTATGTTCTTGTAAATTCACCAAATTGCAACTCAAGGTTCACATTCAAAATGTAATGACAGTATGTGTCCTGCAGCTGTTAATGTACAACACTTCATTTAAATAACATTTATAATATCTAGCCAGAACTCTAAACTATCGCTATGTCACAATAAAAGGAACGCAAAATGAGCTGTTTCTTACTGACCAGACAAAATATATATTATCTCTCTCTTCTGATAGATTCTGAGGATTCATACCTATAGCTAGACGGGTAACTCATCCATATTCCACAGTCTGTACATGTGAGTGAGAAACTGCCAAAATATCATTAGACCCGACTTCTCCAGTTAAGCCCCATTCACCCTGGGCACTTTTTCTTTGTGATAATACATAATACACAATGTTCAGTGAATAATCGCATAATATGACACACTAATCACTTCTTAGTAGGCCTAATCCACAGACATATTTTGGAATGGAAGGCTTTTATCTAAAGGTTGGATGTTTGCATGGGATTGTGCGCTGCCACAAAACCTGCTAAAGTCTATTCAAACGCATAAAACTACTGATTCGAGATGGGACGTTTTCCTAAAGCTTGTTTGAATATAATTGCACTGTTACAAAGTTGATACAATGACGGTAGTAAGAGTAAGTGTCAGTGTGTGAGCCTTTCAATGGACAGTTAATCATTCAGTTATTCTGGTAATTCTCCCCTCCACGGATAACTGATTTTCGGTATTTTATGCACCTGAAGACTATTTTGGACTTATTTTGTCGACAAAAACACAGATTTTAATTGTAAATGTAAACTCCAAAACTAAATGACAACTTATTTAATGTCTTTACTTTTGTCTTTCAGGATCAAGGGATTTTAGACCAAATCTCTCATGAGCAAACGGAAGGTAAGTGTATATCATATTTACGGGAATTCATTACTAAAAAATTCAGGCCTATCAGAATTATCTCCACCAAGAAAGATTCCCAGGGGGGAAGTACCCTAGGGTACTCTGCCGTAATTTTAACATGGATTGCACTGGTTCTTTCACAAGATATGCATACAGCAGTCAACTTGTTTAACTTGATAGCAGCAAAATTGAAAAAAGGGTATATTTTTGTGTTAGTGCTAGTCTCTTTTTGAGATAGTGATTCCAAACATTGGTGACGTGTTTACAATAGATACCAATGAAGTAAACGTTGCTATGCAAAAGAAATAGTGTTCATAAAAGTCAGCGTTTTCTGAAAAAAGGGGTTGTTCAGAAACAAAAAAAACATCAGCGTTTTTAAAGAAAAATGGGTGTTTTTGAGTCACAAAATAAGTAGAAAGGGGGTACTTTTCAAAATGGAGAACACTGTTGGGTTACCAGTCACTCTGATGAGTGGGGGTACCAGGGTAATAACACCATATAAGATATCTGGAGGTGTTGGTGAGTAACCAGACTCCCCCTTTTAGTAAACCACCCCATAAGTGCCCCAGATCTACCTCGGCCTACGTCAAATCAGCCACGTCACTGACGCCGTGTGACGTCACTGACGCCATGTGACGTCACACGTGTCGTTATGACGTCATCGCCCCCTCAATGGTGACGTAAGCCTTGCTGCTGGTGGTCGTAACCAGACAATGCTGAATAAAGTGGGAACGTAACCGACCATGGACGTGGCGATTAAGGAAGGAAATGTGGAGGGTTACAATAACGATATGACTACTGTATCGCTGAAATACCATGCTTAAAATCTATAATGGCCTGTATTATGGTAATAAAACCACTGGCTGGGAGAATATGTATGTAGCTGAAAAGATAAATACACTTTTCAAAAGAAATCAATGAAATAAACAACTTAACACAAACATGCAAAAAATCACACACACAAAACCATTTCACAGAGTAAGGTAAATTAGGCATATACACAGTGTTGACTTTCATGGCCAATAACAGACCAAAGATTAACAATATAATGTTTGTGATTATAACACCATGCAATGGCCCCTGATTTGCTGTTTTTGTGTACACAGTACGAGGGGGAAGGTGAATAACCTTCCACTTGCATCGCTTGTTCTATCCTCTTCGTAAATGAGCCATAACACCATGTAGTAGCCCTTTATAAGACGATTTATCAGCCCCTGACTTCCTCTTTGTGTATACAGAGTTCTGGGCTTCACATAAGACCATGTATCAGCCCCTGACTTCCTCTTTGTATATACAGAGTTCCGGGCCCCACATAAGACCATGTATCAGCCCCTGACCTCCTCTTTGTGTATACAGAGTTCAGAGCCCCACATAAGACCATTTATCAGCCCCTGATTTCCTCTTTGTATATACAGAGTCCCGGGCCCTTTATAAGACTATGTATCAGCCTCTGACTTCCTCTTTCTGTATACAGAGTTCCGGGCCCTTTATAAGACCTTGTATCAGCCCCTGATTTCCTCTTTGTGTATACAGAGTTCCGGGCCCCACATAAGACCATGTATCAGCCTCTTACTTCTTCTGGTTTGTATATACAGAGTCCGGGCCCCCTTATAACATCATAACACCTTGTATTAGCCCGTATCTTCCTCTTTGTGTATACAGAGTTCCGGGCCCCACAAAAGACAATGTATCAGCTCCTGACTTCCTCTTTCTGTATACAGAGTTCCGGGCCGCCTTTGACCTGTTTGACAAGGATGGTAACGGCTCGATATCCCAGGAGGAGCTGGGCCTCGTTATGAAGAACCTGGGCCTGGGGCCCTCCGACGAGGACCTCCGTGACATGATCCGGGAACACGACATCGACCGTGAGTTAAGCCCCATTCACCCTGGGCATTTCTCATTGCGATTTGAGATCTTCTTGTATCTAGAATAATCATTTTTGGGAAATATGTTTGTGGTTTACTAATGTGCGATCAATGTGTAAGGTTATGCAGTTATTGAGTCAAAAGGCTAGTTCTTCATGCTTGCGATTTTAAGATCATAGTGAAAAATTGGCCAGGGCGAATTGGGCTTTACCATTCCCTGAGTAAAAGAACAGTTTTAACTTTATTGTTAACATCATCATCAGTTCAGTCAGTTCTTCCAGCCATTACAGGTGATATAATTATTTCTTGAAAAAAAGAATCTGAACAGCAATTTCCATACACCTTTTACGTGCGTTTGCACTGATGTTTCCATTCTTAGATTTTGGGACAACTTGTATCGGTACACAGACATTTACCATTACCTTTACCTCTTTTTTTTTCTATTTTTTTTTTTTTTTTGGGGGGGGGGAAAGTTTGGTGTATAGTGTATTATATTATATAGTGTATTATTGTACCACCATGAAAACCATAGGATAGCTCTTCAGAAAGGTTATTGTATCTATCGTTAGAAATATGTTATATGTTCTTTCATATAGGCCTACATTGCTGACGGAACCTACCTATACAATTGGATTAAAGTATAGTAGATAGATCGCAATATTAGTTTCAGGCCTATATTTGATTCTAAGAGAGTGATCGAAATGAGTTTGACTTCTGTTTTATTTTGTCTTATAGAAAGCGGTCAAATTGAGTTTGAGGAGTTCTGTAAACTCATGTTGGAACAAGCGAAAGGCGATGACCACGATGAGAATTTACTCGCCGCCTTCAAGGTGAGTCACTGTTCCAATGTGCTTGTACTATCCCTTTTTCAGCTCCAGATGACTCAAAGCAGGCCTTCCCATGCTCTCAATGCCCAGTGCTTTCAGGCATAGTTTTAACCATTTGGTTCTTGTTACATTCTTTTGATGACTCCCAAATACGTTGCTGCAACGTACCGCCGTGACGTTGCACTGTCTTGTTATTGCAACATTTTGGTTACGTTCTTCAACGATAACAGTTTCGGTTCGTCCTTACCTCACCAAAACATAATGTTATAATAACATTCTGATTTGGTGAGGTTTCAAACTCACCGTCAAAAACGTAATTGTTACGTGCCCCTTTAGTAAGTAACAAACTGACTTAAAATGTATGGTTGCAGAACGTTTCTGTAACATCACAAGCTGGCTGGGACGTGCTTGTATTAACCCTTTCCAGCTTCAGAAGACTCAAAGCAGGCCTTCCCATGCGCCCAGTGCCAAGTGCTTTCAGGCATAGTTTTAACCATTCATCTAACCATTCATGGGGATCATACAAACCTCGGGCTTTGTCTTCGGTATGTAACGATCCCCTATTGGTCATACGGCCACCCTCGCACGCCCCCTTAGGTCCTTCTTATTGTAATACAGGCTCAATGTCCGCTTTGACTGTTGCAGACGTTTGACAAGGACGGGTCGGGGAAGATCTCGGCGGACGAGCTCCGGGAGATGATGCAGACGCTGGGGGAGCGGTTGACGGATGACGAGATCGAGGACATGATTCGGGAGGCGGACACGGACGGGGACGGCCAGATTGACTACAGAGGTATACCGCCTGTGAGGGTTCTGCCAGCATGTCTATAGACGTTGTGCAGATGACGTCATAGTGGTCATAATATAAGAAGGCCTGCAGGGGATGTCCGTGGGAGCCCGGACTGACTGGAGGGTGCAGGACGGCCCAAGGGCGAAGCCCACGGGCTATCCTGCATCCAGAGGTCCGTCCGGACACCCGAGGACGTCTCCTCAGGGTCTTCTATATTTTATCACCCAAACAATTCTGTGAATATGTGTAAAACACTGTAAACAAGGAGCGGGCCGTACAGCATACCTATACTCACTGGCCGCTGTACGGCCCACTGCTCGGCTGTGCGGGTGATAAAGGGGCTGGCAGCTATATTGGTGATCATTTGACCATTTAATTTTCAAAAGACAATAGATTATATTTTCATGATTAAATGATATGTTTGTTTTTCAAGTATCTATCAGTTATTGAATTTCAAATTTGGATATAACTACATGGTTATGGATATAACCACATGGTTACGGATCTCACATGGTGATCACCAAAATATGGTCATGTGACCCTGTCTGCACAAGGTCTATATATGTGTATTTGTCTCAAACTTGCTTGATAGAAACACAAGTTATTTTGACTCTTCATCTATTACCTGAGCCTGAAAATATAGCTCATTTGCACAATTATTTTCGATTAAATGTCCTTGGAAAATCTTTCAAAATAACAGTATTTTAGAGTGGCTTCAAAATCTAGTTCCGGTCATGAACAATGTAGTTCCGCTAACTCTGATTGGCTGAATTGAGACCTTCATGTGGCGTATAGGGGTGACATAGGAAACAGGAAAGGAGGGTTGTGTGTGCAAAATCACCGTGTTCCCCTCTCTTTGATATAAAATTAGTCACATTGGTGGATTTAGAAGTAGGTTACGCCGAATATTTATAGGGTGGTGTATAGATAAATATATAATATACATATTTATACATACACACAATTTGGATAGTTAGGCCTATGTATTATGCAAAAATGTAATTAAGGGCGATGTATGATTGATTATTGCATAGATTTACACACACTTCGATGAAATGAAATAGTACTATGAAATAATCATAATGTAGCAGCATTAGACGATGCAATTGCATTAACACCATTTAAAAACTTGACATGCTCCTTTTGATGTTCCAGAATTCGTGCAAATGATGGAATCGAAAAACTAAGTGATCGCTTGACGTCAACAATACCTTCTTTTTTATTGCTCATGTCGTGGAGACCGGCACAGCTTCCTGTTTACACTTTACATCGCTACAGCTGAGACCCTTTATCGCGAGAGACTGCGAGAAACTGCGAGAGATGGCGAGACTCAGGGGTCAAGCCCTCTGTCCCAACGTGAAGCCTCAAGGACGTCGTCGGAGCGGTGACGTCACATACCTATTTTGAATATAATGACGGGACGCTGATGACGTCATCACGTGACGTCACAGACCTTGAAACTGCTGACACCCGTTAGGTGGCGCCACTTGTGTTGTCAAAATGGCCGCCGATCGTGACGTGGACTCTGCAATTGTCCAATGTGTACTGTGGACCTTCTTTTTGAGCTGTTAAAGTCTTATTTCAAGATGTTAGGAGCGTTCCATTCTTAACAAGTGTCCGTTTTCAAACCTTATAGTATATATATGTATGTGGTTCTTGTGTAATATTTGTCTTTATCCCAGATCATTCCATGCGATAAGTGTTATACGAGTTGCTTGTTGCGTTTCGGTTTAAAAAGGCCTTTTCGCCTGATGATATTATTTAGGGAGTTTTAGCAACCCCCAACGCATGCCGTAACACAAACGAAGCGCATCTCCTATCTCTGCTGTAATGAATAGTATCAAAATTATGTCTTTTGACGTACACTTCTTTTCCTGTGCAAACAATAAGTAAATAATTGCCTTTCATATATATGGCACCAATCATCTGCAATATGGCATGAAAGTTTTGAGATATGTTAATGTATCAAGATATGTCATGGTTGCTAAACCTCCCTATGACAGTGCAGACCATTGATAGTGACCATTGCACTCTCAGTTGAAAATGAAGACAAACTTTAATGATAAGATTATCTAAATAATATCATAATCAGTCTCTTACTGTTGATGAAGTACATACGTTTATCAGACAACATCCAAAACCCTTCGAATTCATCCCTATTCATAACTATGAACCTCTTTATTTGTAACATTAACCTAGTAGGCCTAATTTTATTTGTGATATCCTAACTTAGTAATACCTAACTTCTCTAGGCTAAACCTTCAACCAAATGCGTATCAACAATAGATTCTGCTAGATTAGCTAACCAAATTCAAATTTTAACTTTTCAAATATCATTCTATTTCCTAATATGATAACCTATATTTCCAAAATACTGACTTAGAATCTGCATTTCTGTTAGGGTAGAATTTGTATTTAAACAGAAATGAAAGCATACATTCCTTGCATGATTTGCATTATAACCAGTGTAAACTATTTGTTTCCGTGTGGCTCTGCCTTTGTCCAAGATGTACTCTTACCGTGACATTTCTGTTAAACATATTTAGAGCCAAGTATATGATATCTGGCGGATTTCCTTGTTCAAGTTTACCATTCTTAATGCTGCTTATACGACGCTCAATAGTAATGACCCTGATGTACAGGATAACGTTTGTTCATCAACATGTATACATTATTCTGTATAACGGATGGTACTTTTTTACGACATGTATGTTTTACGACATCTTAACGACAGTTGAACGCTACGTCACATGAGCGGCCCTCAATCCTGACTATGTGTAAACCCCTTAGAGTGATCGGTGTGACGTCATAACTTAGTAAACGTTTTGTAAGGTAATTACAATTTTTGTCAACCTGAGTTTCCGCACCGACTGAGTTTAGGTTTGATATAAGACGATACAACGAAAACCTGTCTGTGATTGGTAGACGCAGTAGAGACCGGATTGAGTTGACGTTGTTACCAAGGCAACCCGCACTCGTTTTTCTCCTCGGTTTCCCTCAACATTTGGCTGGAGTACCACCGGATACAATATTTACTCCTTCATGTTGTAACCCGTGCCACTACATTATATACATGGACTGTCGAGTGGTTTAAGACTTCCAAATAAGGGTATCGTGTGACGTATTGTACCACGTGGTCTCGCTTTACTGACACAGTTTGCTGTTTTTCATTCCAAAGTTCTCAAATGTCTCAAAGTTAGATAGTAGTGCTATATCTTATGATACCTAATTATATATAATATATATAAAAATATATAACATGCATAGTACGTATTCCTCATTGTACTATGCTTATACTCATACGTCGCCCAACGTTTGACCATACATAAACTGCCATACTTCATGCTGTTGTTTAATATTTATGCTGTTAAGCCATTCCGTGCTACATAAATAGCGTACTCCCCTGTCGCTTCACATTCCCCAAGCAATGATCGCTCCTACTATAGCCTTTTTTCATTACGTAATTTTACTGTATCCCTACGCGCTGCCGTTAAGTGGGTCAAGCCTACATCCGGGAACTTATCTAAACCCAGAATGCCATAATGAGAGTGATGATTACAAGGGAATCTGAAGCGAGGAAGGAGACAACATCAGCAAAAGCAAAAGATATCTTTATTTCGCGCAAGTTTTCAAGCAGATTATGAGTCGAATACTACTGCAAATTCTTTACTTAATTCAGCTTAAACACTTGTGACTTGTAAAGTCTTAGGCCTATTGCCTTATAGTTATTTGAATACGGGGATTTTGGCGCATGCATAAGTGACGCTAAAACCGAGCACCAGGTGTCAGTCCATGTAAATAGGTCTTTATCTTGAATCGGCTTGTATATTATCCAGTATTGCGACAACTATTTGCAAAAGGGGCGGTCTCCCAGTTTACACTATATTTCAGAACATAACAACAGAAATGGTTAAAAAGAGTTACTGATGGTTATACTTGTGGTTGTCAGAATATGATAATTTTTTGATAATATGATAATTATTATTACTCTGTCTGGTCATTAAAAGAAGACAACATTTTACCAACGACCAGGTCAAAAAGGATGGAATGTGAATTTCCAGTGGTGAGGAAAAAAGCGCATTGACATTCGTTGCTGGTCAACATTAAAGGGAGCCAAAACCAATAAATTCAATGACATTTTCCAAACTCAAATAATCATGGAAATCCATTTCTTGAGCCTATTTCTGGCCCGTGTTAAAATCTAAACCATGAGATATAGTAGAAAATCATTAAAAGCATGTTTTCCTTGCTCAACTCAATCAATATGGATCTGCAAACATGGGGTTTCTTTACGAACAAATGGAAATATTACCATCCCTCATGGAATTCTCTTTTGGTTCGAGCTAGTTATCACAGCTTATACTTTACCACTGACCTCAACTAGACTCATCTAAGATATTTTTGTACTTATCTGATTTTTGAAAACGTTGTCAATTATATTGGTTTTGGCTCCCTTTAAGACCAAATTAACACCTCCAAAATGCACTACATGCTGCACTTGACCATACAAATTGTTCATGACAAGCAAAACTGCTCATTTTATGATATTCAGGAAAATTACGTACGATTACGACGGTCCAATACGAGAAGCTGAATTTGTCAACAGCCTCCGATGGGAGCGGGAGTCACCTTAAAAGTCCCAAGTGTTTATATATATACATGCATTGTCTTTATCCATTCTGCCTTTTTCCATTTGTTGACCCCTTTTCATGTTAATTGTACATGTGTAATGTGAGTACAATCAATATGTTGATATGGAAACGCGCAAACCGACCGGATAACGGTCAAAACAGCCTGCAACGAAAAAGTTGAGATAAATGAAAATGAAATAGTATTTATACAGTTTTCCTATGCAATTCATTTGTTCTATATTACTGCTTGTCTGTCGTGTGCTATTAGTGTACTTTTACAAGAGGTCTGTAAAAGAAGTGTGTTCTCTTAACTAGATAAATGAATGATTTAGTTGTAAAAATCTCTGAATAGCTGGAAAATGCTGATAATTCTTTGTGACTTGAGCTTGTGACAATTAATTTTTGATGTTTGTTTTTATATTTGAAACCTCTATGAATATAAACCCCCTCATACATTGACCTGCAATAATGAAGGGATGGAGATTATAAGAGTACATTGCAGATTGATGTCGTTTGCAACAATTTACATAGTATATGTAATTCTTCAACGTAAGATGCATGAAATATTATAATTTATATGGTACGGGATCATTAGAGAGAATAAGTATAATAGCTAATTACTATTTCGAATATTCCATTTACAATTATTTAAGGTGAAAGGGTTAAAGGCAAAATACCTTTTTGAACTTTTTTTCACCGATGTTATCTTCCTTGAAAACGTCCTCATCAAAGAGCATGTCAAGAACTTTTCCGGGCAACTGGGTATCAGCCTAGGCGATTGTTGTACCTTGCCAGGAACCAGCATCAAAGAAAGTTCCTGGTGTGGTACACTGATAACCTATTGCTGGTACCCAAAGGCTCAGAAAAGTAGTTCTCATTAATTTATTACCCAATATGGTAGAAGTTCAGAATCAATGGCACCGTTTATCGAGGTAAGGGGGACGTCAAAAATCACATTTAGGTGCAGTGTCAGGCTCCTGACCAGGGGGGTGGTGCATAACATTCCATTGAAATCTTTCGTTATACATTTCCATTATTCTGGCACAACGATGCAGAGATACCTTTGGTTGCACATTCTGTTATTTGTAAATCCGTTGAATTGAGATTCCGTTAAAGAGTATATCCAGTCTTTTTTTAAGATATACTCGAAATCTTTATCGGAAAATTGGCTAATATTCATCTTTAACGGAACATTTTTAACAGGTTTTACAACACTAAGGCCTCCGCTATTCCTTTTGCAACAATTGGTCTCTGTTATGGATCCACTAAATACAATGGAAAGTTATGCAACCCCCTCCTGTCATAGTTATTGTCTTCTTCCAAATATACTACCCTCTTTACAGAACATGTTAATGTGAGGAACCCTCTGCTCTTTATTTTGGGTTACAACATCTAGGTTGATAGACAACCTAGTAAGTTTTTCTTTTAATTTCTGGACATTTAATCCACTTAATGATTCCCCATCTTCTATAGAGAGTTGGGATTAAAAGAGAATTTTGACGTTTCCCTCGATCAGTCTTTTGTTTGATGACAGGATCTCTGAATGCTTGCCTCCACTATAGATCTGGGACAAAAGAAACTACTCACAAAGCTGACCATTTTCTAGCTGGCAGTTTGTCTTTTCCCAAATTCTTGTAAGTTCAAAACACTGCAACTCTAATTGTAAAGTTACTGGCAATATGTGTTCTGTTGATATACAATGAAATGTATGATACCAAGCCAAAGCTCTAAAGGGCCATACCCACTAAGCAACTTTAGCTGTGACAGGCAACTGCACAAACGTCACATTGCTGGGCGCCCAGGACAATCACCGGACGATTCCCCGTGGATATGGTGTGTGTTCTGGGCGACGGGCAATGGGATCGTCTGGAAAATCACTGGGAAAATCATCAGTAAAATATCAAACTTGCTAGATATTACAGTTTCCTGGCAACTTTACCGCCGATTTGCCTAGTCGCTTGTCACCCGTCAGTGGTCAGATCACTCAGTGGGTATGGGCCTTAACTGTTTTCATGCCGCACACAAAATAATGAACACAAAATGAACTGTTTCTTGGTGACCAGATCTATAGCTGACATGTGGCAGTTTCATATAAGAGCGCGTCTCCAGGTACAAGCATGTGCCAACCTTACGTAGGCTCTGGGTTTTACTCAGTTTCACATCTCGGTTACTTGATTTACCATGCACCCATATGCCTTGTGGGTGGACTTATTATGTGTTCTTCCAAAGGAGTTATTGTTACGTACTGTTGTAAACAAACTGCAAATACTTGATATATTAAAATGTACCATTGTGATTATATGATAATACCCTATGCCTTATATTATATACAGTATACACTATTACCCAATTGACTGTTACTGTAACCAGCCAAGCAAAATAGAAAGGTGCGCATGAAGGGAGGATGAAATACTACAAAATGTTGACATTCCATTTATTAAACTCTAGGATCTAGTTACTTCTAGCATCATGCATTCAGTTGACTTTCAAATCATGTTTATGTACTTTTTACTTTGGTGAATTTTTTAATAAACTTTGACTTAAATTACACTGTGTCGGAGCAGTTCATTATGAAGCAATACACAGCTTGGCTTATTGTTAGCAGAATTAATTGTACATAGTGACAGCACCATTATATTATTGCAAAGCTGTTTCCTCACCCAGGCGATTAAGATTTCAAGGTTAAGATTTTAAGGTGGGTGCACACTAGGCCCTTACGACCCAATACAACTGTCGCAGATCACACAGCAGGGATGGATTTGTGGGGGGGGGGGGGGGTGAAGCCTGAGGTTACCATTAAGTTAACATTTCTTCCTACTACATTTTGTTATATTTTTCTTGAAGCAGTTGCTCTTTCAAAAAAAGCCAATGTTCTCAAAAATTCACATGCAAATGTGAAAGGTACAGCTGGTTTCCGTGGCAACCATCAACAAAATTAGGCTATTCTCAAATTAACCTTCTTTAGGTCATATCTTTCCTGATATGCAAGATAGAAACACAAGTGAGGTGTCAAATTAACACATCTGTATGGAACATAGTGAATAGCTGGTTTCCATGGAAACCAAATGAAAATTCAGCATTTCTGAGATAAACATTATTTTGGTCATGTTTTCTTTCTTCAACATTTAAGCTGCCATTGTGTTGTGGCCTAAGAGAAGACATCCTTTGCGCAAGACTTCAATCTAGATTTGATTACAAAATCCCCAATGTGAAAAGCCTTCCTATATTTCCAAGCACACTGCCCCCTTGACCCATCATTACCAGACCTCATCCCTTCTTCGGGGTTTCACAACAAGTGCCCATTTACAAATCTTATAGCATATCTACATATTTAGCACCCTCACTGTCGAGGAGCGGTACATACAAGGGGTGGTGTGTATTGTGGGACTGTACGTACCACTCCTGGTATTCATGATTTTCCACATAATTTTGTATTTTGCTTGGGTCATCCTCAGGTCCTGGGACAAACCTCTGGGCAGCGTACTGCATGCGGGCTTCGCCATCGGACAGTGCGCTGCCCGGCAGTTCATCCTTCGACCCTCAGATGCCCCCCGCGGGTCTTCTTATATTAGTATATGAATCCCGTATAATATTTGTCTTGGTGATGATGTCCCATGATTTCATGCAGTAAGTGTCAGATCCAGGGTGGAGTGCCACAGGTCCAGCAAATCCCTGGCCACCCTCCCCCTCCCCCACTTTCAATTTGGTTGACCCCTATACTACAGAGGGGGAAATGCTGTGGGCGTGAAGGGTGAATGCCCAACGTGTTAGTACTTAGCCCATATACTCCCCCCCCACCCCCTTTTCAGAAATTCTGTGTCCACCCCTGAGTGTTATGCCCTCTTAACCCATCGTCCTTTTCTTCGGGTTTTCACAACAAAGCCGGTCCATATGAGGAATGCGAATGGGGCCTTTGGGTGTGCTGCCCCCAGCCCCTGGGGACGCCCAATGCGGGAGACTTCTATTCAAACATACACCGACCTTGTCTTCCCGCCCGGACGGTCGTTCAACCTGCCCAGGGGCTGGCTCACCCTCCATCATACAGGGTTCGGGCCCTCCCAATGGGGCTACCCAGTGCCCCACTCTCAAGCCCGGTGCCCTGCCCTGAAGTCCATTGCCCTGCACCAATCCCAGTGCCCTGCACCAAGCCCAGCGCCCTGCACTCAAGCCCAGTGCCCTGCACTCAAGCCCAGTGCCCTGTACTCAAGCTGCATGCCCCCTCCCTCCTTCCTGTGTCCACCCCTGAGTGTTATGCCCTCTTGACCTATTTTCCGCAGGCCTCACCTTTTCTTTGAACTTCATAACAAGGCCGGTCCATATGAGGAAAGCAAATGGGGCCTTTGACTGTGCTAACCCCAGCCCCCATGGACACCGAATGTGGGAGACTTCTCGACTGGACAGTCGTTCAACCGGCCCAGGGTCAGGCTCACCCCCTATTATACAGAAATCTGGCTTGGCCTACCCAGCACCCTGCACTCAAGCCCAGTGCCCTCTGCTCAAGCCCAATGCACTCTGCTCAAGCCCAGCGCCCTACATTCAAGCCCAGTGCCCTGCATTCAAGACCAGTGCCCCCTGCTCAAGCCCTGCGTCCTGCACTCAAGCCCAGTGCCCTGCACTCAAGCCTGGTGCCCTGCACTCAAGCCCAGTGCCCTCCTCTCAAGCCCAGTGCCCTGCACTCAGGCCCAATGCCCTGCACTCAAGCTCAGTGCCCTGCACTCAAGCCCAGTGCCCTGCACTCAAGCTCAGTGCTTTGAACTCAAACTCAGTGCCCTACATCCAAGCCATGTGCCCTGCACACAAGCCCATTACCCTGCACTCAAGCTCAGTGCCCTGCACTCAAACCCAGGTCCCTGCACTTAAGCCCAGTGCCCTGCACTCAAGCCCAGTGCCCTGCACTCAAGCCCAGTGCCCTGCACTCAAGCCCAGTGCCCTGCATTCAATCCCAGTACCCTGCACTCAAGCTGCATGCCCTGCACCCAAGCCCAGTGCCCTCTGCTCAAGCCCAGCACCCTGCACTCACTCAAGCCCAGTGCCCTGCACTAAAGCCCAGTGCCCTGCACTCAAGCCCCAAGTACCCTGCACTCAAGCCCCCAGTATCCTCCACACAAGCCCAGTGCCCTGCACTTAAGCCCAGTACCCTACACGCAAGCTTAGTACCCTGCACTCAAGCCCAGTGCCCTTCACTCAAGCCAAATGCCCTGCACTCAAGCCCATTGCCCTGCATTCAAGCCCAGTCCCCTGCACTCATGCCCAGTCCCCTGCACTCAAGCCCAGTGCCCTGCACATAAGCCCAGTGCCCTACACTCAAGCCTAATGCCCTACACACACGCCCAGTGCCCTGCACTCAAGGCCAGTGTCCTGCCCTCAAGCCGTGTGCCCTGCACTCAAGGCCAGTGCTCTGTGCTCAAGCCCAGTGCCCTGCGTTCAAGCCGCATGCCCTGCATACAAACCCAGTGCCCTGCACTCAAGTCCACTGCCCTGCACTCAAGCCCAGTGCCTTACGCTAAAGCCCGGTGCCCTGAACTCAAGCCCAGTGCCCTGCACTCAAGTCAAGCTGCGTGTTTAATGAGGTTTAATTGTGTTGTTTGGTCATGTGTAATGCCCTTCAGAGTGACTGCTGCATATGATGTAACCTTTAAGTAACCCAATATAGATAGAGGTAGAACCCGTGCCAAGTCCGTTCAGGCAAGGAAAATGTTTAGAACCGAGGGGAAGAATTGCAGTCAGGGGTATTTACTGTTTAATGGCATGCATCTAAATGACCTATAACTTCGAAAAATGGGTACTTTTTTTAATATCATTTTTCTGACATATGAAACTTGTATATATATATATATATATTTAGACATTTCTTTAGATAAATCATCTTAAAAAGCCAGGTGCAGGGGTCGAGCAGAATCCCTTTCAGCATTGTTAGATGCCTCAGCCCTTAGGCTTATAGTGATTGGTTGTTCTTCTCTCAGTTAATGGATTTTTGACAGTTTCTTCTCAACCTCAAACCAATCCAATTGAACTGAGGATTGTAATGCTTCTTTGCCCAGAATACAAAAAGCTTTACTTTGTGTCTTGAATTTTCAATTATAGGACGTATGCTGCATGGAGGGTTGGGGACATAACATCTTTTAAAAACGTGAATGTAAAGGGAAAGTGTCAAGAACGTCTCGCCCCAATGACTTCTTCCTTCATATTTGTCAAATATGTTTTTATTTTTTTCAAATTGAAATAGTTTTACTTTTCATGGGGTCAGTTAGAATAATTCCACTTTGTCAAGAGTGGATCAAGCTGTCCAAAGCTTTCCTACACCAATCCAAACAATAAAAAAAGAAGAAACTGTCACTATTATTCTTGTCAAAATCCACAACAGCAGGTCGTACTCTGGGATACTTAGGTCGCAACCTGCTGCCATTGGACTGCAACCCGATAGGAAAGGGCTGGAGGCACTATCTTAACCCTTTTCCTACGCCACCAATATTTCATTCATGATTTAAAATACTGCCAATGTACTCTAGTAAATAGCCTCAGAATACGCCACATAAAGCACATATGGCCCTATCTGAACCTGAATTAAGCTCCATATGACGTATGAGTAATTATATCCAACCTTCTTATTGGTAGCTATACACTATTATGGATGTTTTCCTGATTTTAGAACAGTAACTGATATTTTTTGTTGAATAGTTTGTTTTGAATTCACAATTTTGGAATTCATTGAAAAGATGCTTCAAATCATCTGGCGTGTTTTGGCTGGTGATGCCTCAATGCATCTGGCGTGATTTGGGTGGCGATGCCTCAGGGCATCTGGAGGGTGGAAAGGGTTAATGACCCTAAATGACCCCATTAACTCATTATTTAATTAGTTAATTAGCCTTAATGAGGTGATTAGGATATGTTAGATATATAGACATGAAAGAAAAGTTCCATTATAACCTTCTCCCCAGTTTTATATTGATAAGGGGTAGTAATGGGATAGTAAGGATTTATAGAATGCTGCAGCCACTCAGTGCCACATAGAGGTTATAACTAACATTCTGCTGCAGCCTGCTGCATCTCAGGTTCACAGGCCTCGAATTTGGAAGTCACCCCCAGGCTGCAACCAGAATTTTCCAGCCTCTCCTGTACTCATCCACCACCCCCAGAACACCCCATGCCCCGCGCAGCCCACTACTGCCCTCTGTGGCATACTCGTTGGTTCGCCTAGTTCGAGGTTTTACCATTGGTGGAGCTGTAGTGCCTGAATCATAACTATCTAGGACAGGAGAAACAACTCAAAAACCTGCTGTCAGTTTGTCTTTTCTTATGTTCTCGTAAATTCACCAAAATGCAACTCTTATGGTACATTCAAAGTGTAATGACAATATGTGTCCTGTTAATGTACATTTCATATAAGATAACATTTATAATATCTAACTATTGCTATGTCACAAATAAAGGAACACAAAATGAGCGGTTTCTTGCTGACAAGATCTAAATAGGAGAGTCGAGTAAGGAGAATCGACATTTTATTTTATCACTGTTCATCAGCAGTACGTAAATTACCATCAGTCGTACGAAAAAGGTTTGTATGTACCTGTTAACAAATTGCAGCTAAAATCAGGATATTATTCGCTCATTATAATTGTGGCTATCAAACCAATATTTCTTGAAAAATGAATTAAAACAAAAAAGAATAAGAAGTGCGTTTCACATTTTACTTGGTAAGTTTTACTAAGTTAGGATGACATATGACTGTAACAAAGTTAATATTTTTCAGGTTATTGAATTGTTGAGGGTATATATATGTGAATGTGCCCCAAGGTGCGGGTCCCCTGCCCTTTCTCTCTCCGACAAACAAGAAATTTTAGAAATCCACTAAAAGAAATATCGTTATCTAGGATATGAAAGACATTAAGATAACATAGTTAAGTATGCTTCAGAACAATGATATGGAAAATATCTCTAAAAATTGCAACATTTTTTCATTTTCTATTGAAAAATTCATCAGTTTTAAGCCCAGTTCGAAGCCTCCATAATGTTCTCCTCGAATTCGGGCTGATCTCGAAATTGACCTGAAATTGTGTTTAAAAAGTGCGGAATTCCTCACTATATAGCTTGTGTGGAATTCTGGCATGCCTACACAATCGGGTCAGAAGCAGGTTCTCCTGTTCTTCACCCCCTTTTCCATGCACTACTCGCGGCCATATATTAACGACAGTGGAGTGGGGTGCGGGGCGAACGTTGGCCGTGCGCTGAGGTGCGACCAAAGAGGTGAATGGCCTGTCAACGTGTTTTCTAGTACTAGAAGCAGGGGCGGATCCAGGGGGTCCAGGCGGTCCTGACCCCTCCCCCCCCGCCCCAGCCCCATTTTGGTGATGATTTAAACTTGCCAAAGAGAGAAAATGTTGTGCGCATGCGTGCGAATGCACGTTTTAGTACTTAGCATTTATATATATGGACCTCCCCTCCTCCCTTTTTTGAATCCTGTATCCGCCCCTGAGAAGCAGGCCCTTGTGCTGATTCCCTGGGTTACCACTGAACCATTCAACGTTCCGGAATAGAATAGAATTGAAGCAATTGAAGGCATAACCAATTATTTTGTTAACGATCAGAGCGCTTATGCTCTATTCACATCACGAGGTCATCTTTTTCTAAAAAAAAAAACGTTCATTAGTAACTATCGGCTAGGCTTCCCTTGCATTTCAGTTATGTTACATCATATATCACTGATTTATTTAATGCGCATTGACAGGCAGGGGGTTGATGATGCTATACCCTGAGAGCTGATTGACTACAAGTTAGAGTACACCTAAATGTAGTATGGGTAGATCTCCCCCCTCCTTTCTGATACCCTGTATCCGCCGCTGGTGTTGTACAGGAGGATCACACAGCGCCGACCGGCACGCCGCTCCCAGCGTCCCCACGGCCCTGACTAACGGGTCATGACGCATGCGTACTGCAGCACCGGCTGCGGGTAGCGGCAGGAGCGCGTGTTAGTATGAGAGGAGGGGAGAGGGAACGGTACAGCAGCAGCAGCAGCAGCGGCGGTGAGGGCGGCCACGGGGGAAGGGGGGGGGGGGGGTCACTCCCCAGCCAGCTTGCGACGTAACAGAAACCATGCTTTTTTTTAAAGTCAGTTTGTTACTTAAAAGGTGGCACATAACAATAATGTTATTGATGGTGAGGTTGAAACCTCACCAAATCAGAACATTATCATAACATTAATTTTGGGGAGGCTAGGACGAAACCAAAACAGAATGATATAAGAACATTCTGTTTTGGTTGAAGAATGTAACCAGAACATCGCAGTGCAACATCACGGCAGTAGGTGGCAGCAATGTAATTGGGAGTAATCAAAAGAATGTAACAAGAACCAAATACAGAACCAACCAGAACGTTGCTGTAACGTTATAATAAAGTCACATCCTTGGCTGGGTCTGTATGTAAAGGCCTTATTCCACTTTGTGGTAGGTAGCTCATTTGCAGTTGCTTTTTTAGGTACTGCAGGCAATTTGTGGTTTTGATAACAACATGCTGGTTTCCCCGACCAATCCAATCCAATTCAATCCATAGAAAACCTTTGTAAAATCGTTTGTGGTAGCAAGTACCACAAGTAAGTACCGCATAGTATTACCTATATTCCCCCTTGCGGTATCCTACCACAAGCAAGCCTGCGGCAGTTTGCTTGCGTCATTTCATGGAACTGCAAGCACATACCGCATATTGAAATATAGCCTTAAATCATTGACTACGAAAATGTTATATTGTATATCAGGATTCCAGCCGCTATACCTTAATTTACCATTGTTCTCCCCTCTCAGTAATCAGTGAATAAAATATCTGTTATTGCCCCAGAATTCAATAATGCCTATTTGTGAATGCTTATATGTATTTTTGTTTGTCAGTAAAAGTGTTCAACTCCTGTGTAAGGCAGGGGATATCCTTTTGAGACCCAAGTGCCCCCCCTTTGGCACATCCCCCCCCGCCCGCCCAAGCCCCAACCCCTGCAGCCTCCAGCAGCACTGGCAGGAGGGGTACCGGCCGTGCACAGTGTGCAGTATCACCAGCACCAGCAGCAGCCTGGTCAAGTCAAAGGGCCCCTGTCTCCAGTCCTGTCCTACGACTGTCTCTCCTGTCCTACTCCTGTCCTGTCTCTCCTGTCCGGTCTCTCCTGTCCTACTACTGTCTTCTCCTGTCTCTCCTGTCCTACTACTGTCCTATTCCTGTCCTGCATCACCTGTCCTACTTCTGTCCTGTCCTGTCTCTCCTGTCCTACTACTGGCCTGTCCAGTCTCTCCTGTCCTACTTCTCTCCTCTCCTTTCTCTCCTGTCATAGTACTTTCCTCTCCATCTCTCCTGTCCTGTCTCTCCTGTCCTACCACTGTCCTGTCAGTCTCTCTCATCCTGTCTCTCCTGTCCTACCACTGTCCTGTCAGTCTCTCTCATCCTGTCTCTCCTGTCCTACTACGGTCCTGTCTGTCCAGTCCTATTTCTCCTGTCCTACTACTGGCCTGTCCAGTCTCTCCTGTCCTACTTCTCTCCTCTCCTTTCTCTCCTGTCATAGTACTTTCCTCTCCATCTCTCCTGTCCTGTCTCTCCTGTCCTACCACTGTCCTGTCAGTCTCTCTCATCCTGTCTCTCCTGTCCTACCACTGTCCTGTCAGTCTCTCTCATCCTGTCTCTCCTGTCCTACTACGGTCCTGTCTGTCCAGTCCTATTTCTCCTGTCCTACTACTGGCCTGTCCAGTTTCTCCTGTCCTACTTCTCTCCTCTTCTTTCTCTCCTGTCATACTACTTTCCTGCCCGTCTTTCCTGTCCTGTCTCTCCTATCCTACCACTCTCCTGTCAGTCTCTCCTGTCTGGTCTCTCTTGTCCTGTCCCTCCTGTCCTACTCCTGTCCTGTCTGTCTCTCGTGTCCTGTCTTTCCTCTCTCTTTCTGTCTCTGTCCGTGTATATCCCCCACCCCACCCAACCACACCCTCCACCCGTTGCGGCTGACTCGCCCATATCGTCGTCGCTGCTACGGAATCTGCAACGGTTATAGCGTCTCCTATAGCGTCCCCTCAGCGTCCCCTCAGCGTCTCCTGAGAGAGAGCCGAGCGTTCCTCCAGCGTCCGTCGGCACCCTCCTTCCCTGCCGTCCTTATAATATACCCCGTTATCCCGCCTCCCGCCATAGCCCACCAGAACCCCGGCCTCCTGGAGGAAACCTACATAAGCCCATAACGTCGTCGTCGTCGCAGTCGTCGGTCATTGCTGTGGTCCCGTACTATTAGTATAGGCCAGCTCGAACATAGTGTCCCCTTCCGTCCAGCGTCCGCCGGTGCCTCCAGGGAGGTGCAATAGACCCATCGGCTACCTGCGGGGACCAGCGGCGGTCAGGGGGGATCCGGCCCAGGAGTACTGAGGTACGGCGCAGGGCGGGATCCGCTGGGCGTCCTTAACACTGTAAGGGAGACGCTGGGCGTCCTGAACACTGGAGGGGAGACGCAGGACTGGGAGAAGGAGCGTCCTCCCGACCATGTGGTGGTAGGTCGGTCGCCTACCCCCTCCCCTCCCTTCTCTCTCCTCCCTCCCCCCTCCCACCACACACACCCTCCTCCAGTTAGTCCTTTCATGACCTTCTTACATCTTACACATTACTTTGAGCACCTAGCGGAGTTGGACGTCACTACAGTCTCTCCTCCAGTAAGGCCCGCGCCGCCGCAGCAGCACTGCAGCGCCCTCTAGGCTACAGCAGTACGACGACGGCCTCACCGCATCACCCCCCTCCTCCACCACCACCTACCCCCTCCCACCCTCCACCACCACCACCGCCCGCCACCACCGCCCGCACCACCGCCCGCCGCCGTGATCCAGCACCATAGGACGACCGCGTGAATCGAGCCCACACAAGCCGCCACAATGGTAAGTCCAAGCCCTGTTTCCTCCTCCTCACTGCTCGTCCGTCGGTTTTCTGCTCCTGCTCCTCCTCCCCGTCCACCTTGGCCGTGCCCTTCTGCCCCCCGTGCGTCGTTTCCTGGTGCCCTGCTCCCCCTCCCCTCCCCCGTCGTCGTCGGTCCTCGTCGGCCCCAGTCGTCGGCCGGGCGTCGGGCGTCGGCCAGGGAAGGGCTCCGCGCCGCCTGCCCGCCTGCCTGCTGCAGTGGACGCCAACCCGCCCTGGCCATTTTGTGTGTTTTTCTCTGCTGTGCGCGTCTGCCCCGCGTCCCCCGCGCGTTTCCCGCCCCTCCCCCACCTCCCCCACGCCCTGCCTGCCCGGAGCACGGCGCCACGCGCCCACCTTCCGTTTATTTCATTGGTAAAGGGATTTTTTTCAGAGGAGGAAGTCCCCCTCTTTTGGTGGCGGTGGTGGTGCATGATTATTATTCCTGGAGAGAGACATAAATCTCCCGTCGTCGAGTCTGCGGCAGCAGGGCTCGCCGCCCCTCCCCTGCCTGCCCGCCGCAGCGCTCGGCCCCATGGACACCATGGAGGACGCCCCGCGTCCCTCCAGCGTCCCCCACTCCCCGTATAGGCCAGGACGGACGCCGTATACGCGTCTACTGTACGGCGGTGTGATATACCGGACGGACAGGGCGTATACGGGGGGCGCGGTGCATGACGGACCTGCAGGGCGTCTGTTCCCCGACCTCCCCATACACATACCGCACCGAATACAATGAGAAAACCGCGGGTCACATGACCCCCGGCCAGTTACCAGCCCTCTAGCGTCTGAATACGGAACTAGCTTATAATGCCACACGGTGCAGAAAGTGGACGAGGTCCTGTCTGTGGTATTGTACAGCCGCAAATACCAGGATCATTTATCACCCGGCACCGACCGGTTGATACGGCGTTTATTCCCCGCTTAATGGGTCCGAATTGTGTATACATGTTCCCATTACCATGTGGGCCCATCGACCAGGACGAGCTGTATATATAATTGGTTACGCAATGTGTGCATTAGGCTCCAATGGGCCCTCGTCCCGTCGACATGGCCACATGCAATATAGATGGAGGGTATGCATACCGAACCTCTGGTCGGAGAGTGATGACTTCACCGGAATGTGTTGGCACCCAAGTCTCTGTATGGTTCTAGGGCAGGATTTTCTAAAGGGGGGGAACTCTTTTTGTAGTTTAGGGGTCCACCAAAAAAGGGGGGGTTAGGACCCCCTGTACCCCTCCCCCCCTTGATCCCCCCTAATGATTATTTTTACAACCACAGCTTCCATTGTGCCAACACCAGGAGTGCGCAACCCGTCGCAAATCAGCATAAATATCCAGTGTTATTTTCTTACAATAATGATTCTGTTAATCTATATTCACAATGGGCCAGGGTATGCTGGGTCATGAACACCCCAGGAAAACAGGGAAATATGCAAGAAATCTCTTTCCGATGTCTCATATAATAACGACAAGGTTATTAAAATTTGTAGTTGTGAGAATTAGGAATAACTTCATGGCTACATTTAAAATGACCACGTAATGCGTCTGATCTTCATGACACAGGGGCAAAGCCATGGCCAGCCCTAAAGTCAAAGGGGGTTCAATATAAATCCAAGGGAGTTCTGACCTACATTTTAACAAAAGTTCCTACATTCTACTTATATTTTGGGAAATCAAAGGGGGTTCCAGACACCCAGGAAACCCCTAGCTACGCCACTGTTAGGTAATCCCATTGTAGATTTGATGAACAGTATAAGTGTTTTGACATATTTTCAGATTTCAGATTTCTTCTTGCCCAAAGCAGGAAGGGAATATATTGCGTTCTAGTATTAACCCCTACAACAGGTAGTTTTCATTCCAACTTCCTGTTCGTATATTATAATCTATTTCAAGTCTGATTTTACAAATGTCGATGATCCAAGAGTATTCCCTTAACCTATGAAGCGCCAATCACATATTCCCGATAGGAGTATATTTGAATGGTAAGTTGAATGATTTAGTTCTGATCTAATCCATGTGTCATTGAAATACTCCTGGTCCGAGCCTCTCATAGGACGGACAACCCAGGGTGCACATTTGAGGCAACCTTATCCAAGCGTGCACATACAACCCGGGGTGCACAGCTGGGTCAATCTGATCCGAGGCCCTCATAGGACATAAAACCTGGGGTGCACATCTAGGTCAAACCTGATCCGAGCCCCGGGTCCAAGCCCCTCATTGGACGTACAACCCATGCTGCACATCTAGGTCAACACGATCCGAGCCCCTCGTCGAACGTACAGCCCAGGGTGCACATCTAGGGTAACCTAATCTAAGCCCCTCATAGGACATACAACCCAGGGTGCACTCATAAAGGTCAACTTGATCCGATCCTCTCATACAACGTACAACCTGGGTTCACATCTGGGTCAACCTGATCCAAGCCCCTCATAGAACGTACAACCCGAGGTGCACATCCGGATCAACCTTATCCGAGCCCCTCATAGGATGTACAACCTGGATGCACATCTAGGGCAACCTGATCCAAGCGCCTTGTAGGACATACAACTTGGGGCACACCTGGGTCAACCTACTCTGAGCCCCTCGTAGAACGTACAGCCCAGGGTTTACATCTAGATCAACCTGATCCAAGCCCCTCATAGGACATAAAACTTGGGGCACACATCTAGGTCAACCTGATCTGAGCCCCTCATAGGATGTACAACTCAGGGTGCACATGTAGGTCAACCTGATCAGAAATCCCTTATAGGACATAAAACTTGTGCTGCACATCTGGAGCAACCTGATCCGAGCCCCTCATAGGACGTACAACCCGGGGTGCACATCTGGATCAACTTGATCCCAGCCCCTCATATAGGATATAAACCTCGGGATGCACATCTGGAGCAACCTGATCCCAGCCCCTCATAGAACGTACATCTTGGGTGTACATCTACGTCAACCTGATCTGACCCCCTCATTGGACATACAACCCGGGTGCACATCTAGGGTAACCTGATCCAAACCCCTCATAGTCATAGAACATACAACTTGGGGCGTACATCCATGTCAACCTGATCTGAACCCCTCATAGGACTTACAACATGGGGGCACATCTAGGTCAACCTGATCTGAACCCCTCATAGAACGTACAACTTGGGGCACACATCTGGGTCAACCTGATATGAGCCCCTCACAGGACATACAACCTAGGCTCACATCTAGGTCAACCTGATGCGAGCTTCTCATATGCCATACAACCTGGGTGCACATATATAGGGCAACCTGATCCAAGCCCCTCATAGGATGTACAATTTGGCATGCACATCTGGAGCAACCTGAACCCAGCCCCTCATAGAACGTACAACCTGGGTGCATATCTGGGTCAACCTGATCCAAGCCCCTTGTATAACACTCAACTTGGGGTACACATCTAGGTCAACCTGATCCCAGCCTCAAATAGGACATACAACCCTGCCGCACATCTAGGTCAACCTAATGCGAGCCCCTCATAGAATGTACAACCCTGGGTGCACATCTATGGCAAGCTGCCGGTGGCCGCCATGTTGCTAGGGAAGGCAGCTGGTTCCCGCAGTGTATGCCAGGTCCCAGGGGAGCCAGCAGCTCCGTATGGTAACGGTCATAAGGGAGATTAGACTTTAATGAGGGGAGCAGGGGTGGGGATGGGGGGAGGGCATAATTTTCATGCTAACCACCCACTGCAATCCTGCGGGGATCTAATGTTCCTGTCAGTCCCCTTCTGTATTCATTTTCATGCAGGATTTAGTCTTCCAAAATGTAGCCTTTCCATTCAGTCCATTGTTATCTTACTGAGCAGTCAGGTCCAATAGACCTTGTGCAGACAGGGTCACATGACTAGATTTGGGGATCACTATGCGGTCAACACAGCCATTTGGCTAAAATAGATATATATATTCACAATTTATGAATAATGATTGCTGATTATCAGTTTATAAGTTTGCTTCATGTAAAATTGGTGTATATATATATATATGTTCCAAGTCTTTTTAGAACAATAATAGATTTAAATTTTATGCACCAATATTGCACACAGTCCATTTTTGGAGGTTTGACATCATGTGCACAACATCTATAGACTTGTCTAAATATGCACTTTGGTTGTGTGATTGATGAATAAGCGTAACCTTAAATTCAGCTCGGGATACAGCAATGCATATTAGGTGGCTTGTTTGTCAAGGGTAGTTTTGGTGACCAAATGTATGACAGGGTCCTGCCCATACATATTTGCCAAGGCACAAGTCTTTTTACTTTCCTTATTTTATATGGACAACTGGGGTTGATAAAGGATTTCTGGAATGGGGGGGGGGTCAGCTTAAAGACCCCTGCCCCCCATCCTATGCCCACACACCCACATATGCAAGCATGCACGCACACACGCATGCTTGCACACACACATGCACGCATGCATGCACACGCACACACACACACACACACACACACACACATACACACACACACAGAGCAGATTTACCCCCTTCTGAAAGGATGTTGAAAGAATAGGTCTTGGAGGAAGGGTAAATGAGTGGGCAGCAGAAGGATTTGAACCCACACCACCACACTCTTGTAGTTCTTTACTGATTGCTTAGACGTTCAGCCCCCCACCTTCACACACATACACATGAACAATTCCTCTGCAAGCATAGTGCACCACTAGTCACCTACAATGTTGGGTCCTTTGCAGTTATAGTACACCACTAAAGACCTGCAGTGCTGGGTAGTCTCTGGTCATAGTGCAACACTAAAGACCTATAGTGCTGGGTCCTCTGCAGTGATGGTGCAACAATTAACACTTATAGTGCTGGGCCCTATGCATTCATAGTGCAACAATCAACACTTACAGTGCAGGGTTGTCTCCAGTTATAGTGCATCACTAGTCGCCTACAGTGTTGGGTCCTCTGCAGTCATAGTGTAACACTAAAGACCTACAGTGCTGGGTCTTCTGCAGCCATAGTGCACCACTAAAGACCTAGAGTGTTGGGTCCTCTACAGTCATAGTGCACCACTAAAGACCTAGAGTGTTAGGTCCTCTGCAGTCATAGTGCAACACTGAACACCTACAGTACTGGGTCCTCCGCAGTCATGGTGCAACACCCAAGACCTACAGTACTGGGTCCTCTCCAGTCACTACTAAACACCTTTAGTTGTAGTCCCTCCCCAGAAAAGCAGCAACGTATCAAGCACCTTCTATGACCATACTTTTTTGGTTAGTCTGTAACCTGCCCAATTTTTACATAACAGTTATGTTAATTTAGGTGAAGTTGAGACTTACTAAAAGAGAATGTTATAATAACATCATATTTTAGTGAAGTTGAGACCTCACTAATAAAGAATGTTACAACAATGTCATTATAACGTGAAAGAACATTACAAGAACATCATAATAATGTTACAGTGCAATGTCGCAATGTTAAGTTCTATAGACTTTTTGGATGCTACAAAAAATATCTCAATAAGAACCAAAGCAGAACTAAACAGAATGTTGGTGTAACGTTATAATAACGTTATATTCTTACTTATGTCTGCAGTTATAGTGCACCACTAGGCCCCCACAGCCCTTGTTCTTCGGACGTCATAGTTCTGGGACATGGCACCAAAAAATGACTTACTGCACCACTAGAGCACTACAGCCCTGTACATTCATAGTGCACTCCTAGATTACATCCTATCTGGTCACTCAACAGTCATAGTGCACCACTAACAGTGGTGGATTTAGAAGGGGGGCACAGGGCGCATTCCCTCCCCCCTTTTTTTCGGGCAAAATTTAGGCTTTTTTAATGTAAAATTCTGCCAAAAAGTAGTTAAGGAAAATTTTTTCAAAAAGCGCTTCTCCCCCTTTTTTTGTCAGAATCCTGGATCCGCCACTGACTAACCTCAGCTGTTTGCATTTAAAGTATGCCAGCCGCTGCTACTAGACCCCCTACAGGCCTTGGTATTCTGTAGTCATAGTACACCAATTTAACACCAAAGATTTGAGAATTCTGTAACCATAGTCCACCAATAGCTACTAGACCCCTACAGGCCCTGATAGTTTTGCATTCTTGATTGCATTGGGCTTTCTGCATCCATAATGCACCACTATACCTCTATTGTTCTGGGCATCTGCAGCCATAGTGCAATAATAGATTTCTGCCCCTAGAATCCGCCGATTTTAGCACCCATTCAGATCAAACATGCACATTTCAATATACTATACTAACAGGCAATAATAAGAATCAACCAATTTTAGCGCAAATCTGTTGCTCAACTGTGAAAAAGTTGCTTAGTGGGTTTGGGGCTTCATTCTGATCTGGGCACTCTACAGTCCTAGTGCACTACTCGATCTGCAATGCTTGGCCCTCTGCACTCAGAGTGTGCCACCAGGCCCACAATAGGCCTTGGTGTCAATGATTCTTTAGCAAGCAAAGATTAATAATTCGTGATGTTTCACTGTGAACGTTGACGAAGGTGCACCTCCTACTAGTCCTAGGAGAGTTCATGCAAACTGTTACTACACGCTGTCACTTTTGCTGTTTTTAAGACGTCATCGGCCATTTGTTCATGTTTTGAAAAAAGATTGAAAAATGCTCAGTGCTGTATTCTTTGAATCTGGTCACATGGACTCTGATAGGGGCGCTGCTACTGATGATGTCATGAAAACCCTGTAGGCGCCAGTCGGACTTAAATATCTTTGTGTAGCTATAATATCTTTTGTTGGTATTCTGTAGTCATAATGCACCACTGTTATAGCCCTACAGTTCTGGGTCTTCCGCAGTCATAGTGTACACGTATACCACTGCAGCCTCAGGCCCCTTTGCAACCATACAATATGAGCAAGATATTATCACACTTGATCACGTCACTGTATGCCTATTAACCAATTCCAGAAAGTATAATAACACTACACTTCCCACACCAGGCTCCAAACCTTTCTATGAGACCCTGAATGCAACACTGTAACTTGAAATACATGTAGCAAGTGGAACACCTAGTTTGCTCTATCATTCAATGACCTGTATTTGGTGACTATTTTTATGTATTTAATTCTGACATAGGCTTATACAGTTGAGTGAGTCTATTGACACAGGCTGATGTTTGCGCAGAAATCGGTTCCCAATATTGTATTGCTCTTTTTCAATCAAGTATGTATACTTATTATATTAGTCCAATCCTGTAAGTAAAGTTAAAAACCATTTCCCCAAAACAACATATAGATTGCATGCAGTAAAATTGAAGGTAAATGATAAATTTCTACAATATATTAGTTGGAAATACATGTACATGCACCTTTGTATTATCTAATCACTGATGTTAATTTGCGATGCCTAATGATCCAAGCTCTAATATAAACAGCTAATTTTCAATATCTGCATATGATGAGAGATGTGGTAGCTGAATAAAAATACAATATAATGTTGAAATATATTTTACTTAAATTCTAACTGGTTCAACATGCTGTGGAACAGGTTTTGTACAAAATAACGAGTAGCAAATTGCTGTCAAGTGAAATTAACTATGTTGAACACATGTGCAACATTTCTCTGTGTCATGTATTTGGGAGGATATAGTGGTTGTTTACCATTTGATAATCTCAGTGGCTTAAACTCTGTTTTTATCAACATTTTTTAACTACAAAAGCTGGTCAGATTTCGAAATTGACCAGTTTTCTGCAAAGCACCAGCAAACTTTAGAACCTTAAATTATACACAAAATATTACTTTTGGGTAAAATGGTCCATATAAGTTATTCTTTATAGCAAAGTACCTAGATGTATTATATTAATTTAGAATACGGGTGTGCGGTACTATACTATAATTTCAGCTTGCTTTTCATCAGGATTGAATATAAAAAAAACTGAGAAAATAGATTTTTATATTTATAAATGGGGCCATTAAAGGTTCTTGTACCTATTCAGCAGGATTTTAAAATCAAGTGGTTTTTTTTAACTACCACCTGGAGGATTGCAAACATTCAAGATCTTTACTATAAGTTTCTATGGGAAATTCGTGAGTTTTCAAGTTCCAAAAATCCTAGAAAAAAAATATCCTGCTTTTTTTCTTGAAATTCCTACAGATCATTTGTGTTAATATTATCAGTGTCTTGAGAAAAAATCAAAGGGATTTACCGTTTTGAGTATAGGCCTCCCTTATCATCCCTATGGTAATAATTGTCACACTGTTAATGTGTAGCAGAAGTATACACATAGCACATAGAGGAGTCCACTGATATACACCAGGTGGCAGTCTTGGCATTAACTTTAAAGTACATTAAAGGTCATTGAAAGATTTTGTAAAGGAATTTTAACGGTCACCTGAAATACCCTTGTAATGGTCTTGTAAAAGAAAACCTTTCCGTTACCTATAATTTACCTTATGGGCTCTATTTTTAAAGTTCGGATTCATCGAAGGTCAAATTTCATCCAGCGTTGGTGATGATGATGATTCCATTCAGCAGTATTTCAGCTATATCAGGACCAACTCACAGTTTTTGATTTGCACCAATTACTATGACTGAATAAATAGGGGAGAATGACAGCAAGGTAAGGTGTTTCAACAGGCAGCACCAAGGTTCAAACCCGGGTCTGCGGCATGCAATACCAGCACGCTACCCACTAGACCACCCCGAACCCTTTGCACAGTGTTGGTTATTTGGTTGGTTATTGGTGTTTAATGCTGTATCAACAGCTATGGTCATATCACGGCAAGAACAATGTTTGACAATTCTGTCTGGGATGATCGAATCTATGAGAATGTAGATACCATACCTCTACACTTGTACCATGGCAGGTGTTCTTTAATGTGCCTGGTCCCATAGGCAGGGCCAGACACACAACAGCCAGTGGCCCTCTAGGAGCCTTTGATATACCAGTCGTTGCCACTGGGACATATGCAGAGGGGTGTAGCAGTCCAGCCCAAGTCCGGGTTGAACCCCGGCCACCTGCACAGCAGACGGTCACACTAATCACATCACTACCCACCCCCTCGCGCAGTGTTGGTGTAAATATATAAGTGTATACTTGGTTCTCCATAGCCCCTTCTCCCTGGTGACTCGGGCCGTGCCAACAACCAGGCTCTATTCCATAACCCAATCAACTGGCAATCATCTGCCCATCTCCCGTGCACATGGCCATGTGTGTTCGGGGCAGATTAATGGGTTAGCGCCACACATACACTAATCCCCTGGTCATCGCCGATAACCACCATTAGCCCGCAGATACATACATGGCATATGGTCCAGCTGTACAGCATGTTACGAATAAAACTGGGGGATAGCTGCATTAAATAAATAATCTGTTCTTGTATATTTTTAGGTTAGCACCTCACATACACTAATCTCCTGGTCATCGCCGATAACCACCATTAGCCCGCGGATACATACATGGCATATGGTCCAGCTGTACAGCATGTTACGAATAAAACTGGGGGATAGCTGCATTCAAAAAATAATCTGTTCAAATATATTTTTTGGTTAGCCCCACACATACACTAATCCCCTGGTCATCGCCTATAACCACCATTAGCCTGTGGATACATACATGGCATATGGTCCGGTTGTACAGCGTTACAAATAAAACTGGGAAAGAGCTGCATTCCAAAAATTATCTGTTCTAATATATTTTTGGTAAGCCCCACACATACACTTATGCCCTGGTCATCGCAGATAACCACCATTAGCCCGCAGATACATACATGGCATATGGTCTAGCTGTAGAGCGTGTTAGGAATAAAACTTGGAAATAGCTACATTAAAAAATAATCTGTTCTAAGAAATTTTTGGGTTAGCACCACACATACACTTATCCCCTGGTTATCGCGGATAACCACCATTAGCCCGCAGATACATACATGGCATTATGGTCTGGCTGTACAGCGTGTTACAAATAAAACTGGGAGATAGCTGCATTAAACAAGAAAATGGGGTAATCACCCCGGAAAAAATTTAATCACCCCACCCACAATGTATTTTGGCTAATCAAAACTTAAAACCCCATACCAACTATACGACTTTGAACCTCAGCGATCATATTTTCGTCAGTATGTTACATTAAAATGTACATGTTTGTTAACATCACCATGCAAATTATCAATTCATATCACATGTTAGTATGTAACATTTCAATATTACATACTAACATGTGATATGAATTGATAACAATTTTACCAGTGATTGTGCTGTTGCCCGTCGCCAGTCGCCGGTAAAATGTCCTAGTGGGTACGGGGCTTTAGTTAAGGCAGATCGTCGCAGCACAACTGCAGGATTTGGCGCCACCCACCTCCACTCTTCAAGCAGATCAGGTTGTTAACGCATATGCAGCTCATAGCCCTCTGCTTGGAGAGTGACTTATCCCGAAAGTGACGCTAAATTCATGACGTGATCAATCACGTCGCCAAAGTACGTTCTAACGTCGCAAAACACGTCGCCGGCTGTAGCGTTGTAAGTCATTATCCTTCAAACTACGGCCAGGTGGCCGCTTCGCGGCGGGGATGATTAAAAAAATAATCTGTCCAAAGAAATTTTTGGGTTAGCCCCACACATACACTGATTCCCTGGTCATCGCAGATAACCACCATTAGGCTGCGGATACATAAATGACATATGGGCCAGCTGTACAGCGTTTTACGAATGAAACTGGGAAATAGCTGCATTAAAAAATAAACTGTTCTAATATATTTTTGGGTTAGCCCCACACATACACTAATCCTCTGGTCATCGCGGATAAGCACCATTAGCCCGCAGATACATATATGGCATATGGTCCGGCTGTACAGCATGTTGCGAATAAAACTGGGAAATAGCTGCATTAAAAGAAATTGATCTGTTCTAATATATTTTTGGGTTAGCCCCACATATACACTAGTCCAACGGTCATCGCGGATAACCACCATTAGCCTGTGGATACATACATGGCATATGGTCTGGCTGTTCAGTGTGTACAGGCCTATTACACTACGCAACTCGGGCTGCGATATCAGGGTGATGTGATATCACAGGCGAATTCACATACACGAGTCATATAATTATCAAAATTTGGCAATTTAGAGCATGCTACATATAAGTAACAAAGAATTTTATCTCTAACATGTGCCATTTCTCTGCGATATCATGTTGTGTAGTGTAATACCACCTTTATGAATACAGCTGGGAAATAGCTGGATTCAAAAAATAGTATGTTCTAATATATTTTTCGACATTGCCATTACTAACCGGCAGTTACTGTAATTATTTGTGTAATTTGCCCACCGTCATTATTTGTCAATTCAATGTAAGTGGAATTTCAAGTGCAATTCCATCAATCTTTCTCAGCATGTGCTACCCCAGTTCCTAGTTATGATTAATTTACAGCAGCATTATATTTTTACAATATTCTTTGCTTTCTTTATTGGCAATGTTATGTTCATTATTATTTGACAGTGAAACTAGCTTATCTTGATTATATGATTTACTGTGATGAATAAGGAGGAATAGGTTTGCTGACCCAAACCAAGCTTAAATGGCCATTAATGTCCAACCGACATTACCTCTGAATAATTCTATGAAATTTTCCTTTCAGACTCTACCCAAGCAAGAATATGACGTTATTATAACGTTCTTTTTGGTTATGCTTTGGTTCTTGTTATGTTATTTTGATGGCACCCAAAAACATCTTTAGAACCTAACATTGCAACGTCACACTGTGACGTTATTGTGACATTCTTTTAACATTCTTTCATATCATAGTAACGTTATTATAATCTTCTTTATTAGTAAGGTCTGAACTTCATTAAAATGTAATGTTATTATAACATCCTTTTTCAGTTAGTCTCAACCTTACCTAAAATAACGTAACTGTTACATGAAAATTGGGCAGGTTACAGATTAACCAAAAAAGTATGGTCGCAGAATGTGCTTGTTAAGTCACTGCTTGCCTGGGTATGCTATATTTGTAAAAACAATTATCACCACAGTGGTGGATCCAGGGGGTTGGTCCAGGGGGTCCTGACCCCCCCTCCATCCCCCCCCCCCCCCCACCTTTTGGGGGACACTTAAACTTGATAAAGAGAAAAAAATGTTGTCTTTTTTTAATTCGTTTATTTATACTGATAATTGTTGGCTACAAAGTCGGTTTTAATCAATTACCAGTTTTGCATCCTTATGTTCGCAAAATCTTGAAGTACAATTATATGTAGTACAATACTATATAAGCATCGAAGAGACAAAATGAGTCAGTTGCTTGTGTATACATGTGCAATGCACAATGTTTTAGTACTTAACCTATACGCTGGAATTTTATAATTATAATAACAGTCATACAGTTACAATAACATAATAACTTTCTGATTCGGTGAGGTTTCAACCTGTCCTTCAATAACATAACTGTTACGTGCCATCTTATTAAGTAACAAACTGACCGAAAAAGTTTTGTTGCAGAACGGTTCTGTTTCTGCAACGTCGCAACTTAACTGGGTTCGAATTGCCATACAGTTTTGCTTGACAGGAAACTGGGGGGGAGGGGGGGGGGGGGTGTCTCCCAACAGGGGGACTCATAGTGTGATAGACTGCAGGTTCAGTCTATGTGCTCAGTTCGTCAAATTTTTACGATCTCGAGGTCATGTGCCACTCCTTGACCAGTCAGATTGCCAGAAAAAGTAGGCTGAACCTACGGCTCTTCCCAACGTCTAGAGGAACTGAGCCCCGCGCTATCAACTCACGCTCTGCTACGCTCACTGTACATCATGAATGAGCGCAGGTACAAGCCAATGCCGAGTTAGCCAGATTTTGGCTAACTCAGGGTCACGTCACCACCTCTCGACCAATCAGATGGCCAGAAAAAACAGCCTCTACCTGCAGTCTCTCACGCCAAGTCCCCTAGCGTAGAGTCGGCGGGGACCAGCATAGAGGAACTGAGCATATCAGGAGTGGTGCCGCGGACCCCAGCGAAAATTATGATGGATGCTTATCATACGTCACCCCTGGCGTCCCTAATAACATCTCAACCAGCCAACCAGAGTATTCAATAAGTGTCCCTGCCCACCTAAACATTCAATAAGCGCCCCACCCAATGGCTCGGCACTATTGTATTCAGCCCGGGGCTAATGTAAAATGGCTGCCGCCATGTGCGTACCGTCATTTTTGATATGGGTATAGGTCTCATGGAACTAATTGTGGCGCCATCTGTAATGTCATATACCTTTCTGGGGTGAAGGGAATGACTGGCTTTGAGTGGCTGATAATGAAATAAGGAAAACTGACAGAATTCTCCCAACCACGGATAGCCAGTTTTAAGAATTCCACCTGCAGGTTAGCCTAAAATAGGATGCATGCTGGGAAACATGTCGACAAATTTTAAGGTTTTCCTATAGAATTTTTCACAAATTGTGCCATTATTTCAAGATTTACATTGTGTAAAATTAGTCATTATTATTTTCTAAACTAGTACCACCATACATTAACATTTCCTGATTTGTTGGAAAATTCATCCATTACAGATGGATATATGGCAAATACTTTTGTATTTTCTATAGATTTCCCCTTGTTTTTGTCGACAAAATCTGCTCAAATTAGCCTGCAGGTACTTAAGATACTGTAAATCAGCTATCCGTGGTAGGGAGAATTGAATGAAAAATCACATGCAGGGGGTATCATTTGTGAGTTGTTGGGTAAAAATGAATCCTTGAATTCTGCTTGTTGGTAGGTGTCAGTGTGATTTCTAAATGGGCTCTGGAAAAATGAGGGATGTCACCGTGTCGAATTTAACAATTGGCTATGTCGCATGTCCCTAAGCCCAAAAAGGGCTGTGTCGCTGTGTCGAATTTAGTGGTCCCCCCCCATACTTTGGGAGTAATCATATGGAAACCGGGGACGAACATATTAAAACTTCATCTTTTAGTTATTTTAAGAAAGAGATTTTGAACATGTTATTTAATCTGGCCATCTGGATGAAATATAGGCCTACATGTAATACAAAGTACTTTTATTCACAACTTTTTCTTAGCCTAGGTCTGAGTAGTTCCAAGGTCATGATGTGCTATTGTAGAGTTAGGCCTAAGGCTGTATTCCACATAGGCCTACCGATTTTGATGCTGCTGATTTCACATTATGTTTATTTTCACCGAGAATATAACATGAAACCTTACATCCTATATATAAAAAGGAATTGTAAGACTTTTCTAATCATGCAACATTTCTATATCTGACCTTTCTTCCGTCTGTCGATTTTCAAAATTGACAGCAAAATCGGCATGTGGAATACAGGTTTAATAATAGAGTAGCACTTTTTCATGTGTTTTAAAGTTTTATTTTTATAAGGGGGGTAAAGGTTTGCACCCCGTAGAGCACTGACACTGGATCCGCCCCTGCCATCCAAAATACCAGCAATAACCTTTAATCCTAAATTATCGTTTTAAACTTCATTACTATAACACATTCGATTACAAATGAAAAAACGAACCAACCTCCCCGACGGGGAATTGAACCCCGGTCTCCCGCGTGACAGGCGGGGATACTAACCACTATACTATCGAGGATTTGGCTGCATGCTCAGGCTCACCAACATATTTTGTTTGTTTCCCGGCCACCCCGTAGGGGATCTAGGCATGTTTGACCTAGTTACATAAACAATGAGTCATGTGACCCAATTCCTGCCGTTCAGTGGGAGAGTCAGTCCAACCTGGGAATCAGCCCCGGATCCAAACAGATTGGATCTAGAGCATGCTTTCATTAGCATGCCAAATAAGATGGGAAGGTTGCTGTCTGAATAGTAGAGCTTAATTGTTATGTATTAGGAAGATATATATTTAGATGAATCCTTTAGTATTTCTTTGGTGTTGGAAGAATCTGTATGTATCTATCCTTATTAAAATGAGAATGATGAGAGACATGCAATGAAAGCATTTAATAAGTAAATTAATGCTTATGTATGTGACATTTTGAGTGAGTGAGTGAGTGACTGAGTAATGGATGTTTTATGCCATACCGACAGCCAGGGTAATTTTTCATGGCTAAAACAAGTTAGGATGAATGTGTTGGGTCCCCTCGATCGTTGTCTTTTATGATCAGCAGGGGCTACTGGGGGCCCACCTGCCTTAATGTTTTCTAATTGTTACCATTCAAATGAAGTCTATCAACAATGAGAAAATATGAAAAGCAATATAGTTGTATTGTCCTAATATGGTATGTCTTTGTTCTAATATCTATATATGTTTACAAATAGACAGTTTGATAATAACAATGATATTTATCATTTGATTGCAATCTGGGTATGACAACTGGGCATGAGTCTACACTGTGGGTGTATTCAATGCGTGCATATCATAGGGTATAGCCATATGGGTTACCTTGCATATGGAATATCCAAGGGTATGGAAGCGCAGTCCATGTAGTAATACAAATAAGTATCATTTGGTTTTGTAACCCAGGTTATGATGCAATGTCTGAAAAAGAGAAATTAATGGGTATAATTGTTTAAAGCCTTTATTTATAGCAAAACTTTCAGGCAGTTAACCTGATCTTGCAATAATGGGAAACTCAAACAAGCTTGTTATTAAAGAATTGGTTAAGTTTGTGCATGACGCCTTCCAACAGAGGTTGTCAGATAACAGGTAACAAACAATAGGTCACATGTGTCTGTTTGACATGTATTGTTATGTAGTGATGTACCCATGCAGGTTATGTATGCCGCACTCTACTTTTGTTTGGTCTTAGGCATAGGTCAACATTACTATTCTCTGTAAACATATATCAACATATATCATTGATATGAAGGAGAGTATACTTCACTCTCATAGTATGTCCCCAGTCATTGTAAATGTTGTCTTAGTCATTATTAGCACATATATACACCAGGGGCCGGCAGATCAAGGAATTTGAAAAGGGAGGGGGGATGCAATGGCCAAATGTTTGCCAAGGCACACTGGGCCCAGGAATTTTACATTAACAAATTAAATATTTAGGTCAAAAGAATAGGGGGCACGCCCCTGCTCCCCAAAATCCACACCTGTATATCAGAGTTAGTAACATTAGACCAATTAAAGGACAGCTTGCACATAACTGCAAGATAGTAATTTTTCATTGAATTAAATTCAGTATGTTATTCCCAACTTGCAGTATCAGTGTCAGCACATTGGAAAGAAAATATCTAGTTTACACACATTTATGGGACATTCTGTATTTAATCACATTTTTAAGGGAAATCCAGCCAATTTATGACGTAGCAAGGGGAGTTCTTGGGGGTTCCCCTCTTCCCTTAGAAGGGAATCCCCATTCCTGTAGAATTTGTAAAAAGAGATATGCTCTATAACAAAAAGTATATATATCTGACCAAATGCAACTCATAATGAATTAAAATGTATATCCATCCACAACTATTCATTGATCAGGGAATCCCAAAATAACCTAAGAAGGAATTCCCATAGGTGTGACGTAGCAAGGGGAGTACTGAGCAGCCCAGCATTCAGGGAATTCCCAAAATTAAATTCCTTTCCTCAATAATTCCCTAAGACCTCGACATTTTCAATTTTTTACTTTTGAAATATTTTAGAGTACTTAAGTGAAATTAATTATACAAACAATAGCACGTCATGAATTTATGTGCAAGCTTTCCTGCATTTTTTTTTGGATTCTGGGGAGTCCCTGTTTCTGTATGACACATGAGTCAAAACTGACCTCACAGTTGTCAATAAAAGCTATTATTATCATTAAATACATATATATGATATTATTATACTTGTATACATTTTTTTCAATGTAAACTACGTGTTTCTACATACAGATACAGGCCTATATTCGATAACGCTGATACCACAAAATTAACCTCTATTAACCGTTTACAGGTTATCTCCGGAGGTCCGCGCGCACTTTGCTCAGAGTTCAGACCCCTCCCCCCTCCCCTGGACCTCTTGGAGTGTTGACAAACTTCCAGAAGCAGATATCCCCCTGGCCTACATTCAATCCCACTCACTCACCGACTGCCCTGTCTTGACCTAGACAGCCCTGACTTAGATGTAGGTCTGCATGTGCGTTAGGCCAAGCAAAATGGACACAGGTGGGGACGGACAATAGGAAAAAGTTTCTTTTTTCTTTCCTTTTTCTTTCTTTCTTTTTCTTTTTCTTTTTTTCTTTTTTTAATGAAGGTTTGGGAGTTTTTTTTATGAAGGTTTGGGGGTTCTCCTAGTATCTGAGTGTCTTTATATCTTCAGGGCTTCAGGGGGGGGGGGCATGGTTAAAATGGTTTCTTATATTTCTATGTAATAAGCGCATATTTCAGAACATTAGTGATTAGTAAATTAAAAGAAAATGACGAGGGGAGATGGTGCCATTCATAAATTAGGTCTACACTTTTTTTTAATATAATTATATAAGTGTGACACATGAATAGGACTGATTGGGTATGCTGCGACCCTCTCTTTTTTTTTGGGGGGGGGGGCAAAGTTTTCAAATTGTTTTTGACGAAAACTTTTATGCCTCCCTCCTTTGGAAATTGCTAAATCTATCCTTGTGAATTTTGTATCACTTCAAAGGTTGAATGTAGGCAGTTGCGATTGTGTGAACCTTTTGGGAGCATCATACACCATAAGAGAATAAAAGAAATCTGTCCACCCAGAATTGAGAAAAACACCCCTCAATCTTTCCTTAACAATTAAGGATGAAAATAATTTCTTCACATGCTAAGAGAAGGCTCCTTGCCTGAATGATCACGTGACTCAGGTCTTAGACCGACGAATGTTCCGCTCCTTGTATATACCAGAGGCGGTCCCAGGTTTTTGTAAAGGTGGGGGCGTGCTAATAAAAGGATTTTACATAAAAAAAAGTCTAAATTTGGCAACAACAAAAAAATGGTTGGGACACGCGCACCCGCACCCCCGACCCCCCTTCACACACACCAATCCGCCACTGTTTACGAACTGAGAAACAAAACACAACGTGCATGGCCTAATCCCATTTCCAGGTCTTCTCTTAGATTAGGCCGTTGTTTTGACTCTAAATAACCCCGGCCGAGGTGACAGGCACTGCCCGTGTAGGTGATTGACAGGCCGGGTGGAGGGTGGACCATACCATGTAGATCCAACTGCAACTTACTTAGTCGCCCCTGAAGTCAGGGTACAAGTCACATTATTACATCTCTCAGGAAAGGAATTATAACTAGCACCAAAGGGAATCTCGTCGCTGACTGGTCATCCAGATTGAAAAGAAGACATGGATCTATAGATATATGGATGTCCTTGACTTGGATGTACATACGTAGCACGCGTGTTAAGCACGTGTAGGCAGTATCTCAGAGGACTAAGACTCAAGGACTGAGGCCCCACCAGGACCTCCGTATCCAGACTTTCAGAACTCGAGGTACAGGAAGACACCAGAGCCCCCTCAAACATCTCACATACGTCTCATGATGGGACGGTGCCATACCTGGATGGTGTGAAAGGAGATATCTCATGCGGCTTAATTTTTTATGAAACTACCTTTTTCACACACAAATAGTCTGCAGTTTTTGTTGTTCTATCAATCTTAATGATAACAATATCATTTTGGTATTCAAATTGAATTTCCATGCGTTATTTTCTATGTAGGAAATACACGAAAACTGATCAGTGCGAGGATTTGTGATGATAGAAGAACAGCATCCATTGGGTGGGGTTTGAGGTAGGACTGCCTCGTCTAGAAGCCCCTTATATTGCATTCTAATTATATGTAACTTTGTAAAAAAAAATTCTCAGATCCCTTGTCATAATATCACATACTAGGCCTATACGGCGAATTGTTGGAACATTTTCCGGACACAAGACTGACTGTATGGGCACAAGAGCTATTTGACCATCTAATCAGAAGTGAACTGATAAATTATCTCACCAATGAGAAACAGAAAGGACCGGCCGTTTCCTCAATAAATGACTATAGGCACATATGGAAATATAGTCATTTGGATAAAGTATAATCCATAGGACCAATTCCTCTACTGACTCATATGGAATTACTCATATGGAATTAAACATCTATGAACATATTGTCATTTGGATGATCTGAACTCGACAGGACTATTTAAAGAACTCTAAACTACAGGAAGGGGTGTCGGGTGATCTAGTGGTTAACGTGTTGGCATTGCGCGCGGCCGGCCGGGGTTTGGTTCACGGAGCTTCTTGTTAGATCATCTTACCTTGCCGTCGTATCCACCACCATAGATTCAATCAGTGAACTGGTTACAGTCAAAAGACTGGAGTTTGTCTGGATATAGCTGAAAAATTGCTGAGTAGACCTGCAAAGTCCAACACAACAGGGAAACCTGAGGATATTTCCATTAAAAAAAAAACCAAAAAAAACAAACATCATCCTCTAAACTCCACAATGACGTCCTGCGTGAAAACGGCCCCGCGTAGGAAGACAAGCACGGTGCGGCCCCCTTCACGCCGCCCCTCCGTCAGTGACACTCCGCCACAGAGAAAGATCTCCCGCACCGTCTACTGGACGTACAAACCCGATACCACGCCGCCCGCTGGGGACGGCGCGTCTCACCAGGAGGCGCTGGGGGCGGGAGGTGGAAACGAGGCTGTGTTTGAGAACGAGGCCCCCAAGCGGATCTCTATGAAAAGAGCTCAGCGCGCCTACCAGCAGCTCAAGTACCACCACAACAGCCTGCCCTACCTCCTCTACTGGGAGGTGAGACAGCAGGGATGGATCCGGGGGGGGGGCTGCTTTTGGTGGACCCCCAAACTGCAAAAAGAGGGGAAAACGCAACTTTAGTACTTTTATGCTGACCCCCCTTTTGAAAATCATGTATCCGCCCCTGCCATTCGCGTACCCAGGGGAGGTTTTGAGGGTATCTAGAACCCCCTCAGATTTCTCAACGTTTACATAAACTGCAAATATAAAACATTGTTATCAAAATAACGGGTTAGAACCCCCTCACTTTTGCATGGAACCCCCTTGATTTACCTGTAACCCCCTCAGGTTTTAGGGCTGGGTACACCCCTGCCAGTGAGCCTGCTTGGGGATTTCCAGCGAGCTACACCCAAATTTCTCATCTGGAACCCCCTCTGATGTTATTGGAATCCCCTTTGAGCTACTTTGGACCCCCTCAGATTTGCTTGAACCCCTCTCAGAATTACTTAGTACCAGGGGTTGAAATAGGGCGATGGAATACATGTATGCAGCTGGGGTTTTCTATCCATAGCTACACCCGAGTCTTAATACAACTATTGGGGCCCTTGATTGTGGATCCAGGGGCGGATCTATGGGTGGGTGGGTGGGTGGGTGGGTGGACAGGGTTCCAGGGCATCCTAACCTCTGTTCTTTTGGTGGATATTTTTACTTGACAAAGAGAAAAAAGGTTGCCCGTTGGGGCATGAAGGTGCGATGGTGCGACCCTTTCCAAAATCCATCACTCAGGGTCACTATGTCACAAGTGGAACTTAAGATATAGTAATGTCACCCAGATTTTCGCCTGTCGTCTAGTTCTCCACGGCAACTGTTTTCTTTTAGAGGCTTTTCTGTTTTATACTTGTTCAAAATCTTTTTTCAAAGTTGGGATCAAAAATCTGATGCGTCAGATTTAAACTACTATAAACTTTTGTGGAAAAAAAAATTCCACGCCTTTATGTTTTATATACATGTCTCTCAAACGAGAAATTGAAACAACAAAAATCTCAGACTTAAATATTTTCTTCTCGTTGCAGGTGGATAAGCTGACAGAGGAGCAAATAGAAGGTGAGAAAACAGAACAATGATCTAATCTGATTCTATGATAAGAAGACACTATTATGGAGTATGAGGTCCGATATAGTCACCGCTGGGGCAATTTGCCTGCGACCTATCCTTCAAATGTCCTAGAATCTCAATCTTACTGTTGCCTAAGTCTATGATAATGACCTTGATGTGTGATGCGTACTTAAACTTAGACTAATGGTAGTCGCCCTTTGATTACTTTGGTCTCCAATGCATGTGTTGAGCTGCTAAATACAGGATTAACTTTACCGTCTGATGCCATGCTTCTTATAATGACCTTGACCTGTGATGATGACCTTGACCTCTGATAATGACCTTGACCTCTGATTTTCATCTTGACCTCTGATAATGACCTTGACCTCTGATTTTCATCTTGACCTCTGATAATGACCTTGACCGTTGATAATGACCTTGACCTCTGATAATGACCTTGACCTTTGAAAATCACCTTGACCTCTGATAATCACCTTGACCTCTAATGATCACCTTGACCTCTGATACTTACCTTGACCTCTGATGATCACCTTGACCAGAGTTCCGGGAGGCCTTCGCCCTGTTTGACAAAGATGGCGATGGTTCGATTACGACCAAGGAGCTGGGCACTGTCATGAGGTCCCTGGGTCAGAACCCCACCGAGGCCGAGCTGCAAGACATGATCAACGAGGTCGACGCGGACGGTGAGTCCACCTGTCTCTACCTATATATACGGGATGGTACAGTAAGGGGCTGTCCATAAAATATAGACGTTGTGCAGATGACGTCACACCTCTCAAAAAATGGGATGGACGCCATATTGGTGATCAATTTCAAATTTTTATTCCTTAAATTGGGATCCTATAGATCACATATTTATTCTGAATGTATCTAATACATAACTATAAAAACAATATTTTCCTTTAGAATTCAACAATTATAGATAAAATTCAAAGCCATGTGGTCATGATCATCACGACGTGACCTCATCCGTACAAGGTCTATATATACATGCTTGAAGGGGGTGGGGGCCGGAGGGTCTGATTGTTTTGGAGGATTTGCGAATGTTTCCTGGACAAATTTGGTGTTTTTCATGATTTGCCTCCATTAAATTTTTTTTTCTTTGTAGGGAAATATGAGTTGCATCAAATGTTTCCCCACTTGTTGCCCAAGATGAACACATCTTGGGTTTTCTAATTTGCAACATGAAATTAATTAGCTTTCCCACCACATCGTCATGGAGAAAATCAAAATGTTCAAATTAAGATGCACTTCAGTATTCTTAGATCTTATCTAATCTAATAATTTTAGTTGAAACTTGTGTATTCTCTATTATGATGATTATGTGTTGGAGCTTGAGGTCCACTCAGCAATTTTTAACCTTATTGAGACCGACTGTTTTTGCTTTGTAAAATTGCTTAAATCCATGGGGGTGAAAACGATGGCAAGCTTAAGGAAAGTTGGTGCAACACACACCTTTGAGAATCTTTACAGGAGTCCCACAATAACTCTGAAAACCAAGGGAGACCTTGAAGATTATTACCAATAAAACCTTTAAAAAAACAAAAAAACATGTGATGCACTGCTGGCCCAACTCCTTGTATAAGCTTTGTAGTCTTATGTTATTTGCATCCAGTTGTTAATCCCTTATATTACTATTTGTTTTCAGGGAGTGGGACGATAGACTTTAACGAGTTCCTGACAATGATGGCCAAGAAGGCGCTGAACCAGGGAGACACAGAAGATGAACTGAGGGAAGCCTTTAAGGTGAGCTGAAAAACATCTGTGCCCCTACGCATAATCAAACCCTCGCAACAGCTTCACAAACTGGTTCCAGTCATAATCAAAATGGCTCAATCGGGGCTGTCAAAGAGTGTATAGCAGGAGCAGATCTAATACTCTAAAGATAGCCTAGTCTAAAATAATGCTGATATATGAATATGTGAAATTAGAATATTGTTTCTGAGCTGAAGATGCAATATGGAAATCAACTGTGCCATTTTAACCCTATTACAAGATTCGAATTGATTCAGCAGAACAGCTGTTTCTTCTGTATACGGCCTTAACTCTGCAGCACCCCCAGTGGGTCTTTGGGGTACTAGACCATTAAACAACTGGGGACATCTGGTGTTACTGAATCATCTTTGACCAGAGGGCTCCCCTCCTAAGTATATAAGTAGGCTACTAACATGTGACCAAGCCTAAAGCCCTAATTACACGGTCATGCCTATGTTCATGTTGGGTCCTGGTGCCCAACACGTCTGGTTCGCGTTGGGCACCGGTTGTAGGCATATTACACTAAATCATATTATACTAGGCATTTTAGGTCGCGTTGGGTCATGAATGTCTGCAAAAATAATTATTGTTTTTCTATATTATACTACGTGTTGGGTCATGTTGGGTACTTGCGTTCAGTAAAATGACCCCAACACGAGCCAGCCAACGTATAGTGCAATATGGCCTTCAGTCTCCATGTAGTCTCTCAGCTGACACAGAAGCCTACAGATGTTCAGGTATAATTACTACTTTGTCTACTTTTATTGTTAGTAAATATAACTATGTCCATGTATAAATAGGTTTTCTAATAAAGTTCATCCATTTCCAGGTCTTTGATAAAGATGGTAACGGCTATATCTCAGCGGCCGAGCTTCGTCACGTGATGACCAACCTAGGAGAGAAGTTGACGGATGACGAGGTGGAGGAGATGATCCGGGAGGCTGACATCGATGGCGACGGACAGGTCAACTATGATGGTGAGTATGCGTGTAAATTATTTAGAATAGATAGGTTTACTATGATGGTGAGTATGCGTGTACATTCATTAGTTTGGTTTACTGTGATGGTCAGTAATAAGGGTGTGTGCAGTCTATCAGACCTGTCCACTTTGCCAGCTTGCCCACCCCTTATTTCTATGATATCAACATTTGTAGAAAAACTTTCATCATACTTGATTCACAGTATTTTTCCTAGTAGTATTACCCAAAACTAAACTTTATGAGCTGTTACTTTCAATTTGATGTTAAATATGTAGCTGTAGGACTGGAAAGCAAAAATGGTATTTTTCCATAGTGAACAGCGTTAAAGCCCTTCAGCTTTGCCCACAATGTCCAACAATGTCCAACCCTAAAATCACCAAAACCTACCTTATTTTGGTTCACCTGAAATGGAGGTAATTACCTTATTAAGAGAAAAAAATAATTCATCCTCATTTATCAATACCTTATTGACTGAGAAAACACAAGTTCTAACTCATTCATTCAGATTTGTGTCAGTGGCTGACTTTGCAAAAACTGCAATTAAGTCCAACCTCTATATCATGCAAGCAATACATCCTAAAGTGGACAGGTCTAGAATAGATAGGTTTACTATGATGGTCAATTTGTGTGTGCATTATTAGAATAGATAGGTTTACTATGATGGTCAGTATGCGTGTGCATTAATTAGAATAGATAGGTTTACTATAATGGTCAGTAAGTGTGTGCATTAATTAGAATAGATAAGTTTACTATGATGGTCAGTAGGCGTGTGCATTAATTAGAATAGATAGGTTTACTATGATGGTCAGTATGCGTATTCATTAATTAGAATAGATACGTTTACTATGATGGTCAGTAGGCGTGTGCATTAATTAGAATAGATAGGTTTACTATGATGGTCAGTGTTTGTGCATTAGTTAGAATAGATAGGTTTACTATGATGGTTAGTGTGTGTGTGCATTAAGGGGAATAGATACGTCAACTAAAATAGCCTGTATGTGTGTGCATTAATTACTAGGATAGATAGGTCAATTATGGTTGGAAGTAACTAAATATATATCCCTCTCTTCTGAATTAATTGAAGGTCCCTAAACAGAGCATTAACAATTCACTCTTGCTAAAGGTGGCGCCTCCCCTTGGTGAATTATTGAACAAGGTCGTTGCTTTAAAATGGTCATAGGAAGGCTCCCATTGGAATTGTGACCATTTCCCAAGTTAGATTTTTCAAAAATTCATACCTTTCTTTAGTCTGACCATTGATTCAATGGGTATCCCAGCCAAGCATGTGACGTCCTTGTCCTTATTTTGTGAGCTTGCAATAATGTTGCTGCAATGTACTGCTGTGATGTCATACTGTGATATTATTTTGCTCTGCTTCAATCAAAAGTAGATGTTGTCATAGCATTCCATTTTGATTGGATCTTAACATTTTGATTGGATCTTAACATCACAAAATTACTTTATAATGATGTTCTGCTTTGGTGAGGTATTAATATTACCATCAAATATTAACAAACTGTTATGTGACATTTCAGTAAGTAATTGACTGATGTCATAGAATCGTACTGCCATGTTGCAAGGATCTGTGGGGACAGTACTTCCGTCGGTAAATTTCCAGTAATAGAAGAACCCTTGGCATCTTGGAGGTGGTTGAACGTTTTAGACTTCAAGGATAAATGTCTCCACAGCTAATTATATGTTACCAGATACTACAACTTCACATAGTCATTATATATAATAGTCACCTTGTAGCATACTTTTTATATCTTATTATATAGTCATTATATATCATAGTCACCTTATAGCATAGTTAGAAATTGATTGTTAACATGTTTTTAAACACTTTTGTTCTTAGCAGCAACCTAATTTGTTTCATTTGTGTTATTTCAGAGTTCGTTAAAATGATGCTGAATAAGTGAGGAGAAGAGGTAGCCTAACAACAGCATCATCTTGGGTGTTTGTGTTGTTTCAGAGTTCGTTAAAATGATGCTGAGTAAGTGAAGGGAAGAAGTGACATAAAGCTGAAGGGTGGTTGGTTGTGAGAGACCCGTATGTAGGACACTCTACGCATGCGTCACCCTGGAGGCCAGACTTGCCAATCTTTGACTTCCGCGGGCTGGTGGATCACGTGATGATGACGTCACAAAACGGCCAGCGTTACGTCATCTTCTACTTCTATTATTCCATACTTTTACGACATCTATATAATTATTACCTCCTCCTCAAAACGAATTCCCGTTGCATCTCAAGGATGGTCGAAGCACTTTTTTGTACGGTACCAGGTTGTTTTACTTGCTTCGTGTTGAAAAAAAAACATACTTAAAGGTGCCGTAGGTCGTGATATTAATAACAAAAACAGAACGACGGATGAAGGCGGCCATGCTTCTGGTAGTGTGGCCGGCGGAAAGGGATCTTTAGAGAGAGGACTATCATAACATAATGATATATTATAAGCCTTAATATACGGTATGATTTTTCTCCCCACAATACACGTTTCTTCCAGTAGATTTCATGGGACCTTTTGCCGACAGTTCACGGGTCCACGTCCCCATCTCAATGATGATATTATTATATTATTAATAATAATAATGTTAATAATGATATTAATATACCATTTTCTGGTCATAAGATTACTTGAAGATATATTATGCACGTCGTTTGAGACTTTTGCTCCGCTCAGTGGGATCCGTTCCCCCCCAGTTCTGTCGTGTCAGTATTATAATTATTGTTATAATCCACTCAACTACTTCTAATACCATATATGGTGAGAGTACACCGGAACCAGCGCCGCCACCAGCAACACCACGTGACCGCTCTGGGCCAATCGCTGACCACCAAACTGCCAATTCTCCACTCTCCAACCACAGTTGGCGTGGTGACGACTCCACTCTCCAACCAGAGGTTGGCGTGGTGACAACTCCTTGGTGCCCCTGCTCGTCTATGTGTGTTTGTGTTCGTTTGTTAATAACATACCAATCATGTATGAGTGAAAAACTACCAAAAACAAGTGTTCTGTTCGCCATTTTTGTACATAATGTTTATATACATAATCCGCAGGAGAAGCGATGGTATATGATGATTCCATTTCCAAGACATTCCATTTTTGCGCGTTTGGACATGAGTTGAATCTGTGCTCAAGGTCTGTAATATATTCATAAAATACCACAATCGGTTCTTGTTGGATTGTTTTAGTTTGCGAGTGGCTTCGGTTTGTTATCAGATGGACAAATGTACTGCTAAATCGGCACGGTTATTATAATACTGAGATTAGCTACCCCCACCCCCCCTAGCGGGACGCGGGCAAACCCTCTTAGACGTGGGTTAGGATTTCGTCGCTAGAAGTCGCGCTAGGTTGCTAGGATACACCGGCGTCCTATCTATTAATAGTCACCCGGGATCTAGTTTCATCCAAACTTACATCATTTGAATTGTGTATCATATACAAACATAATAAACGTACTCCCCTCTTACCCGCTGTCTTGCCTTCTTATTTGACGAGACCAAACAGATTATATGGGAGTATATGTGAGCCTGAATAGTTTATGAATTAAAACAGGGTAGGTTTATACGCTGTCGCCAGTATGATTATAAAATGACTCTTTTCTTATACTACTCATACGTGCATAGAATAAGATCATTAGATTTTGTGTCAAGTATATACATGTTTAAATAAATATTTACACCTAAATATCGGACACAAACTAGATACTTTGAAACTTGCAACATACATAATGGATAATACATGGAAGATTTTAAGGCTATTCCACAAGTTGCGTCTCGTGCCCATGACAACCTTTGTATTCCCATTAGTGGTGTACCTTACGTCGAAAGGTGTTTTCGGAGGGGTAAAGTTGATTTGAAAACAGTTTTGGAAAGCTCAAGTCTTCCATATTTCAAAATGACATGTTGTCCAAAATTCTTTTGGGGGCAACATGGTATTTAGCAGCCATCTTGAAAATTTCTGAAGAAATTCATTTTTATTATCTAGTTGATATTTTGCATCATAATTCTTCATAAATGTCGAGGAATTTGTGGCTGCTAAAGTTTATAGATGACCATTTTGAGCCCAGGAAACTTATGACATTGAAATGAATAGATAAAAATGCATATGCATGGCAAATATGTATTTTTCCCCATAGAAATTATCAAATAAATCATGAGGATTATTTCCTCCTCTTTAGATCTATCATTTTAATTAACTATCAATGTTTATTTGGGGTTTTGGGTTAAGAAATAAGTCACAAGGTCTAAAGGACATTTATGGGCTCCCTTTTCCACTTAAACAAGTCACACAAGCTTGTAACTGCATGGCATTATTTTTATCAATCAAACATTATGTTGTAAAGACCTTCAAACCCATTACATATTAACTCGTTCCACCTTGTTAGGCCATATTTGGCCTTTTCATGGGTATTCCATATAGATGAGGCTATTTCTATTGGTATTTATTGATTAAACAGATATTTGACCTACAGCTTCAAGGGAAACACCATAGCATTCCTGAAGTTCCAAGGATTTTCCTACCATTGATCTTCATCATGTTATCTGAATTACTTCCTTTAGTATCTCATGTATAATACATGCCATTATGGGCAATTTCTGCCAGATTTAGCCGTACTTGAAAATTAGCCCCAAAATTCTATCATTTAGGACATTATTGTAAAAAAACACCATTTCAATGCATTTATATGAAAAATCATTTTACTAGACATTCTCAGAGCTTTCAACAGTATTCTCAAAAAAGTTATTCTTTAAGAAATTATTATGGGAAATTATAATGGAACACTTTTTGAAAAAATTCTTAGTAATTGGAAGGTTGCCAGGTTACCATGGTTACAGATTGTTAAATACATCTATTGAAATAAACCTGTGTCGCCCTTTAGTGGTGATTGATTAGAAGTAACAGGTAACGTGACTTAATGAACAGAATATGTGGTTAGAAAATCAGGAAGACACAGAGGCAAAGATGCCCAAACACAGATTCAGGGAATAGTTCTGAAATATAACATAATCTGATGCATCAGAATGAAGAATATAGCAAAAGACTACCGACAAAGCTCAGACACGACAGGCCCTAATGGCCATCAGGAAGAACCCAAGGGCTGACATAAGGGAGGCCTCACCATGGTGTATTGAGTGCGAGATAATGGTTGCAGGATCCTGTCCAGATGCAGACGATAAGGCCTCAATTTTGATATTAAGCTAGTGGTATTCCATGGGCACGAGGCCAATTGGCCCTGGTATCAGGAACAAGGGGTCAGACTCATGTGGGTTGAGGACCCATGATAGCTCTGCCATCCACCAGGGCACAAGGTGGAGCACGGTAATGAATTGATAATTATCCGTCAAGGGCGTTTAACAAACTGGTCAGTTTTTAAGAATGAAATTGAGAGCCAGATGGTCTGGGTAAAAGGATAGATCTCTTCAATGTGATATGTGGGAAGGGACAGTAAAGTAACACTTGCAAAGGATTCCCCAGAAGGCTACAGTCAAGGCAGCCCAGAAGTTGAGTTATTCTTCAAAATCTACCATTTCTGACCTCAGTTGCCAAAGCTTTCCTAGCATCCCTCAACAGATAATGGCCATGTAAACAGAGGTATGATAAGGATGGCAATCTATGGTGATCACACTCTCTTACTTCAAGGCTATACCCCTAACACAACTGTCAAACCTTATTGCAGCTTAGACACGGTGCACCAAATCTAACCGCTAGTTTCGGTATGGAAATACCACCTTCTTTACCTTTTAACTGGGTTTTTAGATTTTATTCAAGTATTTCCAGTACATCCTGTAAAGGATGAAATTTATGACAGGACCATGTTTAATACATTGACATTTTGTGATATTATGAACTCATATAAATATCTGGGAATAGATCTTGTCTGCAACCTATCATTTGACAAAATGATTGACACAACTTATGATAAGGCAAATCGTAAACTTTATAATTTGACAAAAATCAGACCATTCATAACAAACTCAGTAGCAAATCTTATTGAGAACACTTCTATATTACCAATATTGGATTATGCTGACTTTTTTTAACAATGAATTGCTTAATTTATTTGGGCACCAAGATCTGTATCTTAGAAGGAGGGAACATATAATAATTATGCTTACATATCATGTTAGTCACTATGAACAATACTTAAATTGTGACAGAACAGCTCACAACTTGAGAAGTAATCAAAAAAATTAAGTTTTCACATAAATTCACAAAAATGATAAAAGTCCAAAATAGCCCCTATTGCAGAGGTTTTCGTATTTGGCATATGTTGCCATTAGCAGTTCAACGTATGACAATTAAGGTAAAATTCAAGAGGAGCATCAAGCCATTTTGCTGGCCTTGACTGACTGCTGATCCACTTTGAATCTGATGGCAACTGAGATAATCCTGAATTCTATATATTTATGTGAAAGAGCCATACTATCTAAAAAGACAGATTGATATTGTTGAGTGTATGGTAATTGGGAACATTATTTGTTTACTGTAATGTGTTTTTTCTGCTATTTTTTCATATTGTTCATCTCAATGTGTTTTATCATTGTCTTTACTTTTTGACATGGCTGGGAAAACATGCTATTTTATGTATGTGAAGTTGTTTGAATGATAATAAAGATAAATAAATACTGGTTGCTAGGCAAGTGTGTTATACACTATGCTGTTGCTATGCATAAGATAAAAGATCCTTCAATCTCCCTAAACATCTTTTCTACTTGCATCATTGCCTATAAGTAATGTAAGACAATTCTAGAATTCCTAATACTTTGTTGTTAGGGAAATATGACAGTCTAGTTCTGTTGCTAGGCGAACCATGTAGGTTACCTTTGTTTCAAGATTCCCAGAGAATATACATATAAAGATATGTCAAACGGACCCACTTACATCACATAGTGCCAAACACACATTAGATATGTTTGACATTATAATAATGCATGTTGAAGGGTCATGGGGAATGGTTGCTAAGCCATTTTGTTGTGTAAAATGCTGTTGCTAGACAACATGAAATGATAAAAAAAATATTAGCACAGAAGCCTTAACATAGGATTGATCTTTATTACATACAATTGCAAATGATTTTAAGATTGTAAATACCCAGTTGCTAAGGAAATGTGAAATTCTCGTGCTGTTGCTAGGCAATTAAATAGGAAATTATATCATCCAATCATAGTCTAAATGGATAATTAGTGAAAACAGTTGGGTAGATGTTCACAAATTTTATTTAGAATCTGTGAAAATACTAGTCTTGTGTGAATAAGTGATATTCTGAGAAATTTGGAAGATGGCTGTTTGAAACCATGATACCTATTGTTGTTTATCCTAAAACATAATTTCTCCAAAAAAAAGACATTGTAACCATTCCAAAACTGTCTTTATGCCACATTAGTTCCTTATAAATGACTACTGTATGTGACAAACCATATATATAGGCCTATATTCCTATTTTTCAGTTTTTTTAAAGATGGCTACCAAAAGTCATGTTATCCTAAAAAGATTTTTGGACAACATGTATATTCATAATGTCGAAGTTCCAAGCTTTCAGAAACTACCTTCAAAACAACTTTACCCCTCCGAAAACACCTAAGCCATTTTTCTGACATAAGGCATGCCACTACATTCAAATGTACTACTAGCTTGTTGCATGTAAGAGGGTGCGCCACCTTTCGATTGAAAGGTGGCTCCCCCTCTTAGCAGAAATATGTACTAAAGTGAGGGGAATCTAACTACCAGAATACAACCGTAACTACTATATACACCCTTCTTATTAAAGGTGCCCCCCCCCCCCCCCCCCCTTAGCAGAAATATGAACCCCGGTGAGGGGACTGCTGTCCAATTCAGTCTGCAGCACTGACCCCCTTTCTGAAATCCTCTATCTGCCCCTTGGTGTGGAGGTCATTGATGCCCGGCAGTGGTGGATCCGGGGGGAGGGGGCAAATGGGGAAGTTGCCCCCCTAGACCCAGAGGAAAAAAATGTTGGCATCTTAAAATTGGAAGATCTGTGTAAATCTGTTTTTTTTACTTTTCATATTTATAAGGGGGGTCAGGGTCCACCCCCCTAGAGCACTGGCTCTATGTCCACCCCTGCCTGGGGAAACCCTTTTCTATATAACACTCATAATGATGATGATGTGTTGGCGTTTAAAGTGTATTAAGCAATCTGTCAGCAATATCAACACCAACTCACGGTTTTTGGCTGTACAAATTACTATGATTGAATCTATGGGGATGGAAACGGCAGCAAGGCAAGGTATTCCAGCAGTCAGCTACGGAAACCTAACCCCAGCCGGCCGCGTGCAATGCTGACACGCTAACCATTGGACCACCTCTCTATACCACTGGGCATGATCTAATGTATACCAGGGCAGAATGCTTCCAGCGTATAAACAAATACGAGTGTAGACCCCTAAACTCGACAAGGCTATATGGCCAATTTTCTGCCCAGCCACATTCAACAGCCATTTCTTAAGTCGGACAGATGGACAGGGCCAATTCTTAAATTCAAAAGGCGACATAGCGTTTAGTGACAATCGACAGAGGTTATTCTTAAATTCGACCCAACAACATAGGCATTTCTTAAATTCGACAAGTGGCATCGTCCCCCCCCCCCCCCTCCATCCAGTGCCCCAGGACTTATAAAATAGCCTATGGTAAACGAAGGTCGCGGATCCACGTTTTCCCTTAAATCTAGACCTGGGAACTTTAATAACCCAAGTGCAATTAATCAATCATAAAATCCCATGTCAAATGTCATAAAAGGTATGAAAACCGTGTCGTTCTATTGATTTTAATGGTCTACCCACATGCTATTAATCATTTAATTATAATGAGTCTCAATTCTGAATAAGATTAAAGCTCAAACTGAGGATGATGATGATGATGATTGTTGGAGTTTAACGTCTGCTCAGCAATTTTTCAGCTATATCAGGACCACTCACGTTTGTGTTTACCAGTTGGCTGACCGAATCTATGGGGGTGGAAACGATGGCAAGGCAAGGTTGTGCAATTGGCACAGCCCAGGCTCGAACCTGGTCCAGCCACATACGAGGAGAGGGCCTAACCCAGTACACCATCCCACCCCCCTCTCTAACTAAGGATATACTCTAGGACTCTCAAAAGATTTAAGCAACTCTGTCTTTTACATAAACAAGTTTTATTCCATTTTCACGGTAGACAAAATATCTGATGCAAGCACACGATTCACCAAGCAAGACTTGTATCCTCAACACGCTCTCCAAGCCTAGGCGGGGTTTGTATTAGCAGGAATTATGATTGGTTTATTACAAACATTGAGTCTTTACACAAAATATAAGATGAGTTTATTGTTATGTTGAACATCATCTCCCATATACTTTCTGGCTTATGTTTATCTAAAACCTGTATTCCACATGCTGATTTTGCTGCCGATTATAAAAATCGGAAATAAAGTTCAAATATACAAATGTGATACATCGTTAGAAAGGTCTTACAATTCAGTTTCAAATGATATATATGATGTATGGTTTCATGCCATATTCTCAGAGAAAATGAACCAATTACAAAATCGGCAGCAGCAAAATCGGTATTTGGAATATGGCCCTAAGTCTTCAGTCCTAATTTGGCTATGGTGCAAGTCAATCTGTCCAGCTGAGCGGAATGTTAGGAAGCTTCAGGTATTTGGACGTTAAAGGGAGCCAAAAGCAATGTTGTGTCAAAAAATGGCAAAATTTTGCAAATTCAAATAACTATGAAAATACATTCTAAGAGTCTTACTCTAGCCATTGGTACAGTATACGTTATGATAACTAATTCTATAATACTCATGTCATGCTATGCCAGAAGACAGCAATGTTTGTAAACAAACCAATTTTGGTGGGTCACCAAAATTGACCAGGGACAAGTTTTAATGTATTTTAATGTAGTTTAAGTCTGTTTTCAGTCTATATTTTATCACAGGCCTAGGTTATGGCAATAGAAAATATTTAAATAGTTAACAGAATTTGCAAAATTTTGACTTCTTTTGACTTTTGTTTTTGGCTCCCTTTCAGGTATTTAAGGGTTAATACTTAGGGTATTACACGGTACCTTTTTTGATGCCGATGCTATACAATTAATAGAGGCAATTCAAGCTTTATGTTGATAATTATAACAGTCAGGTTTTGAGCAAGGGGCATCGACATATATAATATCCATATACAAAACCTTTCAATAAATTGCACTTCTGGTAGAAATTTCTATTATTTCAACTTCAGGAAAAGATACATGTTTATATTCAATGCAAAGTATTCGGTGGGTGGATGTTGTATATAACTGTTGAGGCTACCACTACACCCCTGAAGAATTGGAATATTTATATTCAAAATGGTGAATTGAATTAAAGACCTCCCTTCATTTGCAACGGCAACGAATATTTGCTAATATGCTGCATGTAAATGTTATAGTTATAAGATTTATTACTATTTTTGGCCGAGTATTAAAAAGTCTCTTTGAGAGGAGGCTCCGTACTATACTATGATGATTCCGGTGCCTTCCGGTCTGAGGGAGGCGCAATGAATTGTGGGAATGTGGTATTGCCGCCAGCGGCCCGTAGTGGTGAAAACGCAAACTAAACAAATGTAAACACTTGTTTTTAATTAGAAAAGACTCTTAACCTTAATATTGTAAGGAATGTATGTGAATAGTTAGTCTGAACCGACAGCCTCAGGTTTAGGGTATGAAAGCGGTATGAATATACATGATTTTGGCAATATTATCAACAGACAAATTGATCTTGCCATTTCTGCGACATTACTTTGGTTCCCCTGATAGTTTACACTCTCCATGTACTCCACTCTCCGCCCGGGTATTCTGAACACTAACAACACGCGTCTCACGGACACCAACAGTTTCTGTGGGCTGCTATATACCTTTTTCACGCGTCTGCGCAGTGCACTCTACCATAGACGCCTTAAAGGGAGCCAAAACCAATAAATTCAACGAAATGTTACAAACTCAAATAATCATCAAAATCCAGTTATTGACCCTATTTCTGGCTCATGTTAAAATGTTATAGAAACCATGAAATATGGTAGAAAAAATAATTAAAAACATGTTTTCCTTGCTCATCTCAATTAATGTGGATCCGCAAAAATGGGGTTTGTTTACAAGCAGATGGAAATATTACCATCTCTTGCGAAATTCTACTTTGGTTTGAGCTAATTTTCACAGGTAATACTTTAGCACTGACCTTAACTAGACTCATCCAACATATTTCTATACTTATCTGAGTTTTGACAATTTTATCAATTATATTGGTTTAGTCTCCCTTTAACCCTAAAACCTGTACTCTGAGCCCATTGGGATCATATTCTAGTACATCGGTTTGGGTATGTTATTCTAGTAGGGCGCCACACTAGGAAGTTTTAGTAACCATGACGCATCTCGATACGTTAACATATCTCAGAACTTTTGAGGCACTTAACAGACTGCAAGTTCAAGATTAATGAAAAGCAAACATCTATTTATTCATATTATGGGTACAGTATTGTACCTCTTATGACACAACTTTGACTTTGGTCATTACGCAGAGATAAGAGATATGTTGTGTTTGCGTGACAGGATGCGTTGGAGTTGCTAAAACTCCCTAATGAAAAAGGTCTATACGGATCGGTATGCCTGAAGGAAGATGTGACTTTGGAGACATTATAAAAATCAGTCTAGTAGATACATTAATGGAAAAGCCTCCAAGCTTGGGGAAGCATTGGCCTAACCCTACTGGCATAGTGAGTCTATATTCACAGTATGAATAATTACATGATTAAAATATGATACAGTTTCATTTTTTGATTAGTGTTTATTCTACAAGTGAGATTCATGGTATCCTCCTTTAGTATTCAGAATATTCCATCTTCCTATTTACAAGTGTTTCCTAGAATTGTTATTCTAGCTCTATAAATATAGACTTAATTTCTTAGAATCTGCAGGTTCACAACCGAGATGAACATTCACAAAACAGGATCAACAGGGACTCTTTGTGATGTAAGAACAAAATCTTAAGCCTGTATTCCACATACCGAAAGAGTACTAACGATTTGCTGCTGATATACTTTCGCCAGTGCCAATATACAATCGGTGGCATTGCCGATAAAATTTACCAACATGTTGGTAATTATTTCCTGTTGATTATATATCGGCAGCTGATTTTACAAGTGAAAATCAGCAGCCCACACTTTCAGCATAGTTTCGGCGCCTTTTTGTCGCGGATAATTCACTGAAAATACACCGAAGGTGTGGGCTGGCAATATAGAATGTTACCATGGAGAAGATCTCTATCGGCAGCTTTCACTTTCGGTACGTGGAATATGGCAATAACATACATTGAGAAGAGTTATCAGATGAATACAGATGAGCATTGGTCAGCATGAGCAAATATAGACAGAATTTGAGAGTCTTGAAAGTCTCATGGAGGTCCAGTCTTTTGATAACCGCTTATATGTACTGCATGAAAAGAGGAAACATTGGTCCATGGGCGGATCGAGGGGGTATTGAACCCCTCCCCCCTTTTGGTGGGGAATTAAACTTGACAAAGTGACTTGACGTAGGGTGAAGACCCCCTTTTCCGAAATCCTGCATCCGCCCCTGGAAAATGTACCATTTCTCAAAGTGCAGAGGCGTACCCAGCCCTAAAATTTGAGGGGGTTCCAGAAAAAATTGAGGGGGTTCATTGTGAAACTGAGGGGATTCCGACTAGTTACTTTGACAAAATTCCCTATATTAGTAGTTCAATTGTATAATATTTGATCACTCTGAACTGGTTCGAGACACCTATTATTTTGATATAATTCCCTATATTTTGTAGTTCAATGAGTTTAACTTTGAGAAATCTGAGAGGATTCCAGACACCCTCAGAACCCCCCTGGGTACGCCATTGGATGACAAAAGACTGAATATCGCAGAGACAATGACAAGACCATTCATTTTGAGTAGAAGACAAAAAGACAAGCAGACGACATTTTGAGTCAATCACAGATTCTGGTAATGGTGGCCATGTTGTTGCTAGTATTCCATTTCCCGCGTGATGTCGGTGAACCCCGTGTTGTGCCGACCGAACGACTGGGGGCGCACGTGTCGCTCATGCTGCGTGCGCATCGTGTTGCTCACGTTCTGACCCGCGAGAATCTCGCCAAGTCTCGTGTGAATCTCGTAAAAGTTCGGCCGTGACTGAGCCTCTTTCTGCCAGCACAACAGCATCAGTTCGTATCTGCAATATAGCAATTATAGTTCAGAATTCTTTTTTTATTATTTCTATTTCTACTTTCGGATAGGGTGTGGATTTTCGTCGTTGCACCATTTTAGGCCTATTCTAAATATTTTTTCCTGTAATTATGCAGAAGTTTACATTCGTTTTAGCTTTCGAAATTCATACGATTGGTGGATTTGGAGGGGGGGGTTCCCCCCCCCCTACCTTGTTTTTGCCAAATTTATCCCTGTTTTTAATGTAGAATTCTGGGAAATAGGGGCCGCACCTCACCCCCCCCCCCCCCCGCCCATTTCCCTTTTTATTAGCACGACCCCACTTTTTCAAAAAGCTGTATCTGCGACTGCCTACAAAATCAGTAGCACCAAAACAGCGTGAAGAAGACAGCCTTATGTGTCTGTCCAGTCAGATCCCAAAGTATTATGCATGAAGTATCTAGGTCATAGAAGGACTAAACACAAAGCACTACTCACAAGTCGTGGGGGGCGAAGTCGGGCTTGTCCATGCGGTTTCCGCATGTGATGTAGACCTTCATGTCGAAACAGTCCACGTCCGGGTACGGCGTGCACCCCCGGGTCATCAGTTCCCATAGCAACACGCCGAACGACCACTGAAAGGGGGGAAATACATCTTAAGTACTTAACTCATGCATTTCAGGAAATGCTACACCCTGCGGGGGGCGGATACAGGATTTCGGACCGCGGGTTCTGCATATAGGCTTAGTTATAGGCGACAATTTTAGCAAGTTCCCCACCAAAAGTGTGCTGACCCCCCCCCCCCCCCCCCGGTGGAACCCTAAACTAAAAAAAAGAGGGGGAAATCAGTGGTGGATCCAGCTATTTGAAAAGTTGGGGGCCTATATATACGCGACAACAAAATCCCATCTGAGATTTCCCATTTCCATGTACTACTAAGGTAACACGTATACATGTATAATAGAACGATACAAAAACGATTTGGCTGTGTGTAATGGATATCGTGTAGGCGACCTTGTGTATGCGAGGTCGTGTATACTATGTAGGGTATGCACGCAACATTGTCTGAATAAAATGGACTATGTATGCGACGACAATAAACCAACCATAAATTACCGTTTCCATATACTTCTAACGTGTCACGTGAATAAGAGAAGCAATACAGGCGCGATGTTGTGAAAACGCCTGGTTGGATGTTTCGATATGGTTGGACATATAGACCTCCTGCAGACGTGTTCACATGACCCCTTTTGGTGATCGACATGTGCTCATCATGGCCACATGGCTATTAAAGAAATTTGGAATTAATGAATTCTAAATGATAGCAATAGTTTATCATTACATTATATGTTTATCTTATACAAATTTAGCAAAAAAAAAAAGATAATGGCAAAGCTGCTAATGGGACATGGATAATTCTTGATTGATCACCAATATGGCACCCTGAAGGTGATTCACGTCCTATAGATATTTCAATAATGTTAATCACATTTCCGCCATTCACCTCCAATGCAGTAACCAAGCTCTAAAGTAGCGGTATCAGCTCCTGATATCAGTGAATTGTCTAAATATTTACATAAATATATTGCACACGGAAAATGTCTATGTATATAAGAAATACTATATCCTCACATAAACATCTGGCAGGAGCGAATGGCTACATATGGCTTTTAAAAAAATATTTATGCCTATATAAGAGAAACAATGTACGCGATAAGCATCAAATTCCCATTTCAATGTACTATTCATGTTGTCTGAATAACGTGAACTATTTACATGACAAAATTAAAATTTCCATTTGCATATACTTCTAACATGTTTCGTATAATTATAGTAGAACCAATACAGGAAATATAACACAATGGTGTAAATAGTGGAGCCTATTGAGGGCGGCGTCGCGCGTATAGGCAGGATTGAGAGGGCATTGGCCGTTACAAGGCAAAGGTGTCATATCAGGTCGCCATATTTGGCGACAAGAACTCATTCATAGCATTTCATGGCCTAAAGTCTGATTCTTAACCACTATGCCTATTGGGTTGTATTCAGCAATGCACACCCTCTTCCGCAGCGCCACCTAGGCCAAAGTGCCCAGACTACCACCTCAAAGAAAGAGCAGGTTCGGACATGTGTCGCTGTTCTTTCATAAATTAAGGTATGCGCACAATTGTGGACACTCTTAGCTCAATCTTTATATTATCATTTCTGTACATATATGTGCATGTAGGGACTTTTTTGCCAAAGTATCTCATCACATAATCTGTACTAAACACGTGACTCATGGATGTTAAGGCACATCTCTAGTCTTGTGACTCACAATACATTGCTTATTTGACGTAAAGACATAACCTCATGATAAACACTTACCAAGTCACTCATCGATATGAAGGTGCCCCTCTCTCTACTCCCTTAACTTATATGTTACACTTACCACATCACTCATTGATGTAAAGGTACCCACTCTCTACTCTCATAACTTATGCTTTATGCTTACCACGTCACTCATTATTATTGATGCGAAGATGCCCCTCTCTAGGCTCTCGTAACTTGTTTTACACTTACCACACCACTCATTGATGTGAAGATGCCCCTCTCTAGACTCTCATAACTCATGTTTTATGCTTACTACGTCACTCATTATTATTGATGTGAAGATGCCCCTCTCTAGACTCTCGTAACTTGTTTTACACTTACCACACCACTCATTGATGTGAAGATGCCTCTTTCTATACTCTAGTAACTTATGATTTACACTTACCACATCACTCATTGAAGTAAAGATGCCCCTCTCTAGACTCCTGTAACTTTTGTTTTACACTTACCACGTCACCCATTGATGTTGAGATGCGTGTCTCTAGACTCGCATGACTTGTTCTTTACACTTACCACATCACTCATTGATGTGAAGATGCCCCTCTCAGGACCTGCATAACTTACGTTTTACACTTACAACAACACTCATTTATGTGAAGACGCCCCTCTCTAGACTCTCGGAACTTATGTTTTACTGTTACAACACCACTCATTGATGTGAAGATGCCCCTTTCTAGACTATCATAACTTATATCTTACACTTACCACGTCACTCATTGAAGTAAAGATGCCCCTCTCTAGACTCTCGTAACTCATCCACTTGACGGGTAGGGGCCTGGACGCCTCCCCCTCACGGTAATAGTCAGTCTCGTACAACTCTCGTGACAACCCAAAGTCAGCAATCTTCACCACTAAGTTCTTGTCAACCCTGTGGGGTAGAGAGAAGAAAGATTAGATTAGTTTCTTAACATTCTTTATAATTGCCAGGGTCATATCAAGGGTGGTAATGGTGACTGAATTAATGAGAAGGTAGACACCCTGTCCCTACACCTTTATCAAAACAAAGGTTGTTTTAGGAGGGGTGGGATGGTATAGTGGGGAGAGTCCTCACCGCACTCGTGGCTGGACCAGGTTAGAGCCTGGGCTGAGCCTGCTACACCACCTCACCATGCCATTGTTTCCACCCCAATAGATCTGATCATTGAATAGTGTACAGTCAAAAATGTGAGTGGTCCTGATTATAGCTGAAAGTTTGCTGAGCAGACATTGAACTCCCACAATCATCATAAAAACAAGGGTAGTTTTACTGCCCTTAATGCATAGTTATTCCCTATTGTTCTGCTAGTTGTTCAATATAAATATGCATAAGGTCATAGTATACATCTAGAAATTAACCCTAACCTGACTGATTTAAATGGGGATTCCACGACAGAATTCCTCCTCCATGCACACATACATGGAAGGCCCCATAGGGTTTCCAGTCTGTATACTTACATACAGTTGCGCGCAGCGAGGTCTCGGTGTACAAACTTGTGGTCAGTGAGGTAACACATGCCGTCAGCCACCTGCTGCCCGAAGTTAATCAGCTCCCCAACTGTCAGCAACTGGGGGAAATAAAGCAACAATGAAAACCTCAATACTTATTTTTCACTTTTTACACATTTAACATCTGTAACACGCACATTGCAATAATGCCACTCACGTTGTTCTTGTTAGAGATGAAGGTCTTAAAGTCCCATATCCACTAAGCGATTTTACCGTCGCCGGGCGAATGCACAAAAAACTAAATGGTGGCACAATCGCCGGGTGATCATAATCGCTGGGGGATTTCCTGTGGGTATAGTGCGGATTCACCAGTAAAATCGCCGGTAAAATCGCCGGTGAATTATCAAACTTGCTTGATATGATCATCTCCAGGTGATGATGACGGCCATCCTCCCAGTCACTTGGCACTCGATGACGTTAAAATAGCCTAGTGGGTATGGGGCTTAAGGTCACCATTCTCCATGTCGGGCAGCGGCACATCCTATACATACACATTATATATATATATATATATATATATATATATATATAAGCTTAGAGTATATATATAAGATTAGAGGATATATATATATATATATATATATATTCATACATCACAATAAGCACCACTTACATTGTCCTCGTTGTAATGAAGGTCTTGAGGTTGCCATTCTCAACGTAGGGCAACAGCACATTATATACACATGATATACATACACACATACATCGCAATAAGCGCCACTCACATTGTCCTCTTTGGAGATGAAAGTTTGGATATCTCTGTTATTTATGTTTGGCAGCAGCATATTCTAAACATACGCATTATATATATATATATATATATATACACACACTCATACATCACAATAAGTGCCACTTACATTGTCCTCATTGGAGATGAATGTCTTGAGGTCTCCATTCTCCATGTACGGTAGCAGTACGTAAGCACGGTTGTTCTCGATGACCACCCCCAGCAGAGGTAACACGTGTTCGTGTTTCAGGTCCTGCATGATGGTCGCCTCGTCCAGGAAGTAGGCCACGTCACGCGGGGTCACGTGGTACTCTAAGTAGGTCAAACAGGGAGGTTAGAATGTGGGTCAAATAAGTAGGTCAGATGAGTGGGTCATTAAAGTGGGTTGGATAAGTGGGCAAGATTAGAAGGGCACAAATATAGTGTTAAGTTAAACATTTGTGAATAAAATAATATCAACATGCTGATATAATATAGGAAAACATACAGCAGTTGACAGTATGACAATATGAGGTGGGTGTTGAAAAATTACTGCCCAAGGCCGTTAGGCTGAGGGCTGTAATTTTTCTGAATGTCGATAAATCCATTGATGACACCCCCCCTGTCTTACGGCTGCATAATACTGGATATCCACAAGGGCGAGTAACTTGCACTTGGTCCTCAACAGTTTGCTGAAGCCCACGGGTGCCGCATTGGTGGACAACTAGACGCACTAATTGTCGGCGGATAAGGTGAAAAAATCAAGCATTTCCAATATGTTGCCGACGACTAGCTGTAAATCATCAATGATTAGATGTCAACAATGAAGGGTTGTTGATGAATTACAGCTAGTTGTGGATGAATTACAGCTAATCGTCGGTGACTAAGAGCCTCATGGGGATGTGCCTTTAAACTTAACATGCATCTCCCCAGAGTGAAAGAATAAAAAGGGGATAGCAAGTCAGTGATGCAGGCCAAGTATATATATATACACACATAACTCAACTAGGTCAAGAAACTTGGTGACACACAAAATGGCAGGATAGAGAAATTGTGAGCAAATGCAATAGGCGTGATAATCTGAAATAAATCTGTTTGCACATCTACAAACCGAGGGTTTGAAGTGCCTGGAAACAGTTTCTGGTCAAAGCTGTCATCCATTTAAGGGGGGTCTTGACATTTAGCTTTATCTATCTAGGTACAGACTGATCTTATAACCCTACATGGTATTTCAGACATGTGTACAAGAAGTCCGAAGTTCACACTACCTTCACCTTCACAAAGAGGAAGCATCATGTATGAAGAAAACAAGGAGAGAACACTTAATTCATATCACACCACAGGGGTTGATATAGATATCAGAGACTGAAACACATTATATAAAACATAATACTTAAGTATCCACACTACGGTCCAACAATAAGATTAACAATGTATAAAGCCCTATACCCACTGAGACATTTTGGACCTCAGTGATTATATTCGCCCATGAGTATGGGCCTATGAGTCTGGGGCCATGAGTCTGATTAAGTATGGTGCATTGAAATGAACATGCACATATCAATAGGCCATACCCACAGGCATTCAGAGAAAAATCGGCAAGGTCCAAAATGTCCCAGTGGGTATGGGCTTAGAGTTTAGTATTAAATTTAAGCCAAGATAATACAATGAATAGTTGCCAAATGGCACATGACAAACATACACAACTGAACAGGGGTAGATGCAGGATTCCAGAAAGGGGGGTTCTTCACATCTTGGCAAAGTACTAAAATGTTGAGCATTTGGGAGCAAACACGGGATGGTTTTCAATTCATTGTGATGTGTAAGTCCCCACCAAAAGAGGGGGAGGAGGTCAGTACCCCTCGACCACCCCTCCCCAGATCAGCCCCTGATAAATCCCAACTCACTCCTGATTGTCTTAATCGCGGCATCTTAAATTAATAATGAATTAGATATTCTCTGGTGGTAAATTATAGCAAGATGTTGTGGTAGTTTAAAATAAGGCCAACCCTCATGGGTTCTTTTACCAGATTGCACGAGGTAAAGCTTTGCAGCTAGTTCTACGCCACATGGGCGGTGACTGAATCTATGAGATGAGGTGCCTATTTGTAGCAGTGGTACCCAATGCCCTCTCTATAGTGCTGCCACACTGAGATATCACACAATACCCCACCCAGTCACATTATACTGACACTGGGCCTACCAGTCATGTTTCATGGAATTTGATAAAAACTTGACAAAAATATATAGTTAAATCCCCGACAAAGATAGATACCTTAACCCCTACTCACCCCTGAGTGTCTTGATGGCTATGGGCATCTGACTGGAGTGGTCCTCACTGGCCAGCCGGCCCAGGTAGATGCGGCCGAAGTGGCCCTGGCCGATGAGCTTGCCCACCTCCATCCGCTTGTAGTCGACGAGGGAGGCCTCCACCCGCCCCCGGAGCCGCTCCGGGAGCAGGCTGAGCAGCTCCATGGTAGGTGACATGTACGAGGTCTGCGAACCTGGAAAGAGGGGAGTGAGTGATGGATGTTTTACATTGTACCAACAGCCAGGGTAGTTTTCACGGTGAAAACAAGTTAGCACAAATTCCGTCTTTGGTGATCGAATCTATGAGATGAAGGTGACAGGACGGGCAAACAGCAGGGGATTAAAACCTGAAAATCATTTTTGCTGTTCCTCACCCCTTAGTGAACCCAGACACTGACCAGGAATCGAACCCAAAGAACCACTTGGTCAGTGCTGGGTCCCCCCCTATTGTCACCTTTTGTGATCAGCAGGGGCTACTAGGGGCCTATATTCTTCCCAGGAGCAGAAGCCCCACCCTGGTACCTCCACGGGGGACCTGGAAAAGGGGCAGGAGGTTTTAGTGGTTTGTTGGCTTTTGTCGGAGGTTGTAGCCCCATGGTCGGCCACATGTACACAGGTCGGAACCTAGAAATGGGGAAGGAGGTCTGAACCCATAATCCACTATTCAGTGTTTTGCTCGTGGTGGGCATCTTACTAGCATTGTTCATCACCATCATAAGTAAAATCACGCACTGCAATATGGAATAGAGAAATTGATTGGGTTGTTGCTTATATTGGTGATTTTGTTGGGTCAATACAAGTACGACCGCAAATTAGTTTCAAAGCAGTATATAAAAAGTAGGGTTAAACCCAGGGCATCCCACAATCGTTCATTCTAAGTAGAAGCAGGAGTTTGTAAGTAGTGTATAAGAAGTATGATTGTTTCCGGGAGTACATTTTATCTTCCTAACTTATTAACTATTTGTAATAACTGTTTCATTTTTGGTAGGAATTGGATTATGGGTAGAATATGAAATGGAATTAAGCTGCTTATTGCCATAATTATTTCTTCATATCATCATACAATATCCTATACCGCCTTTTCAGAAGACATAATAAGATAATAAAACATTCTGGAATGATCTTACATAAAGATATATCTACAAATGACAAAATTAAAAAAGGTTTTTATAATGGAATGATTTGTAATAGATGATAAATAAGCTGTGACTGGATTTCTCATGCCTTTTCAGCTCCGTGATAATCAGATATTTCAAATGTGAACAAATTTAGCTAGAATCATTCTTGTTTCTCTTAAAGAGAATGAAAGTCTACGTATCAGAAATATGCATTATTCAATCACTTGAAATATATCAGATATATGTGATATGAATGCCTTTGGCTCAGTGACATACAAGTGAGATGCAATTATTGGCACACTCCTTCCCAGTTGAAAGGTTGTCAGGGACAAACTGGCAATCCCTCAGAAGAAACGTCTTGTGGGTAGTGCATGTGTTCTAAGATCTAAATGTTGATTTCATAACTTTCACTGAGAACAGATTTACTCATCATATTATATTGTAATGTACGCTGCCTCTGGCATACGCCTCCTCTAGCATGTGCCGTTTCTCGCGTAAGTCATGTGTACGCATGCGCACACCTCAGGCATGCCCAAAAATTAAATGGGAGCGCAGACCTCGCATCTTTGTTATTAGATCAATAAACCTGGAACAGTCAACATCTCCTGCCTTTGTGATCTCTGTGCGTGGCTGCGCATGTGTGAATAACATGTAAAACAGGCATTTTAGGGGTTAGATACATCCCATACACCTATACTCTTTCTCTTTAAGAGGAAGAGGAAGGTATAGCCTCTTCCTCTTTAAGAGCAAAGATTCTCCCTGTTATATCTCACATGAGGCTTATAAGGTGAGGTTTTCTTCTTGAAGCATAGAGGTTTAGTATTGATGTAAACCACCAGGGGGTGCATGTATGTCCTCTTCTTCTTGAAGCAAAATCCCTCACCAAATGAACCAAGCATAAGTATAATAGGGAGTGAAAGGTGTGCTTCAAGAGGATGAGGGGAAACCTTCCTCCTCTTCTTAAAGAGAAAGGGTCTAGGTGTATGGGGTGTTAGATAACACCTATGAATGTTACAATATGGAAATGTATATCATGCACCATGCTGGGGAATTTTGTGTTTAGGTGGTTTAAATTGTGAACATTTCAGTAATTTGAAAAATTGTGTTTCGGTAGTTTAAATTGTGTTTAAATAGTTTGAATTGTGTTTAAATAGTTTGTATTCACTGACCGCCGTAACTGGAAGGGTGGCATGACAGGGTGTGTGACAGGGTGTCAAAAGCACTGTCACACTCACAGTCCCACAACTCGTAAGGCTCTAACAGCAGACACAGATTGGTTAATACACATAAACGGACACAGTCATGGTAGGCTCGTAAGCCTTGTAAGCCTCATTATGACCGTATTCCACATACCGATTTTGATGCTGCCGATTTTGCATTCGGTTGATTTTCTCTTAGAATATGGCATTAATCCTTACATATTATATATCATTTCTCTTGCGTGCGCATGCGTACACATGACAATAAGCAGCTTAATTCCCACACTTGAATACATGATAATTATCCCCTTATCTAGATGTCTACTGGGGGACAACGAAAAATGGCCAAGAGTGGCCAAATTGTATTTACCCAGTATGAATAAAATAATTAAAAAAAAGAAAAAAAAAGAAAAGAAACAGAATCATAAGGCCTTTCAAATGATGCATAACATTTCCATTTTTGACCTTTATTCTCGCTGACGATTTTTAAAATCGGCAGCAAAATTGGTATGTGGAATACGGCCTTAAGGCTCGTAAGGCTCTAATAGCAGACACAGCTAGGTTAATACACGTAAACTAAAACAGTCATGGTAGAATAACGTGCTTGAGTTCCTTGATGGGAGGGCAATGAAAGTTTTATTGTTCTAGCATTCTTTTTAATTGGTCACAATTTCCTTTGCGTAATATCTCCCTATATTTCCCTATATCTACTCATTGTCAGAGATAGCAGAGCTGTATATGCATTGTTCGCAGAAACCTTTCCCCATATATGCTCGCCATTATAAACATAGACCTTGTTTGCAGACCCAATTCCCCATACTCACCATTATAAGCAGAGATATATGCATTTTTAGCGGACCCAATCCCCATACTCACCATTATAAGCAGAAATATATGCTTTGTACGTGGACCCAATTCCCCATACTCACCATTATAAGCAGAGATATATGCATTGTTAGCAGTCCCCTTTCCCAATTCTCACCAACAGTCTGACGTCACAACTCCCCTAACACGTGCGGCTCGGACCCACGCTGCCCAGCGGTCAGGCCCGGCTATAACTAGGTCACCCCTCCTCCCGGGCCCCCTCACCGGCCCAGTGAGGGTGCACCCCCGACAACAGGACCTGGGTCCAACCCTTCACTTTCATAACCTGATTTATCTGTTATTATGAAAGTTTAGTGTTTTTAAAGGTTATCATGTTTTGTGATATAGCATCCCCTACATGTATACCAATTTGTTAGTCTGAGCACCTCCTTTAAAAAGAAATGGGAGAGTTTGACAGTTGGTTTTACTATAGAATATAGAGGGTCCACATGGCTCTGTTAGGGTCCAGGACCAGTGTCTGAGGGGGGTTTCCCCGCGCAAATGACGTAGGTACTGTTGGTGAGAATACATACTTACCGTTATAAGTGATGATGTAAGTGTTGTTAGTGGACTCCTTTCCTCACACTCACCATTATAACTAGTGATATATTTATTGTCAGAGATAGCCGAGGTGTATGCCTTTTTGTATTGCATTGTTCGCAGAAACCTTTCCCCATATATACACTCACCATTATAAGCATAGACATTATTCACAGACCCAATTCCCCACACTCACCATTATAAGCAGAGATATATGCATGGTTAGCAGACCCCTTTCCCCATATATACTCACTGTTGTAAGTCACCATCATAAATAGTGATAATTATATTCATTGTCGGAGATAGCAGAGATGTATGCATTGTTCATGCAAACCTTTCCCCATTTATAAGCATAGACATTGTTAGCAGACCCAATTCCTCATAATCACCATTATAAGCAGAGATATATGCATTGTATGTGGACCCAATTCCCCATACTCACCATTATAAGCAGAGATATATGCATTGTTAGCAGTCCCCTTTCCCAATATATACTTACCATTATAAATGACGATGTAAGCGTTGCTAGAGGACTCCTTTCCTCACACTCACCATTATAACTAGTGATATATTTATTGTCAGAGATAGCCGAGGTGTATGCCTTTTTCACAGAAACATTTCCCCATATATACACTCACCATTATAAGCATAGACCTTGCTAGCCAACCCAATTCCTCATATTTACTGTTAAAAGTTACCATCACAAATAGTGATGTATTCATTGTCGGAGATAGCAGAGATGTATGCATTGTTTGCAGAAACCTTTCCCCATATATACACTCACCATTATAAGCATAGACATTGTTTGCAGACCCAATTCCCGATACTCACCATTATAAGCAGAGATATATGCGTTGTTAGCGGACCCCTTGCCGTTGAGCTCGAGGTGGGGGTGCGGCTTCTCCTGTGGCTTCTGCCGACATCTCCGGCAGCAGCAGCAGCAGATGAGGAGGGCGATGAACAGGAGCAGGGCAGCCAGCCCGCCCAAAATACCGTAACGGAACTTGAGATTCTCCCAGAAGTTGTGTTCATAGTCCATCCACCCAACGTTTACCTTGATGTTACCCACAGTGACCTGGAAGACAAAGCAAGGAAATTATTGTTTTTTTTTTTTTCATTATTATTATTATCTATATAAACATCTCTTTATATACATGGAATTCTTCCAATGTCAGTGATATTAACATACAAATATACACATATTGATGGGATAAGGGGGAAAAGACCATAACCTGATAAGGTCATCCATACATATAAATTGCTTCTTGTATATCACAGATTACATCAGGCTCGTCAAAATGTTGAAACTGTGAATTTCAACCATAATTACTATGTAGGATAGTCGAGTTTTTGCCAGCCAGGTCTACATTAGAAAGGCTGTTTAATTTCAGAGCTTATTACCAAAATGGTCTGACTGAGGAGGCCCTCCTCAACTTCGATTTTAATAAGATGTTTAAAACCAGACTACAATATCCTCTAAAATGTGTAATACTAATAAATGTATCAAAGTAGTCAGTAAGTCACTATGGCGACAGGAGGATGGGGTCCCCTGCCTAGTTGAGGCTATATTCCACTTTGCAGTATTTAGCATTTGCAGTCGCTATTTTTAGGTACCGCAAGTAGTTTGTGGTTTTGATACCAATATATTAATACCCCGACTGCAAGCAATCCATAGGAAACTTATACCCCATTTGGGAGTTCACTTTTGCGCATGCGTGTTTCCTTCCCGCCAAAGCTGTCGGGGGTCAAGCGCAATCTACCAGCCAATGAGGAGAGTCCCTTTGTACCACGTGACACAATTCCTTCCCGTGTGCAGTATATAAAATCATTTGCTGTACTTCGTCAAGTACCTATATTCCACCTTATCGTAAGCAAGTTTGCGGCAGTTTGCTTGCGTCTTTTCATGGTACTGCAAGCAAACACCGCATAATAACGTGGCCTTTAGGGTGTGCGGTTGACACGACATTAGATTGCAAGTTCAGAAAAAAAGAATTCCAAAACTTCCGTTATCATTTGTCTTATATCAAAGGAAGCAGTAACTCATGATAATGGGAGGCCAGCCAGGCCCCCCTGCCTTGGTCAAGGTGTAGATCAGGCTGCCATTTAGGGGTCGACACAACAACAGTGGGGTGTTTCAGAAGAAGCTCCGTAGCTACGGGAGTTTTATGTGAGCTTACGTGCACTATACGTGAGTTTGAAACTCCCGTTTCATAACAAAACTCCCGTAAATACACCCCAAACTCTCGAAAATCCACCCAAAACTTACGTAAATCTACCCAAAACTCACGTAAATCCACCCAAACTCACGTAGCAGAAAATGAAACTCACATAGTTATGGCACCCCAAAAGGTGATCGCAACTTTAGGAAACGCAAAACTCACATAGTCATACGGAGATTTATTATGAAACAGGCCACAGTTTGTGATAAGAGCTTATATCCCAGCCAGAGGTGTGACGTTATAATAATGTTGCAGTAACGTAATGGTTGGTTCTGTATTGGTTCTTGTTACTTTCTTTTGATGACTCCCAATTGTGTCGCTGCAACCTACTGCTGTGAAGTTCCACTGTCACATTATAATAATGTTCTGGTTATGTTCTTTGACCTAAACAGAATGTTAAGATGTTCTGTTTTGGTTTCTTCCTAACCTCACCAAAAAGTAACGTTATAATAACCTTCTAATTTGGTGAGGTTTCAACCTCACCATCAATAACATTATTGTTACGTGCCATCTTAGTAAGTAACAAACTGACTAAAAAAGTATGGTTGCAGAACATTTCTGTTACGTCGCAAGCTGCCTGGATAATGCTATGTAATGTAACAAAGAGGTCGGTAACTCACAATGACAGCAGGTAGGTCGGGCCCCCCGCCGTGGTCGGGGTGCGGGTCGGGTTGTCGTTGGGGGGGTCGACATGACAGAAGGTTGTGGTTTACCTCCAGTTCCTCACACTTCGCCCGTCCCACCTCCACAGTGTAGTCGGCCGCTGTGGCCGCATAGTCCAGCCGGGAACCCTGGGAGAGGGGCAGAGGTTGGAGAGTAATATATAGTAAATATTTCCACAATGTCATTTAAATCTCAGGGACGGATTTAGGACGTCTAATTTTGGCCAAATTTAGATTTGTTTAATGTAAAATCCTCGGACCTGGAGGTCCAGCGGAAATTTTCACAAAAGGGCGCCCCCCCCCCCTTTTGAAAATGTCTGGATCCGTCCCTGAATCTATTTCTGTTTATGAAAAACCATTTTGTTTACATTGCAGAGATAAAGACTTGAGGCCATATTCCATTTCTAGTGTGAGGCATGTGTATCATTTGTGTCGGCTTTGGATACTAATGCAAGAAATTTTCATTTCAGCTACAAACATGTTGGCATCTTAAAACACAAGCCCTGTATAGGACCAAGAAATGCTAGATATATTTAAGTAAGATTATAATAATAGATACTATATACTAGGTAACCTGCAGCTACAAGTCCGTAGTCTGTTCTTGTGATCATAATGATACATTGAGATGCATGTAATTTATAATAATCTGTGCATGAACTGGGCACTTTTTTAGTACCGAATCCTTATCTTTCAACCTTTAATGAATATCACCGTCTACTCTATCATCGGAAACGATGTAAAGAGATTTAGGGGGTGAGGGGGCACGCGCCCCACCCCCCTTTTTGGCCAAATTTAAACTTTTTAATGTAAAGTACGTAATAAAAAAGTAATAAACGTTTTTTTTTCTAATAGCGCCCCCCCCCCTTTCAAAATCCTGGATCCGCCACTGCCATCAATGAACAACAACTTACCCTAATGTTGATAAAGTCGTCGTTAAACCACCAGTACGGCCTGTACATGCGGATGAGCTGCTCATCCGGGAACCTGTCGATCTCGGGGTTGAGATAGACGCGGAGGACGGCGGCATCTGGCAGCGTGTCCCTGAGGTGGGTATATTACATACAAATTGAAAAATGCTCAAAACATATTGAGCAACGTATCATCAGGCAAAGTTTGTGTCTAGTCTAATATGCTTTTTGAAATTTATCTCTAGGCCTATCTACATTGGTTCAAAATTGACAGCCAGTTATACATGGTACTCTGGTTTTACACTGTCAAAATGACGTGTATTTAAAAAGCTCACTGTGTAGCTCAAGGGCAAATTAGAAACCAAAGCTATATATTATCTTGGAGGGAAAATAGATAGATATTCTTGCAGGTTCATCAAATATTTTCTTGACCTTATATTTTCACTTTATAAGTGAAAAACTCGGTCACAGCTTTTAGTAAAAGTTTTACCTCAAAACCAGGGGACACTTTTTGATGGATAAATTGGTGGAATGCAATATACCTACCTGAGGTCCCTGAAAATGGTCACCCCGTCTAGGATGAAGCCCAGGTAGAACTGTAAGGACGGTCCGTTTAGTGGCTGGCCCTCCCCGTCCTCTGCGCGCCTCACGCGGTTACCATGGCTACCCGAGACATGGCGCCCGCCGCCCATGTGGATGACGTCACCGGTTTGTGCGTGGTGACGTAGATCGCGCCTGCGCCGTCGCCCAGCGTCCCCTGCGAGCATGTCGTTGGGGACGGTGATGTTTGGGGTGGGGCAGTTCATGATGGCTGGAGCGATGACCTTACACACCTGGAGGAATAGAGACAACAACAAGAGAGGGTCACATTGCATGTACAATACAGTATACGATATAGGGGCCGTCCATATAAATGACGTCATGCTATTTTTGACCTTGTTTAACCTCCCTCCCCCTCTTGTCATGTTTAGACCCTTAACTCCCCCTCAGGAAATGACATCATGACAAGAGGACCCCCCACCCTAGTGAGACAATTTTGGAATGTTCCACTTTTTATTGCTCGCAACCCCAAGGCAAATTATTGAAGATGTAAGCTAAAGTTCCACTTAGGGAACCTCGCCACCCGCCACAGCAGAACCTGTATGTACGGGCATGTAAAATACTATTTAGGCCCCTCATGCCTTAAGTTGAAAGCATTGAAAATCGGTCTGTTCATGTTGCAAACGTTTACACAGAAAGATTATAGGCAGCCTATATGAAGTGAATCCAACGTACCGACTCGAAGACGTTCTTCTGTTCATCCGTTTCCATGGTGACAATCATGAGGGGTCTGTAGACGGAGTTGAGGTGGTCGCCCGTGATGGTCAGCATCAGGCCGCCCCTAGCCAAGACAAGACACCAATTTAAAAATTGAAAATCCTTAAGCCCCATACACACTAAGCCATCTTGCCAATGATGGGTGACTAGGAGAATCGCTAGTAAAGTTGCTTGTCAATTGTCAGATCAAGCAGGTCAGGTGTGATATTTTACTGGCGTTTTTACCGGCGATTTTACTGGCGATTCTGTTGCCAGTCGCCCATCGCCCAGAATCCACTCCATACCCACAGGGAGTCGTTCAGCGATTCCATTGATAACCTAGTCATCCAGCGACTTTTACCAGTGATCCTTTCAGTCACCCGCCATCCGCTAATGGTTGGGTCACTTTGTGGGTGTGTGGCTTTATTTTCTTATACTTTTAACTTAGATTGTACTGCATTTCCAGAGGACTACTCAGTTGAGAAAAGGGTACCAACTGAGGTAAAGCCCCGAAGAAGCTGTAGCTGCCAAGCGTTTATATCACGTAAATTCAATTCGCCCTACCAGGGTAGCTGATTTTTAGTATTTTTGACTAATTTGGTGAGGGTTTGTTGACAGTTATACAATGTATATCACTGTGATAAAGCACAAATTATGCCATAATACTGAAAATGTCTAACCAGTGTAGGACCTCTCTTTTCTTTCAATGCAAAAGTTCTCTTTATTATTTTCAGTCTATATAAGTTCAAAGACAGACAGCTACAACAGGCTCTGGATTGCCTTGTTCTGCAGTTTTGAAAAGCAATGGTGCCAAACCTGGGGTCGTGCAGTTCGCTAAATCTAAGGTTATTCTGTCACCCTTTGACGTTTCAAGATTACTTAGTGTGCCTTGTGAGTTTGAACTAATGAGACATGAGATATGTCTGATATGAGACATGGGATAGGGGTTTGAATGAATCCAGGCTAAAGGTATAGGGACCAAGGTGCCCATCGCGCAGACTCGTGAATAGCAGACCTGTAGCCAGGGGGTTCAGAGGGTTTATACACTCCCCCCCCCCCTTGGATAAACCCTCCTTTCAAATTTGACTTATATGTTCCCTTCAAATAGAAAGAATATATATATATTAGCCCAAAATTCAAAAACGAAACCCCCCCTCCGAAAAAAAAAACTGTTGGTCAAAAAACAAACCCCCCTCTCAAAAAGCTGGCTACGGGCCTGAATAGGGTATATATATGACAGCACTCACTGGAGGAAGGTCCTGTTGGGGGAGACGGTGTGGATGGACGGGTCCTCCAGGTAGGTGAATCGGTCGGGGCAGTCAGCACCCAGCTCTCCACCCTCCACTGACAGCCGCACGACCAGCGGAACCCCCAGCCGGTCAGTGGGGTCCTCCTTCGCGCGCAGGGACTGCGTCACACACACAATCACAGTCTGATTCCTACGCACAACACATGACAACAATGTAAATATAACATTAGTGAAAGTAAAAAGTACAAAGTGCAGGGACTGCATCACACAGACGGTCATTGTATGATTCCTATGCACAACATGTAATAACAACATAAATATAACATTAGTGATCGTAAACTTACAACAGTTTTATAAGTACAAAGTACAGGGACCGCATCACACACACGATCATTGTATGATTCCTACGCACAACACAAGTGGTATGTATGGCCTGTCAATAAGCACCATCCCTTTATCACCCACATGGCAGAGGAGTGGTACTTACAAGGGATAGTACTTGGTGATATGCTGTACATACCCTACTGCTCCTCATTTTCAGTATTTTACCATATTTGGAACCTTCATTGGGTGATAAAATATAGAAGAACCTAAGGGGTCGTCCTAGGGTGGCTATTCTACCCTTGGGGTTCATACATGACTGCAGTCCGCCCTTGCTACTTTGAATTTACCTGGTGGCCTATAAAAAAACTCGAACTTTCAAGGTTTTCAAGTTAGCAAAATTTAAGTGGTACAGTGAAAGGATGCGTATTCACACAAAACCATCTGATACTTTTGATCTGTAATAATTTACACCAACAAAGGTCAAATGAAAGATCATTATGTAATCTGTCCGTGCATGCTGACTTTGTTTAGATAGTACTTTTGCAGGTAGAAATACTGGTTGACACTAGATGCATAAATTCCCATGTTTAAAAGAATTTCATCCTGTCAACACTCAAAGATACAAGGGCATTTTACATGTTAGAATAAAGTTTTGTTCCCTGAAACCATATTCAGACTTCAAGTATCAAGGTTTTCAATGTGGCAAGTATTCAAATAGTGAGAACATATCTGTCACCAATTTGTTGTTCAGAGTACTGAGGTTTTCAAAGTGAGAAGGTCTCAAAGTAGCAAGGGCCGATTGTATTCCCTATGGGTCGTACAGCCACCCTCTGACAACCCCCATGGTTCTTCTTATATCAATACATTGTTCAGTACTCACCCCTCGTCCTTGGAGACCGGGCAGTCCACAGACCCAACCCGTATCACCGAGTTGGCGAACTGGAGGAACCCCCCGCGAAGCTCAATGCGCGTGCCTCCCGACTCGGGCCCGAAGGTGGGCACCATGCCCGTAATGTACGGCTCCTGGGGGAGGGAAAACGTCAACAGCTCATATTTGACTTTATCATACTCACATTTTAATGTACAAGTGTATATTACAGCTAAAGTGCTGATAGTCGCTGATATGTTTTGAAAAAAGAAAAAAAATCATTCGATTAGTTGTTTGGTTATTGGTTGCTTTATGTCCTATAGTTTACTGTCAGGGTCATATCAAGGGCGGTGATGGTGACTGAATCTATGAGAAGGAAGAGACCGTACCCATACACTTTTACCAAGGCAAGAATTCTTTTACTTCCCATACAGCATAGACACAGAATGAGAAGGACAAGGCTTTGATAAAGCTATGAAAGGTATCGTTAATTTACTTCCCATCGTTGTTACGATAGGTTTTGTGCAACAGCCACAGGTGCACCAGGGACGCTCGCACATTATGGTCAGTTACTCAAAAAAGCAGTTTACAGACTTACACATTTGTGATTGGTTACTCAAGAAAACAGTCTACAGATTCTCACACTGTTGTGGCTGGTTACTCAATAAAACAGTTTACAGACTCTCGCACATTTGTGGCTGGTAACTCAATAAAACAGTTTACGGACTCAAACATTTGTGGTTGGTTACTCAATAAAACAGTTAACAGACACTTACACATTTGTGGTTGGTTACTCAATAAAACAGTTTACAGACTCTCACACATTTGAGGTTGGTTACTTAATAGAACAGTTTACAGACTCTCACACATTTGTGGTTGGTTCATTAATAAAACAGTTTACAGACTCTCACCCATTTTTGGTTAGTTACTCAATAGAACAGTTTACAAACTCTCACACATTTGTAGCTAGTTGCCCAGTAAAACAGTTTACAAACTCTCACACATTTGTAGCTAGTTGCCCAGTAAAACAGTTTAATGACACATTTCTGTTCGGTTACTCAATTAAACAGTTTAGATACTCTCACACATTTGTGTTCTGTTACTCAGAAGAAAATGGTTTACAGACTTGAGATTGGTTACTCAACCAAACAGTCTACAGACTCTCAAAAATTCAAATTAGTTTACCCAATAAAACAGTTTACAGACACTCACACATTTGTGGTTGGTGACGGCGGGGTCGCCGGCCCGCTCTATACAGGTGCAGCGGCCGGTGGTCGGGTGGCACATCGCCCCAGGCACTGTGCCGGGCATGTAGCAGGCACATGGCAGGCACCCCGTGGGCTCCGACTCCTAAAATGTACAGATAATACAAAACTTTTGATGTATGAATCACAAAACTTACACAGATGAGGAGTATAGCTGCATACAGGAATGTTTGCCGAAATGTAGCATCACATTGCATGGCTTCTTATCTACTTTTTCACTGGTACAATTGATGATGATAAGACAAAGCTAGTCTGGACAAAGTTATTTTTTATAGGACACACCCCATACGGTCAGAAATAAACGAATATAAGGCATAATCCGTTTTCAAAATCCCCGTTATGTATGTCTATGCTCAGATTTTCCTGACTCACAGCAAATTTCCCTGTGTCATATTGAACACGTTCTTGGAGAAAAAATTTGGACCCAACAGCAAGAAGTCAAATGTCCTCAAATCCTTACTTTTTTGAGAATCAGGAGTTTCAGAACCTGACAAAATGAAATTCTTTCTTTTCCGTTTCGTCTTCATTTTGGTAAAAGTTGTGAATTCCCTGTGTTTTCCGTGTGGGGATATTTTTGTTGCCATTTTCCCTGTTTTCCCTGTGCTGTTGGGACCCTGTATAAATGAAAAGTTATTATATAGACCCACCTTGAGTCCGTAGTTGCCCTCCTTACAGACGTCACACCTACGGGACTTCACATTGACCTTGCAGGGACATTGTCCGGAAGTGACGTCACACTTTTGAGACGCGTTGACGCTTCCTCTGACGTCACAGTCGCACTCCTTGCAGCCCAAACTGAGGCCCCCGTCGAAGCCGTAGGTGTTCTCCTTACACCGGTCACACTGCCTTCCCGCCGTGTTGGCCTTACACTGGCACTGCCCGCCCAACCTGCCACACTCCATCGCCTTTCCCGGCAATGTGCCATTTTCAGAGCATGCGCAGAGCTTGGAGCAGCCATTTTCCGCCAGGTCGGCCTCGTCCTGGGCGTAGTAACCGAGTTTACACTGGTCGCAACTTCTGCCGATGACGTTGGGTTTGCACGTGCACTGCCCGGTGATGACGTCACAGGAGGTGCCCTCGGCCCCCAGGGGGTCACAGTCACAGGGTCCGCAGGCGGCGCCACCGGTCGAGTCGGTCCTGTAGAAGCCCTCCTCGCATGAGTTACACTTCAAACCTGGAATTTGAATAAGGTAATGATGTTTCAATTCCTTATGCTATGACTTCTTGGATACTAAAGCCCCATACCCACTACTTGTGTAGGCGATTTGGGCCTCAGCAATCGTATTTTCCCCTGATCGTCTGTCAGTATTGTTCCTGAAAATGTACATGTTTGATCGGAATTGCTGGCAAAATCACCTGAAGATTCGCCCGATGATTCTATCAAACATCTTCATTTCAATACAGCATACTGACGGGCGACGAAGCCCAAATCGCCTAGTGGGTATGGGGCTTTAATATCCACATTGGAAGTGTTTCCACACATGCAAACTGAATACTTAATCCCCAATATATTCATGTTTGACAAAAAAGACGGCCACTACCAACAGCTCTATGTCCTTTGATATTAGTTCTATTGATGTGGAGGCTAAATCTTTCGGATGTATGGATTTATTTTTACATATTGAATATTCTTAATGCAAATAAGGTTAGCTAGTGGTGACCAAATAAGAAAGGGCTGTAAATATACATTTGTGAAATAGGCCATTGCCTTTTATTCCAAACATCAAAGCTTTTTTGAAGAATTTACTTAACCATTCATTGCATATAATCAAGCATTCTTGGCATTCATCTCTCCTTGGCTGTTCTGCTGTTATATATTTTTACAACATAGACCTATGATTATTTCATTCACTTATCATATTGTCATTTCTACTTCCCAAACCTCTACGCACGGGAAGAGCTCTGAGCAATATTGAAAAATACATCAAGAGATAATGGGGAAAAGGCCGTAAAAATAAGCCCCATATCCACTAGGCCAATTTGACCAAAGTCGGCTGACTCATCGGCGCTAACATCGGCCAACTCTGCTAGAAAAGTCGGCCAACTTTAACACTGACTCATATCAGATATGTCTATTAAGATATTTCATAGTGACTGGTGATCTGAATCGGTGCAAAAATAGGCCAATTGTATCAAAATAATCAGACAATTCTAGGGCCGATCGGTCAGCCAACTTCGTCAAATTTCACCTGGTGGGTATGGGGCTTTAGATAAACAATCACAAAAAAAAAAAACTGCCAACCAAACGGAAGGTCACTATCTAGATGTGTCAAGGTATGGGAAATGTTGAATATGAACACTCAGAACGCCACCACAAAGGTAAAATTCAAGATGATGATGAACACCTGCTGTAAATTTGAATATACGTTTAGACAAGGAACATAATCACATTCACATTCTCATTTATTCATACCTCCCTGTCTGATTATAACTATATACTGGTGGAAGAACATGTACATGAAGCTTTCAATAAAATCATATTTAAAAGAAGAAAAAAAGTAGCTCACTGACCCGTGACTCCCGGCCTGCAGTAGCACTGCCCTGTCGTCTGCTCACAGCTCACATTTCCCGCCAAAACGCCCGCCGGGTCGCAGCCGCAGGGCAGACATCCGTCTTCCCGGTCCGCCTCCAACCGGAAGTAGCCGTCCTTGCAGCGCGCGCACTGCACGCCGGTCACGTGACGCTTACAGGGGCACTGCGCGTCCCGGGGGTCGCAGATGGAGGAACCCTGTCGGAGATTTAGGTTTTGTAGTGTGGTATCAAATGAAGACTTTAAGGCAGGAGACGTTGTTGATGATATATACTGTAAACGTATTAATTTTCACGCTGTAGGCCTACATATTAAATGCATGAAAATATGAATTTATCAATATTATAGAACAAATAGAAATAACTAGCAATTACATGAAATTATGAATGTGCGGAAATTCTAATCGTTGCTTGGTGCGCGAAAATTTAGCAGCACGAAAATATATACATTCACAGTATTCTCTACAGAACCAGGAGTGTAGGCCAAAACGCCACTTGTTGCTTATAGTAGCTACATTGTGTGTTTTCTTCAACTGCTGGACCCAGAGTGTTCCTTACAGCATACCTGCACCTACCCATCTGACCTCTGGTCAGTGACCTTATTACAACCTAACAAAAAGGGTAGGATAGTGCTGTCTAATTACCATAAACTCTACAATGAAGTAAATAATATACATGATATATCTTTAGATTATTATAATTTAGACATATTAAAATGTGTAAAATAAAGAAGATCATGATACCTGGATGGTTCCTGCCGCGTTACAGACGCAGGGCTGGCAGCCGGCGGGGTCACTGGGGTCAAAGTTGGTGTAACCAGGGAGACACGTGTCACAGCGCCTGCGCCCCACGTGCTCCTTACACGTGCACTGACCGCCCATCTGAAGAATAGCAAAAACATTATAGCTTCTGTAGAATCGTTGAGTATACTGAGGACCAATTACTCGTGTTAAAGGGCAGTGGCTGATCCGGGGGGGGGGGGGATGGGGCACCCCCCCTACCCCCACCGTAGACCCAGGGGACAAAATGTTGGCATCTTAAAATTGGAAGACCTGTGTAAATCTGGTGTTTTTATTTTTCATCTTTAAGGGGGATCAGGGTTTTCGTTTTTTGCATTTTTTGACCAATTTATCACTCTTGTATGCAAATATTGTCATATCGCACTGATATCACAGCCCAAGTCGTGTAGTGGAATACCCCCCTAAAGGCGGTATTACACTACATGACATGAGCTGCGATATGACGATGTCGCAGTGAAACCAGATTTATTATTGACAAATTTCTTTGTTAACCATGTGTGAAATACTCCAAATTGCCAATTTCAAATAATTACCCCTGTCTGAGAACTTTTCGTAACATCATCATATTGCACCGATATCATGCCTTTGATATTGTTTATTGGACATTGATATCACTCCCTGTGCAGGAACAAGGGTATATTTCTTAACATAGAAAAGTCCTTTGATACGTTGGATTACCGTCCCTTCATATTACAATATATCACCTACATGGAAGATCATTTGTAAATTAGTTAAATAAAAAAAAAATGGTCCAAAGTCGTTTAGTATAATACCCTCCTAACCTGTTGGCAGGTGGTGTCTCCGTCTCTTGTCCCATCCGGGTGACAGTCGCACGGCTTGCACGCGTTGGCCGCGTACTCGGACTTGGTGGTGTCACGGTACGTGCCGTCCACGCACGTGTCGCACTGCCGGCCGTGCGTGTACGTGGACGGCTCGCACGCGCACACGTACTCTGACCCGCTCACGTCGCACGTACGGGCGTGCCCGTGACAGTCGCATCTGGAAAAGGGGTGGGGATAAAGGTAAAGAGGTGGTCAGGTCATTCTCGGATTCAGGAACCCTTCATATTTTTTTTAAGGTTTTTTATTAGTATTAGCAAACATATTATAGCTACACAAAGATAGGTAACTCTGCTTGTATCCTACGGCATTTTCATGACGTTGATGATAGTGGTCCTTTGTAAAATCGTTGGTATTAGGGAGTTTTAGCATCCCTCAACGTATCCCATAATCCAACATATCTCTTATCTCTGCTGATATGACTTATGCCAAAATTGTGGGGGGGGGTTTTGGTACACTTCTTTTCCTGTGTGATCAATTAATAAATGATAGTATTTTATGTATGTGGGATCAGTAGTTTGTGATGTGGCTTGAAAGTTTTGAGCTACGTTAACGTATCGAGATACATTGTTGTTGATAATATTCAAAGTTTCCCTTGGTTTTCAGAGTTATTACAAATATTGAATATGAGTTTATACAAAAGGATAGAGATAAGTATAATACAAAGTAAGCAAGTTTCACAATTGGTCAATTTGTTTATACAGAGATACAACATTATGCACAAGTCATGCTAGATTATATAACGTTGCCAGGTACTTTGCCTTATCTCTGCCATTTTGTCTTAGCGACAATAACTTCGTGCAATGGATACCACTGATAAGGATAGGGAGTTGACGACGACCTCGTAGAGCCCGTGGTCTTTGCCCCCTTGAAACCCTCCCCCGCTTCCCCCAACACCCACGGACCTGCCCCTGTGCCATACTGTACTGACGCGGATGTCAGTCCACTGTGGACAATGACAGCTAGCCTAAGAAACACTAGGATCAGGAGTGTTGGTTGTTAGTGGTTGAGTGGGCAGCCTCTTTGGACTGGAATTGTCAATGGGAGCACAGCGACACTTATTACATGCATTTGGACTAAATAAACATATTCCTTTCACATGAGTGTTGTTTATCACCTCTGAATGACGAACTACGTTCTGGGACGGTTTACAGTCGAAACAGGAAGGAAGACTGCAATATAAATGGCTAGCATACTGAAATCATGAATAAGGAATAACCATAACTGGTAACCTAACGATTAATAACAAAATTAAACGCAATAGTTTTACTTTATTACCTGGCGTTGACGACGACCTCGTACAGCCCGTGGTACTTGCCCTTCTCCAGCACGGCGAACGGAAACCCCTTCAGCACCACCCGCACTGCGCCTGCGCGCAGGAACTGGCGCAGGGCGTAAGTCAAGGACGTGTCGTTCTGCCCCGGTCGGGAGGTCAGAAGGTCAAAGGTCACCTCTCCGTTAGATGCCGGAGACGGGGTCCCGACCCTGGAGCAAGGTCATCTCAAGGTCACATTTGTAGGTCAAAGGAGTGTACGTAGCAAGTTATCTTTGGAAAGTTTTTGATCATTGTCCTCCAAATACCAAGGCCATATCTAAGAAGGTAGGCCCTACGCGTTAATAATGTTTAATTTTACAAATAGTATCGTTTTGCTATGTATGACTATGGTTTTGATTGCTACACTGATTGCATCTGGTGGTTAATTTTGTAAAGGTTTTTCCTGCTAGTAAGGTTTCTTACTTATTGCAATTATAAAGTAGAACATATTTATAAGATCTCATTAATCAAATTTTGTTATATTTTGGCCATAGACAAATGATATGTATCTCTATGATTTCGGCTAATATTATAAGCATTATAGACTTCAAGGTCATGCACTCTGAATACTGATGCCGCAACAAGGCAATCACCAATCTGATTGGTGGAGCCGACACTCACGTGACCATAGGCCTGCAGTTGACGGCGTGCTCGGTGCTGATTGGTCCGTTCTCGGGGAGGCTGAAGTGGGTGGGACAGTTGTGGGCGTAGTACTGCCAGGGGGTCCAGACCTTGGTGTCGTTCACCCACCTCTCCACCGTCATAGTCTGGGGCAGGGGGCTGTAGAAGACCACCTTCACGCTGAGAACCTGCCAACAAAGAGGGAACGTTAATTTAGTCATATAAGTAGTAGTAGTAGTAGTAATAATAATAATATTTTTTATAGACATTTGAAAAAGCAGAAGTCACATCACACTAATATGTATGTGTCAACTATCCAGACCAAGTATCTATGATGGTTTCTCTATGTTCACTCAAACACCAACACTTGTACAAGAGCTCTACAACTTACAGTAAAACAAAGTCCCTACAACTAACGCTATTACATGTAGCATATTTTGGACAGCTACTGGCAGACAAGGACTCCTTTGGAATACATATGCCATTAAATATAGGACTAGTGTTTCTAGAATATCAGATCTTGTTTTAGAGTACAGTTGAAATAGCACCAAGGACAGCTACTTGGTTGTTATATACTGAGGCATACAAGTGTCTGTTGTTTGTGTAAGGCTAGGTGTCTCTGACGTGGAGAACATGAGCTATGGTGGATCCAGGATTTTGAGAAGTTGGGGGGGCGCTATCGGAAAAAAATTCCCTTAATTACTTTTTTGCCGAATTTTACATTAAAAGATTCTAATTTGGGCCAATAAATGTAAAAGTCTTTGAACATAGCCCATGATTTGGGGCAGGGACCTTTAGAAGATGGCCTTAAAGTATAGAACCTGAGAATGTCTAGGAGGAGAGAATGTTTTTTGCGCATACATTTTATTCAGTAACAAACATCAGAGTTGCCTCTGTTTTCCAGTTCATTACAAAAGGGAAGAAAGGTGACTTATATACATAAATATTTAAATAAAAGTGTGATTAGATGTATACCGTAAGGCCGCGACTGTGCTGTAGAAGATGACAGTGATATTTAGATAAATGTGATGCAGTGAAAGAAGTGGCAGTTTTAATTGCCCACTGAGCTAGTAGAGGATGAGTACTAGTACCGTGATGTCGCAGCTGTCTCTACCTTTAAGGCATTTACCCTATGATGTATGTAGAAAACCCTAGACCCTCTTATTTTTGGATTTTCTCAAAATTGTTCTGTTTGGCTTATGCCTCATTTGATGTTGAGGGGTCACATAGACATAAATAAGGCGTGGAATAAACCTTATGACATTCCTCGTACTTGGTGACTGTGACAATGATTTTCTCCTGCCCCACCCCCATAGAGTTAACCCTGAGACGGACCTCATACTGCACTGTGTCGCTGATGTCCTCCTGCCCCACCTATATATAAGTGGTTTATATGTAGTGTATATATATATATATATTATATATATATAAACCACTTATATTCAACCCCGAGACATACCTCATACTCAGCGGTCAGCTGCACAGTGGCACTGGTTTCCTCCTGCCTCGCCCATATTTATGAAACTGGTATATATATATATATATATATATATATATATATATATATATATATATATACATACATAATTTGATTATATCCTGCCTCACCCATATAAACCAGTTATAGACCTAACCCCAAGACCTACCTCATACTCGGTGGCCAGTTGCACAGTAACGGTCGTCTCCTCCTGTCCCACTTTACCAATCCACGCCGTGTCCGCCTTGCCGTCGTTCAGAAACTCCAGCGGGTAGGCGTCCCTCTGCAGGCGGTACTTCTCTGTAGAGGGTCGCTCATTTCCTTCGTTGGCCACGCAGTAGGTGGGGTCTGATGGCTTGAGACGAGGCTGGTCCTGGGGGCAGCGGCAGGGGGAGAGTACGCGGGTAGGGGGTAACACGCCACTATAGATCTCCCCTACCTCCCTGAAACAGGGTGAAGAGAAGTTAGTATAAATGTGTGATGGGGAGTTAAGGGACAGGGGGAGAGGATGCAGGTAGGAGGTAACACGCCACTATAGATCTCCCCTACCTCCCTGAAACAGGACGTAGAGAAGTTAGTATAAATGTGTGATGGGAGGTAAGGGGCAGGGGGAGAGGACGCGGGTAGGAGGTAACACGCCACTATAGATCTCCCCTACCTCCCTGAAATAGGGTGAAGAGAAGTTAATATAAATGTGTGATGGGGAGGTGAGGGGCAGGGGGAGAGAAAAGATGCAGGTAGGAGTTTGTACAATGCTGTATTAAAAACATTCCATGAATGGCCACAATCTTTAAGATAAAGGATTACATTGGGATTGCAACAGGAGAAGCAATAGCAATCAGCGTATACCAGTACTAGTAGTGAAGAAAGGTCTGACATTTAAGTGCCATACCCACTAGGTGATTTTGACTGAGTTGGCCAATTGATCGGTGCTAAAATCGGCTGATTATTCTAATAGAATCAGCTGATTTTACCAGTGATTCAGATCCCAAGTCAGTATATTATATCAAAATATACATGTTTGATATGAGTCAGTGTTAAAATTAGCCAACTCTTTTAGTAGAGTCAGCCAATTTAAGCATCGATGAATCGGCCGACTTTGGTCAACGTCGCTTAATCGGTATGGGGCTTTAGGGTCACATTGCTGATTAATAACTGTACAGAATGAATATATCGGACCTATATATACTCTGAGTACTATTGTGTCTTACTGCCGACATCTCTCGAGTATCATCACAACTTTACTGTGTGTTAAAATGCAATTGGTGTGACAATATCAAATTCTAAATTGACAATTTTTCACTGGAAGATTTCAATGCCAGTTACTCTTATTGTTAATGATTTCGGATTGTTCTCTTTTTCCTTCTTCCTGAATAGTGCTTCATTCATGAATTTAGACGAAGTAGTTACATTGGCTTTATTTACCTGTTGGATTCTTGATATCCCTCATTATTCATTATATAGTATTGTAATAATCATCCTGTAGGTGGATTTAAGAGTTTTTTTTACTAACCTGTTGGATACACTTCTGGTGTAGATTCTCATGTCTTGAATGTCTCCTTTAAAATAGTCATTTCCTAGAAAACAAAACCAATAGAAAAAATGATATATGCTAATAAATGTATAAATATGATCAAACACAAAATACTGTGTCTATATTGATCTACTTTATTAGGTCCAATCTGTGTGACATAATATTAAGAAGGAGGGAATAGAGAAAAAGTACACGGCAAAGAAATACATTGTATTGATCTTGATGTATATAGTTATAAGTTACTCTTGTTTATGAACTACAATTTATACTCATTGTAATATCACCAAAAGCCAGGGGCAACCCTGAAGTGAATTACTTAAAAAAACAATTAGAAAATAAATAGATAAATAAATGTTTATCATATTACAATTTTAACTTAAAGCCTTTAGCATAAATTGTCCATTCAACTGTAATTCAATGAATGAACATTCAATAATGGGAAGAGAAGCTTGTCGTTAGATTAGAAAGATTAACTTGATGTCCTTTCTGATGGCACAAACCATTTCTGGATGTAATCTATTCATTTCTAGTTCTGATTTCTGCCACTAGGGGAAGAGTGGTGCCCTGTGGCCCGTTGCACAAAACCTATCGTTACGACGCAAGGTAGCAAATTAACAACACCTTTCATAGCAACTTTGCGTGTTATAAAGCACATTTTGATTTTGACCCTCAAAATGAACCTTACAATGCTATTAATGAGCTGCTATTTTCATCATTTATAGCCCTACAGTGTCCCATTTTACATAAATTTACAGAATTCATTTATCCAGTAGAAGCAGAGATATTGGCATCTCGCAACAACGATACCGTTACTAAGTTATCTCTGTAACAACATGTGTCTTAAAGTTATCTTAATGTTATCTTGTTATAATAAATCATTGTGCAACATGCCACTGAGGGCGTTGCTTACCAGTGAATCCCTGGCCGATGCGGTAGGCCTTGGACTGGTGGGCCGGCAGGAACTTCACCCCGTAGGCTGCTGGAGACACGAACTCCCCGTTCAGGGATACCGACACAGTCTCGTCGTAAATCTGAAAACAGAAAACAGTTTGTGTGAGTTTTACCTCAGTTTGCGGGAAATAGTGTGAGGTGGAGATGGTTGATTACCTGCAACTACGATTAGAAGACATCGATGTGACAAAAGCAACTGCTCTAGCAAGTGCAGTTAAAATGTTGATTCAGTTCTTTATTCTTTTTTTTTTATTTTACACGACTTAAAGTCAAATTCATACAGGTTAATTATATTAAATCATCACCGGTGTAAAATAGTTCATACAAAACGCCAGTCGTGACCTATTCCAGATATTGTCTATAACATATGGTCTTTTTACGTCTTTTCATGTGATTTGGGGACAGATATTTTACTACGAACGTAACTATTGACTTTTCAGGCAGTGTCTCACTGTTCTACCTACCCACGTGCACCCACCCCCAAGTGTGTGATATCATTTATGAACGCAGGACCGTATACAGGTTCTGCTGTGGATATAGGAGGGTGGCGAGGTTCCTTAAGTGGAACTTTTGGTTACGAAGTCAATAATTTGTACCTAAAAAGGGTGTGGTTAGGCCCCCCAAGTGAAGGTTTTTAACATTTTCTTATCATTTTTTTATCAAGTTTTTTGAAGTAAAAGTGGGATTTTTTGAAAAATATCCTTCCTTGGGGGGAGGGGGGGGGGTTGAGCACCATCCCCCCGCACCATCCCCGCCCCCTGTATAAGGGTCTAGGACGGTCCTTTACCTGTGAAATAATAATCTTAAAAGCCTCTTACCCTAATGGCGAGGTGCGTCCACTTGTCGGCCGGCAGTCTCCAAGAGGCGCGGGTTGTGATTGGTTGGTTCTGTGACGTGATGAACACCTGGAGTTGTGACGTCAGGCCCAAACGGAGGACATCAGTGGAGGAGGAGGTGGCCGCCGCGAACAGCGTGCTGAAGGGCAAATAATACACACTGTAGGTCAAACAACACGTGCTGAAGGTCAAATGATATATGCTGAAGGGCAAATAACACATGATGAAGGTCATTGTAACACATGCTGACGGTCATTGTAACACTGGTTAAAACAGGCAACAGACAAGTAGAGGTAAAGGACTTGTCAATCAGGGCACATGGCCCCTCCCCACAGGCATGGTCTCACTGACCTCTTGGCATGGTGCCACTGACCACTGACCAGCGGACAGCCAATGAGAAGGCAGGTGACCAATTATCTGGCAGTAACAGTGATTGACAGGTGCCAAGACCCCAGACCCTTCAAGAGAAAATTGTCCTGAATTGGATACAAATTAGGAACAAGGCCACACAAAAGACCAATTTTACGCCTCCCTGATTTTATGCAATGCAAAACCTCCGATGGTAAAGCTTTGGTGACCATCTCATTCCTCTCCTTACAATATAATAGGCAGCAATTAAAGGAAAAGCCATTAATGAGTGGTACAAATAGCCTTATTCCATAGATATCCTTTTGTATGTCAAATTTTAAGATAAGTCGACTTCCTTACGTCATAATTTTTTCAAAAAATGTATGCACTACATTTACTTAGCATCAACAACGGAAATAATCTAAAAAGTGACATTTGTACTTCGTATCTGTGTGCATGTGGTGACTCAAATGGAGATTTATTAGCATAAAGCTGGGAAACTAAAGGCTGGGTGGTTATGAAAAATGTGTACAAATAATTCCTATATATTCCGTGCTGTAATATTCTGACACTGGAGGCTCTAACCTGTTCTTTACTCACTTTTCCTGCTGAGTTATTTTTTCTGTTTACTCTGCAAACACAGACCTCGCTGCTTCTAAAAGCAGGTGGCTGGCGATCCATGCAACTATCGGCCTCATTTTACATATCACACAATCTTCATTCACCTCTAAGTTTGACATTCAATGGAACCTCAGTGATATTCCTTAATACATATTCTGTGCAAAGGAAGTTCAAACCGATCACAGAGAACTTTACAGATTATATTTCTATTCGTTCTCTGTATTCATTAAAATGTTACTGTTTTAGCAATATTTTGTGTTGCCTTGTGGCCTGTTGCACAATAGAATTTCGTTGTGAGGATCAAACAACGAAAGCACAACGAACTTTTGCTTAACAGGGAAATGTTTCTTTGTTACGAAAATGTTCCCTTGTTACCTAAATAGTAAAAATCTCTGGTTCTAATGAATGGATGAATTCTGTAAATTGATTTAAAAAGGGAAGACATTAGGAAAAAAACAGTAAAAGTTACAACTCTTTGAGGGCATTGTAAAAAATTAATTGCTGAAAAAATTGTCGTTGTTAAGAAAATAACTGCAAATAATTTATCAAGCAACTACGAAATCTTTCGCTATTTATTATATTTTTGTTGTTACGAAACCCATTGTGCAACGGGCCACAGTGTTCCATCACATAACCAAGCTCTCGCAGCAGCGAGGCCACAGCGAGGGTTAAGATTTTAAAAATGTAAACCCTCACTGTTGCGATGGTTTTGCACATATTTTGAACACATTTATTTCATTAATAAATACATTTCCGTCACTTGCCTTCTGTATATGTTATAAGCTCAGGGGCACAGCGCTATCATATGCTGTAAACAGAATATTACAATGCTGATCCCAAAATTTCTCCCTGACTCCCTGACACTAAAAGACTGGGGTGCCAATCCTCGGTGTTGATAGGAAAGTGGGATTCCCTCGCTGTCTCATATATGCAACCTTTTTTACAACGTTAGATTTGGCCATGTCAATATATCTGACCTCTTTATGAGATGTGTCAGTTAAGTGCAACAACATTTTGTTGTATCAGATTGGCCCTTCTTAGTAGGAATCCTATCTCTTTGTATGAAAATGATTTCCAATAAATAGTGGTCGCCTCATTTTTACAGTGTATCTCTTTGTTGTTTCAGAGTGACCAGTATGATATCATATCTATTTCTATGTTGTATCAAGTAACCCTTCAACTAGACCTAGACCTTTTGTATAATCAATGTATAATCAAAGAGCTCAGTTGATTGAGACTGGGTAATGAAGAGAAGACAAACTGTTGTTTTTCATCTCATTTCGTTAAGACCTCGATGTAATGTTGAGAAGTACGCTTTTCAGAAATAATAAAAAAAAAAAAAAGTTAAGTACATACATCATTAACTGGGTATCATGATACATGTGAGGATAGGAAATCTTGTCTTGCCCACAATTTATTGTAACCTTTTCGACATGAAGTGGGAACAGACAGAAGATCGGCTATGCTAAGTTTGATCAACCCAATAAAAAAAACAAAAAGAATGTTATGAAAATACTTAATTGTAACATTTTCTTTTGTATCTCACATTACAGTGACATATCACATCTGCAAGGGCAATCTCAGTTACTCAATGCTCCATCTCTGCCAACATGGGAAAATACATGGTGCATGGTTTTTCGGTCAAGTGGTAAGCAGACAAACTCTTTAACACTAGACCAGTATGCCACATTCCCCCATAAGTGTCAGAGGTCAGCAGGGTTGAACATGGCTAGTAGTTGGGACTTTTGTGCTTGATTAAGGCTATGTTCCACTACAAGGTATTTGCTTGCGATACCATACAAGCAAAATCCCGCAAACATGCTTGCAGTAGGGTACAGCAAGGTGAAACATAGGTACTTTTGGTACTTGCTTGTAGAAATTGCTTGTGGTACTTGCTGCAGCAAATGATTTTATATAGGGTTTGTATGGTTTGCTTGTGGTCGCAGATACCAACGCGTTGGTATCTGAAACACAAACTACTTGTGTTTGCTAAAAAAAAAAAAAAGCTACCACAAATACTACCTACCGACAGAGACCTTGTATGTAGGATATATCGAGACTGGAAAGCTTCTCTTTGGGCCTATGTGCTCATTCCCCTAGTGGCTGGTTGGATCAACTATGACCAAGGTCAGGTCATTACCAATGTAATTTTGGAATAGCGAGTGGCACCACACTGGCTATTTTTACCATGGACAAAATGGTCAACCCAAATCTAGTCCAACCAGCACCTAAGTGGCAGGCCTGTAGTGCATAATAGGTTTCCCCCTGGCTTTCCAGTCTCGATATATCCTATATATACATACAAGGTCTCTGCTACCGAAAAGTGGAATATGGCCTTTATTGGGCGCGTTCTCTCTCAGGGAAAAGGGGGGTAGGTATTAGGGAGTGTTACCTGAAGTAGTCCCAATGTGTCCAAAAAAACCTGTTTGGTCTTTTCTCCCGGCCAGGTGCGAATCAACAGAGCTGGGGTCGGCCCAGTGTGGGACAATCTCACCCGTGGGCACGGTGCTCTTGTTTATATTAGGTTGAAACCGGTTTTACATGAACCGATCAATATCCCAGTTTACACCAACATTAAAGTTTACCATGAAATATTTTCAAAATTGCTACCGTGCTTATTCCATGAATACAGTTTCATAATACAAAATTAACCAAAGCAATTTAGTTGACAAATCGCTCCTAAAATTGTTAAAACACAGCTTTACATATTGGCATTTTTCCAATAGGAACCAATGTTAAAGCTTGTCAGCCCAACCTCTAATGTCCAACTCTATTCTGCTTTGAAATACAGCATTTTGATTGGCTGGTAAACCTGCAAATCTGTCAATTGGTAAAATTTAAGAAATCATAAAGTTCTATTAGTACTTGGGGATATAGAAAAATATGATTCTCATTCATTTCAGTAACTCCAACTCTAGGAGACAAGGATGGCTTACATTGTAATTTTGTCAAACCCTTGTCCAACCTTTGGATATATCCTGTGTGGGATTGGCTTATTCCTCATCATTTTTTTTATTTCATACTCCTTACAGACTAGCTGCCAAATGCAAATTTTGAGGCTAGTTTGTCAAGGGTATGATATGACAAAAATTATAAGGAGCTGTCATTACAAGTCCATTTTAGTCTGTAATGGAGATTAGTGCATTCTAGTAATCTTTCAAGAGTCCAAACAGTTAAACTTTTACTATCCTGACAAAGACGCTATAGATCTTGTAATTAAGGCTTTTAATTCTGATTCTATTGTGAAGGAAACTGGGGTAGACTTAAAGGTAAAGGTATTACTTTATAGGTCTACAACAGTTTGCTTCTGCACAGGCTGCGCCTGGTACCAAAATCCCTTTGTCGTATTACAGACCTATCCTTCTGATCTGAATCTGAGATGAACTTTTGAAATTTGACATCCAGACAGCGTTAACTATACTATTGTCAAACACAAAACGATTTGTGACCCTAATTTTCTTTTGTCAAAGGATAGTATATAAGTGAGTTTCAATTTTAAAAAAAAAGGAGAGCAGCATATTAATACGTCACAACAGTGTGAATTGTCAGTAGCACTTAATCCTTTTAATCTGAAAAGGATAATTTCTTTGGGAGATATGTGTCCATAATCCCCGCTCAATTAACGTGAAGCCTTCTGTCAGGAAGAACATTGAATCAACATTGTGAGAAGATTCCTAGAAAGTATTTAAAGACACAAACATGCAAAACAGATTTCAACCTATTTCGTCCTACGCAATGCTCAAAAGTTGTTTTGATAACATTCATAATCCTGCCCTACCACTGTTGCTCTAGTCCAAGGTGGGGGTTTCACATAACAGTATAATTGGCGGTTCTTTGGTGACATCAGATGAATTATTCCATAAAAAATATAAGATTAATGGGGACCAGGAGGTACTGATATAAGAGAAACTACGGGGAACATCTGAGGTGATATCTACATCCGTCTCGGTGACAGTCTACTGTATGCACTAGTTAACACAATCTTTTTTGTGGTGACGCAAAGAATAAGAAAAAGCTCTGGACTTTTCCTGGGGACTTTCAGAAAGATGCTATAAACAGGTTATGTGTAAATCCTAAATTCCGCTCACCAATTTCAATTCTATCAAATTTGCATTTGTTTGATTTCTTTTTTCGAAGAAATAACTGCATGGATTCATACAGCCTATGTAATATTTGAAATGGAATAATAAATCCATGTTGATGATATATAACATGTCTTTACTCAACCCTTATTTTTTTTTATAAATTGGTATCAAACCTGGAAGTGAAATATATGATTTAGCTGTAAGGAAATACTAAACTAATTGTCAGTAACAACGTTCGGCCAGATGCCTTTGAACTAAATTAACCAGGATCAAATGTAAATCAAATATTAATGATAACATTTGTATTGATGAACCTCGCTTGGTTTTATCACTTGTATCTTATCTGTCATTGTAAATCAAGAAGAGTAAAACAAACCTTTATCACCAACACTGCAAGCAAGCAGTTCATATTGTGGGCAGGGTGTATTGCCAAGCCGTATGTAACGCTCTGCATTATCAGTTGTTTTTAACATATTTTGAATAATGCTCAGGTGATGAAATAAAGAAGGATCTTTGGGGTCATCCTCGGGTGGCCAGACAACCCATGGGAATCACACAAACCTCGTACTGTCACCCCAACATATAGTGTCCAACCCTATTTTGCCCTGAAATACAACATTTTGATTGACTGACAATCCTTCAAATCTATCAATTGATAGAATTTAGAAAGTTATGATATTTTAGCAGGCATATAGGAAAATGAAATTCTTGCTTATTTCAGTTTATCCAACGATAGGAGACAAGGATAGCTTATGCAGTCATTTTGTCCAACCCTTGTCCAACCCCGAGATATACCCAATGTGGGATGCGCTTTTTATGTCACCACAAATGTCATTAATTTTCCCAAAGTAGAATTGTGAAGGTCAGGGTGGCTGGGTTCAAACCTGCCACCAGGCAATCGATCAAATAGGTCCATAGAGGAGCTTTCAAGTCTCCCTATATATACATTCTCATACCATTGTCAGAGACCTTATATATATAAGGAATCTGACAATAGTAGGACAAACCACAGACCTGCCTTTGGGCTGCCTTTTTCAGATGCAGGACATAAGTTTTTTAATCACATTCCGCAGTGGTCGTTATTCAAATACCAGCCTGCAGAAAGAGTCAGGGATGTTTTATACACAAAGAAAAAGGGATTAGAAAGAGCAAACAAATATTATATCAAAATCATAATTTATACACACAGTCCTTTCATCTTCATCTTCAGAACCTGCAGTATTTGCTTTGAAAAAAAAGCATGACATAGTTTAATTCATTCTCGCATTCCAACTGCACTGGAATAATTTGAGGAATTCTACCTATGAATAAAGAATAATTTTAGGACACTTCCCTACTTCATACTTATGTGTGAGTAGGGATATATGTTTATAGATATTATATTTACCTTTCAGAAATGTGTGAGTCATATATTTAAAAACTAACATATTATGTGTGTTTTTCTCAGATATGTTCCACATGTAAACGGCACTTTTACACCTGCCGATATGAAAGTATTGTCAGTTGTCTCAGTGTCATTTGACATGATTTCAGGTAAGGAACAAAAATGAAAGGAAAAGAGGGGGGTTTGTACACTATTAAAGGCTTGGGAAAAATCAGTGTGGATTTCTTAATGGTGCCTCTTCGAAATATCTATTAACAAACCTATGCCTGCTATGGTTTCTGAAACTCCCTATTAATCATCTTGTGCTAAGCCTAAGCCTATCGAAAGGGTCTGGGTACATCTCTCTAAGGCCTTCCTTCACCTATAAATCATAGTCAATGTAACACCTTCAAATTGAACACCTTTCGTGAAGGTTGTCCATACACATATATCACAGATGCCACTCCTGACTGTAGTCTTTTCTACCTTTTTTCTAGATCCAATTAAGAACGAAATAACCATTAGGAGTAAAGAAATAACCTGAACCTAATACAAAAATACTCTAAAACTGATATTAAAACGATGTAGGGAAGATTAGTTATTCAATCCAAAATCACCAAAAAGCAGGAAATCCTACAACAGTAGGAAAAAATGGTACCTCTGATATATATTTATATATGTGTGTATATAGGGAATATATCCCCAAACAAACAAACACCCACAGAAGCGTTTGCTTCAGCTCCACCTATTTTCTTCCTTGTGGTCCCTAGCTGGGCGGAGTCCAAACTGTTGTCTCAGGCCCTGGATGGTGGCCCATTGTACCAAACCTGCCCCTGGTCTCCTGCCATAGTCCCGCATAATACACCCATCCCACTCAGGCCTGTACCCAGGTTCTGCTGTGGCGAGATGGCGAGGTTTCACGAGTGGAACTTTTGCCTATATTTTCAAAAATTTGAACTTGAAAAGGGGGCTGGTGGAACTTTTCAATATTTTCCTACTATTTTTTAGTGTTTTTACATTAAGTTTCAGAAGGAGAGGCGGAACTTTTGGAAAAATTTTCTTTGGGGTGGGGATGGGGTGGCCCACCCCCCTGGTTATGGGCCAGACACTTTACACCAACATTAAAGTAAACCATGAAATATTTTCAAAGTTACTTCAATGCTTATTCCATGAAGATAGTAGCATTATGCAAAAACTAATCAAAGCAATTTGGCTGATGAATTGCTCCTAAAATTAAAAAAATGCAGCTTTATGCATTGGCCTTTTTCCCAAAGGAAGCAATGTTAAAGCCAGTTGGCCTATATATCTGGTCAGCAAGAAACGTTTGATTTTGAGTTCCTTTTATTGTGACATAGCAATAATTAAGACAACTTGCTAGATATTATAAATGCTTTTTTATATGAAGTGCTGTACACTAACTGGACACATATTGTCATTACACTTTGAATGTGCCATTAGAGTTGCATTTTGGCGAATTTAAAAGAACATAGGAAAAGACAAACTAACAGGAGGTGACAGAAAATGTTCAGGTTTTTTGGTTGTTTCTTGTGTCCCAGTTTTATAGCCCATATTGTCCAACCCTATTTTGTCCTGAAATACACAATTTTGATTGGCTGGCAAACCTGCAGATATGTGGATTGGTAAAATTTGAGAAATCATTATGTTCTATCAGTACTTGGGATATAGAAAAATGTAATTCTCAGTTATTTCAGTAAACCAAACTCTAGGAGACAAAGATGGTTTATATAGTAGTTTTGTCCAAACCTTTGTCCTACCCTGGGATATACCCAATATGGGCTGGGCTTATTGTCGTCAGACGACTACCTGTGAGAACCTCTCCTATATACACGCCTTTTTCACGAGTGCGCACAAAAGAGACTGGGACTGGTACCTATAGTTGTTGTTGGACCACTACCTTTGGGAACCTGCCCTATACGCCTTTTTCATGATTCTGTGCAATAGAGATAGCCTCTTGTCTACTGCCGCATACTTGTGGTCAGACCTCTACCTGCTTTAAAGTGCCCAAGGCGGTTTAACCCTATTTTTAAAGGATGTTGTTCCTTTATATATCTTTTTATACAATTTGATAAATTTATACAATATAATCAATATGATCACATTGTCTTATATCATCAATGTTGCAAATGTCTATCTTGATGCTGAGGCTGCAACGAAAACAGGCTGTTAGCCTAATTGTACTGTCTCAGGATAAATAAAAAGTGATTTAAAAAATAATTGAGTGTTGAAATACTATCATTGTATTCATATACTTTAAATAAACATCAACTATTTTCTGATCTAATGACTAATTAATTACTGATATCGTCATTAATTTTTCTCAATATTTATAAACCTTTTTTTTTTTTTTATTTATTTATTTATTCCAAAGCAAATCTTTCAGAGAAAATTTCCCTGCTCTTCCAAGATGGCCAATCTTGGTACAACATGGCCAAAACTACACAAAGTAATATTATATAATACACAAAGTAGCGCATGAGACTAGTTTTCAGTCATATTTTGTTTCTATCTTAATCTTATCAAATCAACCATACAAATTTATACAAACAAAAAACATAATTGAATAAAATTGAATATTTTTCAGTCAAGAATTGTCACAGTGTATAGGTGTTATATTTCTATCTAGAGTGGCTTCCGCAAAGGTTCTGTTCCAAATTATACAAGTTCCGGTCTTTCTGATTGGCTGAATCAGGACTCTCATAAGGCATATACACCTTGTTGTCTGCGCAATGGCGATCCAGCATAGACTTGGAATGCACTTCAGTCTAACCCTTTTAGAAACATTTATCCCTACAGAATAATGAAGGTTTAAACCAATAGAGGGCGTTAACCAAATAAAAAGGTCAATGCTCCTATTTCACACTAGGGGGTGGGATGGCTGAGTAGTGTAAGGCTTTGGGTGAGAACATGAAAGATCAGGGTTCAAATCCCAGTGCTGGCAGATCGACTTTTCTACCACAAGCAGTGCGGCCGTACTGCTATATCAGAGGCCTGTTCTTCTCGTACTGTGTCTATGCAGTATGGGAAGTAAAAGAATGCTTGCCTTGGTAAAAGTGTAGGGGCAGGGTGTCTACCTTTTCGTAGATGTGATCACCATCTCAACCCTTGATGTGACTCTGGCAGTTTATTAGGGCATAAAGCAATCAATAACCAACTAACCAACTGTAATATCACTTGAAACACACGTACTGGGAATCTACCTTTCGCTGATTTAAATTGATCTCCTAGGATCACCAGTGTTGGGTGTGGGCTTAAGAAACTTTCCGAGTGTGGAATAGGCCAATCCCACATTGGGTATATCCCAGGATCGGACAAGGGTTGGACAAAATAAATGTACAAGACTTCCTTATATCCTATAGTTAGGTTTACTGAAATATGCAACAATTGTATTTTTCTATATCCCCAAGTACTGATTAAACATTATGTTTTCAGAAATTTTATCAATTCACAGATTTCCAAGTTGACCAGCCAATCAAAATGCTGTATTTCAGAGCAAAATTGGGTTGGACATTATAGGTCAGGCTGAAGGGCTGCATTTTACAAATTTTAGAGGCAATCAGTAAATGAAATTGCTTTCGTTAATTTCATATTATGATGTCTTCAGGGAATAAGCATGGAGGCAATTTCGAAAAGAGTTCATGGTAAACTGCAATGTTGGTGTAAACTTGGATGGGCCTTTTGTCTTCAGTATTGGTCTGGTGTACAGAGAAATTGATCTGCTGTTTCAGAGTAGGCCGTCAGAATGGTCTCTGGTTGTTGGCCTTAACAAAGCATTCTGGCAGGCTGACAGGCTCCTATCTATCATCTGTTGTGTGCACAGGGGTGAGGGACCCTTCCTCCCAGGGTCCTCCGCCCCCTATTATCCTAAAGCCTGTATTCCACTAGGTGATTAAAGGCTGTATTCCACTATGCGGTACCTACTTGCTGCACCCTGAAAAAAAACGCTGCAGCTAACTTGCTTGCGGTAGGGTGCAGCAAGGTGGAATATAGTTACTTGCAGTAGGTGCTATTTTCTATACAGTTTCTATGGTTTGCTTGCGGTTTTGATACCAGCATGTTGGCATCAAAACCGGAAATTGCTTGCGGTACCTAAAAAAAGAAACCACAAATCTGCCTACCACTTAGTGGAATAAGGTCTTAAAGCTCCATACCCACTAAGCAAATAAGACCAAAGTCGGCCGACTCCTCAGCGCTAAAATCGGCCAACTATACTAGAAGAGTCAGTTGATTTTAATACCGACTCATATCAAACATGTCTATTTCATTACATACTGACTGTTAATCTGAATCTGTGCTAAAATTGGCCAATTCTACCACTAAAATTGGCCGATTTTAGTGCCGACCCGTTGGCCCACTGTGTAAAAATTCCCTAATAGGTATTGTGCTTCAGACTCTTGGTAATTTGGTAATTCATTATTTTTACCAGTAATGTGACATTCTACATATCATTTGAAAGAGAATAATAAACGTTTTCTAATTATATATAACATCCCTATGATTAATCCATTTCCCCACTCCCGATTTTTCAGATTGGAAGCAAAATAGGCTAGTGGAATGGAGCCTTTAGAATGGGAAGCTTAACTCTTTCCCTACGCTACCAGAACTATATTCAGGGTTTATAAAACTGCCAATGCATTGTAGTAAATAGCCTCAAAATACACCACATAACTTCACATGACACTATCTATATCTGAGTTAAGCTACATATGATATAGAACAAATATTTTCAACCTCAAATAGCTGATTTTAGAGTTTTGAAACAGTAAATGATATTTTTTCTTGAATGTAAGCTTAAAATTCACTATATTGGCCATACTTGAAAAGATGCCTTAAAGGGAGGGGCCAGTGACCAAAAATTATTATATTGCCGTGATCCTTACCATTCAGGGAATAATCATACCAAATTTTATACATTTATCTCTAATAGTTTTTATTTTATGCACATTTTTTGTATCTCAAATCTAGGTTTTCTGCCTGCATCTGACAACTCATGCATAAAGCATTTATCTGTTTGTGACGTCACAAGCAGAACAGTTGAAAAATTATAAAACTAAAATAAAATGCAATAAGAAATTTATTAAATTTCTTTTTAAGTCTAAAAGTGATTTAAATCACAAAATTGAATGATTTGTAAAAGAAAATATGAAGAAAAAAAGTTTTATTGGAATTTAGAAATTTGAATATAACTGTAATTTTTGTGACGTCACATACAGACATCCTTGGTCAGGTGTACAGGGGTTTAAACATGCCATCTGATATTTAGACAATGATTTCTATGCAATTTATCAATTTATAGTTATAGAATTGTTTTGTAGTCATATTTTACCATTACATCTATAGTATAAGATGATAATTTTACAAAATTAAAATTTCACTGGCCCCTCTCTTTAATGCATCTGGCGTCATTTAGGTGGCAATGCCTCAATGCGTCCATCGTCTTTTTTCTGGTGATGCCTCAGAGCATCTGGTGGGTGGAAAGAGTTAAGCTTGGCTATGGCTGAGATCAGTCTGTGAGACAAGAAGGAGGGACAAAGCAGGGGGTGGTCAGGGTCGGCTGAGAACTGTGGGTAAAAGCCACTCAGACAATAAAATCTATATCTCAAGGGGCAGAATACAATGAAAGTGGCGCCTAGTGGTAAAGCCTGAGAAAAGAACAAGTCTTTTTTAGGACAGGATGTAAGTGTCCCTCCCTTTGGTTGTTCTTGGTAAGGGAACATGTTTACAAACCCTGACCTATAATTATATCTAAAAGAAAAAAAAACATACTTGGATCTTATATAACCTCCCAGGACTTGGAAATAGGAATTAGTTCTGAAAAATCTGGCAAAAGCAAGTAGGACTAGTTTAAGGCAATTCACATTTATGCAGATGGCAACTTTAATTTTGGATCAGCTAAGATACCCTCTTTTACATTATGGGTTAAACTGGAAGAACAACAATGAAAATGTTACCTTTTTTCTCCGACAGGTGTCTCAGCGTCCCTACCCCTATATACCCCTAGTCATCTAAATTTCTGGCCCTAGAGGTCACACGGGGAAAGGTCATGCCCTCAGCGGGAAACGCCAAGGTCAAACAAGGACATTGTGTCACCACTGTCTTCTAACAGACACCCTTATTGTTCAGGGTTCAAGAATATCTCCTAGTCAGGCAATGTTCACTTATGTTATATACCCAGGTGTAATGATATCGAATGAACCATTTCTTTCAAATTTGTTTATTAACAACTACAAGTGTATTACATGTTCTTTCAGGTGTTCAGTGTTAGGTCAAAAGTGTATTTATATAATTCAATACATTACAGTCATAGATGAGATTATGAGCAATGTACGTGTGAAAGTTTTGAAAATGAGCGCCAGTTATCAAAAGCCATTAAAGTCTTGACCAAAAATATGCTAGCTATAAGTTAGCACATATATATATATATACTGGAATATATATATATATATATATATACTGGAATGATATTCATTCAGATTTTTACTGAATGAAATAAACATAAAGAACCTTCAATGCTTTTGTTTACTTCTGCTGCGTTATGAGATTAGTTTCACCGACCTACTTGACATACAGTGGTAATTTTAGACTAATTTAGACTATTTTAAGTTGTCTCTCAGGGCGCAACGAACCTTGACTTTGACCTTTAAACCTATATATGGTGGGCAGTGGACCATGCCACTGTACACCAAAGGAAGTCTAAAAGACTGAAATCTACTTTAGAAATGCAAGTTTACAGAAGGAAAAACATTACTTGGAAAAACTATTCTGGATACCCTGGATTTTATGGCATGGTGCATTATTTGAAAAGGATTGCCCTGTTTTGGTTGGTTAGTTTTGGCGGATGGCGTTTATATGAACCTCATGGAGAAAGCGACGTGTATCCACATACTCCACAGACAGACAATGTGGTATGAACCTTGTGGGCATTACAAGCTATGATATCTATGCCAGTGGCGGATTTAGAGGAGGGTGCGGGGGCGTGCATCCCCCCTCCCCTTTTGTTTGATTTCTTTAATGTAGAGTTTTGGATATAAAAGGTATATTTTTAAAATCATTCTTAACAATTTTATTTACCCTGGCCGTGATTTGGATTTCTCCAGTATTCCTTCAGGGCTAGCCATAACTTAATCTATTACATCAAAGATTAGAATAGCATATATATAATTAGATTTGGCAGTTGGGTTCTCTCCTGACTGGCTTTTGATGGTACCTTGCTTGAGAGAAAGCCCAGGATCTAAAATTGTATCTACTGGTGCTAAAGAATATTGCTAAATTAAAACAATGAGTCGCTTTAAAACCTTTTGTTTGTTTCTCCCATAATCAACTTCCATAACAAGAAAAGGAGTTTTTCTATAAGAGTCATTACAATGACCATCTAAATTTCCCTTTTTTGGCTATCTTCTTCCTATAAGTATAACAGACTAGTTATGATTTGAAATTGCACCTGTCATAACAACAAACAATTAATGTCTTTAATACGTCTACAGAGGGCCTATTCTGACCAAAGAAGTAGGGGAGGATACAGCATTTCCAAAAGGGTGGGGTGGGTTGGGGGGGGGGGGGGGGTCAGCAAATAGTCTAAGTACTAAAACGCATGCATTTGCGTGCATGTGCGTGGCATTTTCCCTTCTTTTTGTAATTTAGGGGTCTACCAAAGGGGGGAGTCAAGACCCCCTGCCCCCCCCCCCTGGATCCGACCCTGTATGGGCCCTGACCCTACATCACCCTTTCCCCATCTCTCGGCTACTAAGTGAATAGTCAAAAGCGCCCCTGCATGCTCTGGCCTATGGTCACACAGGGCGCATATATCCCCACAAAAGGTTTGGTTTTTCATGGGTGACTGGGCATTATGTAGCGAACCTGAATGTCTCATACATAATGCACGTGAATGGCGTATTCTACATGTAGAGATCACGTCTAATGTGACTGCTCGACGTATGAAGTCATATAATGGGTCTTGACCACGAAAAATCGACAGCGCGACATGGCCGTTTCTTAAATCCGGCATGCGGCATGGGGGCTCAACGACATGACATACAGGTTAAAAAACCTTAGTGACATGCAATATGGACATCTCTTAAATTTAATATGCAACATTGAGAAAAATAAGCGAAAGAGACATGGGACATTGCCGTTTTTTTAATTTGACATGTGACATCGGGACCCCCCCCCCTCCCCTTGTGCAGAGCCCCTACATGCAGTAGGGGTCCTGAATTATTTCACATGCCTTACCTGAGTTCGGTTTGTAAGGTGTGAACAAAACAGCCCTGGTGTTTCTGAATGGACCATCTGATACAAAAGGTTATATATAGGGGATCCCTGTATCCAGCATGGTCTGTGTGAATAATGCCTACTCTACCGCATATGTCGCTTCACCAATGGGGACCTTGATGGGGGGAGGTTACCAACAAACATACAGGTATGCTGTCTGGATGGTTGTTGCCCAGCAGATTTCCAAAACCTGTAACCAGTGGTCTACTTGTTGGCAAAGAAGAAAAGATCCCACACGTGACTTTCAAGTTGAAAACTTATATCATTCATGTTTTTACTCAACCCCTGGAATGATAAGTACATATACATTGAGTCTGGACCCTTAAATTCAACATTACAACATGCCATTTCAGAAATTCAACAAGCGACATTGCCATTATTAAAGGACAATGACATGTGACAGGGCAATTTCTTATATTCGAGAATTGGACAGGGCCATTCGAAATGGGACATCAGAACTTTAGGGACAACGACAAGCGACATAACCATTCTTTAAATTCGACACAGAAAATCGGGACCCCCATTCAGACCCCCCGTACATGAGACTTAAACTAGCGACCTCCTCACCCCTGACTCCTGGGGCTGGAATACCCTCTCAAGGTCAGCCAAGGTCAGTCAAGGTCACATCAATCATGGCTACCTCTGAGCGGTTCTGATAGTTATAACACACCAATAATCCACATACACAAACTAGTTTTATAATAGGCAACCCACAAAACCTGTCTACAAAATCTGTTTTGCCAATAGACCACCTTCAAAGACATGTTCGGCAATCCAACATCCAATAACATAATGACCAACCCTATTTTACGCTGAAATACAGCATTTTGATTGGATGGCAAACCTGTAAATTGCTCAGTTGATCTTGTTTAATGAATTATTATGTTTAAGCAGTACTTAAGGATATATAAAAACATAATTATTGTTTATTTCAGCAACTCAACTTGCAAAGAAAAACACAGCGTATATGATGCAGTTTGTCCAACCCTTGTCCAACCCTTGGATATACACAAAGTAGGATGTGCTTGTCATAAAACTGTTTCTTCACCCAGAATTCGGTCTTAGAAAAGATGTGTCTCCTTGACTGTATGAGGTAGAGAGGTGACAAACTGCCGGTGGAAATTCAAAATGTGTTGGATAAAAATGTATTCAAGAAAAATAATAATGTTGTATACTGTCCTATTACTGTTCATAACCTTTTAATTAATCTGTATATATATAGGCGTTGTCTTATGCCTGTATGGTAACTGTGTGTGTGTGTGTGTGTGTGTGTGTGTGTGTGTGTGTGTGTGTGTGTGTGTGTGTGTGTGTTTGTGTGTGTGTGTGTGTGTGTGTTATTTCTATGGTCTTATAATCCGATGGGAGAACTTGTCAATCAGAAATTGGATTTCAATTAAAAAAACATTCTATACGTGTTCGTGTATTTGTGGCCGCTTTGAGCCCCATAGCCCATGGCAGGTTCTCAGAGGGGAGAGGTCACAAGGTGTGGGGCTTTGATCTCAGCACAGCCGTCGACAATGAGTTGGCATCAGGTTGCATCGCTTCCTTCTGACCCGCATGTTTGTGGGACAGAAAAAGCCCTCTGAGGGGTCATGAGGGCTACCCCTCTTTTCAACCGACAGGGAATACCACCAACAAGCTTTAAGGACTGCTTTAAGCATTAAAGTTTCATAGCTTCTGCAGGGGTAATTCTCCCTTCCACGGATGGCTGATTTTCAGTATATTAAGCACCAGGGTCCATGTGATATTTGAGTTTCCGATGTCACAACACATCTCGATATGTCAAAGAATCTCCAATCTACCTAGTTATATATCAGGGTATAAGAGTGTAGTTTGATGGTCAAAATTAATTGGTACTGCATGATGGCCATACACTTGTATACACATAAGGAAATATTTATGAAATGTATCATAAAAGCTGGGGGGAAAGATACGTTGGAGTATATGAAACTCCCTAACTGTCATGATGTTCCTCGCCTATAGTTATTTATACACAGCTTTTTGTGTTATATGTTATATAGAGTACATCACTTCGCCCAGCATATATTATGTGCCAGACTGGTTCACTAGTATCAAAAACAGAATCTTATCAGACATTATTATCGGCTGGGTGATTTTGAAAATTGTTGGGCACAAACACAAAGCGTGCAATCTATAGTAAAACTACTCAATGCTGTATGAGGCTATGACACGGGCCTGGTAACAGCTTTAAGCACCATACTCTATACATCTTTTTCGTTAAGGTGGCACTGCCCTATTGGATTAAAATTGAAACACCTTTGAATTGAATTGACCTAGTTACCAAAAGCCCCAAAAGTTGAAATGGACCAATTTTAAGGGAAGAATCTGCCGATTTTAGCATCGACTCAGAGCACCAGTCATTATCTGATACTAAAATATACACATTTGTCGGCACTAGAATTGGCAGAATCTTCTAGTAAATTGGCTGATTTTAGTGCTGATGAGTCGGCCAACTTGGTCAAAATCATCTAGTGGGTATGGGGCTTTAGGCTCTATTACACTATACAACTTGAGCTGCGATGTCGGCGTGATATGACAATATTACAGACAATGTGCATGCAGAAATCATAAAATAGTTTGAAATTTGCAGTGTTTAACACATGTGCAACTAAGAATGTTCACTTGTCTCTAATATGTGCAATTGCAAGTTCTCTGCGGCATCCTTATATCGGAGCTCATGCAGTGCAGTGTAATAGACTAATACCACCTTGAGTTGCACGCAATGTCGTCAAGCTTGTCTCATGTGGTGTGAATCTATGTAAGCATGTAACAGGACACAGCAACACACTTACCGGGTGCTGGAGGCGGGTGGGGGTGGTATTGGTGACGTTTAGGAATACACAGTAATACTAATGAACACATGATAAGGCCATCCCACATTGGGTATATCCCAGGGTTGGACAAGGGCTAGACAAAACAACTATATAGGCAATCCTTGTCTTCTAGAGTTGTTTTTTTTGAGACATGCAAAGGTTATATATTTCTATATCCCCAAGTATTGCTAAAACACTATGATTTCTTCAATTTCATGAATTGACAGCTTTGTAGGTTTGCCAAATGCAAATGCTCTATTCAGGGCAAAATAGGATCGGACATTATATGTTGGGCTGACAGGCAGGCCTCCCTCGAAATCCGTCCCTGGTGCATATAATTGGATGAGGTCATTTTCTACCTCGTGTGTATAGACGGTAGCCAACTCGGGGTGCAATCGGCTGTCCATGAATGAAGGGGGTGGAAGGGTAGGTTGTGTGTTACAAGGCTCTGAAGATGGACATTATTTTCATGTTTAAAACAGGGACAGGGATTGAAAAGGTCCTAGGCGTATCCTCGAAAGTGTGACATCATTTAAGTGGTTAACTAGGTTAACTATTATAATGAGTCTCCGTCACACACTTAGAGTAGGAAACAGCCCTTAAAGTAAATATATTTGGGTAACACTTGGGGCTGGATGGGCTGGGGTGCCCGTGTCAAAGCGGATATAATGGGCACATTTCTAACACCTAAATGCAAAATTAAAGACTTTAACACTGGAATAACAATAGACTTAGTAGAGTAGGGCTTATCACAGCCCTACTCTGCTATAATTTAATAAAACAAAATTAGCGGAGTCCACCAAATTTAGAGTTAGGAATGCAACCTATGATGGCCCATTGATCATTTTCATAAGAGTGGCGACTCGCTAGTAGATTTTTTTTTTTTTTTTATTTAATCCAATCTTACAATCATAAGTTCTTCCTTGGACATTTATGAACGATGAAATGGTACAATGAATGATTACACGATTATGGTCTCAGTTCTTATACAATTTTTTATTTGCCTGAACCGACGAGTTGTGGTATGGTTTCCTAGGCCTGAGGTTTGGAACAAGGCGTTTATGGGATGGTCCACTGTGCAAACTCATAAAATCTTTGGATGTAATTCTATAGGATATAACGTGCAGTCTACATAAGATATAATCAAACCGCCTCGGAATGGATATCCGTTTACCATGGAACATGTGATTGCTTTCTTGATAATTTCCAGATATTACATTTATAAATCTGGTCAAAGAATGTAATTATAGTAATTTAACTGTACAATGGATGACATAGTTATGAAAACAACTGAATAAAAGTAAAAATAACAAAAGTTGCTTTAACGTTTCATTTGAAAAATGGATCCTCAACAGCTAAACTTAGTCTATTCTTAGCAATGGGCCAATTTCTGGATTGACTGCACACAATACGTGGACAAAGAGGCACACATCCTTTAAGAGGCTCCTTCTAAAAATAACATTGACCCCCCGGTCTGTCCACTCCTAGCTTAAAAGTATATGCGCACATAATTTAATCATGTAATATACAAAGCGAACCGGATATTTTTTGTTACAAAATAAGTTTGTGTAATGATTTACTATGTTATTTATACCCTGGCAGGTAATGAAAACTAGTACATGTATTAATACTTTATCAGAATAAACATTAAAAAGAAAATCTCAAAAAAAATTAACTGTGCGGCTGTGGCCTTGTTTTCCCGGACCATGGCGATGCGCAATTAAATATTTGACAAAAAGGTTAAACGGGCGCTATACATATAGTCTGCTACCTTTGAAGCCTACCTTTACTCAGACGTCTGGGTCTCCGCCCTATCCATAGCCTCAGGTGGCCATGTTGTCAATAAGTGACAAACAAATGACCTCCAACTTCCAATTTCCCGGTCCCTCAGCCTGGTCCCTCTGCCCCGGAGCTGTAGGTCGAACCCCATGTGAGAGGAGTGAGTGGGTGATGGATGTTTTATGCCGTACCGACAGCCAGGGTCATTTTCATGGTGAAAAAAAGTTTGGATGAATTCTGTCTTTGGTGATTGTATCTGTGATTTGAAGGTAACAGGGCGGGCAAACAGCAGGGGATCAAAACCTGGAAATCATTTTTGCTGTACCTCATCCCTTCATGAACCCAGACACCAACCAGGAATTGAACCCAATAGACCCCTTGGTCAGTGCTGGGTCCCCCTTATCGTCGCCTTTTACGATCGGCAGGGGTAGGGCCTATATTCTTCCTAGGAGCAGAAGCCCCACCCCGATACCCCAATGGGGGACCACGTGACACATGAGAGGCTGTACAGTGAGGGCAGGGAGGCCACCAAGGGAGTCCTGAATCATACTGCTTCATAGACGGGCAACTCTTAATTGTAATTGTAAGATAAGATCAGAATAATGCTAAACTCAATGGAATATCTAGGAAAGTTTTGAAATGCAAATAACAACTTTATAGACTAGTTAACACTGGAATCCCAAGTCAATTAACTAATCACCAGAGAGTATGGTGAAATATTAAACATGTCCAATATTTTGCCAGAACACCATGATGACTAGTTTTTAGTCGCGAGACATCACGGTGTCACTGTCTAGTTGTTTGACTTTGTGTTCACCTAACATCCTGTTTGTACTTTACTGAGGACTTTTTCTGTCAACGAAATAAATCCAATCTTGGGAGAGTTCAGAAAGTGTGACCTTCAATCTTCTCCTAAGTTTACACTTGGTGTTGGTTGCCTTTTGAACCCTAGGGGTATACAAACCCAGACATCCATCTCATATGTCATAGGGTAGGTGGCTGAGCTGTCATCAGTTTCCTCCTACCTCTTCCCTCCTCCCCTGAAAGGTGTCATAATAGTGAGGGGTGTATACTGAGGGTCCCTACTTCTGGGGCGGATACAGGATTTTTGAAAGGGGATGGGGGTGTCAGTATGAAGGCTAAGTGCTATAACTGCATGCAATCGCACATACGCACGTGGCATTTTCCCCTCCTTTTGTAGTTTAGGGGTCCACCAAAAAAGCGGGGGGAGTCAGGACGCCCGGGAGCACCCCCCCCCCCTGGATCCGCCCCAGCCCCATCTCCCTGTCAAATATAATATATGCTCATGTCCCCTGTTATTGTCACGAATGACCAATGTCAAATTTATGAAAGAGCCATGTCGTCCTGTCGATTTTAAGAAATGCGAATGTCAATATCACCTGTCGTTGTAGCTAAGAAAAGCCCATGTCGCCATGTCGGTCTTGAGGGTCTACTCCCATTCAATGTGAGTTAGGGTGAATGTATGTCTTCTGTCTCTCACTAGGGGGCGCAGATGTATGAATGGCTTCCTGGCCCCATGAACACACCCTCTGCGCAGACTCAGACACGCCCACTTCCGGTGACGTAATTCGATCCGTCTTTGTTACACTGCCTCCTATTGGTCCAGTGCGTCACGTGACTCTAAAGCTGTAACGCCTAGGTAATTGTTGCAATAAGTATATTGCACTCTTTTATATGTAATCCTTCACCTCGGTCAAGTGAATAGCTTCCAAGAGAAAGGAAATGTTTACATTTCTTTTCACATTTAAGGAGGCTTATATATGATGTAATTCTATTATAATGGCGAATGCCTGTCAATGCAAAACGTAGTTTTAGTTTTTAATATCTGAAGCTGTGTGACTTAGCAGATCAATTTCTAAATAGGCGTAAGTGTAAACCACTTTAAAGCCAATTCTTTGTTTAATGCAGCCTTAGTTTTGATCTTTCTTCAAACAATCCGTCCATTCTGTGTTCAGTAATCTGTCTGTAAAACAATATCTCGAACAGTAAGACCTAGAACTATTTGCTTTTTTTCTTTCTGTCAACTTATTTTGTCATTTCTTCCCTTCTAGACAGTGCTATATGATTTCTTTTACGTAAGACCATTGTTTAGTATTTAACTAACAAGGCCCAAGTCCTGGATTTCCTCTTTTTGCATCGTGTGCAATACCGTACAATGATTTCAGGCAATTCAAACATAGTGGCTCGAGGTTTATAAAGGGAAATGTATATACCAAAGCCCCCTACTCACGACGTGAAGTTCACAAAGTCAGTTAATTGATTGGCTATTCATTTGGCTGATTCTACTTGAATAATCTTAGTTTCAAATGAAATATCTATTATTACCATTTAACTATAAATATATAGCCTAGTCTGTAGTATGGTTCTCTCTGTGCTGATTCAGAAAAAAATTATGAGCATCATGATGATGATTGTTGGAGTTTAACGTCCACTCATCAATCTTACTGCTATAACAGGACCACCCAGTATTTTGAACAGCTTCAATGATCGCATCTCTGGGAGTGGAAACGACGGCAAGGTAAGGTTCTAAATTGGTCCTGTATTATATGAACATGAAACATATAATGCAGGTATAATGTAAAGTGAATGTGATGTACCACCTGCTTTGCTACAGGACTCTGTATCTATTTACTTCATCATCAGATTGTATGCATCCTGTCACATAATACATCTGAAAACAAAAATTTGAGAATGGAAAAGGGGTAGGGCCCATATTACAAAAGAGTCCCGAACATCCCTCTTGGGTCCGGGTGTCACATTAGATATATCAAGATTTGGTTCACAAAATGGGGAGTGTGGCGGGAGCCCCATGCGATCCCTTTTAAATCCATCCCTGCCGATGTTCCTGAAAGACAACAATTCCCACTACTACGGATAGCCAATTGTCTGTGTTGTACCTACAGATTAGCCAAAATCAAGGTGCTTTCTGGGTAATATGTTGACAGGTTACAAGGCTTATGTATAGGAATTTTCATTAAACCTGACATTATTAATTCTGTAAATGAATGCTGTGGAAAAGTACATTTCGGTATTTTTGTATCTAAAAGTCATTTTTTAAGTTGGTTAGAACATGTATATCAATAAAGATGAAATTAGATCAACTATTTGTAAATTGTCTATAGTTTCCCAACGTTTTTGTCTACAAAATTTGTGGAAATTAGCCTGCATGTACCGACAATACTATAAATCAGCTATCCGTAGTAGGGAAAACTCTTTTTTTCTTTGGCCCGAGACAGGTACTTTGCTCATTCCATCCTTGTATCCTCCTTATGTACCTCATCCCATATTTCCCCAAATTCAACTGGAAGAACATGCTCTGTATGCACGTGAAGTTGATGTAAAATGAATAAATAAATAATTGAATAAATAAATAAAAGGTGCACGTACCTGGCCGTGTCGGAGTTGGCGGGTCGGATCCACATGGCAAAGGACACGGACCGTACGGCCTGGATGAAGAACACCGTCATCCAATCAGGAGCCACCCTCAGGTGGCACGTCCCGTTTCCGCTTCCGGCGAAGTGCACCCGGAAGCTCTGCAGCGTGGCGGTCGACGGCGCAGGCGCGAAGTCGTCGTACTTCCGGGAGACGCAGGTGCCGAAGCCGTCCCCCTCCCGGACCCGGTCGAAGAGGAACTCGTTGTAGGGCAGTTCGTCCAGGTCGTTAGGGCACTGTAAGGAGCACCCCCCACTCCAGCAGGACGTCAGGGTGCCCGCGTCAGACGAGCTCTTACAGAAGGTGTCGTCGGCGCCGTGCCCACAGACGTTCTCCGCCGGGCTCACCCTCACCGGGCGGTGGACGGCCGCGTCGAACTGGTCCGGGTAGAAGCCCTCCTCCAGGGCTGTCACGGAGAGCTGGTCATTGGCCGTGAGGTAGAGCAGGAGCAGGAGCAGGCCCCTGAGGCATGTATTGATAGGGGGGAGGGGCGAGGATGGCCTGTGGGGGGTTCGTCGTATCTGATCGGTATGGGGGTTAGGGGGAGGCGGCCCTTGGGTTGAAGGTGTCAGAGAGTTTTTGGAAGGGGAAAGTCTTAAGGAACAATCCGTTTGTGTATGATCAAGTGCGGATCCTGTGACTGATATCCGTGTTAATCCGGTAGGTTGTTCGGTAGAGTCTGGGTGTGTAGTTTGTGCTGACGTCTGCATTTTTCTCACCTGTCCAGGTAAACTGGACGCTGCGCACCCTTCAGGTAGGCGGGGGGCAGCGTCTGTGACGACACAATGAGACATACTGCTACTGACTGTGATGTGATTTCTGTCCGTACTCCTGTCACCGTGGTTACAGTCGCCGTGGCTACAGTAACCGTGGTTATGGTGACCATGGTTACGGTGACCGTGGTAACTGTCACAGTGGTTACCGTAACCTTGGTAATGGTCAAAATGGTTAATGCGACCGTGGTTACAGTCACAGTGGTTACTGTAACCGTGGAAACGGTCACCGTGGCAACTTGTGCCCTGCAAAACGCACACCGTCATGGTGGTTACTGGGACCCAAAAAGATCCGTTATCCGCTATCACCAGCACTACTGCCGGTAGGTATATAGTATACTCTATAGGTTTTAATCTGAGAAATATTGTTGCAGCTTCTTAAATCACATCTTCTCTTTTCAGCAAGACGCCCTTTTCTATGATGCTAATCTGAAAAGACAAATAAGAATGTTTTAGTGAAACTTTAATATTACTTCAGGATTTGAAAGTAAAAGCAGTAAGAGCTGGAAAAAGAGAGAACTTTCTTATTGAGATTGAAGCTCATTGCACCATTGTTTAGCATGTCACGTATCCTGAACACAAGGTGGTCTGCTATCTGCAAACAAACCCCTTTAGGCCCGAAAAGATAGCATACAGTGGAATAAAAAAAAAGCCTGCTAATATGGAGAATTATTGTTACCTAACGAAGGTTTGAAAATGTGTTTCATAAAAAAAAACTCTTTCAAGGCCCCAAAACCTCCATAAGGGACCATAACATCTTCGATAAAAGTCCCAAAACATCCTCTAGGAATCCCTGATAGATCCGACAAAAATGGGGTCTGTTACCTAATGGAATGCAAATTTTCGATAATTTCTCTGTAATTCCTTTTTGGAATAGTCTGTACCTCGCTATTCTCCTCGAAGGTACAAGTATGTTATGGGTATTGCCTTGAAAGTAACAGAATATTGGACATAATCATATCAAACTATGCAGCCAGTGGTTTCAACATTTGACATGATGCTTTTTAGATACATCATCTTCACTATGAAATAACCGGGTCAGTTCCAGAAACTTCAAAATGCATTCAGACTTCAAAAGAGAATGGAGACCCAAAGCTTTATTTTACTCCTCTTGCTATGCGCCATGAATACCTAGACTGTCTATAGCCCTTTTTCATTATAGCGTGGTGCCCAGTAATTAATTTTGACATGGACTTGTTTGGGCCCAGGCTAAAAAAAAAGTCTCGAGCAAGGTGTCTGTGAGATGGTTTTACTTTATGTTCTATCCGCCCAAAATTGTCAAAAACCAACCCTCATCTTTTCCTAAGCAAGGATGAAAATTATGTTCAAAATGTCTGTGGAAGGGTCCACTGCGCAGACTCAAGAAAATGGTGTATGTCCCCCGGCCCCCACATGCGGAGAGGCCTGTTTTAAAGCTGTTGTTCAAACTATACTGTATTTGCCTACACCACTTCACCACAGGCCGCTATTACTTCACCGTGTTGTACATTGTTTTAGCCATGTTCTCCCTATGACTAGAGGCAGGTCAGATGTTCCGGACAAACTGGCCCCTTTCTTATCCCTGCACCAGGTACTTTTATATTTTGTGGAGGTTTTTTTTCACATTGTGAGTTATCTTTAGGAATTTGACTTCAGGTCCCATCTTGCTAAGATGCCATATAAGAGTTTATCAGTGGGCTGTTTCATAAGAATCTCCGTAGCTACGGGAGTTTTTATGTGAGCTCACTGAAACTGTACGCGAGTTCGGAACTCTTGTATGCGGCGGTTTCATAACAAAACTCCAATAAATCCACCCAAAACTCCAGAAGGCAGTAACAGTGATTGACAGGTGTCAGACCTCAGGCCCATCAAGAGATAATTGTCACAAATTTGATCCAAATTGGGAACAAGACCACACAAAAGACCAATATGATCGCTCTCTGATTTTATACAATGAAAAACATCAAATAGTAAACATTTAGGGGCACCATTACCAATAACCACCATAGGATGCCCCCAAAGCAAAAATAGCCTACAAGCTTAAGATTAAACTTGTTTATTCATTTAAAAGTCAATGTCTATAAATTGGTCGCATGTCAATAACATATTACATGACTCAGCACGTTTCCAAAGAAAACTGGCAAAAGAATATACTGCATGTACTTATAGTTCTTTACAGCAGCCCTTTATCAGGCTTGAGAGTCAAAAAGTTTAGGCCCTCTTTGTTTTTGAACGTCAAACTTTTATTTTAACTAACGACAGACAACATGCGTGTGACTCCAGCACTTGAGCCCTGCTTAACCCACTTCAGCATGTTTAGTTGGCATGCGTGTTCGTCTCGTTTACTCTATGGATAGTATAATATATATGTCCATACTGCTGTTTGTTTGTGTTGTATTATTATAATGGCCGTAGGTACTATATATAATAGACTAAAAAATCATTTTGAATATAACCCACTTCGGAACGTTTACTAAAGATCTGGTCAGCAAGGAACAGCTCATTTTGTGTACCTTTTATTGTGACATAGCGAAAGTTAAGAGTTCTGGCTAGATATTATAAATGTTATAAACAAGTGCCACAAGCAAGTGTTGCAAGCAAGTGCCACAAGTACCTATATTCCACCTAGTGAAAACAAGTTTACGGCAGTTTGCTTGCATCTGTTCATGGTACCGCAAGCAAATACCGCATAGTGGAATATAGCCTTTAGTTGGCATGCTCCTCCGTATCATCATGGACATGTACATACGATTGTGTTTGCGTGTGTGTGTGCGTGGTTGTGTGTGCATAAGATCTCAGTTATTCTTTTTGATAGTATCAGCCTTCTGCCTTTATCTTTAATATATCAAATAACTGCTGTTGGTTTTATACATAGAATCAAAAGCTTGTGTTGAATTTCTATTTATGCACTCCAGAGCACCTTAATGATCCTCTGGGGCCCATTCCATAATAAAGCTCCGTACTGCAACATGAGTTTTGCATTTAATAAACTTACGATCACCTTTTGGGGTGCCGTAGCAATAATGAGTTTTGTTTTTGCTTACATGAGTTTGGGTAGATTTTTGGGAATTTTGGATGGATTTACAAGAGTTTTGTTATGAAACGGCCATGTACGAGAGTTTCGAACACACACACAGTGTTCCATAAGCTCATATAAAACTCCAGTAGCTACCGAGTTTCTTATGAAACAACCCACTGATTTGACAAGCTACGTCTGATTTGTACAGTGTAATGGGTAGTATAGTGGACCCTCATTACATTACACGAACCTTTCAAGTTGCGAGTAAAGGGCCAAAGCTTTTCTCTATAGACGATGTGCACATGACATGACCTCCCAAATTGTGATGGACGCAATAATGGTGATCATATTGAATTTACCATTATTCACAATTCTAAAGAATCTATGATGTAGACTGTTGTCTATTACATCAAAAGAAAACTCATGAAATGATAACAAACATAAACTACTATTATCTATAAAATGTAGACATACATCACAGCCACGCCATGGGTGTGGGAACCATAATTATGGTGATCACCAAAACCTGGTCACATGACCCTGTCTGCACAAGATCTATATTATATATGCACAGGGGCAGATACAGAATTTGGAAAAGGATGGGGGGGGGGGGGTCCGCATATAGGCTAATTACTAAAACGAGGTACATGATGATATGATATTTTTTTCTCTTTGAGGCCTTCCATTAAGTACATATGCGCCAAGGAGGAAGGGGGCCTGATATTTTTGAAAATTTGCTTACATTCCTTTATAAATCTATACATATAGCGAGAACTTTAGATCTTTGATAAATCTAATGCGTCCAAGGGGGGTGGGGGGGTCAGAAAATTTTGAAAATGTTCGTATATGTACTTAAACGAAGGCCCCTTTGGCAAGTTCAGGTTCCAAACAAAAGGGGGGCTAAGGACCCCCTGGACCCCTCTCATCCGCCGCTGATGTCTGTGTGGGTGTGCGGGTGGGTGTGTATTTGGATATCTTGGTGTCTTTCTCTGTGTGTTGGCATGTTACAGATACTACATTATTCATACTTTTAATCGATGCGTCGATCTGCTAGCTACTCTGGCGTGTCAATAATTTATGGTCATAGAAATAACTGATTTCAGTTCATATTCACATCAATCAGAATGCATATTCTATAGTATCTCATATTATAGAGATACACACGTTGTGTATGTCTATACTTATTTCTATGAATATTCTTGACAGTTCATCATTTCAGTAAGTCGTCACATTGCCACACGGCCATTGAGCGTGAAAGTTTAGTTCGGTTTGTTTCCTTTATAACATTTAAAGGGATTAAGAACTGCCTGGCACGTTTCTAAATGAACCAGCATAGCCTTAACATGATTTGTGGGATTAGACCATCTCTATGGGAGTAAAAAAAGCAGCAAAAACTCCATGTCACCTTATTAGTTTTCAAAATATATAGGCGTGCAATTACACATGAGGCTTTACTATAGGTTTCTATGGGAAAACAATAGTTCTTCACCTCCTGAAGGATTTAATCAGCATAAATTAATCAAACATAGCTGATTATCATCTTTTGACCTTTAAAAGAATATTTCAGCAAAAAAAAGTGGGAGTCACCGCTGTTATAAAATTGTAAAAACTCAAGGAAACAGAAATATTTGTCAATTCTTGTGTATTCCCATTCAAACAATTTCCCTTCAACCCTGTTATTCTCCACTTTAAAGTCAAAATTTGTGTTGTAAAATTGCTATTCCTTTGTAAATGAAAGGTATAGGTAAAATGTTAGGCACCTAAGAATTTCACACAAGGTGGCGTTGGTGTGGTCAGTCACAAATCCCTTTAATAGCAACGTCTTTTTTTCAAGTGTACTCAAATCCAAATGGAGAAAATGTATTTGAATGAATCTGATGTTACAGGAAGCGGGTAGATGAATCGTATATGCCTTTCAGTAGGACACTACATAAAATATGACTTTATTCAATAGCCCTATTCATAATGCAAATATCGTGAGGATTACAACTATGTAAACGTATTGATTCACAAGCTGACAAGCAGAATTTGTCCATCACTGCCAAAGTCTTTGGCATCAGAAATGGCAAACAGCATGGGCATATCTTCAAATCTTCAAATGACATCTAAATTTCTTAGAACCGGCACGGACCAGTGAGTCTCTAGCGGGCCCCCAGGGGTGCTGTGAATTGGGTAAACCCCTTTTGACCTTTTCCTTTAGTTTGGCGCCCTGCTGGCGTAACATGGCCGAATAGCTTTACTGGGATATGGGTTCCTATACATTTTTTCCATTAAAGTGACGCTGTCCTGGTGGATTACAAATTAAACAACTTTTTAGGGTTTTTCCAAAAGTCAACCTATATGAAGTAAAGTGACCTAGTTACCAAAAGCCCCAAAAGGTAGGCAAAGTGGTGGACTGCGCAGGTCCATGGGAAAGGTGTATAGGCCGACATTAAAAGAGTTGGGGCCAACATGAAAGGGTTAATATTTGTTGTGAAATGTTGACTATAACTTAAGCTTGGGCTATTTGTTACAGGCTACAACAACCCTTGTTGTAGCACCATCTATGATGCCTGGTGTTCAACGAAAACCCGAAGAGGAAGGGGGAGCCCATTGTTAAAATTTCTGAGGAAGGTCTGAGAATTTTACATTAAAATGGTGAATATTTGGTCCAAAATATAGTGGGGGCACACTCTTTGCACTCTACTCTAAGCTCGCCACTAAAATGAACAAAAAGAAGAAAGGGTTCACAGCGCAGACTCGTGAAAAGGGTGTATAGAAGGTTGAGCCCCCTCTGACCTCAGGTATGTGGGTGTTTACTCCTACCATTACATCAGGGCCTGCTACACAAACATTGGTCTAGGTTGTGGTTATAACACGTCTACAGCACCGTGTGGTAAGGTGGTGAGGACGCCTTATGTCTGTTACTGATGGCAGAGAGTGAGACAATTCAGAAACGTAATATGGATTTACATATATACATACATACATACATACATGCATGCATGCCTGCATAAAAGCAAAGACATACATACATCAAAACGTCTGTATTTACACACGTGCATACATACATACGTACATAGATACATACATATACATACATACATACATACATACATACATACATACATACATACATGCATCTATATATAGACCTTGTGCATATCCATGTGGTCACGTGATCACTTTTTGGTGATCACCATGTGGTGATAAAGACCATGTGCTAAGTAAATGACTACAAATTTATAGATTGCAAGTGACAGTAATTGCTAAGTATTATTCAGTGAGACTATTTTTTATGAACCTGTATTTCAGATGCTTCAGAATTCTGAATAACAATGATTATGATTTGATCACCAATATGACGGCCAGCCCATTATGGGCAGTTGTGACGTCATCTGCACAATGTCTTAACAATACACATACATACATACATACATACATACATACATACATACATACATACATACATATATACATACATACACCCATACATAGACAAAACTGTATGAGTATGTTGATATGGGGGCACAGATCAGATGAATAATGGAGTGATACGGTAAAAAGTCCGTAAGACAAGTCACCTTGTCAAGTTGTGCCCCGTCATATACACTTTTACATATATACACACATACACATATATACACACATATATATACATATATACATATACACACATATATACATACACACATGTATATGTCATATATAGTGGAAGATCAGCTATGCTGGGTAGAAGATCAGCTACGCTGAACCCTTTTTGACCCAATAAAAACTAATCTAAAATATATATATATATATATATATATATATATATATAAACATACACATAAACATACACGCATATGCATATATATATATATATACCTGCACACGTACACACACACATACATTTCGCTTTAACTTCATTTTAACTTCATCACTAGATAGAGAAAAGTGTTACCTTTCACTATTGATTGATCTTATAACCAAGGTTCTTTGGAAAGGATATTGCACAGGTCATGCCCTGCCTACAATCCTTTAGGTGAACAATGGCTAAACCTGACCCAGACAGTACGTAGGTAAAACAAGTGGCCCAGGGGGACCCATCCCCTCTTCTCCCCTTCTCAACAACCGAGCGGTCTTTCACCCTGAACAGCGACCTCAGATGTTTTTCACATAGTAGCTTGATCAGGGGCGGATCCAGGAATTTGAAAAGGGGGGGCGTGCTATAGCAAAGTTTTAGCAGGCTATAGCAGGAATTTTACATTAAGAAAATCTAAATTTGGCCCAAAAATCCCCTCCCCCTAAGTCCGCGCCTGTTGATGGATTAGAATAATGCAGTGTTGGATTAAGATAGTGAGTAGGCGAGTGAGCTCTTTCTTGTCTTTTTTATCGGAAAAACCTTTTCATGTAAAATTCTACCAAAAAGTCATTAAGAGAAAAAAAAATCAAAAAGCGCCCCCCCCCCCCCCGACCTTTTCATAAAGCTGCCGTCCTGTGTTGGGCCGTTATCACGAGGTGGTCAAGAGTGATGTATTATGAGGTTAACAAAGTACAGTCGGTATTCCTTCTGGTCATCCAAGCCACCCGACCCATCTGTTTCCGAAAGGGTCCAGTGTAGAAGGATACAGGATTCTCGAAAGTGGGGGGGGGGGGGGGTCAGCATAAAGGCTAAATACTAAAATGGCGTGCATTTGCGCATAATTATGTGTGTGGCGTTTTCCCCTCTTTTTGTAGTTTAGGGGTAGGTAGGGAGGTCATGACCCCCTTGACCCCCTGGATCTGCCACTGGGGGTTCTGCATAAAGAATAAATACTAAAATGGTGTGCATTTGCGCATAATTATGTGTCTGGGATTTTGGGGGTTCGCGTCTGTTACGTTATTTCAGCTGCAATTTATATAGCACTTCAGTCAGAAAAAAGTCTTCAAGTTAAGAAGGAAAAAAACACCTTATCCGTGTAACATTTTATCAGTTAATACATTTACGACATACTGACTTTAAATGTCACATTATTTTCTAGATGTTTTGTCCTCATTTCCTGTAAACAGATCCTGACTTCCGCCTGGGTCTAGACCGACACCTTTCCCAGCCGAAGTATGGACCATTTGATCCAACCACCGGCAACAAAAAAAGGATGCAGATTTGTAGGCCTATTAGTTGGGGATACAGGGGCGGACACAGGATTTCCGAAAGGGGCGTCAGCATAAAGGCTAAGTACTAAAACGGCATGCATTCATATGCACGCGCACTGCATTTTCCCTTCTTTTTGTAGTTTGGGGGTCCACCAAAAAAAAGGGAGGGGGGAGGGGGGGTCAGGACCCCCTGGACCACCCAACCTGGTCCCGCCCCTGGGATATCAAGTAGCCCTCGGACTCTCAAAAATAGATGGATAATTCAACACATGCACATTTGTAAAATACTGTTTCGATAGCAAACGAATAAATAATGTACCCCCCTCCCCTTGTTGTTCAATGATCATTACCATGCTCCAAAGTGAGAACAGTCATGATACCCAAATGGCACAGCCCAAAATGTCAATTCTCTCTACCATGCTTAAGCATATTAATTTCCATAGATCTTACCATTATTTGTAGTTAAACCTGATGAAAAGTTAGCAGTCATCATTTCTGATAATTGTACCCAAGGACATTTAATAAGTTTTCCCCAAAAAGTCAGTCATTACCAATGGAGGTATAACAATTTAACTAATTAACTAAAATTGTTTGTTTTTCTACAGTTTTCCAGGTGTGTTGTCAACAAATTCAGTCCAAATTAGCTTACAGGTGCTTAAAATACTTTGAATCAGCTATCCCTGATGGGGAAAATTCCGATTTTATTGTGGCACAGTGTACAGACAATGCCCATCATGTAGACTACTTCCATAGTGGGGTTATACATAATTAACACTGCAAACTGATTAGTTGATTCCAATGTATCACTACACGCACAATGTGAATACACGCTGTGTGAGAGGACCATCTGTCACGGGATAACACCTTCCACAGAGGCCCAGCAGTGTCCAGGTGCTGTACACTTCATGGGAAATATAACAGGGTGCCCAAGCTGTTTCAGAAATCAAAATAAGATCTAGACCTAAATAAGTGCTGTATAGTACCTTGTTGGGTACCAAAATAAGACATTTTCAAGACATTTTATGAACAAATTTGTTACCTTTTTGAACATATGAATACGTTTTACTGAAAGAGGTAAACATAGAAATGACAGGAGGAAAACGTTACATCTTGTAAAAGATGTAGATTGACCAGACCTTTTTAAGACGTCTGGGCCCAAAATAAGATCTTTCTAATAGCCTTATAAATAGCAAAACCAGGATGCTGTATAAAGGCTATATTTCACAATGCGGTATTTGCTTGCGGTACCATAAAATGACACAAGCAAACTGACGCAAACTTGCTTGCGGTAGGGCACGGCAAGGTGGTATATAGGAAACACTTGTGGTATTTGCTTGCAGTATGTCCTACCGCAAATGATTTTATATAGGTTTTCTATGGATTACTTGCAGTGGGGGATACCAGCATGTTGGTGTCTGAAACGCAGACTACCTGCGGTGGCCTGATGGAAAATTTTACATTAGGGTGCCCCCCCCCCCTCTTTTTTTTTCGTTTGTAAACCTCTGGGTCCGCCATGGGTTACATGTCCCCTTATTTCATAGACCATTTCCAGTCGGTGTGTGGGGTAAATCATGGCATGAGAGACCTGCCCATTAATGAACTTTCTGTCCATAGACTCAATGATCAAGAATATTTTTTTGTCTCCCTGTATCTGTTATAATTACTTTCCAGAAAGAAATATATATAGTTTTGGATAGCTATGGCACTCACCTATGACATATTAGAAAATCAAAATTAAGTTATGAGAAATAGTTAAGAAAACCAATGTTTTCTACCACCTCCAATACTGTAGCATAGGCAGGAAGTCGAGATAAGTTCTGCAGCAAGAGCGAACTGGCACTCGAAAACTATGAAAAGAAAACCTGTCAGAGCAGGAAGGGGTTTGATATGACCGCGTACCTCAGCATTGTGTGGTTTTTTTCTGTTTTTTTTTTTGTTTTTTTTCCTGCTACTTTATTTATGTACATCTTTATTATCCTGGCTCCTCTCAAAGCCGGTTTTCGGTGGGGGGGGGGGGCGTTAAGCGTTAGCATTAGGATGTGGGCGTTGGGGATTCAACATTTATTGCAGGGTACTAAAAATAGTGAAACGATTTCTCCATTTCATAACCCCGCCCTTTCTTCAAAGGAAATGTATTTAAGGTCTTTGAAGTCAGTGATGAAATTAGATGCAAGGCTGCCCTTAACAGCCCATTTTTGGACTCACTTCTTCTCTAAAATCCTTTTTTTTTTTAATCAAAGATGGGCCGAGTGTGATATTATCTTGACAATAACTGACACTTTGAAAGCGAACTGATATTCCGGATCGGTTAGACAATTTATTATCCTCCTGGCCAAAGAAGTGTCACACAAAAGAAGGAGACACCTGACTGACAGTTATGGGAACCCATGTCGACCGTAACATCAGGACCTTTAGAAACTTACATTTTATGACATTTTCATTCAACCCTGTCAGTGTTTGCTCTTGGATTTAGTTCTTTATTATTTGGATCTCCGAGGTCTTTATGTGCTGTTAAGCCCCATACCCACTAACCGATTTTGGGATGAATCGGCACCGACGTTGCCCGACTCTGGTTGGACAAGCCATACCCACTCAATGGTTGATAATTTAAAACCTAAATAACTAAGCCTGAAAAGTAGCTTAAACATAATTGAAATATGTTTTTCCTTGCTCACTAATTATTGTATGTCTGGTGGAAATCCACCTTTTTCCATACAAATAGATTTGACAAAACTTTAATGGTAAGTGTTCATACGTTATACTTTACAACTTATATACTTTGTGTGCCCACGGTGGAAAACTGCTATACTGCAAGAAGTTGAAAAGTTTAATCCAAGTTACACCACCAAAATTCAAACAGGTCAAAGGATGCATTTGACTATATACAAACATTAACTTGCTGTTTGTCTACATACCCGGTAATAATATAAGAAAACCTGCGGGGGACGTCCGAGGGTCACCGAACGGACCACAGGGGAGCAGGACAGCCCTCGGGCAGTACCACTCCCCGTAGGTCTGTCCAGATACCCGAGGACAGCCCCTAAGGGTCTTCTATATCCAATCATCCAAGAAATATTGAAAATGTGCTGAAAATACTGAAAACAAGGAGCGGTACATACAGCCTGCCAATACACACTTCCCTCTGTGCGTACCGCTCCTTTGCCAAGCGTGTGATAACCCCCCCCCCCCCTCACCACAGGTAGTTACCTTTAAGGTGCTTCAGTCAAACACAGGCCTGATCAGGACGAGTGAACAGGTGTGTTCTAGTAAAGGGACCTGCAGTTTAGGTTTATTATACTCCTCCCGGCCCATGTGCCTATTGTTCTTCTTGTAGGTTTCTGGGCGTAATCTATTGCATTCCCCTCACTATACCTCCGGCGGAGGTTATGTGCTAAACCTCCGGAGGTTATGTGCTAAACCTCCGGAGGTTATGTGCTAAACCTCCGGAGGTTAGGCCTATGTGAGAAATGTCTTTTGGCCTACTAATGTCGAAGTTCTGAAAAGATTTTGTTTACTCGTATACAGTGATGGGACTCGAAACCCATACCTGCAGATCAAGAGGCCAAGAGGCTAACCACCACCCTATTGTGGCGGCTGGTACCCTAAGTTCTACTCCAATGGTCCATACCCGTAGTGTGTGGTCCACAGTACACTGGTTCCCTGTAATAATCTAGATAATTATACAGATATATTAGTCAGAAAGGAGTGGGACAGTAGCTTGGCCACCACTCGCCTACATCCGCTCTGTACCGCCGCCGGAAGATCTTCCATGAGGAGAGGGCAGGCAGTGCTAGTCTTGGTGGGACAGCGGCGGACACCAGCCAGGCCCTCCCCCACCACCACCTGCCCCTGTTCTAGACTGTAGTAACGTCGAAGTCCACTAGGTTTCAAACTACTTATGCACGAAGTAACTAGGTCATGAAAGGACTATCCCGTTCCCGACACACTCACTCTAGTGACCACTTCACTCTCCCCCCCTCCCCCCGACTTGCTGCACGCTGCGCTCTGCACTGAGACTGATCTCTGGTGCACACACATGTTTATACACACACATACCCATATGTATATAATTATATATTCTTCAACTTAGATACGTCTTTTTCACCTCAGAGTATGTATCTTTGGGTTCTGGGACGTAGTATAAGCTTGTAAACCGCCTTGGAGGTGGAGATTATGGTATATAACCTCCACCTCCGCGGCGGTTTACTATCACGTAAAGGCCCTATTACACTACACGACTTGAGCTGTGATATGACAATGTCGCAGAGAAATCACACATATTATAGATAAACGTCTTTGCTTGACATGTGTGACATTCTCCAAATAGCCTTTCATTTATAGTTATAGCACACCTCTAATTATGTGAATTTATCTGTAATATTCATCATAATTGTGCTGATATTGCAGCCAAAGTCGAGTAGCGTAATACTGCATTAAAGGCGCTATTACACTACATGACTTTCAGCTGTGATATCAGCAGGATACGACGATGTTACAGAAAATTCACTTGTGGGAGTGATATAATTGTTTGATACCAGCAATTTGAAGCATTTTACACATGTGTAACAAAGGATTTTGTCTCTAAAATAAGTGATTTCTCTGCGATATTGTCATACCACAGCTCATGTCGTGTAGTGTATAATACCTTCACCACCTGAAAAGTGGCATTACACTACACAACTTGCACCGCGATATGGGCTAGATATTATGATATCATAGACATATTCACATCCAGGAGTGATATGATTCTCAAAAATTGGCAATTTTGAGCATGTTGGACATGTGTCACAAGGCATTTGATATCAAATATGTGCGATTTGTGTGCAACATCTTCATATTGCCAGAGACCTTGTATGTATAGTATATATCGATACTGGAAAGCTTCTCTGTGGCCCAATGTGATCATTTCCCTGGTGGCTGGTTGGAACCCAGCCAGTCAACCATGACCCTGCAGGGTCTGACCATTACCATTTTTAGAGAGGCAAGTGGCACCACACAAGCCATTTTAATGTAAGCATAATGGTCAATCCAAATCCAATCCAACCACAGCCTAGGTGGCAGGCCTGTAGTGCATAACAGGTTTCACCCTGGCATTCCTGTCTCGATATACATACAAGGTCTCTGATACTGCAGACCAAGTCGCGTAGTGGAATACCCCCCCATAATTGTGCGGTGGCGGTGCGGACCAGGGGAAGTCCTGTTGGCACTGGGCCAGCCAGGTGTGGTGTAGACGCTGGGAGACAGGTGGGGAGGGGAGATCCCATTGTCTACCTGCCCTCTGTTTTTCCTGACCTCTGAAGGCTTTGAAGGATACATGGACCACTTCTTATGTTCTAATCGGGAACCACTTTCCCACGTAGATCTGTGGGTACTGTTTACGTATCTAAAGTTTGACTTCACTTCACATTTCATGAACCAACAATTAAGCATTTGCCGTCTTAAGTATTTTAAGCATCTGTCGGCTAATTTGGGTTAATTTTGTCAACAAAGCCCAATGCAAAACTATAGAAAATAAAAACAAATAATTGTCGTATATGTATATATATCCAAAATGAATTAATTTTCAAATAACTCAGGAATATTAAATGTATATGGATACTACCTTAAAAAGTAATGATGGCTAGTTTTTCACAATGTTGATTTAAAAATGATGGTAAAATTCATGGTAATTTATATGCTTCTGCCTTGAGTTCTGTCGACATTTTACCCAGCATGCACCTGGTTCTAGGCTAACCTGCAGGTAATACTCAAGAAATCGGCTATCCGTGGTTGGGGGAATTGGTTTTGTTCCTGGTAGGTTTGCTTCTCGTGCAATAATATATGGAACATTGGTCATGTGAACGGAGGCAAGCATGCAATGTTATTATAACGTTGGAGTAATCTTCTGTTTAGTTCTGGTTTGGTTCTTGCTGCATTATTTTGATAGCACGCAGTAATGTCTATACAATCTAGACTACCACTGTGGTGTTGCATAGTGACATTAATGTAACATTCTAGTTACATTCTTTAACTAAAAGATAATATCATTATAGCATTCTGTATTGGTAATATCTCAACAGCACTGAAATGTAATGTTATTATTACATTATATTTCATCTCAAACTCGACAAAAAAATTGTAATTGTTACATGAAAATTTGGATGGTATTTGGATTTGTGTGGGTGGTATTTGGATATTTATGTTTATTGTGGTGGGGTGGGGGTCTGGGATCTTTTTTAATGTGATTTCGTACTAAATGGAAGGCCATTCTCTGGCTGTTTCTGAAAACTCAGTGTAGCATAGTGCCAGGTTAAATAAAAAATCTAAAAATAACAGACAACTACTATCAATGACACGCTTCCGCATAGTCACTCAGTGTCCATTTCCGTAAGTTTTTCGATGATTTCTACAGAAGTAATTAAGATGCAATCGGTTCTGACTACTATAGATCTGGGACACAAGAAACAACTCAAAAACCTAAACATTTTTTGTCACCTCCTGTTAATTCGTCTTTACATATGTTCTTATAAATTCACAAAAACGCAACTGCAGTGGCACATTCAAAGTGTAAGGACAATATTTGTCCTGTTAATGTACAACACTTCATATAAAAATAACATGTATAATATTTAGCCAGAACTATTGCAATGTCACAATAGAAGGAACACAAAATGAGGTGTTTCTTGCTGAACAGACCTATAGAGACAAGTGCGGCGTCTCGGCGGTGTTAAAAGTGGACCAGGTACCTGTAGGGGGTGTGGGGCCTCAGGGGGGACAGGTATGGGGAGAGGGGGGAGGGGGAGTATTTGGTCATTAATATGCACCGCCAGAAATAACACAACCGACGCCATTACCCTTTAGGCCGTATCCCATTGGGTTCCATTATTTGTGGCTACAGAGTGTGCTGTGTAAGGTAATGGTTTAAGGAAGTTTGATAAGATTTTAGAATTAACAGTGTATCGATAGTGACGGCAACCCTGCATTTAATTCTGAGATGATATTAAAAGTTCAAAACAGAATTGCCCAATTGAAACACGAGGGGTAGTTGGTTTCTGAAAGAAGGGAGAATCTCGTGATTCCCTTGAAATACTTTTCCCCCAGAATGCACATTATTCGTGTTTTTAACTCTCAACTTATATGCCTAATTTTGAGGCTATTCTGTTAAGGGTACGAATACCATTTACAGACTAGGCCTCACGTTGACGGTTCAAATCAGACATAGGCCTAATGCGCATTCTGAGACTATAATATTGTCTTTAAAGGATGTATTATTTTTACGGGCTAGACCAAACATTGACAGTTCATAATTGAACAAAAGCGGATGGTAGAAGACGGGAAGGACTCTAACATTTTGAAATTGTCTGATATTCAAATGATAATTGCTCTTTCCTTCTCTTTTTCCTTCTTTCTCTTTTCGAAGGATTCCATAGGGACATACCTTGATAAATGTGCCTAGTCGAAAATAGGATAGTCAGAGTCTCTCTAAACTTAACTTGAAACCGTTCAAAAGACTTGATGCATAGTTTATAAATATGGTAATACAACGGCCTTCTTACTTCTTTAATGTGTTATTCCCAACCTCACTGGCGTTTGTTTTCTCACCAATAAATCAGTCAAAAGCGTAACGTCTTTATCTATATTCTAGATAATTTTGAACAAGGCTTGGGAAAAAACTACCGAATTCCTCGTAATGAGAGTCTGGGGCCTGAGGGTACTGTCACTCACCTGTAGGCCCGGCTGGGGGTCAACTGAAGACAGCGTCCCACTAGACTAATTTATATATTGCAATATTGTAAGAGAACTTACTCAAACTATAGGGGACAAGTGGGTTTTTTATACCCTTTACAGACCAGGCTCAGTTTGCGTATTCTATCTGTAGTGAACCGCAACCATATATGAGACCATTTTGAGGCTTGTCTGTAAAGGGTATCAGGGATTTTACATTGAATTTTTGAAGGAAAGGTGGAACTTTTTGAAATATTTTCTCTATTGGGGGGTGATCCTAAATTTCATACATTTATGTTAAGTTGTCAGCGAGATATCCTTGTTCGAAAAATAAAAGTTAAAAATGCAATTTTTCAATTCCTGGCTATGCTCCAGAACTATGTGCCCATGTATTGTAATATGATTTATATGAGTAGATAGATTTATAAAAAGGCTATCTAATAATATAGGAATCATCAATGATGCTATAAGCATGAAACAATATATACCTCTTTAAAAAAAGGTGCTGCGAATTGCACACTGAGAGGTGTTGTCTATCCTTAAAAACCAAAACTAAAACTATATCTGAGTGCCCCCCCCCCCCCCTTCTCCACCTAACCCCCCTCCCCCCAGTTCCTGCCACCGTGGCCTGGGAATGCTCCCCGGGCCTTCCTTGTAGAAAGAGAACTGTGGTAAAAACTCTGAGTTTGTAGGATAAGAAGTAAGTGTGGATTTTTAACATTGACATTCAGATTGAGTTACTACAAGGCATAAGTCGACTAAAACCACATGTAACATGATACCCACAGGTTTATGTGGCTCTCAGAACGTGACAATGGGGTTGAAAATACTTCTGGCTGGATGTCTGCAAACATGACGGTTATATATAGCTTGGAAAATACACTTTTTAACAGTGAGAGGCATATTCTGTAACCATATAGCTACATTTTACTGTGCTGATAAATGATTTTCTTATACGTTGGAAATCGGAATTAGTTAACCCTCTACATGTTGCACCAACCTTTGAAAAATGATGAAATTCAAATAACATTCTCGGGTTTTTGCCTACGATTTTGCTCTTTGCGGAATATCAAATTAAAAAACCGTTGATTGAAAACTGGTATCTAAATAGATGCATCTCATTGTCACAATTCTATAAAACTTTTGATTAATCAAACCCAATAGTAAGTGGGTGGTATGGACCTTTTTCATTAGTGTGGCGCCCTGCTAGTGGTACAGGCCTGACCCAAAGAGTTGGGTAATGGATCCCAATGGGCCCAGGCTGGAAGAGTTGGGATGAAGGTGTCCACTGCGCAGACTCAGTAAAAGGGTGTATACTTGGGCAGTCACACTAATCTGGGGTTGGAATCCATCGACCTTTCCTCAGACGGCTTAATCACCTTACCTTAAGTCGTTGTCAAGGCCAAGGAATGTGTGCGTACAGTGACTCAGCGCTGTACGTTGAGTGCACAGGTATATGGGCTATGAGGGCTCCACTTCAGCCAATAAGGAGGACCGGAACTAGATAGGTTATGACCGGAATTAGTTTGTGAAGCCACTCCCAAATTATAATGATTTGATGAAACTTGAACGCAAATTAAATATAATAATTCCACATATACTTGTTATTGCCTAATTAAGTTGCAAGCAATCAAAATGCTACCATTCAGGATCTAGGAACCCATGAACAAAACATTATGCGTACACAGTAGCGGAACCCGCTTGGTCGGTATAGGGGTTGAGGTGTAATTCAATTTGTAGGTATGGGTATTATATGGGTAGGTATGTGTGTGGAAGGTTGTGTTGGGGGGGGGGGTAATGTTCATGCTGGTTGGCTATCCTTTAACCTTCAGCCATGTGAGCAAGTGAGTGAGTGAGTGATGGATGTTTATGCTGTACCGACAGCCAGGGTCATTTTCACACTAATAACAAGTTGGAACAAATTCTGTCTTTGGTGATCGTATGTATAAGATGAAGGTGACAGGGCAGGCAAACAGCAGGGGATCAAAACCTGAAAATCATTTTCGCTGTACCTCATCCCTTAGTGAACCCAAACTCCAACTGGGAATCGAACCCAAAGAACCACTTGCTTAGTGCTGGGTCACCCCCCCCCCCCACCCTCCATCGTCGCCTTTTACGATCAGCAGGGGCTTCTGGGGGCCAGATGCCCCACGCCGGTACGTGTGATGTCTCTTCATTATTCATGTTCTTCTAGTCGCAATAATGTTAGAGTTAATGCTATAAGTGGCCTAGCTACAGTGCCCCCTCCCCCCACCTACGCCGCAATCATTGTTAAACATCGTACAGCAGTACTAGAGCACTGTTGCAATCCCGGCACAAACTAATACCTAGGTTAAACACCTTTCTTATGAACCTGTGTAGATTGGACCTACTGACCACTAGACCAAGGTGGTGGGAGCCACCCAACTGGGTCACTGCACTGCATTCTGTATCTCAGAAAAAGATCTGATGCCATTGTAAACTAAGCTAAAAGAGTTATTATTACATTTAGATATTTGTTGTTCTTGACAGAACTACTAATATTGAGACACTTTTCAAAATTCACATGATTAGCCTAATTAGTTACAGAAATATGGTCCCTGGCTAATAAACGCTATAATGTACTATGCTTGTAGCTCCAAGTTATCTGGCTTTGCTTAAATTCTATTGAAGCAATTGATTACAATTTGCAATCCCTAAGACCTCATCCCTCAAACCTCTGTTCTATTTCAAATTGCTGAACTTGAGATAGTCAACCGTACTCGTTTCCACATTCATATAATTATTGAAATGGCCTTAATAAGTTGGGGTGTTTTCAGGGTGCCCACGCTTTATTCAGAAATCAAAATAAGACCTAGATAAGACCTTTATTGTCGGGTACCAAAATAGGACCTGTGAAAGACATTTCTGAGAACATTTTCTTTACCTTTCTCAACATTCATACATTCTACCAAAAAGAGGTAAACATAGAGATGACAGCAGGAAAGTCACATCTTGAAATAAATTCAGTTTGACCAAAATCTGGACCCAAAATAAGACCTCTCTAATAGTCTTATAAATGGCAAGATTAAAAATGTACCTTTTAAGACCTTGTAATATCTGTGTGGACACCCTGATTTTATATAAGCACAGTGCTGGTACCTACACATTGACTTACTCATGGGACATGAGGGCCCTTTGTAAAGAACGACTTCAGTCTCCACTGTGTACACCCCAGTACTGTGGGGTGTTTCATAAAAAGCTCCGTAGCTTCGGAACTTTTATGTGAGCTTATGGAAACTGTACATGTATGTCTGTTTGAAAATGATAAACATATACACATACAAAATGAAAAGTAGACATTCATTGTTTTCAATCATGTTGAACCACAAATAATACCATGACTGATAGAAATGTCTGTACTTAAGCCTTGTGGATTGTGGACATATTTCCATGATGCACCTTGATCTAGGCTAGTCTACAGGTAAGACACAGGAAATAATATTATGCTGTCCGTGGGAGGGAGAATATGCCCATCCCTGTTTAAACCAACATTAAAGTTTACCTTATAATGTTTTCTAAATTGCCTCCAGGCTTATGCAATCAAGATAGTTACATGATACAAAAATAACTAAAGCAATTTGTTTGACATATTATTGTTCCTAAAATTGGTAAAATTCTTTATAGTGGCCTTTTTCCCATAGGAACCAATGTTAAAGCCTGTCAGCACAACCTATAATCTCCGACCCTATTTTCCCCTGAAATACAGCATTTTGATTGGCTGGCAAACCTGCAATTCTATTAATTGATAAAATCTAAGAAACCATAATGTTTAAACAGTACCTGAGGATATAGAAAAATATCATTCTTGCTTATTTTAGTAATTTTACTTTCAGGAGACAAGGGTGGCTCATAAGGTTATTTTGTCCTACCCTTGTCCAACCCTGGCATATACAATCTAACATGTGCACAATGTGGGATGGGCTTATTGTGTATAGTTTCTCTGGTTGTTGCTTACAGGTCAACGCCTTGCCGACCAACCACTTAACCCTTTCACCCAGGAGGGACGGGGACAAATAGTGGAGAGACGGCCAAGCAGACGGGGGTGAGCCGGGAGGTACACTTCAGTGGACATAGGCTTTGGGCGTGCGGCCGTTTCTTCTGTATAGAAGACGCCCCAAGGTTAAACATGCCCAGGGCTGACCTTGACTAATCACCAAGGACGACATGACAATGACTTGTCAAACCGTGGCCGCAAAGTCTCCCCATTTTCCGTGAGATCTCCTGATTTTTTTATGCCTTTTCTTAAAGTCTCCAAATCTCCCGATTTTCCTCAAAAATCTCCAGTTCGTTTTAGAATTTGATATAGTCCCTTTACTAAATACATAATTACATGATTTCACTTGATTTATGTGCACACTTGGCTGTAAAATTCGTCCTTTTTCTCCCAACACATAGATTATTGTAAATTCAAAGATATTCTAAATGTAGACATAATTATGAGACTTTAAGATTTGGTCTATTTTATGTGTTTTTGAAGGAGATCCCCCAATTTGTGATGTCACAATGACACTTATTGTAAATCCCCAGCTTTCAACTAAAGGGAATCCCCAACTCTCAATATATAAAGTGTATAGAAAGGAATTCTAGCTATCGATTACATAGATATACTTTCATTAGGCAATACACAGGCTATAATTGTTTGTATTTTTCAATCACCTAAATTATTCAATCAGGTACCTGAGATTCCCAAGTTATTTTGATTCCCCTTCATTATGACGTAGCAAATACAGAATGAAACCCCAGAAATTGGGGAATTCCCCAAATTTATTTTCTTTCCTTCATAATTCACTATTTCTTCCACATTTTCCAATTTTTCCTTTTGAAAATGTTTCTCAATACCAATGAGAAATTAACTTAATAAAAAATAGGCTTTTGAAAATTCATATGCAAGAAACCCTCTAATGTTCCGATGTTGCTGTTACCAATGTTGTAATGATTTCTGGCCTACCGGGGCTACAGGTGAGTCATTGAAACACCTCTCAGCTGGGTCGATGCCAACCTATTGATTGGTTTGTGGGCAGGAGTAACCGGACATGTTGTATCCGGCAGGAGGAGGGATCACCCTGAGACAGATCTATAAGTTCCGTTAATTAAAACAATACCCGGGTCCTGTACACACTGATTGGTGTGTGGGGGGGGGATCACCCAGGGGCAGATCTATAAGGTTTGTTAATTACCGCTGTACCCGCGTCCTGTTGGCACTGATTGGTGTGCGTGTGTGGGGGGGATCACCCAGGGACAGATCTATAAGGTCCGTTAATTACCACTGTACCCGCGTCCTGTAGACACTGATTGGTGTGTGTGGGGGGGAGATCACCCAGGGGTGGATCTATAAGGTCCGTTAATTACCGCTGTACCCGTGTCCTGTAGGCACTGATTGGTGTGTGTGGGGGGGGATCACCCAGGGACAGATCTATAAGGTCCGTTAATTACCACTGTACCCGCGTCCTGTAGACACTGATTGGTGTGTGTGGGGGGGAGATCACCCAGGGGTGGATCTATAAGGTCCGTTAATTACCACTGTACCCGCGTCCTGTAGACACTGATTGGTGTGTGTGGGGGGGGATCACCCAGGGACAGATCTATAAGGTCCGTTAATTACCACTGTACCCGCGTCCTGTAGACACTGATTGGTGTGTGTGGGGGGGAGATCACCCAGGGGTGGATCCATAAGGTCCGTTAATTACCGCTGTACCCGCGTCCTGTAGACACTGATTGGTGTGTGGGGAGGGGGGGGATCACCCAGGGACAGATCTATAAGGTACGTTAATTACCGCTGTACCCACATCCTGTAGACACTGATTGGTGTGTGTGGGGAGGGGGGGATCACCCAGGGACAGATCTATAAGGTCCGTTAATTACCGCTGTACCCACGTCCTGTAGACACTGATTGGTGTGTGTGGGGAGGGGGGGGATCACCCAGGGACAGATCTATAAGGTACGTTAATTACCGCTGTACCCGTGTCCTGTAGGCACTGATTGGTGTGTGGGGGGAGGGGGGGGATCACCCAGGGACAGATCTATAAGGTCCGTTAATTACCACTGTACCTACGTCCTGTAGGCACTGATTGGTGTGTGTGGGGAGGGGGGGGATCGACCAGGGACAGATCTATAAGGTACGTTAATTACCGCTGTACCCATGTCCTGTAGGCACTGATTGGTGTGTGGGGGGAGGGGGGGATCACCCAGGGACAGATCTATAAGGTCCGTTAATTACCACTGTACCCACGTCCTGTAGGCACTGATTGGTGTGTGTGTGGGGGGGGGTCACCCAGGGACAGATCTATAAGGTCCGTTAATTACCACTGTACCCACGTCCTGTAGGCACTGATTGGTGTGTGTGTGTGGGGGGTCACCCAGGGACAGATCTATAAGGTCCGTTAATTACCGCTGTACCCGCGTCCTGTAGGCACTGATTGGTGTGTGTGGGGAGGGGGGGGATCACCCAGGGACAGATCTATAAGGTACGTTAATTACCGCTGTACCTGTGTCCTGTAGGCACTGATTGGTGTGTGGGGGGAGGGGGGGGATCACCCAGGGACAGATCTATAAGGTCCGTTAATTACCACTGTACCCACGTCCTGTAGGCACTGATTGGTGTGTGTGTGGGGGGGGTCACCCAGGGACAGATCTATAAGGTCCGTTAATTACCGCTGTACCCGCATCCTGTAGACACTGATTGGTGTGTGTGGGGGGGAGATCACCCAGGGGTGGATCTATAAGGTCCGTTAATTACCACTGTACCCACGTCCTGTAGACACTGATTGGTGTGTGTGGGGGGGGATCACCCAGGGACAGATCTATAAGGTCCGTTAATTACCACTGTACCCGCGTCCTGTAGACACTGATTGGTGTGTGTGGGGGGGAGATCACCCAGGGGTGGATCTATAAGGTCCGTTAATTACCGCTGTACCCGCGTCCTGTAGACGCTGATTGGTGTGTGTGGGGAGGGGGGGGATCACCCAGGGACAGATCTATCAGGTACGTTAATTACCGCTGTACCCACATCCTGTAGACACTGATTGGTGTGTGTGGGGAGGGGGGGATCACCCAGGGACAGATCTATAAGGTCCGTTAATTACCGCTGTACCCACGTCCTGTAGACACTGATTGGTGTGTGTGGGGAGGGGGGATCACCCAGGGACAGATCTATAAGGTACGTTAATTACCGCTGTACCCGTGTCCTGTAGGCACTGATTGGTGTGTGGGGGGAGGGGGGGGGATCACCCAGGGACAGATCTATAAGGTCCGTTAATTACCACTGTACCTACGTCCTGTAGGCACTGATTTGTGTGTGTGGGGAGGGGGGGGATCACCCAGGGACAGATCTATAAGGTACGTTAATTACCGTTGTACCCGTGTCCTGTAGGCACTGATTGGTGTGTGGGGGGAGGGGGGGATCACCCAGGGACAGATCTATAAGGTCCGTTAATTACCACTGTACCCACGTCCTGTAGGCACTGATTGGTGTGTGTGTGGGGGGGGTCACCCAGGGACAGATCTATAAGGTCCGTTTATTACCACTGTACCCACGTCCTGTAGGCACTGATTGGTGTGTGTGTGGGGGGGGTCACCCAGGGACAGATCTATAAGGTCCGTTAATTACCGCTGTACCCGCATCCTGTAGTCACTGATTGGTGTGTGTGTGGGGGGGGGATCACCCAGGGACAGATCTATAAGGTCCGTTAATTACCGCTGTACCCGCGTCCTGTAGGCACCTTTGACCTGGTGGATTCAGAAGGTAGTCCTGGGGGTCCTGACCTCCCCCCCCCCTTTTTTTTTTTTTTGGTGGGCTCCTAAGCTACAAAAAGAGGGGAAAATGTCACACAAATTCATATATATGTGCACATAATTTTAGTACCTAGCCTTTAAGCTAATCCCAACCCCTTTCGAAAATCCTGTATCTACCTCTGACCTGCACCCTTAATTTGAGACAGTGTAAATTCCCCGCTCCCCATCTGGCGTTATTTCCCTGTTGGGGTATGATACATGCAGTCCCCCGGGGGAGGGTGGGGTCTGGGCAAGTTAAAGTTGATGAGGTCATGACCCCTTGGGAGGGAGGCATTACTCAATACAACTAATCTTAAAGGGGGCATCACACTACACGACCTGAGCTGCAATATGACGAGTGAGTGAGTGATGGATGTTTTACACCATACCAACAGCCAGGGTCATTTTCACAGCGAAAACAAGTTAGGATGAATTCTGACTTTTCAGACACATGTTTTGACTTGGTCTTTGTCTTTGGTGATCATATCTAATGAGATTAGGGTGACAGGGTGGGCAAACAACAGGGGATCAAAACCTGGAAATCATTTTTGCTGTGCCTCGTCCCTTAGTGGACCTAGACACCAACCGGGAATCAAACCCAAAGAACCACTTGGTCAGTGCTGGGTTTGGTGTAGCTGCTATACTCGTGCATGTGGCCGTCCCGTCAGAGGGCGCCCCAATGAGTTGTGTCCCCTGAGGTATAGGCTCTCTCAAATGACCAGTCGACCGTGACTAGGGGAAGTAATAGGTGTAAATGTTTAATTACTCACACAAACTTTGACAGAATGAGGCATCACTTCAGTATTCAACTTCTTGGTGATGAATAATCCCATATAGTTAGTTTCAGGTTGGTCATTGTTAATGCAGCAATTTATGAGATAATCAAAAGAGGAATGGGGGTCAGGACCTGGGGTCCAGGGCCAGATACAGGATTTCGAAAAGGGGGTGGTCAGTATATAGGATAAGTAGTAAAACAGCGTACATTTGCACGCACACGCACAACATTTTCCCCTCTTTTTGTAGTTCAGGGGTCAACCAGAACAGGTGAGGAGGGGTCAGGACCCCCTTGACCCCTCCCCCTCCTCTGGTCCGCTCCTGACCCTTCTCTCCTGAGAGGATCCTTCATGTTCAGGTCTAAGCACACAGCAGTCCCTACAAGTAGCGTGGGCAGGGGTGAGAGGTGAGGGTCTGAGAGGAGGAGAAGGGGTGAGGTAACCCGGTCCTCAGGGGGCTGGACCTGCATTGTGTGGGGAGAGTGGAGGGTGGAGAGTGGAGGGGTGGTCCTCTGGGTATATGGGTGAGTCAGGGTTGCATGAGCGATGGTTGTTGGCTTTCAACAATGTACTTGCTTTTGGAATAGTGAGGAAAATGTTCTAAGAGCCAGTGGTGGAGGGTGGGACAAAAGAGGCATCCCCCCCAGCCTGAGTGAAAATATTTTGGAATATTCTATGGGTTTTTTTTTTTGTTGGCCCGCCCCCCCCCCCCCCCCCCCCACCCCCAGCCCTCGATGACTGACTCTGTATCCGCCCCTATAGCTGTTAGGTGAAAATGTGTATTGTAGTAAAATAATCGCACATTCCTTGTTGAAATGCTAAATTTGCACCATGTTTTCCCTTTGCTGCATACACCTAAAAGGTCTAAATTGATCTCGGAGTAATTTTCACCCCTTATTTTTCAGTTGTTCTTTTGCTCACAGTTCTAATATTTCAACTATGATTTTTATGTGTGGGAACAGGGGAGATGGCCGGAAAATACACCAGACACAAATGCCTATAGAAAATTGAGTTTTGACAATAAAACAGCACTTCATCAGGATAAATCAGATTTTGATTGATAATTCCATTTATTTGTGGTTATAGAATCTAACAATGCAAAAGGATGATAGTAATGATTGTATGAGGCATTTCCTTTTTTCAGCTTCCCACGAAGCCTTTGTGAGAATAAGAAAAACACATTATTCCTTTTGTCAAAAGGAATATGCGTATTTGTGTTAAAAATCAGATAATAATTCTTATGCAAACAGCTTACTCTACATGATTTATTCCCATTCATGTCCAAAGTCGACCATTCCTTAACGTCTGGGCCCAAATCCCCACGTTTAATCCGTGAGAAGGATTGGCGTATTTAGGTAAGTAGGTAGACACACATTATAATACAGCTGATATAGGGAGGAGCACCTTAGTCTGTCAGGCCCGACCAAATGTTTCCCAAAGTCAGTCTGTACAGCAGCAGGCATTTTCGGTGGGAATTCCGACCTCCCCACCATTCCTTCCATGCCCGCACAGCCGACGAGCGGTGCATATTTTCGGCAGGGCGTATTGCCAGGCTGTATGTACCACTCACTGTAGACTTCTTGTTTTCAGTTATTTTAACATATTTTGAATATTGCTTGGGTGATAAAATAAAGAAGGACCTTTGGGGTTGTCCTCGGGTGGCCGTACAGCCCATAGGGTTCATACAAACCTTGGGCTTCGTCCTCAGTTTGTGAAGATCCTTATGGGTCGTACGGCCACCCTCGGATGCCCCCCTCAGTCCTTTTTATAGTGTCCCAGCAAGCTTTGGGGCCTCTAGCGTATGGCAGGTAGGACCATTAACCAGCCAGCAGCCCAACAACCATCAAAGGGGTTGCCCATTCTATTTACAGAGGGTGAATTGAAAAATTTGTAAAAGAATCGAAGTTGCCAATAAAAGCCATGGATTCTTGTAGGTGTACGGACCCATTTACATAAGAAGTTATGTGGGTGAGAACTGACTATACTGTCTGATGTCTGATTGTACACCTGGATGCACATCACTGATCACACCCCCACTGTCTCCACTGTCTCACCTGCCTCTCACCTGGCGGGCACACCTGGTGCACAGCTGACGACACCTCACACTGCCTCAAAACACCTGATATTGTCAAAAATACCTGACACTGCCTCAAAACACATAATATTGCTTAAAACACCCGATACTGCCTAAAAACACCTCATTTTGTCTACAACACCTAATACTGCCTCAAAACACCTCATATTGTCTACAACATATGACACCACCTCCAAACACTAGTACTGCCTCAAAACAGCCAATATTGCCTCAAAACACCTAATTTTGTCTATATTACTTGATTATGCCTCCAGAACACCTCCTACTGCCTCAAAACACATCATAATTATTGTCTACAACACCTGATGCTGCCTCAAAACACCTGATATTGTCTGAAACAACTGATACTGCCTCAAAACACCTAATTAATATTGTTTACAACACTTGATGATGCCTCAAAACACCTCATACTGCCTAAAACACATGATACTGCCTCAAAACACCTATTACTGCCTAAAACACCTGATACTGCCTCAAAACACCCATTACTGCCTAAAACACCTATTACTGTCTCAAAATACCTCATATTGTCTACAACACTTGATACTGCCTTTAAACACCTCATATTGCCTTTAAAAAAAAGGATGCTGCCTCAAAACGCCTTATATGTGTCTTAATAATGATACCTGAAGGGCCTGAAAACAGCAAATAGTGCCTGAAAAAACAGCTGCTACTAAGAGCAGAACAACTGCCTGAAAACACATGGTAGTACCTGAAATCATTCTCAAAATACCCGTTACCCAATAGATTATAATGCTAGAAATGGCCCCACATGCTCCGGTTAAAACGTGCATTTCCGTTAACATCCACCCATTTGGGAGTTGTACAATGTTAGATATTTACCAGTCATAATGTACAGACGGAAAGCAGGGTTTTTAGACCCATAGACAAACATGCTACACACAGAAGACAAACACATGAAATATTGAACGCATTAATGCTGTGGACATGCTGCCGTAGCATACTGCGTCAATATATGTAGAGCTTTGTAAAGGAAAGATGATGATGATGATGTGTTGGAGTTTGAGGTCCACTCTGCAATTTTTCACCTATATCGAGACCAACTCGCTATTTTTGGGTTGTACAAATCACTGGTGATCAGATCTATGGGGGTGGAAACGACGGCAAGGTGAGGTGGTCTAACAGGTAGCACGTGGGATCGAACCCTGGCCGGCCGCGTGCAATGCCAGAATGCTAACCACTAGACCACCCCAACCCCCTGATGCATTGATCTATTTCAGTGGGAACCTAAACTTTGTGCATGAAGTCTAGGACCAACCTATTCTCTAAATTGCGTCCACATTGATATTAGTCTACAATATCTCCGTTTGCGCTAGACCCCCTTTTTAAGTCTCTGATTTGGCGATTTTCTTTTTAAAGGGAGGAGCCAGTGACTGTAAAATAATACATTTTCATGTCCCGCACTGCCCAGAGAGTATTCATTCCAAATTTAATGTCCATACCTATAATACTTTCTTTTTTATGTATATTTTTCTAAATCCTAAAGGCTGGTGCCTGCATGCACCTGGAGCACCTTTCCTGGTGCATTAGTCTGTGTGTGACGTCACAAACAGATCAAATGAAATTTTGAAAATACAGAAATAAGACAAATTTAATTATGCTAATGGATTTTCTTCAATCCTATAATGTTAAGGTAATCAAATAAACTAATTTATGGCAAAAAATTGGAATGAAACTTTCTTTTTTAAGAAATTTATATTTTCAAAATTTAAAAATAACGTCTTTAATGTGTGACGTCACACACAGATGTGTGTTTTGGGAATGAAAAAAGAAATCAGATGTTTCTTCTAGTTAGATCCCGTGTTTTACAAGAAAAAATCCATCAATGGTTCAGAAATCTGGCATACTTCTATATTAGAATATGAGCTATCATTTATAGGGTAAAATAACCCAAAATGAAATGTCACTGGCCCCTCTCTTTAACATTGTTATTGCATCTTCATGTGTTACATGTTCTCACAGGTGCGTCACAAGGTATATACAATTGAGGTTGAAGATGAGAGATGGTTTATTGATGATGTTATGACAGTAATCAATAAATAATTGATGATAATTTCGATCAGCCAAATATTATATTGAATCACAAACTTTTCTATCGTAGAAAAGTATCTTTGTTACGTACATATATATAATAATATATTATGATGTGTGTGATATACATGTATCTAAAGCTACCTGAATTAACTAGGGGGTTCTATATTCCATGTTTTCTACTTTTTACTTGATAAACTAATTTTAAAAAGCATTATAGAATTATTTTCATATCATTTGTACTGCATCTAATACAATTGGCAGCAGCAACTGAGTCATATGTTGCAGCACTTCAGTAGTTACAGAACCATAAAATTGGCCTACGCGCCTTAGGTCAACACAATAACTTACACAAAGCTATACAAACAGGTGGACATTTAGAATGAAACTTCTATTGATCCTATGATTCACTGGGTAATTATAAACTGGATGTAATTTATTGCCTGACAATTCACCTCAGGCCCATGACTAGTCCTTTCATGACCTAGATACCTCTTACATAATAGGTCCTTACACCCACAAGAGTCCATGGCTACTAGTGGCTACTTAACATTTGCAAGGAATTCTTTTATTGGCCCTCTATAAATGGCATGGGAAATATTTTGATGGTTCTTGGCGTGCTGGCTGGTTTATGGTCCTCCTTGTCATAAACCAGTGGCCCCAAAGCATGCTGGGATTTGGATGGGAATTCCCACCTAAAACGGTGGCTGGTTAACAGTCCTAGTTTGAGCGCCTAGCAGACTTGGACGTAACTACAGTCTAGCCCATGACGTAACCGCAGGTAGCCTTCAGGAGGGTAGACTGTAGTTATGTCCAAGTCCGCTAGACACTCAAACTACTATTATGTAAGAGCTACGTAGGTATGGGACGGACTATCAGGAGGGTGTCACGACACGGGACCATTAGGTTAACGGGTACACAGAAGTGCACACCTATATAGGCCTGTAGGGAGATGCACCATGGGGGCTGCCATGGTCCCCCAGTTGAGGCCTGTCGGGGGACAAGCCAGACCCCTCCACCACTGATAAGCAACCAAAAACTCACTACCTTTATGTCACTGCTACAGGACAATAGTGTCTAAACAGATAACATTATCATTTTATCTCAACAGCTGCAGTAATGAGTTCCATGCTCCTTTTGGAATTTTCTGATAAAACTGAATGATAAGGAAGTTATAGCTGGGCAAAACTTACCACAGCCTCTTCCCTCTGAGGGACCCCTAAATAGGTTGTGTGTAGAGTGTCTAATCTGTAATCAGGTGTAACTGTTGTTTGAGGGGTAGAGCCATCAAGTAAGACAATGCCTGAATAGGTAAACTACCACAACAGAGAGGTGAGAACCCCAGTCTGCCACCCTTATCATCCCTCTGTCTACACAGTCCTTATCTGGTGAGAAGTGTGAGGTCACTGGGGCCCAGAATGGGGGATTTGGAAAGATGTACCAGCCCACAACTCCCGACCACCCTATAGCATGACCCCGGTAGAGGTGTGTGCGGGGGGGCACTCCAAGCCTTGGTCTGTGGGACATGAGGTGGGGTGCATTCCCTGGGCCCCAAATATGCATTATGTATGGATTCCATGTACCGACAGATTTAAAAAGATACATGGACAACACTGGGAAACACAGGAGAATTGCACAATTGCCCACCTAATATCAAAATATATCATTGCTGTGTTGAAGTGCTTCCATTAGATTGACCATGTTTGATTGATTTTGTTGCCCCCAGAAATAGCTAGACAATGTAAATTTTTTGGGCAACAGAACAGCAACAATTAAAAAAAGGTTGTTGCCGAGTGTTGCTGTACTTTAGCTGCGTTTTTGTTGACATGCAGAATCCACCCTTAAGAGAATAAAGGAGGGGGGGGGGGGTACTCCAAGTATTTGGCTGCGGGACATGAGGTGGGGTGCATTCCGTGGGCCCCAGTATGCATTGGCGAACAAGGTGCGGGGTACTCAATGATAAATACGCGAGTAATGTTTGGAGTGAGGGGTGAGAGTTTTGGTGTAAACTCTCGTTAATCAAGCCAAAACTCTTGTAAATCAAGTTCAAGCTCTCGTAAATCAACCCAAACTCATGTAAGCAAACACAAACTCACATAGCTACAATGAGAGAAAAAGGTGATCTAACTTCATGAAAGGCAAAACTCATATAGTGCTTTGTTAGGAAACAGGCCAGTGATTAACTATGGCTGATATATGGTTGATACTCCCACCCCAGGACCACCCCCCACCCGTGGATCCGCCCCCAACACTAAAATACAATGGGAGCACAATCAGTGCCACTAAATTCTGTGGAAAACCGATTAGAGATCAATATGAATTATTATCAATTTTATTCTTAATTCTGCAACATTCAGAAGAAATATTTGTGCAACATTTGATGAAAACAAAGTCATTCAATCATAATCAGCAATACTCTTCTCTTAGCATTTGAAATGTTGAATTTATTTTGTAGCCACCTGGTCATGATCACCACGTGGTGATCTCCAAAAAGTGATCACGTGACCACATCTGCACAAGGTCTATAGTAGTAGCAATTCCCAAGTGTCGCCTATATAACTTTGGATTTTTACACTTCTAGCAGTTGATCGTTGACTCAAGTTGTAGATATAATCAAAAGTTTTTATAGCCAGAAATCGGTGAGCTTAGGCATCGTAGTTTTAGAATATTTTGCAATGATTAGTGACAAAAACAACTACTCTTTTTCCAAAATACCAGAGAACGTGGTTTTCAATTTGTTTAAGATCAGCCAGGGGCCCAAATGGTCCAAAGAATTTATTTTCAATAAAAAAGAAAAGCTGTGTGGTCCAAAGCTAGATAATGCATTTTAGCTTGTATTTTATCTGAAAAGTCAAAAATCTAAGATTTATAACACTTTTTGAATAAAGTTTATACTAAGATTAGATCAAAAGTTATAGCCTTTTGAATTTCAAGATTGTATGAATTTGATGGTCCGTTTGGTCCTATACTTATATAAATGGCGATCTACTGGAAATGTGGTCAATTTTGTCCAACAACTTCCCTAATAACTTTTGGATGGGAAATCTGATTTTGATGCAATAAAAACTGATGATCTTAGAATAACCTGTTCTTCCAGAAAATGTTGGGCTAATATTATTGGAACTAAATCTTAATTTTCGTCTGGCATTGCTGCTAATAGTAGACCCATTTGGTGCCAGAGTACCCCCTCCCTCACCCCCCCCCCCCCGTCCCCCCGTCCCCTCCTTCGGCCAGGACATTGTAAGGTGGAGCCAAGACTCGCTCCTACATGCCGGAACAAGCGGAGTACTTACGTTCAGTGGGCCTATTGTGTAACAAACACACGGGTACCAGCAATGTGGCCACGGAGAGGGTTTGGGATTGAATTAAAAGATTGGGTATAGGGGCATGAAGGTATTTGGCAGCATGTAGATACATAATCAGTGTTCGAAATTAAGCTTTTATTTTGTGCGCCTGCCGGGTGCACACATTCTGTACCTGTGCGCCCGGGACCTTGTATGTGCACTCCCCTAATATATAGATATAATAATCTTTTGGAAATGTGTGCACACAACGGGCGCACACTTGAAAAAAACGTGCGCCCGTCGGCGGAAATGTGCGCGCCGGGCGCAGGGCGCACCCTTAATTTCGAACACTGATAATACTCAATAATAATAGGTCTGTAACTCGCAGGTTGTAAGTGGCCTATTGTATTGGTATATGACAATTAAAATACAATTCACATGTAATATAGTGCTATTACTATAGTAACTTTACCACCACTTTCTATTAGCTGGTTAGGGTTACATGATAACATGCTAGAAACATAACATCAGGATGCGAGCTCTCACGCTCGTCCGTACCAGTATGCAAATAAGTGATTTTTGTCCATGAGTTGTTTGTTAGGTGTGTAGAAGAATTATAACATATTATGTTGATGTTATGATATATATGGTATACTCTGGAGGTGCCTCTATACTTGACGATGGGTGCATACATCTCCATTGTGTGTTGACAAATTATTGACCAGAAAAAAGGCTATTATGGGCGATGGAGGCTTGTGGAGGAGGAGGAGGAGGAGGAGGGGGGGGGGGGGTGTCGCACCTCATCATCAGACACCTCAGTGACCTGTCTTGGTCTCCACAGATGGGTCACCTTGGCCTCAACAGGGTCGTCCAACCAGCACCATGGGTTCTAATCTTGGTCAAGTGGGACTTACCTTTTCTAGTCAGTATTAACCAAGATGACTCACATGGGATTATCACCCGCACGGCCGGTTAGCGGTGCGTACAGAGGCCAGTTGGTATAAACAGGCTGTACGTACCGCTCGTCATTTTCACTAATTCAAACATATTTAGATCATTGCAGTGGGTGATAAAAGAAGAACCTTAGGGGTCGTCCTCAGGTGGCTGTAAGACCCATGGGGGTTGTATGAACCTTTTGCTCCGCCCTCGGTTCGTGACGATCCCCTATGGGTCGTACAGCCACCCTCGGACGCCCCCCGTGGTTCTTCTTATTATATTATGGTATATGTAAATATATATACTAAGATTCCTGCTGTATTCTTCGGACCAGAAGGCTACAACAGCTCAACATTTTATATATATATATATATATATATATATATATCCCTCTAAATGTGGTATCCTCCTTAAAATGGGGACAAGCATAGTTGCATTAATATTTTGTTCTATTGTCAGAACACTCCCCTGTGGGGAAAACACATTTTAATTGGCTACCTCAGGTTTCGTCATGGATTCACGCTTCATGCTGTGATAACTTCCTTGTAAGAGTGAGCACTCCGGCTTTTGGCATCCTGACAATCTCTTTGATAATCCTGGAACCCTGTTGTGAATCTTTATAAACTTTATAAATTCTGAATTATCTACCAATACCAAACATGTATCTTGCATGTTATCTTCCATTGTTATTGCAGAAAAAGCAATTAGTAAAGAAAAAAGAAATTGTCTTTGAGAAAATATAGAATACAGCTTTCATGACATGAAGGAACAGACACAGTCGCTGCTACCCGACATTAAGCGTACTCACTATATACAAGCTTTATAGGGGGATGATTGCTTCTTTGATGGCAGGTACCCATTGCAAAAATACAGTCCCCTCAATTTCCACAGCCCTCTTTTCTGAGATGGGACGGCCCCTTGTTTTCACTACAGCTACTGTGTTTGTCTCCAAAACATTTATAATGAGAGTTGTTCTTCAAAGATTATAATAAGATTAACCTTCTGAATAAATTTGCACAGGCTAAAACATGCCCTTGACACTTTCTTTGTACTACAAAAGCTATCCTATACAACTCTCACAGGGCAGTACGCCTTGACAGACCCCCTTTTTTTTAGAGTTGTCTGGTCAGTGACAGCTCCCCCTTTTCCTGCCTTAACCACAATTACAGCCACAGCTCCCAGAGTCTGTTTTGCTCTGGATACCCACCCAGCCGGAGGTGTGACGTTATAATAACGTTGCAGCAACGTTCTGGTTTAGTTCTTGTTACATTCTTTTGATGACTCCCAATTCATCACTGCGACCTACTGCTGTGACGTTGCACTGTGATGTTATCATAACATTCTGGTTACATTCTTCCACCTAAACAGAATGTTCTTCTGACATTCTCTTTTGGTTTCATCCTATTAAACCTCACCAAAAAATAATGGTATAATAACGTTCTAATTTGCTGAGGTTTCAACCTCACCGTCAATAACGTAATTGTTACGTACCATCTTAGTAAATAACAAACTGACCAAAACAGTATGGTTGCAGAACGTTTCTGTTACGTCGCAAGCTGGCTGGGCAAACCCAAGTCAAGTAACCCCCCTCCCCCCTCCCCCCCCGAGTCCCACAAAGGGGGGATTCTCCACACGGGGAATCAGCACGCCTTGCACCGACCCACCTTCACTTTTTACACTGACCACAAAAAGGCTAACAATTCTCAGGTGGTTTCCAGGCCCCAGTTTTAAGGCGGCCCTCTCTCGTCTTCCACGCTGTTGTGGTATGTTTGGTAACAACAATCCATTCATGGATCTGCTGGCCTTAAAGGGAGGTTGGGAGGCTGTAACACTTGTTCAGATCCCTCACTGCTGGCCCCAGTGATTACCTTATAACTTTCAAGGGGTCTTCCATTTAGTATGTACACATCAAGGGGGGGAGTGGGGTCTGAGATTTTTGAAAATGTGCGTATGTTCCAGTACAAATCCATTGCATATTTTTTAACACGGGAGGTGGGGGGTCTGAGATTTTTGAAAATGTGCGTATGTACTAAATGGAAGGCCCCCAACAGAAGAGGCCTATACCGTATTCGGGAGTCTAGGTCTGCGCATGCGTGGTCCCTTGGCGCCACTAGTTTACGGGGGGTTAAGCGCGACTTTTCAGCCTATCAGGACCATCCCTTTTTCCAATATGGCCGCACCCAGGAACAAACTCCCGTCAGTGGTATAGGTCTGCTGACCAAGAAGGAACCGAAAAACTTAAAACTTAAAATGTGCTATGCCCTATAATTCCTTTTTTTTCTCACACGAATGCAAGTTTTCGGCCTGTATAATAGCCACTGTACCATAAAATTGATGTAATGGAGATATGGAATATGATGATGATGATTGTTGGAGCTTATTATCCATTTAGCAATCGGCCTAGTGGGCATGGCGTGGGTATGGCGCTTAAGTCATAGGTGAAAAAAGTTAATCCCTAAGTTGGGACACTCTTGCTATAAATCAGCTGGTGACTAGAGGACACATCAGTCCCCCAGCCTGGCAATTAATCCCCGGCGACGAGAGAGAAACATAACATGTCATATATTTCACCAGCAAACCACGGCGACTAGTTGTTTAGTCGCCAGACACCAATGCCCCACTGTTTAGTATGTAGCCGGGTAACTAAACACATTAGTCACCGCCGATTTTTGTAAGGGATCCCATCGTCGCCCAAGGGGGGACCATGCAGCCTAAGTATGGGAAGCATATATATATAGCCCAAACAGGACTAAAGTTGTCAGTTGGGCCACGTAGCTCGAGACATAAATGTACATAGTGTAGTAGACGTTCCAACGTGTCTATATCCACACGGTTCACACTTCCTCAGAAAAACATGTGCACCGTTTCTTTTTCTATTTAAAGCCCCATAATAACTCTACATTTAACCAATTGATTTAACTCAATATGCGCCCCCCTTCCCCGACCCCCCAATACAAATATGAAACGGTCCCCACACAGCCAGATAACTCATGGCATAGACATTATATGTATGGCTATGCTCATGGTAATGACTTCCCTCTAACAGATAATGTACGCATCCTCGCCTCTTCACCACATGTGAACATATCCCAAAACGGCCAAGTCAATAGGACTAGCTACGCCCGATTTCTGAAACCCATTCCTACACTTATTAATGAGCAGTATACCAAAATATTTTCAACATTAATTGACATTGGTGCTATAAGAGAAATACTACGCTTACATTATGTGACACAATAGGGAGTTTTTGCAACTACAACACATCTCGATACGTTAACATATCTCACAATTTTTGAGGCACTTAACAGACTGCCAGTTCAAGACTAATGAAAAACAAACATCTATTCATGGATATTATGGGTACAGTATTGTACCTCTATAATGACACAATTTTGGCTATGGTCATTACGCAGAGATGAGAGATACGTTGCGGTTGCGTAACGGGATGTGTTGGACTCGATAAAAATCCCTATTTGGGGTTGGTAAAACGCCTTGTTTTCTTTTCTTTCTTTTTTAATTGAACAAAACATCTCCACAAATATCTTCTTTGTTAAAACAGGTGTGACACCTACCTGCCCAGGTGTGGTATTAACCCCTCCAGGTAGGTCCTCCAGTGAGCCGACAGGTAAGGGATCCAATAGCCCAGGTGGGCAGGTATGGTATCCTGGGGGATCCAACAGGTAATGATCCAACAGGTAGTGAACAGCAGGGGGGTATTGGTCCCCAAAAGTAGTGGATTCACAGGGCAATGATTAAACTGCAACAGGTGAGGTCAGTCCCCGACCTATAGACCTTTTTCAATAGAGTGGCGCCCTGCTAGCGGACAGACCTGAACAAAACGGTTTGGGTATGGTTTCCTATGGGACCAGGCTCAAACCGTTGGGAACAAAGCGTCTATGGGAGGGTTCACTGCGCAGGTTCGTGGGAAAGGTATATAAACCTTTTCAATGGTGTGGTGGCGCCCCTCACGCGGATTTTTTCAGAACCAATGTATTGGGTTGTGGTTTCCTATGGAACCGGTCCTCAGGTGTTGGGTGCAACGCGTCTATGGGAGGGCCCACTGCGCAAACTCGCGAAAAAGGTGTATACTGCTCCAGGCAGGTGAGGCAATGATCCGGCAGGCAGTGGGGACGGATCCAGCAGGTATGTAGGCCCCAGTGGCGCCAGGTAAATCCAGGTAAATCCAGGTGGTGGCCGCCAACGGTCCGATACACCTTTACAGGTATACAACTCACCTGTGAAAAGAACACTCTGACAAGAAGTCAGACAGCTCCACTACAAGTCTGAGTCTGGTGACTGGAGGACATGGCTAACGCCTTCCCGGTGGCACTAAGGCCGTCCTGTGTAGGTGTGTGTGGGTAGGTCCTGTGATATAATAAGTTAACGGACAGAGCTGTGGCTGGCTGCTGGCTGCCCTTGTTTCCTGTAGGTAAACTTACTCCTGAGTCTCGGCCTGTGACTGGCAGTGGAGTGTTGTGTGCTGTGTTGGCCTGTGTTGGCTGGCCTCTCTCCCCCCGTCTCTGCTCCTTCTCCTCTCGTCAACCCGGCTCTCGTCGGCGCTGAGCTGGACTCCCCCTCCCCCTCCCATCCCTCCTCCTGCCCCCCTCCCGCCTCCCCTCCACGGGCCGCTGGCGACGGGAGAGGTGGGGGGCACTTCTTTTAAAGTCATCAATTCTCCCTACCAAGGATATCTGGGGGGCCATTCCATAGAAATTTCGTGATAATCGTGTTTAAGATACGATATGATACCAAGAAATGTAATTGCTGTATGGATTTTTTTAATCTAACTTGATATACACACATTCCTGTACGCACAATTATATACTTTATATTATTAGGTAGCTTCATCAAAAATTATTTTAAGATATAAAAATACACAAATATATGTATGTGTGTGTAGCACAGTTGGTCAATAAAAGATTAAACAATAACTGGGGTGCCAATTTTGTCCCTTGGGTCTGGGGTGGGGGCAATTGCCCCTTTTGCCCCCTCCCCCCTTGGAGATCCGCCACTGTTACGGCAGAAGCCTACTCTTAAAGCAATGCAATATCAAAACTATTGAAATACATTCTATGGCTAGAACTTAGGTCCATAGTAGAATATGGGTCCTGAAAAATAGCTGAACCTTCATGAAATACATTCAAACTTCTCCCTGTTCAATATTGGTGACCCACCAAAATAGGTTTGTTTACAAACATTGCTGCCTAAAAGCAGAAAAATCATGGGTTATCTAGAATTCAAGTGAAGTTATAGTTAAATTTCATGCTTCATACTATACCAAAAACTAAAGATGGACTCATGCATTGTATTTTTGTAGCTATTTGAACTTGAAGAATTATGTCAAATTTTGACAGAACATTGCTTTTGGCCCCCTTTAACATGATCACGGTTCTTTCATTTTCAGTTTTTCAGACCAAAGTGCCCCCCTCATGTTAATGTGCACTGGGCCGTGACCGTTCCGCCACGCCGCCTACCGGCAAACAGAGGAGTTAAAAAAAGGGGACCCGCCTCCCAGCTTGTCACCGGCGTCGTCTCTTTTAAGTCCCAAGACACTAGACTCCACTGAAGAACCAGCGAAAGAAACTTGATTGGGAGGGGTGGGGGGGTGGGGGGGGGGGGGGGGTCGCGGAGTGGGGGAGGGGGGGGGGGGGATTGGTGACCACGTTATTTCCCGTTTATAAACTGGAGCGGTGTGTATTTTTACCACGTTATTTCCCGCTTATAGAAGGGAGCGGTGAGTATTTATAGCCTCTGTATGTACGTGTGCTATCGGGATTACCTCTAGAGGTCAAAAACCAATAACGCTCATTACAAAATCGCAAAGATCATTTGGACAATTTGATACGATACCCCAAAAAAAGTTTTTCACCAACTTGACAATTTTTTTTAGATTATATCTTTGATCAAACTTCATTTATACAGGTTCATATCTTCAGCTCAAACAAAACGTTTCACATTCTTTTCTTTGTGAAACAAATGTATTTTTGAGGTCGCGATATCATCCAAATATTGTCACAATATTATCGCAGAGCATTAGCGATAATTTTAGGAGTATCGTGAAAGTTTGACAAATAGATTTTCACGAGAATGTTTATGGTTGGAATCCCTGGCTTTCCTGGGAATAACACTGACTGGGTTGGATCCAAAGGGCCAATCAAAGGATCACCTTCCCTCCCCCTCCCCTCCCCCCTCCCTTCCAGGTCATTAAAAAACTAAGATTATAGAGCTATTGACGGAAAGAGGGTCTAGAACTTTCATTGTAAATAGACTGGAAACTGTATCATTTTGATGCATTTTCATGAAGCAATGGACAAAACATAATAATCCAATACCGTCCCACCAATAATAGAATTATAGTATTATGTTTCTGTATTTCTTATTTATCACATGAGGTTTTTGAAACCAACTGATATTTTACATTAAATCACTTCCGACAGCTTATTCTGAACCTCCTCCCAACCCCTCCCAACCTGTTGCTGCTCCCCCATGCAAAGGAGGCCGTGTTTTTTGGTGGCACTGTTTCATCAGTTTAGGGGGGCTACACCTACACATGAGCTGCAAAATCACTGTGATATGAGGATATCACAGAAAATTTCACACACAGGGATGATATAATGTTTTTGGAATTGGCATTTTTGAGTACTTCATCCATGTAGGCCTATAACCACACATTTTATCTTTAACATATATGACTGCACTGTGACATCGGGGGGGGGGGGGCACTCAGTGTATGGGGGTAGGTACCAACTGCGATACTACTTTTTGGGGATTCGACAGCCCCCAGAAAAAACTGGGATACTCTGACAGCCCCCCCTTTTTTCAGCATCCCTCATGGACAGCCCCTGCAAATAAGCATTAACCTACACATTTCTTGGTCACAATCCATTTCCAGAAGGTGATGTCATTATGAAGGAATTTGACAACCTACAATTGACTATTAATTTAGTGTTAGATATAATCTATTAGGTGGTTTGATGATTTGACAGCTTGACAGCTCCCTTTTCTTTTTTTCTTCTTCTTTTTTTAAAGCAAAATTGGCTATCGACAGCTACCGCCCCTTGATGGTCCAACCGCAGTTGGTACCCATTTCCAGACCAAGTACCCCCCCCCTCCCCAGGTGTAAAACGCCCTTTACTATTAAGGTAGCAGCCCGAGGGGGTCCCTTCCACCTACTCCAGGTAGTAGTATGACTCACATCTATACTCGACCCATAATGACTGATCTACGAGGCCCGTTATTATAAAGCCCGCTATACGCCAGTTCCTGGTTCGCTAAGCTGATGACACAACAAAGCTACATAAGGAGATTATTGCCACAGGTTCTATAAGTGAAACATGCAGATTTAATCGGATACATAATGAGAATTAAGCTACAAATACATATCTAAGCTACAAATAATTGGTAATAATTAGGCTATATTACAATATCAAACACGTTAATAGATTCATTAGGCAGCTTGAATTCATGCTACTCTGTTTATGCATTTGGCTGCACATGTTCGGGGCTTATTCACATACATTCAAACTTACATAATTATTAAGCTAACACATAAATATGTACATCACTAACAACACCATATTTATCTGAAAAGCGTTAATATAACGAGATAGTCTTGCTCAAGAAAACAGGGAAAAAATTCTATAAAGGTAATGTTTTTGTAACTTTTTTTGTTTTGCCCCCATTCTATCTTGTTTCGTTTTATACGTTTTCACTTCTTTCCTTTTTTTATTTGCCAGTTGGCCGTTGACAAAGACGCAAGAGGAAATGGTCCAATATATTCCGCGGCTGTCATTTCAATACTTTTTTTTGTCAGGAAGTTTTCATTGAAATGGGAGACGGGGTAGGTGGAGTAGGAACGATGAGCCCTATGTGGCTGGGGGGGGGGTGGGGGGGGGTGAGTGGGAACTGCGACCGGGGGGGGGGGGGGGGTTACCCATTACCAAACGAGGGGCGGATACATGTTTTTACTTGACTGTTAAGTGAACCTTCATTCAACATTGTACTGTGGGAGCATATGCATATATTTATAGATATATGTGTGTGATTATTCATATACTTATTAATAAGTCTTATAAGCGTCCAGGAATTGAGATATGGTTCTGTTTTTGTTTTAGGTTACTAAACAGACATCTGGACTGCCACCTGGAGCACAACTGCATTGTTTTGGTTACCTTGATACAAAACTTACACAGTTATACCTGTTTGTTGGTGAATTAGAAAAATCGTTGCTTAGGACAGACACCTATCAGCTGCTTGCATCAGGCCACCCATGTGTTTTTGTCTAGTTTATTTCACTATGTATGCTTCAGTTATATAATACACATACATACATACATACATACATACATACATACATACATACATACAAACATACATACATGCATATATATACATACATACATACATACATACACATGAATATACATACATACATACATACATACATACATACACACACACACGAATACATACATACACACATGAATAAATACATACATACATACACACAGATATATATGGAATTGTGAAATCTTCTAGTGGAAGGGTAGACTTGGGTATGTTTATCTAGTAGGTAAAGGATAAACCTTGGCTTCAAATACACCGGAAAGTACATTTGATTCAAGATTTTATTCAGAAGTTATCAAACCCTTGGTAATCTTACTATTTTGCTCAAATTAAGGAAAGCCTCGTGTCATGATATTATATATTGTATGGTGAGACCTTGTTAGTGGAACTCTTCTATGCTGGAGTTAGGAATAAATCAGATTGACAAGATGGCTTCTACTACCTAGTTAGAGTTCATGTTTCTCTCAGTTAGATCCAAGGATTACTTGTGTAAATGATCACATATGACATGGTGTCAGAAGTGGGATCTGCATGAAGATCTCAGGCATCTGGAGAACATTGATTTTGCTCCTGAAACGCTGGATTTACTGAGAAATTTGGTTTGGAACAGGACTTTGTGAGTACAATCTAGTGAAGAGTGGGACTCCTTGCAAGACAGTTTGTGAACCCCTCTACTGTCAGTTCTTCCTCCCTGTGGTTTGACTTGCCATAGGTGAGCTGGGGTGAAGAGCTGTCTGACCTACTTAGGACTGCTTCCCTTGCACCACTTCTGCTGCTGCTAGGACTGGTTCCAGCTACTGTGTGTTTACTGTGACTGCTCCTAGGCTTGAAAATGCCTAAGTTCAACCCTCCTGAGAGTTTCTCATTCGACAAGCCCAGTGAGTGGCCCGAGTGGAAACAGAGATTTCTCAGGTTCAGGACTGCTACTAAACTGGACCGTGAGCCCCCTGCTGTCCAGGTGAGCTCTTTGATCTACGCGATGGGACGTGAAGCAGAGAAGATCTACAGCAGCTTCCAGCTGAACACGGTTGCCCCACAGGCAGCCGGTGACAACGCTCCTCCACCTGTTGCAGACGCAGACAACTTCGACATTGTGCTTCAACGGTTCCAGGGATACTTCATTCCCAAACGCAATGTCATTCATGAACGTGCTAAATTTCACCTGCGCGTTCAGCAGCCGGGTGAGAGCGTCGAGAGCTTCTACAGGTCCCTCATGGAGATGTCCGAGACCTGTGACTTCGCCAACGAACATGAGGAAATAAGAGACAGACTCGTCATAGGAATCTTGGACAAGGAACTTTCCCTCGAATTACAGTTAAAGGCTGACTTGACACTCGAGAACTGTGTTCAACGCGTTAAGAACTCCGAGATGGTCAAGAAACAAAATGAACAGTCTACAGAGAAAAGTGTTGGTTATGTGTCGCGTGGAGGTAAGCGCGGTGGTTCTCAGCGCGGTGGTTTTCAGAGAGGTGGTAGATCGCCTCCAGGTAAACGTTGTAACAATTGTAATTTATTGCTTGATCACCGCCATGTAGAGTGTCCTGCAAAAGACCAAACATGTCACATTTGTAAAAGTAAAGGTCACTACGGTCGTTGTTGCAAATCCCAGCAGAGGGATCAGTCAGGTTCTAGCCAGAAAGGGAGTAGTTCTAGTTCAGGTAGAGGTTACAGGGGTGGTTACAGAGGCAGGTATAGAGATTCTCAACAGGGTGGCTATGGTCGTAGAAATCTAAGTGAGGTTTCAGAAGAATTTCCTGAGTCAGATGAGAGCTATTTCCTGGGTTCCATTTTTTGTGAAGAGCCAGTTGAAGAAGATCACGTAGAGTCTATCGATTGTGATGTTCCTGATGAGACAGAATGGTATATTGATCTGGATGTGAATGGGGATGTGATTAACTTCAAAATTGATAGCGGTGCAGATGTCACCATCATTTCGGAAGAAGTTTACCGTAAGTTGCCAAACAAGCCAAGATTGAAGAAAAGTACTGTAGTGCTAAATAGCCCCGGAGGAAAACTCAGTAGTTTGGGAGAGTTTGTGGCTCGTACCAAATACAAAGGTAAAATGTATCACTATCTTGTTCAAGTGGTTCAGGGAACAACCACTTGCCTGTTAGGCAGAGGGCCATGCGTTCGTCTAGGTTTGATCTCGCGAATTCTTGCAGTAGAGTCAAAAGCCCTGGGTAGTTCTAAGGTTGTTCCTGAGCCAGGGGTAGGTACACTGAAGGGTGATCCGGTTAAGATCCTTCTCAAGGATAACGCACAGCCGTATAGCGTAGCGACAGCGCGTCGTGTTCCCATACCACTTCTACCAAAGGTCAAAGCCGAGTTAGAACGCATGCAACGTGAAGGTGTTATCAGTAGCGTATCCGAGGCTACTGAATGGTGTGCTCCCATGGTCCCAGTTATAAAGAAGTCAGGGGATATTAGAATTTGTGTAGATCTAAAGCGCTTAAATGAGTCAATTGTTCGACCGAAGTACATCATCCCTACAAAAGAAGACATTCTTGGTAAGCTCTCTGGTGGCGTTGTATTCAGAAGTCTTGATGCTGCTAGTGGGTTTTGGCAGATTCCTTTGGACAGTGAGTGTGTGAAGTTGACAACTTTCATCACACCTTTTGGGAGATACTGCTTCAACCGTCTTCCTTTTGGCATCACATCGGCACCTGAAATCTTCCAGTACAAAATGAATGAACTTCTGAAAGGACTCGAAGGTGTTGTTGTGTACATGGATGATATCCTTGTGTTTGGTTCATCCATGGAAGAGCATGACTTGCGTTTATCCAAGGTTTTGGACGTGCTCAAGTCAAAGGGACTGAAACTGAACAATGCCAAGTGTAATTACCGACAGACTGAACTCCAGTTCCTGGGACAAACCATCAGCAAGGAAGGTGTCAGTGTGGCAAAGGACAAAGTGACTGCAATACAAAACCTGGCATCACCGACAAATGTCACTGAGTTGAAAAGAGCATTAGGCATGATCAACTATCTGGGTTCCCACCTAGAACACTTGTCAACTGTGTTAAGGCCAATGAATGATTTGTTGAAAAGTAGTGTAGCTTGGTGTTGGGGACCAGAACAGGAAAAAGCTTTTGTAAGGGTCAAAGACATGATTTCTAAAGCACCTGTACTAGCCTTTTTTGATCCAGACAAACCTACTGTAGTTGCTGCTGATGCTAGCAGTTACGGGTTAGGAGGTGTATTGTTGCAATACCATGGTAAAGACTTGCGACCAGTTGCGTATGCATCCCGTACCTTATCCCCGGCCGAACAGGGTTATGCCCAAATTGAGAAAGAGTGTTTGGCAGGTGTGTGGTCTTGTGAAAAATTTGACAAGTATCTTCGAGGTTCAAAATTCAAGTTACTAACTGACCACAAACCACTCGTTCCCTTAATCAACAAACGCGATCTAGACAAAGTTCCTATTCGATGTCAGCGACTGCTAATTCGTCTTATGCGTTACAACCCCGAAGCCGTGTATGTTCCAGGTAAACAGCTAGTTGTGGCTGATACACTCTCGCGATCGCCACTACCTGGTGAGTTTTCTGAGCTTGAAGGTGATGTGGCTGCCCATGTTGCTGCTGTTGAGCAGGGTTGGCCATTAACCAGCCAGAGACTATCTGTTATCCGAGAGGCGACCGAAGCTGACGAAGAGCTTAGCGTAGTGTTCAAGTACACGAACACAGGTTGGCCTGCTCATGTGAGTTCTGTGGCTCCGATAGCCCAACCGTATTACCATGCGAGAGGTCACCTGAGTGTCCATGATGGGTTACTAACCTATGATGACCGCGTGGTCATCCCGCATAGCATGAGAGCCGATATCCTTCGTAGGCTTCATGATGGACACCAGGGCCTGACAAAATGTCGCGAAAGAGCGCGCCAGTCTGTATGGTGGCCAGCAATAGGTGAGGCCATAGTACAGATTGTGCAACAGTGTTCCCATTGTCAAAAGTACAAAGCTACAGCACAGAAAGAGCCATTGGTTCCTACTGTGTTACCGAATAGACCTTGGCAAATGTTAGGGGTAGATCTACTTGACTTCAACAGCCAACAGTACATGGTTGTTGTAGATTACTACTCTAGGTACATCGAGCTTGTCTATTTGTCTAGTACTAATACACATGCCGTTACCGCGAAGCTGAAATGTATTTTCGCACGCTTTGGTATACCTGACCTGTTGGTATCAGACAATGGTCCACAGTTCAGCTCTAGAGAGTTTAGTCAGTTTGCAAACTCTTTAGGTTTCCGGCATCAGACGTCTAGTCCGTACTATCCACAGGCTAATGGACAGTCTGAGAGGGCTGTTCAGGTAGCCAAAAGTGTCTTGCGACAACCCGATCCCATGTTAGCACTTCTTGCGTATCGGTCGACTCCGCACTCGTCCACTGGGTTTAGCCCAGCTCAACTTCTTATGGGTAGAAACTTACAGGCTACTCTACCTGTGTTACCGAGTGTGTTAGAGCCTAAGTGGCCGAGTCCTGATGTGATTTCTGAAAATGACAGAGTGGCTAAGCAATCTCATGCACGGTTTTTCAATCAGAAGCATGGCATTAAGCCTCTTACTACCTTGGATAGGGGAGAAAGTGTGAGAGTGAAAACCGATGCACAGAAGGTTTGGGGTGATCCTGGAGTGGTTGTGAGGACAGACACTCCGAGGTCATATGTTGTACAGTCACCAGATGGTTCTGTTGTAAGACGGAATCGTCGTCATTTGCAGAAAATTCCTGTACCATCAAATGAGACCAATGTTATCCCAGATGTGGTAACCGAGCCCCAAGTTCCATATAGTCCGAAAGTGGCTCAGAGCCCAAAGGTTGTTTCTTCACCAAGACCAAATGGCTCAACTGTTACCAGGTCTGGACGTGTGAGTAGACCAGCTAAAAGACTGGATCTCTGAACCATTTATGTGTCTAACTAATAAGTAACTTTATGGAAGTTTAAATCAGAGAAAACTTTGTGTCATCCTAGAATAACAGAAAAACAGAATCTCCTTATCTAAAAGTACTGTATAGTTATGTAACTGGTAGAAAAGAGTTTTATAGGGTTTTCTCTTTAAGGAGGGAGATGTCATGATATTATATATTGTATGGTGAGACCTTGTTAGTGGAACTCTTCTATGCTGGAGTTAGGAATAAATCAGATTGACAAGATGGCTTCTACTACCTAGTTAGAGTTCATGTTTCTCTCAGTTAGATCCAAGGATTACTTGTGTAAATGATCACATATGACACCTCGGACAAAGGAGCCGGACCACAATCCCACTCGGCCGACCACTTGTGGTGGCACACTTCCGGTTAGGCGTATCACATGGTCTTTACGGGGGAATTCTGGGAGTAGGGTTCCCTTTGTTTTGGTGAACTTTAACCAAACACACATATTTACTGAGCTCACACATTATGTGGACAGTCAGTACCTAGACATACGTTAGACGGAGGGGGATAGAGGGGATTTACACAAAGTCTACAATTGGATGGCGCTAGACCCCTAAATTCGACAGGGTGACATGGCCATTATAGGCACTAGTGACATGGGACATTACTTTTTCTTTAATTCGACCGCACCACAGAACCTTTTCTTAAATTTGACAAGGCAGCAGAGCCGTTTTTTGTTTTTTCAAATTTGACATGTGACATTAGGACCCGCCAATCAAGGGCCCCAGTAGGGCACCAGTTGGAGGGGTCCCGATGTCGTGCATTATTTTTTTTTAATGGCAATGTCGCTTGTCTCTGTCTCTTATTTTTCTCAATGTTGCATGTTAAATTTAAGAAATATTCATGTCACATGTCACAATGGTTTTAAAGCTCCCTGTTGTATTGTTCAGGCTCCATGTCGCATGTAAAATTTAAGAAAAGGCTGTGTCACGCTTTCAATTTTAGTGGTCCGGACCCATACATACATTATACGGTAGAGGATAGTCCCCTGGGAGAATTTCAGGGCAGTGGGGACGGTTATAATCTTTGGGATTGAACACAAAAGGGATTATGTATATGATATCAGATTTTTGCACTTTTATCTCAGTTTTGTTTAAGGATACCTTACCTTTCTGACCGATGTGTTACTATGAGCGTATATATGCCATAGGCTACAGAGGTTTCACTGAAAACACAAAGTCATCACAGAGCCACTTTAAAGTTGTCAGAGGGTTGTCATAGGTGACTTTTGGGTTGTCATAGGTGACTTTGCAGAGCAGGGCCCTTTTCAGCCAATTGATGCTGTGTGATGACCTTGTGACAATCCTATGACAATTCGGGGGTGGTCAGAGGGTTGTCATTGTGAATTTTGAGGCTGGATAACAACCCAAAGGTTGTCATTTTCTCCTGACTACTTTGGGCCAAAAAGGTCATCAGAGAAGCAAAAATGAAAATTGGGTTGTCATAGGGTTGTTACAGAAGAAAATGAGAAGTCAAAAGTCATGCTTGACAACCCTAGTGTTGTAAGTGAATGGTGCCTAAAGTGACGGCCGGGTTACAAAATATTTCCAATGTTAAAATTTCCCTTCAGTTTGTTTCGTCACCGTTGTTGATATTTTCAACGAGAAATATTTAATGAGAATTCAATGGTGACAATATTCAGGGACGGATTTAGGCCCCCGCCCCTCCTCACCCTTAATTATTGGCAAATTCAGATCTGTTTTTATTTAAAGGAAAGCTTGCACATAAATTCATGAAGTGCTATTTTTTTATGTAAATAACTAGACTTAAGTATTCTAAAAAATATTTCAAAAGTGAAAACTTGAAAAATATTGAGGTATTAGGGACTTATTCAGGAAAGGAACTTAATTTTCGGAATTCCCTGAATTCTGGGCTGCTCAGCACCCCAATGCTACGTCACAGCTATGGGAATCTCTTCTAAACTTATTTTGGAATTTCATGATTTATGAATGATTTTAGATGAATATATATTTTAATTTATTATGAGTTTCATTGCATCAAATATATATACTTTGGGTTAGAGAGCATGACTCTTATTAGAACTTCTACAGGGATGGGGATTCCTTTCTAAATGCAGATGGGATTCCCCAAGAACTCCCATTGCTACGTCATAAATTGGGGGATTTCCCCTAAAAATGTGATAAAATACAATTTTTTAATGTCCCATAGCTGTGTGTAAACTAAATATTTTCGTTCAATTTTGCTAACATTGATAGTGTATGTTGTTAATAACATGCTAAATTGAATTCATTGAAAAATAACTATTCTGCAGTTATGTGCAAGCTTTCCTTTAAGCCATGTTTGCCTTGATCCCTGCGTCCCTGCTGATGACGTCACGCCGACGTCTGTTTACCCCCCTTCTCCTCCTCATTGATCCTTGTGACAACAACACCCTATCCACATCCGGGCACCTTCAGGTAACCATGGTGACGTCACCAATATTGTGTTCCCCCTACCAGGGAAAGGAGGAATTAAAGCGGCCAGCTGCCATGTAACCATGGTAATGGTACTGCGCTGGGAGATCGTTCAGGTGGAGTATGGATGTTCACTCTGAATGTGGTGGGAGAGTGATTAATTCATAATGATAATGGATCTGACAGGTGATATATCAACACCATTCAGCCAGGTTCTTTGTTCTCAGAAACATAATCAATCAAGTCAAAGTTACCTTTCCTATTTCATAACATTTTCCTTTGAGATTTGACTGGAAATGGTCTACCTAGATGGATGATTCACGTATTTGTTTGCTACATGTTTTTTACCCGTTGTTTAATGTGTGTATACAGGGCACACCTGTATCCCAGAAGGACAGTCCCCAGCCAGCTTGCAACGTAACAGAAACATTCTGCGACCATACTTTTTTTAGACAGTTTGTTACTTACTAAGATGGCACATAACAATTACACTATTGATGGTGAGGATGAAACCTCACCAAATCAGAATCTTATCATAACATTATTTTTTTGGTGAGGTTAGGATGAAACTAAGACAGAATGTTATAAGAACATGTTGTTTAGGTTGAGGGACATAACCAGAACGTTGTTATAACATCACAGTGCAACATCACAGCAGTGCGTTGTAGGAACATTATCGGGAGCCATCAAAATAACTTAACAAGAACCGATACAACTGCAACGTTAACAACGTCACACCTCCAACTGGAAAGGTACCAACTGCGAAACTACAACCCCGCTTTTTTGTGATGGGCATGACCTGACAGCCCTCTCTTTTCAGAATATCTCATGGATAGCCCCTCCTAAAAATACATCTATTGACTAATTCCTCAGTCCCAATCTGATTTCAGAATGCGATGACTAGTTTTAGAGGCAATATAAAGAATTGAAGCATATACTTTTGACTGTTATAGTCTAACATAACATCAGAGGTGATCTGTTATTGACTGCCCTACCTATTTCCAGACCGAGTACCCCGCCCCCCCCCCCGCCCCCTACTCCCAGGACCTGTAGCTCTGGGACAGGTGTTGTGCATTCACCTCAGCAGTGTGTGTGATAAAGGTGGGGGGAGGAGGGGGGTGCAGTATGGAGTTTTAGCATATCTGACAGTATAGAGAATAGGGAGTTTCAGATCCTCCAAGGTTGAAACATGTCCACCAAATGCTAAAGTAAAGCCAGGGGCGGATCCAGAGCCAGTCATTTAGGGGCACCCCCTCCCCCTTTAAAAAGTGAAAATAAATTACCCAAGTTTTGCACAGATCAACGAATGTAGATTATTCGTAAAAGTTTCAACTTGGTCTAGGGGGGGGGGGGGGCAACCGCCCCTTTTGCCCCCCCCCCCCCCCCCCCCCCGGATGCGCCACTGAAAGTTGTGTTAAATTACCATCACCATTAGACTGTCATGCGATAAACCCCTCAATTAACCTTGACTTGACCTTGGCCTCCACCTGCCCCCGCCCCTTTGTTTGTATGTTAATGACCTCCCGACACTCGGCCTTTTATCTTGTGTCCCCATTGTGTGCATCACGCACCTCCACCTATTTCCTGATTGAGTCACGTGACTTTCCTATATACTAACATGTTGCATATTTCATGAAAACATGAGTTCTGATTGTTCTTTGTGATTGATAGGGAAATACATTTGATGGCTGAGTTCTAATGTGCTTCCACAAAAGGGTAGATCCACACATGCTTCGTAATTCACATATTAATTTTTGAGATAACAAAAATGTACGATCAGAAAGGTAATTCCCTGTTCGCTGACTCTGCTATCTTTAAGTATATTGAACAGCGTGCATCACTATTTAACACCATAATTATGCAAATCATCAGGCGTACTTTGGGCTTGTTGTTGCCCTGAGAATAATCCCTTTTGGTTCAACTTGCTTTACTATACAGATATATTGAATATGACCGTTAATATCCAAACCTGGGGTAATGAATGAAAAGTAGGAAACTAAGAGGGGTCCAGGATCTAAAAAAAAGGGTTAAATCTGGCTTTTGGTAATATTGAATAATATACTTCTATACAATGTTTTGGGTGAAGTTACTGGCAAGAAAGAATCCTGAAAATATGATAATGTTGTATTTGTCCTCTTCTGCATGTTTAAGATTGTCTGTATCTAAATCTACCATGATTATTTTTATAGATAAAATAAATACTTTTACTTTGTAAGCACTTCTCTTCTGTAGGCTCATGAAATGGTTCTACTTTCGACGTATGCCCCCAATACAAAATGCTCCCAATTACACCATCAGGGGTGGACCACAACACAGCGACAGGGGTATTTCTTAAATTTGCGCCGGGGAGGCATAGAGTTTATGTCGGATGATAACTCGAATTGCTGACCGGCGTGTTATAAAGGGTTGCTAGATAGTAGAGTACTGTAAAGGTACTCCCCGCTGAATACTAGATTCTCACGGTAACCTTGGACAACTTATGTAAAGGAAGAGCCACACGTTCAAATACAGTTTCAAACCTTTATTTCTGACAAGCGTACAATAGATGAAGTGTTCCGTACAAATACCATACAGTGCTGGTGAGTGGTACCAAAGTGACAATAATAACGCCCCTCTGAGCGCCTACCTCTATACTCCAATCAGAGTCCGTGCCAACCGCTGATCCGGCGCTGGGCCTAAGTCCTCCAGGCCTGCTGTAGTCTCTAGTCTGGTGGTCTGGCAGAGTGGCTGGGCCAGGTAGAGTAGAGTATCCAGTGAGGTAGTCCAGGGGTATGCCTTTCAGAGGGGGCTCCAGGAGAGTGTGTCCCTACAGTGGCAGGGATCCCCTTTATACAGATCCTCTCCTCCTGGGAGGAGGGGGCCTGCATGATGTCATGGGCTATATTTAGCAGGTGATATCACCATCCAGTCTCCTGATTGGTCGACTGATGGGGAGGGGTTGTTTGTGCAGGCCAGAGAGGAAGAGGGGGAGTTGTGCACGGATTGCATCATCTCCCTGAGTGGGGAGGGGTGGTTTGTGGAGGCCTCTGATTGGCGGGTGGCAGCTCCAGAGGGTGGGGTGGCAGGTGCATGGGGGCGAAGCCCAAGCATACCCATGGTTATACTCAGTCACTGTCTGGCAGCCGTACGGTTCACAACAGGTGGTGCTTATATACTACCTTACACTAACATGGTTATACATAGGTATATGGGAGGTTGTGTCTGCAAAAGTAGGGTTCTAGGCATTATGTGTTTGGGACTGGTTGCAGTCCCGACACACTCGCCCCCGGTCAGTTTCAAAAATGGACACCAGATGGCTATTTTTGCCGTGTTTTGTACCTGGGTGATCCACCCTTTTGCACACTTTGGAGACACAATTCCCTTACAATTAGTTACATAGTATCATTTCTATGCGATATGACGCAATACTACGGGTTAGATTTAATGTAAGAACAGTATTATAATTGACCCTTTTGTTATAACAATCTTTTGGGCCTGTTCTTGATGAGAACGTTACACACTTGTTGACGGCACAAGAGATAATGTACGCAGCGTGTTACATAAAATTCAAACTACTTGAAATCCTACTTAAACCTCTAAGTCTATAGAGTAAATATAAAGTCAGATGCCTGACTATCTTCTAAAGGAAAACTAAATAGTATACTAAGACCTTTGTCGGACGACAGAAATACTACATGTTAGATTTGAGCTACTTTCTAATGTTAATCCAACAATTCTAAGTTTGAGTATAACTTCTACGCTTCTATAGTTCTCTAGGCAGCTTGATGGGTATCCATGTGTATAACATGTGGCAGTGGTTGCCCATGGCAGGCAATATTAGCGGACCTATCCGGTGAGAACATTGCGTCTTTTTGAGCTTCAATTTTGGTTATCATATCAGTTTTCAATGGTATATTTGATAAATGAAATCACAATGTCTCTCTACTTCGGCCTTGTCTCTGAGCCATATTGCTGCTGCATATGTTAGGAGCAAGAGCTCTGTAAGCTGTTGCCCCTGGGCATGTAATGATATACCTTCCTGTACATGAATCTATCTCGTTTCAATGAGTTCTATTTAACGCGAATTATCCATTGAAATAGTGACAGCTTCTGGTAGATTTGCTATAATTGGTACATGGAATTCACAGTCATTAGTGCATATAAGTGGTGAACCTATGTGGTTTACAGTATACAGTTTGTAGACATCCTCATTCTGGGCCGAAGGGACCTTAATGGTAACAATGACGTGGTCTTTTTGGACAGCGTAAATAGGTCGGCTTTGGCTGTAGTACAAGAGTGGTTGCGGATGTTTAACTGAGAGTTCATGAATGTTTTCGTAGACGATCCGCTTGATTTTAAAGATGCCCTCCATGAGCGTCTCAAGGGTTATAAGGTGGGGTGAGAGGCGTCCGTTGAGTAATTGGATAACGCCTGACTCAAAGTCTGTCACTCTTGAGTTAATGTTCTGTAGTAGGGAAGTATCCTTTTGTATGATTGCTATAAGTTCGGTATTGAGCCTTGCTAGTGTGTACAAGGCATGAAATCAAGTGTCATTGTTCATAGGTAGTTCCATAATGTCCTGAAGTTTTCCTGGACTTCTTTGTTGGCTTGAGAGTCATATGATGCTCCATTGACCAACTTCTGTAGTTTAGTTGTCCTCATGAAGGCGTTAATTGTTCTTGCGTTGGCGTTCTCGATGGTGGTGTTAGACCTCAGCTTCTGTGTATGGTCGTTGAGGGCATCCCTTCTTAGGATGTCCACGGTACCAGTGGTTAAATGGCACTCTCATGTTGCAGAGATGCTGAGTTGCAGTGCAGATGATGGTAGAGGTCTTCGCGTTGTTCGGGATGTTGTCTGGCGCGTGTTGATGTAACTGCCGCTGGCCTGTGCATTTTGTTTCGCACAAGTGGCGTGTCAACATCAACTCGCAGCTTCCTTCCCGGTTGTGGTGGTGGGGGTGGAGCAGTCCATGACAGACTGTGTAGAGGCATGGGTGGTGGTAGTGGTAGCGTCAACACAGGCAACATATCTCGGGTGTTGCAAGGTGGTGTGCTATGCGCGGTGCGATGTGGTTGCTCGTGGTAGTTTGTCTAGGAGGATAACCGCCTAGAATTTATCACGTCTGATGCCCTCTTTGATTTCTTCCGTGGTGTGGCATCGTGCCTATTCTTCTTGTCGTGATGGTACGTGTCGGAGGTGTTGCTTTCTGTCTTGCGACTGCATGCGATGTGGACCGTTTTCTTCAGCGTAGTCCGGAAGATCGTCCAATTCCTCCTGCTGATAGGCTGGCCGGAGGACATGTTGCAATGTTACACCAAAATCAGGCAGTATGAACACAGTCTGTGTAGGAGAAGAAAGGAGGCACCAAGGGATTGCCACTTAATGCCGGTAACCACTGACCAATTAATGAGTTGCTTCTGTAAACAGCTGTTTGTGATGTCAGAGATAACAGGTGGTCTTCATGTGTGTGAGGTGGTGATGGGCTGAGCACGTGGAAGAGGTTAGTGGGGGGAGGGTTGGATGTGGAATGGGTTTTGGGTTTCTGCGATGAGGAATGTGGGTCATTTGTGGAGGAGGGTGTGGCGGAGCTCTTTGATCTAGCTGAGCTGGTTCTCGGTGATTACTTTGTAGGGCGGTCAGGGGCAAACGTCGGCACCCGCGATTCAATGAATCCTACCCAGGTTAATATATTATCATATGGTTTCCAATTGTTGGGCCTTTTAATGTGGCAGTGTGTGCCCCCAGAGTCACTTGTTGTGGGCTTTATCTTTGTGCCCGTTGATGAGTACATTGTCTGGTTATCAGAGCTGATCAGGAACTGATGTCCGTAATGTCACTCGCTACCCTTCATTGAGTCTTAGTTCGTTATAAGTTTAGTGTGCCTAACGGATAGGGCTTTTATGGCCATAGTCCTCAGAACCTAGTAATTAGCAGGCGGGCATATTCTGGAGGGGGAACCTGCAATTTATGTGTTATCAATTGATGCCCATTTTGGCAGGGGGTTCATTCCTGTCTGCCTCCTAGTATTGACTGCTCAACCGACACTTAAGTCTGCTTTAAGGTGAGTCTTATGTCTAGCAGTGAGGTTGCTGCTGTAAGGGTAGTAATGTAAATTGACTCGTGATTAAGCGGCAAACTCTTTGTGAGTTAATGATGCTGTGTTGTTCTTTTAGGCAGCCAACTTTGACGTCATTGCTAGGGGTGCCGCGGGCATCTGCTACACTGTGGCACCTTGTTAGATTTTCTGTGGATGGATGCGACACATAGATTTTATAAATTAAATTTTTGTATATAATCTGTGTCCTGTTCCTTTGCTGGCTATAGTATCAGTTTGTTAATGTGAGTTTCTCTGTAGTTGAAATGGAATCTTCGTCGACCCAAGACACCGAGCCATCCGCCCAGTGGACTTTGTATTGCTTTTTCCCATTTCTTTTGCGAGATGTAATGACCCGCTTAATAGGGTAGTAGAGGTCCCCTGCATTATCCTTGAATCTGTCTTTATGGTCGACTTTAGGGGGTGTCGGATTGGTTGTGGCTTCATTTTGCCTTTTGTAGTATGGCCTTAGCCTGTTTACGTTTGTAAGGCGTTTCAATACGCGGCCTGTGTTAAGGTCCTTGAGACGAACCAAGCAATCTGACACAATGTCTGTAATGACGTGGGGGGTTGAGTAAATGTATGAGAATTTACCAAGGGGTTTTGCCTTGTATTTGGGATCGTATATGACTACTTCTTGTCCCATCACGAAATTGTGAGGCCTTGCTTTGCTATCCAGTTTTGCCTTCATTTTGTCTGTGTATGATTTGTTGTGCTCATTAGCCATTTCTCTGACAATTGAGAGGCGTTGCTCAAGATCATGAAGGTAATCTGTGGCTGATAGGGGTAGGTTTTCGGCACTCTGGCGTTCACTATCAATGGGTAGCAGGTTTGGGGCATGGCCGTAAAGTAGGCGATATGGGCTGTCACCAAGTCTGGATGTGACAGATGTTCTCACACTGTACAGAGCAAAAGGTAAGAGCTTGTGCCAGTTTTCACTGTTTGTGTCTACGTAACAGGATATTACTGACTGTAGCTGTTTCTGGATACGTTCAACCCGGCCATTTGCTTTTGCATTTACACCTGATGTGAACGTTTGTTTTATCCCAAGTCTTTTGTGTACCTCGTTTGTGAGTTTTGACAGGAGAGGAGTTGCATTATCTGAATGCACTGCTATTGGTGGGCCATACCTGGTGTAAACATGTGTAATCAATGCGTCAACGATGTCAACACTTGTTTGGTCCTTCATTGGTATGGCTTCGCAGAAGTTCGTGAGCATGCAAATGACGGTGAGTATGTACTCGTGACCCTCATTTGAAGGTTTGATTTTGCCAATGACATCAATCGCGATATGACTGAAGGGTCTTGGAGGTGTATCAAAGACCTGCATTGGATGGTTTGGGTGAGCCACCCTTTTCTTTCGCGTGCATATGTCACATGTTCTGACATATTCTGCAATCATCTTTGTCATGCCTCTCCACCAATATTTGGAATGTATTTTGTCGTAAAGCACATTTCTGCCTACATGTGAGCCGAGTAGTACATTGTCATGTAGTAGTGCAACAACTTTCTGCTGCATGTTCGTGGGGATGACTGTCTTTCCTTCCATCTCGACATATTTTGAGCCTTTCTTTTTAAAAGATGGATAGAAAACCAAGATGTCTTTTTCTAGTGACATGTGGTCTGCATATGTCAAGGTGAGTTTCTCTCTAATGGGATCGTTTGGCAGTGTCTTATTTTTCAGAAATGAAATTATGTCTGAACAGAATTCGTCATCTGCTTGGCCTTTTGACATAGTGAGTTTATCCATGTTATCGGATATGTCTTGCGCATCAGTTTGAGGTTGCGTTTTAGTACTTGTTTGGTGTGTTTCATTGCTCTGCTTTTGAGTAGCATCACTGTCGTTGTTAGTTTGGGCTTTTTGATTACCCACAGCCTTTGACCTTGTTACTGCAGCATTTTGTGTGACTTGTCCACCTTGTGGAAACAGCAAGTCTTTACCGAGTTCTGGACAGTCATTGTCAGGCAGGGTGATGTCTGACTCTAATCTAGAGACATAGTCTGCTAGGTAATGGGTCTTACCTTCATGGTATTGGATGTCGTATGAGAATGACTGCATGAAAAGTGCCCACCTTTTGAGTCTAGGACTAGGTGCTTTGTGTGGTGCCTCGAAGATATGAACCAATGGGGCATGATCCGTAATGATCGATATGTGGTATCCCTCGATTGTTGGCTCAAAATGTTTGAGTGCGATGTATATTGCTAGTGCCTCTTTTTCTGATATAGAGTAGTTTTTCTGGGCCCCATTCATTTTGGCTGTGTGGAAAGCGATTGGGCGATACCTGTCATCAATCTTATGACATAGGGCTGAGCCAACTGTGTCGTCACTGGCGTCTGTCAATATATACAGCGGTTTGTCGTATTCAACATGCACAAGTATGGGCGGACTCATCAGCAGTATTTTCAGTGCCTGAAAGCTGCTTTCCGCCTTTTCATCCCAATGAAAGCGTGCACCTTTCATGGTAAACTTATTCAGGTGCTTTGTCATTTCGCTCATTTTTGGGATAAAAGCTGAGTAGTACTGGATCAAGCCTAGAAATCTGCGGACACCTCTGACGTTGGTTGGTCTTGGGAAGTCCTGAATCTTATCTAGTAGTCTCTGTTGTGGTTTGATGCCATTTGGTGTGAGGACATGTCCGAGGAATTGGCATTCATCCACTGCGAAGTCACATTTCTTTGGGTTAAGTCTGAGACCTCTACTGGCTAGTCGCGTTATGACTGTCTCCACATCTTTAACGTGTTGCGCATGTGAAGGAGAGAACACCAGGATGTCATCTAGATATGTTGCTGCGATGATAGGATCAAGTCCTCTTAGCACATGGTTAATAGCTCTACTGAAACTCCAGCCAGCGCCTGTTAGGCCAAAAGGCATGCGTCTGAACTGGTAGGTGTTGTTCTGAGTAGTGAAAGCAGTGTATTGTCTTGACTGCTCTTCCATTTCCACTTGCCAGTACCCAGAGATCATGTCCAGAGATGTGAATATAACTGGCTTTTGGCAAGCTACCAGATTGAATAGGTGTTCTCTTGTCCTGAGGGGAAATGGACGTTTGATCGACATGGCATTGACTTTTCTATAGTCTATGCACAGCCTGTATGCCCCACATTTCTTTTTCACCATTACTATGGGCGAGCTGTAAGGGGAATCACTTTCCTCTATGACTCCAGCATCGAGCATTTCTTTGATTTGCTCATCAATAATGCCTTGTATTTTTGGTGATGCCCGATATGGTCTGGTTGTGGGTGGCGTCTGCCCTGGCTCAATTTCAATCTTCATGGGTATGTCTGTGTAATGTCCTAGTTCTGACATGTCTGTAGCGAATGCCCATCTGTTTTTATGAAGCATGGTAAGGAAATTTGACTTTTCTTCTCCTACCAAAACAGATGTGTCTAGGTTAAACAGCTCTTCTTGTTTGTCATACTGTTTGATGCTGTTTTCCTGAACACCCATTGGGGTGTTTACGGTAGCGATCACCGTGTTCGGCTTTATGATTCTCTGTCTACTTGTTGTGTTAAGAAGTTGAACCAAAACTCTGTTATTCTGCACAGTAGATAAGGTATGTGCGGTCCACATTGTGCCGTCACAGTTGTCAAATATTGGTTGTACTACCACGTCTGTGCCGTCATGCATGTCACCATCGGTAGACAGGGGCAGTACCAATTCTGATTGTGGTGGGAGTACTATCATGTCGACTGTTCTTGCCTCGACTGGTTTGTGCAGAGTAATGGTATCTGATGCAAAGTCTATATTGGCATTTGTGACATCAAAGAAGGTCCTACCCAAGATGACGCTGTGTGACATGTTTTTCATGACATAGAATTGAGATTTGTATTGGATGTTTCCTACTCTCCATCTCAATATTGCTTTTCTTTTCAGTTTGTATTCAGATCCATCTGCTAGAGTAGCAACATCGTCGATGTGTCTACTTTTTATGACAGCCCTCTTTGAAAGTTTTGAGAATACTGATGCAGAAATAAAATTATCACTTGCTCCTGTATCTATCATAGCTGAGACTACATTTCCGCCTAGGAGGATAGTGATTATTCTCGATCCCTTTTCTCTCTTTCTTAGTTTGATTGTGACCTTTGTGGCATGTTGCTCGGCTGGCTTTTCAGTGACGACCAGTCTCTGGGGCCTGACCCGGCCGTTGGGACAGGGGCCCTTTCGCCGTTTAAAGGCCGGTGTCCCTGCTGCCTCTTGATTTGTCTACAATCTGAGGTCCTGTGAGCACATTCACCATGGAAAGAGCAATACAGTGATTTGTTGCTGTCATATGTAAGTTTCTCTCTGTACTGAGGAGGATTGTTCTGCCTCATCTCGTTGACAGATGGTCGTCTATCATCCTGCCATCTTTCTAGCCTATCACTTGGTTGCCAGTTAAGGTTATTGCTGTTGTTTTGTCTCGAGTGATTAGGTCTATAATGGTTGTTTTGCCTTCTCTCAGAGCTGCTGATGACAATGGCCTCAAATCTCTTAGCCATGCGGACTGCTTCTTCGAATGATTGTGGATCATGAATAGCAACCATTTGAGCCAGTTCTCCATTAAGGCCACAGAGGTATGCTGATAGCATGGCTTCTGACGGAGCCTGTAGGGTCAACTGGATTTTTCTGAGAGCCGCAGCAAAGTCCTGAGAGTCCTGGCCCTGGCGTTGTTGTACCTCTAGTAATTTCTTTGATCTAAGCCAGGAAGGGACAGACTTTTTGAATGTTTCTATCGCCAGATCTTTGAAACATTGATAGTTCCTTTTCTGGTCCTGCTCCAGTTCCATAGCCCATGCATGAGCATTGGATTTGAAAGAGGCGAGCGCGGTCTCAAGAGTTAGCCTTTTTGACCATCCATATATGTCTGCTACATTCTCCAGTTGGTCAAAGAAAACGGTTATATCTTCCCTCTGTCTAGCTGAAAATGTTGGGATTTGTAGGTTAGGTAACTTAATTTTCTGAGTAGGGCGTTGGCGTACCTTTTTCTTCTCAATAAATGTAGGTTCCTCATCTGCTGATTGATAATCACCTTCTCCACTTTCTGCCCCATCTCCCGCATTGGAGGCTGTTTGTTCCTCCTCTGCGGGGACTTCTTCCTGTTCTTCTATTTGATCCTGTTCCTCTAAAGCCTCATTATCCTGCTGTGCTGGATCTGCACGGTTCTGTTCTGGGTCATCCCCAGCTTGGTTATTTATAGGATCTTCCCCATTCTGTGTAGCTGCCATTGTATTTCTCCTAACTGGTACAAATGTCAGTTCAAAGGGCGGTACTGGACCTTGACTTCTGAGTCCTACCCGTCTGAGTAGGTTCTTGAGATTCCTGGGGGGAGGCGTGGTTGCAGGTAGTGCATGCAATTATGGGTAATGGGAAAACGTATGTAGGGCAATATGACCACCTGTTATACCAACGCAAACAGACAAGGTTATCAACTGCAAGTCACAATGTATTTCTTCCAATAAGTGTGTCCAAAGTGCTAATAAAGGTTTTTTCTCCACCATGTGCGCCGGGGAGGCATAGAGTTTATGTCGGATGATAACTCGAATTGCTGACCGGCGTGTTATAAAGGGTTGCTAGATAGTAGAGTACTGTAAAGGTACTCCCCGCTGAATACTAGATTCTCACGGTAACCTTGGACAACTTATGTAAAGGAAGAGCCACACGTTCAAATACAGTTTCAAACCTTTATTTCTGACAAGCGTACAATAGATGAAGTGTTCCGTACAAATACCATACAGTGCTGGTGAGTGGTACCAAAGTGACAATAATAACGCCCCTCTGAGCGCCTACCTCTATACTCCAATCAGAGTCCGTGCCAACCGCTGATCCGGCGCTGGGCCTAAGTCCTCCAGGCCTGCTGTAGTCTCTAGTCTGGTGGTCTGGCAGAGTGGCTGGGCCAGGTAGAGTAGAGTATCCAGTGAGGTAGTCCAGGGGTATGCCTTTCAGAGGGGGCTCCAGGAGAGTGTGTCCCTACAGTGGCAGGGATCCCCTTTATACAGATCCTCTCCTCCTGGGAGGAGGGGGCCTGCATGATGTCATGGGCTATATTTAGCAGGTGATATCACCATCCAGTCTCCTGATTGGTCGACTGATGGGGAGGGGTTGTTTGTGCAGGCCAGAGAGGAAGAGGGGGAGTTGTGCACGGATTGCATCATCTCCCTGAGTGGGGAGGGGTGGTTTGTGGAGGCCTCTGATTGGCGGGTGGCAGCTCCAGAGGGTGGGGTGGCAGGTGCATGGGGGCGAAGCCCAAGCATACCCATGGTTATACTCAGTCACTGTCTGGCAGCCGTACGGTTCACAACAGGTGGTGCTTATATACTACCTTACACTAACATGGTTATACATAGGTATATGGGAGGTTGTGTCTGCAAAAGTAGGGTTCTAGGCATTATGTGTTTGGGACTGGTTGCAGTCCCGACACAAATTCGACATGCGACATGGGAGCATAACGACATGAAAGGGAGGGTTAGAAACACAGTGACATGTGTCACAGGTATTCCTTAAAATTGACATGCGACATTGGGATAAATAAGCAACAATGACACATGACATCAGCGTTTTTTAAATTCGACGTGTGCAACATTGGGTCCCCCATCTAGAGCCCCATCATCCAGATATATATATGGGTATTTGCCATTGTATGGTAGCTCAACAACTTGTTTTGTTTTAGAAAATAGAAATCCATGTTTCTACATCAACCAGGTATAATGTTCAAGTTGATTCAGCGTGAGTTTGACTGAGTCACCAGATTGGAAACCTGTCAAAACTTGAAAAGTGATCACGCTGTACCCAGAGACTAAATGACTCCACCCCTCCTTAGCGTCACCATGGAAACGGCCTAACCTGTGGGGGTGGTTAGTGAGTGGGGATACACTGCTGCATGTCACAATATACCGACTAATGCCATATATGGGCACGTATTGAGCTGTGCAGGCATCACCTCGGTTACTAAATCTCTAATCCATCCAGTTGAAAATAAACTTATTTAAAAAAGAATTATAATAATAACATCAATATTCATGTCTGAAAAATAAACTTGTAATTCTTGTATACATGTTTTTCCATGAGTTTAGCATGCAGAATTTTGTGATGGACGACGTTTAAACATTGACGAGTTTTTAGACCCTGAGACAGAAATCCTTCCCAGGAGCAGTACAGGATTTTCAACAACAGAAAAAAAAAGGGGGGGGGGGAGGTCAGCATTATAGGCAAAATGGCATGCATTTGCGTGCACACACATGGCATTTCCCCCTCTTTCTGTAGTTTAGGGGTCCACCAAAAGAGGGGGTCAGGACCCTCTGGACCCCCCCCCCCCCCCCCCCCCCCCCGGATCCGTCCCTGCTTCCACTCATTTTACTTGGAGGTCCAAGGCACAAGGCCGTAGAACATGTTTCAAGATCTCACACTAGGTAGCAGCACCCCACTAAACATGATGTTATAACCGTAATGATCCCGCCTATGGTTGGTTGGTTATTGGTTGCTTTACGCCCTAGTCAACTGCCAGGGACATATCAAGGGCAGTGATGGTGATTGAATCTATGAGAAGGTAGAGACCATACCCCTACACATTTACCTAAGTAGGTGTTCTTTAATGTGCCTGGTCCCATAGACAGGGCCTGGCCGCCAGACACACAACAGCCGGTGGCACAAGGCCTTTGATATCCCAGTCGTTGTCACTGGGAGAAACACAGAGGGGTGTAGCAGCCCTGCCTCCCGCCTATGTGAGTGGGTCTGTGCTGAGGTGTCAAGACTTGTGGAAGTGGTGGCCAGTTTAGGGAGGGAGGAGGGCAGGGGCGGATCCAGGGGGGAGGGGTCTTGGGGGTCCTGACCCCCCCCCCCTTTTGGTGGACCCCTACACTAGAAAAAGAGGGGGAAATGTGTCACGTGTGTGCGCAATTGCACACAGTTTTAGTACTTAGCCTTTATGCTGACCCCCCTTTCGAAATCCTGTATCCGCCCCTGGGGGAGTGAGGGGGGAGGGAGGTTACATTAGATTTATAGAGGATTGGAGTAAGAGTTAGGAAATTCCATCCCCCTCTTAATATGTTGAAACCTTCTATTTGATCGGATGTCACGGAAATTAAAATATTTACAAGTATCAATAAACACCATGTCTACTTTTTCTTTTTGACTTTTTGGTTTTTTTTTCTTCATTGTTATATCTTATTCATTAATCTATTTATAAATTGTTCTGGCAAAAGTGTCCAGGTGGGGTATCGTCACCATACCATTGGCGGGTCCAGCTTTTAAAAAAAGGGGGGGGGGCGCTATTAGAAAGGGGGAAGGCGTAACCCCTTTTTCCCAGAATTTTGCATTTGAAAGATCTAAAATTGGCCAAGAAAAGAAATGAAAGGGCACGCCTCCCCCCCTAAATCCGCCACTGTATACCATACATGAGGCCTGCAATAATATCAAGTTAAAGGTCAATGAGCTTTATTGTAATACGTTTCTTCATATTAAGTGATTTTTACAAAGCAAGTATCTACAGTCCTACATACATAAACATGTTATCGAGGGACTAAAAAACATACAAGAATAAACAGTTAATGACACATAAAAATAAAGATACAAAAACAGGTTGCAAGTCTAACGAAATCTGACTAGGGCAAGTGCTCACCACTTTTCCTATGCGATATTGTCTTTGGTATGAATGTTTCGACATAGGGAGCAAGTTGAGATTCTTGGGCTTGCATGATGTAAACAAATTTTTATTTGTGTCTAGCCTACTAAACTTGTCACATAATTTTGTAAATTGGCCAAATGATTTGATTCAGTCATTATATATATATATATATATATATGTATATATATATATATATTCTAATTGTTACAATTTGGCCAGTGGTAGGCCATTTTTTGTTGTTCCCCAGTAATACATCTAAATATGAGGAACAACAAACATGACAGGGGCGGATACAGGATTTTCGAAAGGGGGGGTCAGCATAAAGGCTAAGTACTAAAATTGTGTGCATTTGCGAGTACACGTGTGTAATTTTCCCCTCTTTTTGTAGTTTAGGGGTCCCCCAAAAGGGTGGGGGTCAGGACCCCCAGGACCCCCCCCCTGGATCTGGCCCTGCATGAAGTTGCGGATACTAGATTAGTTTAACAAAGAAAAGAAAATACATAGCTGTCAATATTGTCATGTTAAACATGTCAAATATCAGAATCTGATGTGGTATGTGATGAAACGTGATGAACCACATATACATCATGAAATACAAAAAATATACAAAGTATACAGTATATTGGTACAAGGCATAGATTTCAGTGGCAATTTGAATATAAAAGAACATAAGGAAATAAGTAATTACCTGAAGTAGAAACCTGTAACGAATACGTCATGGTCACAAAATAGATATGCGGTATTGAATAATAATAGATAACGTTAAATACCAACTGTACAGTGATATCAAGATATATATCAAGTAACTTCCATTTATCCCCGCAGGTGGTGCCCCCCGTCCCTAGACCTGACTCACTGGAGGCCTTGTATTGCTATATAGCCTCAGACAGACGTCTGCCAAACGTTTAACACGTTTCTCTGCTGATGGATTGGTCAAATTAGACGTTAAAGATACGAAATGTGTAAGCTTCCAATGAAACCAAATTATTTTTCTCATGATGCAAATAAGATTAAAGCATGACATCTTTAGAGCAACATAAAGGGAACATACAAAAGTGTTCAAATGTAATAATCTATTGCAATAGTAAACTGATGAGTGACCAGACTAGTAAAATATTATTGTATTTGTATTTGAACATCTTGAGGACACCTTTTCTGTCTCTGATCAGAAACCATGGGATGGGGAATCTCTCAGACCCTGGCATCGCTTCTTGGAGCCTGGCTCTGATAGAAGAGTAGTATCTGTTCTCGTCAGCCTAACCCCTGGCGCTGGTGTAGCACTGTCTACCCAGTCATGATGTTTGCTGATTTTTGGGACTAGGTGGTGTCCTGGGGTTTACCCCAGCGCTGCCAAGGGTCGGCCTGGTATTGCAGTACCACCAGGCATGGCCTCCTCCCCTAGGGGAGAACCTTTAAACAAAAAGTAAAATTACTCTCAAATTTGCTACTCTATGACCAAAGGGCCAAGTTAATATTGGTCACAACAGGCCCGGACCCATGGTGTGCTATTGAAGTACTTCAAAGTTTTGTGTGTAGTACTTTCTAATGTGGACTTTTGATAATAATATAAATCATTTAAACCTAAAAGGGGGGTGGCGAGGTTCCCCAAGTGGAACTTTTCAATATATTTTTTCATTTTTCTGGTTTTTACAATAATTTATCAAAGGAAAGGTGGAACTTTTTAAGAAATTTCCTCTGTGGGGGGTGGCACGCCATCCCCTTGGGGAGAACCTTCAAACAAAAAGTAAAATATCCCTCAAAATTGCCACTCTTTGACCAAAAGGGCAAGTTAACGTTGGTAACAGCAGGCCCGAACCCAGGGTCTGCTGTGAGGGGGAGGCGAGAATCCCTAAGTGGAAATTTTGCTTTCAATAACAATCATAACCTAAAAATGGGTTGGGAGGTTCCCCAAGTGGAACTTCTCAATATTTACCTAAGGAAAGGTGGAACGTTTAAAGAAAATTCCTCTGTTAGGGGTGGCACGTCACCCCTCTTGGGTACGGGCCTAGTCACTCCTTTTGGCTTCAGAAGAAATTAGAATATCATGCTACAATTTTATTCAAGTTTTAACAGGTTGAGTACCATATATGTTCTAATAAAAACAAGGAAATACTAAAGAGAAGTAACTGAAAAAGAAAGTAGAAATCTAAATGAAACCACAAGTTTTACTGATTCAGGTTACAGTTTCTGAAGGGATACGATGTTCCTTGCCACTCTCAATACTTTGTTACACTTTACTACTTAGAAATCTAGGTACTTAGCATCACAATTTGCCTCAGTTTATCACCCGCATGGCCAACGAGCGGTATGTACAAGGGGTGGTGCGTAGTGATTGGCTGTACTTACCACACCTCACTTACAGTATTTTATACATATTTGGAGCATTTCTGTATGACCCATAGAGATTGGAGGGAACCTCAGGCTTCGCCTTGGGTTAATGACGATTCCCTAAGGGTCATACAGCCAACCTTGGATGACTCCCACAGGTCTTCTTATATTAATGCTTTTCAGATTAAAGTAATAGCAGCCTTAGGAACAAGTATTTCTTTGACAATTCTTTATTTTAACAAAAGATGTACCCTCGTTTCAAAGGACCCCAAAATAAGCATGCAGTATACATTCTTGTACCCCACACTTTTGGCCTGGCCCCATGGAAGCTCACCGCAATACACATACAGCTATAGCAGGGCGCCACACTAATGAAAAAAGGTCTACAGAATGGTCAATCCGAACCTGACCCATCCAATAGTCAAGTGGAGTATCAAAGCAACACAACATGTTCCCCCTAGCTTTCCAGTTCAGGCATACACTTATAAGTCTCTGAATCAACATCAAGTTAACAATTCCAAACAATGCACTTCAAATCCGATTTCTATTTCGTTATTCCAAATAATTGCCTGAACATACAATGAGTGCGTAATAAGTCGTTTACCCATCATTACTAGTATGTAACTTAATATAAATTGATGGAAACTAGCTGTACAGGTACAATGTACCAGTTTTGTTAATAAAAATATAATTATGTATGTCAGAATAAACGAAGCACCAACCAGTTTCGCTGCTAGATCATCAACTAATATCAATAAATTGATGAGCATATTATGGAAACTACTGCACTGCGAAGGAATTTATTTTCTGTTCAACATGCAATTAAGATAGGTATAAATGGCTGATCTAACCCCTATCAAAATGTAATTCCTACGCCCATACTTACTGAATGGGATATTCCCCTAAATCTATTTAAACATAAACATAAATTAAAAATACAATAACCCAACATAGCTTGTTACCCGGAATTTCTATAGAAATAGGATATGATGTAGTCCTGTTATTTTAACAATATTGTGCAAAAAGCAATAATACATATTCTAAAACGCAGATATAATAATCATTCCTGATTGTATTCCACCGGAGTAAACGCACTAGCAAATATAATACTAATCCTTGTAGTACAGGATATAATAGCATTCCTTATAATATTATAATTTATGTGGTATGTCTACTATAGTTGATAAAAACAAGAATCAAATCTTGAAATTTTCTTGAAATGGATCATATGTTTAAGTGCCACTTAAAAACGGTACAAACAATTTAGTGTTCTCTCTGACACAAATCTATATAAATATATTGTATATTATAGAGTGACTTCCACATAGCACCAAACGATCATTTATGCTTTAAGAGGATTACAAATACATTCACATTCATAAAAAAAATGGCACAGTTCTAATGCTCATCTATAACACTAACAGTGATGAAATATCAGAAATTAAACTGAATCAAAATTCTGTGAAGGACGTCAGATATATAGTTCATAAAACGATAGCTCTCTGGTATTTTGTGAACAAACTATTTCATTACAATTATAATGCTGCTTTTCGATCAGATACAATAAAAGAAAATCTTTGCTTCTCCAACCAAATAAAGAATTATCACATTGTTTACATAAACCCTACTCTACGTTGCTATACTTTTATCACAAAACAACATTTTCCTTGTATCTAAGTACATTATTTGTCTAACATTCATTGTCTAAAAGGAAAGTATAATTAATATTGACATCAAAGTTGTACGTTAATGGAATGTGTCTCTTCCTTACTCGACCCCAGACAAATTGACATTTTTCCTTTTTTTCTCTTTAAATTAAAAGAAAATACATGCAAAAATAGAAGTTGAAAAACATTTCCAGTCCGCAAAATTTACACAGTTGGGTGGCCCAGTGGAAACTAACTTGAAACCTGGCATGAAACAATTATCTTTCCCTAGTCCAACGCTTACTGAACAAAGTTAACCCATTCTTACCATCAATGCTCTCAAGATTGCCTATGCTCTCTATGCCTAATGCTTTCTTACACTGTTTTACCATTCATCTAGATTGCCTATAAAGCAAAGAATATTGTATAAAATCTACATTTGTAGATTCAGATTTACAAAACAACTTAATGTACATTAAAAAAATATTATTTTGGCCACAATAGTACAATAATAGTACTTGAATATATCCATGTGTTCAACATGTATGCTGCTGTGTTCATTTCTTTAGCCCTGTGATTTCCTCCGTTTTGTTCCACAGGTGCAGAGCCAGGTCATCGTCCAGCGCCTTCTTGGACTCCGCGACAGGCGCACAGTCTGAGAAGTACTTGCCCGTCACTCCCTCAAGTTCTGGTGCAACCGCACAGTAAATCGTGGTCTGAGCACCCTCTTCTGGGGTCTAAGGGAAGATGAAAGAGATTGTCAGGTCCATGCTTGGCTTTTTTTTCTTTTTAGCAAAATAGCCACAATTTTTTTGTATTTCAGATTTGTCATAAACAGTGCTAACAGTTACATTGAAGAAGTACCCCAGTCAGTGGAGAAGGATGCCCAGAGTTCTGGGCATGCTCGCAAACAATGCTAACAGTTACCTTAAAAAAGAAGTACGCCAGTGAGTAGAGAACGACACGGAGAGGGCCAGGCATTTTCTGAAAGAAGCCCGTGTTGATTGAACCGGGATGAAGGCTGTTTGCTGTAACACCTGTTGGAGACAAAATATGTTTACATGTCATAAATAGACAAGAGGATCATGTAATATGAGCAACTGCAAGTAAGTGGATGTGACTGAAAGATAAGTCTTTTCTAAAGGTCTCTTTCTAATTTGAAATGAAAAAGAACAAGAAGCAAAATAGCTACAAAGTTTTGCTCATGCGTGAGCGATGGTCGTCCCTCAGTAAACTGAAGGCCCTCCTAATACCAGAAGGCTATGTGTAATAAGGGCTATAGATGCTCACGGAGAGGTTTAAGAAAGGCCTCTCACACTGCCTGATTCTAACAACCATTGTAGGACAATGCCCTTCAACTGCTGAACATGAGATTGTGTAACCGGTCATTGAGAACAAAGAGTATTAAATGGCTAAAGACATGACTGATTGAGGGAGTCCCCACTTTTAGATACAATACTATATAGATATAACTAGGGACTCCCAAATATCAAAGACATTGCATTGTATTAGACATAGAGTTACTGTTGAGACACTTACACCATATCATTTAGTGAATATAGAAACTCACAATGTAAGAACCATCTCTCAAAGAGCCAACAAATGGATATTATCAAACCATGTAACTTACCAGTGCCTTCAAGTCGGGCACTGAGTTGGCGTGTGAACATGATGATGGCCAGTTTGCTCCCATTGTACACTCCCATGTTGTATCCGCGCTCTGTCTGAAGATCATCCAGGTCAACCTTCCCCCAGATGTGGGCGATAGACGACACATTCACGATACGACTGGGAGAGGACTTCTTCAATGTATCTACGGTTAAAGTTAAATAATGAATTGATTTTTTGTCTAAGCATGTATTGTATAAAGTTTACATATTGGTTTTTATTATGTACATATACAGATTTTACCATGTATGGCATGTATTGCATATGCTATTAGGCATCTAATGTAAACAAGTGCTTTTGCACTTATTATTTGTCTGATTAAATAAAGGAATTTAGAAAAAAAATCATTAAGTCATTTTGGTGTAGCTATTACTTGATTAAGATTTCATCAGATTCACAAAGCTAACTTCATGGTTCCAAGAGAGTTGATATACCAAACTCTAGAATCTCCTTTCTAATATTTTCTGTAGTGCAGATCATATACTATGCAAAGTAATTTGTATCTTATTATTCAAAAGTCAAATTAGACAATTACCTTTTTTTACAGTCTTAATTAACTGGTAAGTTTTATAACGATAGGATGTTAGAGATTGGTGTTTAGGTATATATATTGAGCATGGCAGTTGTGTAACATATAAGTTGTAAAAATACATTTGAAATACAGACAAATACTTTTTTGGTCTCTTGGAAAATGACCTGATAGGCAGAAGTGACCATTGTTCAAGACTAATGTCTGCCCGGGGGCCGATGGCTGACAATTTTGTATCAGGGCTGACAGTATTCAGGGAAATACATTAGAATTGGCCCAGATGGCCGACAAATTTTCAGATCTAAGCATGAATACAAGGCTCGTTGGCTCTCATAGCAGACACCCTTAAAAGTGAGTCTCAACCATTGGTGATGATGAAAAATTGGCATTTACCTAAAAGTAGATTTGTGAGAAGAAAGGGCCCAAAGTAGTTGGTAGCAAACGTAAGCTCGAGCCCTTCTTCTGTCGTCTTTCTAGAAAATGATCCTGAAAAAGAAGATCACACTTAAGTTGTTAACTTCAGGTTTCACGGGTCCAAAAACAATTTGGTATCGGGTCCCACTGCTATAAATAGGCACCTCATCTCATAGAGAGCTCCTGGACCCTCAAGGTCCGCATTGATCTAAACGTATATAATTCTCTGGCTGATACTGGCTACTACCACCCTTTTATACTACTGGTTATTGATTTCTATACCATTACATCCCACAGCAGTGCTGCCGCTGGCAGATCAGACCTTCTTGTTAGTGTTACTACAGGGATTGAGGGTTGGCCCACCTGCCGTTGACACTGCTTATAGCTTTCAATAAGCTTTCCTAAAGCCTGAACTTTTACTAAAGTTTTTGATTAGAGCATTTCGCAGTCTGGTGACCTTTTCTTCCAACCTTCAATCTTATAAATAAAACATTCTAATCTATTCAAGTGTTGCCACTAAGGGACCTTCCATTAAGTATGTATCAGGGTACCATCCGAAGTTCCGTTTTCAAATTCCCTGTGTTTTCCCTGAGATTTCCCTGTCCCACGGCAATTTTTCCGTGTCATATCCAGCAATTCGATCAAATTTAAAAGCCTCTGCGCGCAGAAAAAATTTGGACAACCCAAGAACAAAAAGTTGAATCTCTAATATCTTGAGAATCAGGAATTTCAGAACCTGGCTTAATGAAATTCCCTGTGTTTTCCCTGTGTTTTGGCAAAATTTCCAAATTCCCTGTGTTTTCCCTGTCAGGGAATTTTTTTTGCCATTTTCCCTGTTTTCCCTGTGTGGTTGGTACCCTGATCAAGGGGGGGGAGGGGGGATCTGATATTTTTTAAAATGTGCGTACATTTTAGTACATATCCTATGCGTACTTTTGCCTAAAAGGGGGTGGGGGGGTCTGAGATTTTTGAAAATGTGCGTACGTAGTAAATGGAAGGCCCCTTATTATATACACGAGGTATTAACTCCTACCTCAGTGCACCGTGTTTCTTGCTTCCTCCTTACCTGGGACTCCTGCATTGTTTATCAGAATGTCACACTTGGAGTTCTCTGCGGTGAACCGGATTACGAAGTTGCGGACACTCTTCATAGAACTTACATCCAGCTCATACACCTCTATCTTATTATTGCCCGTTTCGGTGACAAGTCTTCGCTTTAGGTCAGAGCCCTTTGTCATGTTCCGGCACGCAAGGATCAGGCGGGCATTCCGCCGAGCCATATCAAACGCTGTGCAGACCCCGATTCCTTTGGTTGAAATGAAAAGGAGATTATTTATCTAATGTAAAAAATGAACAATTTATTTGACATATCGACGGTCTTTTCGTTCTCTCTGATTTCGAAGTCAGCGATTGTTAAGATCCAAAATCGGAGGTCTATAATCAGTGGTATTAAAAGTACACATAGATATTGTGATGAACGGCTATTCATCCAAAATACATAGAGGTCAAAATAATAGAAATAAGGTAATAGTAGAAATATATGTAAGAGAACGAAATATATGTAAGAGAACGAAATAGATGTAAAGGAACGAATATGTAATAATGAACGAAAGTATAGAAAGCCTGAAAAAGAGGCACGAATATGTAAAAGAACGAATATGTAAAGAACGAATATGTAAGGAACGAATATGTAAGGAACGAAAATGTAAAGGAACGAAACCCGGAAATATGTAAACCGGAAGTGAAATGTAAACCGGAAACGGAAAATATAAACCGGAAGTGACGTCAGTTGTAGGTCACGTGACCGAAAGCAGCCAATCAGGGCTGACCTCTATAGTATATAAAGGGGCGGTGAGGCCCGAATAAACAGAGTTCTTTAACAGTTCTCCTGGTGTCCAGACGTGTCCTCTTTCCTGAAACAACCGCTAAAGATGAGCCGATTAGAGTAATTAAGCAGAAGTTAGGACAAAACAGTCGAAGCTCGAGATAGGTAGTAGAAACACAGGGTAAGGGGCCCGACGGCCCGAAGAACGAGGAACGAGGGAACGGAGTAAGGCACGAAGGCCCGAAGTAGTCCCGGAAACCGAGGCGTAGTATGGCACGAAGACATGGGGAACGGAACGAAGGAACGAAGTCCGCGGGGACGAGGGCGCGGCATGCTCGGCCCCACGCTACCAAACAATAGGCGACCGTCGGCCCGTCGCCCCCGCGGACCGGAACTCAGGGGTGGACCGCCCGGTCGGGGTGAATGCTGGTCTGGGAGATAGAGCGAGACGAACCCCGGCCGACCCGTACCCCTACCATAATTTCCCTCCCCTGCAGTCCTCCGTTGACATCGAGTGCCAATTCCCGATCGATTCGCTCAGCCCCCCCTCGTGCGCGAGGCACGACTCTAGAAACACATCTCGGTTCTTGGCCCGGATTCCCCGTCCGCCCCGAGACCCGAACAACCCCCACGTTCCTCTGTTGTAAGAATCGGCAACCCCGACTTACCAGAGAACGTCACACTGGTGGCAGCGGTGGTGCTGAAATAAGCACATACGGACTTGTGGATCTTGGGTGTTTCGTCGGTATTGGATACTCATGGCGACCGCGGCAGTCTTCGAGCAGATGGATTCTGACGTCGCCTTCAAGGAAGGTGGGGAGGAGAAAGGAGGTGCGAAAACCGAGACCAAAGGGGAGGACACGACCATCATGGGTAGGCAGTTTAATTTTATGGGAACGTCCACCCCGACGGATGAGCAGAATGCGCGGGCTCAACAACAACAGACCGGCCAGGTAGGAGCGAGTTTGAAGAAGTTTAGTTTACGACCGGAGAAGTATGACGGTAAACCGGATTTCGAGGGATGGATCAACCAGTTTGAGGAGTACGCAACATTGGGACGTTGGACGGCCGAGGAAAAAGCGGCGATGCTCTTTCTCTCGCTGACGGGAACGGCACGAATGTACTTTGTCGGACTCCCGGACAGGGAACGACTCCGTTACTCAGCGAGGGTGGATGCGTTGCGCCGGAGGTTCGGTCAGGAGAAGGACACGTGCAATGCTCTGCAAGAGTTGGCAGGATTGAAACGTGTAAAGAACCAGACAGCGAAGGAGTTGGCTGATAATGCCCGGCGACTGGCATCGAGAGCCTACTTCTCCAACGACTACGCTAGCCAGGAAAAAGCAGCATTACATGCGTTCCAGGCTGCAGTTGGGGAAGACCTTCAGCTGAAGTGTGCAGAGAAAGGATGCAAGACACTAGAGGAGGCGGTAGAGGTGGTAGAAATACAGGAACGATACTCACGCCGCCTCCTGCGGGCAGTGAAGCCCGAGGAGGACGCCAATACACAGATCATGGCCTTAAACGGTAAGTTGGAGGAGATGATGAAAGAATTGGCAGAAGAACGGGAAGCTAGAAGACAAGCAACGGCCCGGAGGGAGGCGTTTAAGAAGCGAAAAGAAGATTTAGAGTGTCATCAATGTCACCAGAAGGGCCATTTCGCGAGAGAGTGTTCTCAGCGTCAGGGAAACGGACAGTCGCCGTCGCAGTAAGCGCGGGGCCCCCTTCGGGCGCGGCGAGAGAAGTAGTAGGCATGGGAGAATGTGGACTTTATGTGGCCGGGACGGTGGGAGAGAGTGTCGTCCGTTTTTTGGTTGATACCGGATCTATGATCAGTCTGCTGTCGGAACGCCTCTGGAGAGAGTGGGGACGAAAAAGGGAAGAACTGGATGGATATGAAGGACGTCTCTGCTCGGTGGATGGTAGTCCGTTGCGGTGCTACGGATGCACGAACTTGCCAGTAAAATTGGGAACGCGCGTGTTGCAGTGGACATTCATGGTGGCAGACATCGGTAGAGATGAAGGGATCCTGGGAAACGACTTCGCGGTGAAATACCGGCTAACAGTTAAGCCCCACGCGAGTGCTATCTTCCTGCCCGCCGAGGGGGAGGGAGAGGGAGAACGAATCCCGGGAGCAGAACAAAGAACGGATGGGATTCGGGCAGTTACCGTCGGAGGACAGGTCGTGCGAATCGAGGGAACGACGGAAATACCCCCACTCCAAGTGACCCGAGTAACAGTAGTAACGAGAGTAGACATAGGACAGAGTGGACAGCTGGCTGTCATCACCGGCGCTGGATTACCTATGGGACTGGAGGTGATCCCAGGAACGGTGACATTGGGAGAAGAAAATAGAGTTTGGGTGGCCAACCGAGGGACCGAGAGCGCGAAATTGGAAACCGGCGGGGTACTCGGAGAAGCCACCTTCGTACAAGAGGTACGAGGAATAGGAAGTGAAGTAAAAGAACCCCCTGGAGCGCTCGTTGAAATGATAGAGGAGGCTAAGAAAGACCTGACCACGGAGGAAGGCGGAGAGCTGGAGAAAGCCATCATGGCCCGGGAACAAATGTTTGCGACCTCGAAACATGAGTTAGGACGGACAGATTTAGTACAACATCGAATTAAAACGGGGGATCAGATGCCGATCAAGCAGAGGGTCAGACGGTATCCGGCCACCAGGAGAGAGGAAGAACGAGCACTGGTGGAGGATATGTTAAATCTAGGGATTATCCAGGAGAGCGGGAGTGCGTGGAGTAGCCCGACCGTTCTAGTCAAAAAGAAGGACGGAGGAACGAGGTTCTGTATCGACTACCGAAAACTGAACCAGGCTACGAAAGTGGACGCCTATCCGCTCCCACGGATAGAGGACAGCCTCAACACCTTGGGAGGAAGCCTATTCTTTTGCAGTCTGGATCTCGCAAGCGGATATTGGCAGGTGGAGATGGCACCGGAGGACCAAGAAAAGACGGCCTTCGTGACTCAAGGAGGATTGTATGAGTTCAAAGTGATGCCATTCGGGCTAGTGAACGCCCCAGCCACCTTCGAGAGACTGATGGAAAGAATCCTCAGAGGAATCGTGTGGGAGGAGTGTCTGGTATACTTGGATGACATACTGGTCTTTGGACCAACGTTTAAAGTGACTCTGGAAAGATTGGTACGGGTTCTGGACCGATTGAACGCTGCAGGACTGAAGTTAAAGGCGCGAAAATGCAAGCTGTTCCAGAAGAAGATTCCGTTCTTGGGGCACGTTGTCTCATTCAACGGGATCGAACCCGACCCCGAAAAGTGTCGGCAAGTAACCGAGTGGCCGGTCCCTCGGGATCTCCACGAGGTACGAGCCTTCGTGGGATTATGTTCGTATTATAGAAGGCATATGAACGGCTTCACGGAATTGGCTGCCCCCTTGTATGAATTGGCAACGAAGGAGGAACCGTTCGTGTGGAGCGCGAGACGACAAGAGGCATTTGATGCGATGAAGAAGGCGCTAACAGAGGCCCCGGTGTTGGGATTCCCGGAGGAAGATGGACAATGGTGGCTTGACACGGACGCCAGTGACGTGGGGACAGGAGCCGTGCTATCACAGGAGCAGAGAGGGGAGGAACGGGTGATAGCTTACACGAGCAAAACCCTGGAGTCAAACGAACGAAAGTATTGCACCACGCGGAAAGAACTGTTGGCGGTGGTGCGAGCTTTGAAGCATTTTCGGTGCTACATCTATGGTCAACGCGTGATAGTCCGGACGGATAATAGCGCGGTCAGTTGGCTACAGAGAAGTAAGGAACCGATGGGGCAGGCTGCTCGGTGGATTGAGATTATCGACTCGCATGATGTGTCGTTCCAACACCGACCGGGCAGGAAGCATGGGAACGCTGACGCGTTGTCCCAGTATCCGTGCAAACAATGTGGAGAGGAGCACGAGAATACCGAAAAAGTGAGAGTAGTGACGCGGGCCCGGGGGTACGAGCCCGGATGGTCCCCGCAGGAGATGAGAGCAGCGCAGAGGAGGGATCGAGATATAGGGCCGATTGTCGCACGGATGGAAGAGAATGCGGACCGGCCAGGGTGGGAGGCCATATCTCCGGAATCCCGGGAAACAAAGATCCTATGGAGGCAATGGGAACGATTAAGCCTCAGGGATGGCGTGCTGCATCGGAAGTACTGGGAACTAGAAGGACATGGTTGGAGGAACCAGTTGGTCGTTCCCCGAGGGGAACGGGCCAAGTTGGTAAGGGAATACCATGGAGGCGCGGCAGGAGCGCATTTGGGAGTCGCCAGAACGACGGCCCTGTTGGAGCAAGGGTTTTACTGGCCGGGACTCCGGGAAGACGTGCGGAAGGAATGTCGAGAATGTGATTGCGCGTTGCTGAAAAAAGGACGAGGGAGACGGGAGCCGCTACATCAGTACATAGTGGGGGAGCCGATGGAACGGCTGGCCATGGATGTTTCGGGCCCGTACCCAGTCACCAAACGAGGAAATAAGTATTGCCTGATGGTGGGATGCTATTTCACCAAATGGTTGGAGTGTTTCCCGATCCCGGATCAAAAGGCAACGACAGTGGCGGACAAATTGGTTGAAGAAGTAGTAGCACGGTACGGCGCGTTTCGGGAACTACACTCGGATCAAGGCACGAATTTCGAATCCGAGGTGGTGGCTCAGGTCTGTGCACTATTTGGAATACACAAAACAAGAACGACGCCGTACCACCCCAGGAGTGACGGGTACATAGAACGAAGTTTCCGTACTTTGGGGTGTTGTTTGAAAGCCAGCTGCCGAGCAACAGGCCGGGAATGGGACGAGATGGTCCCGCTCGTGATGATGAGTTATAGAGCAACGCCGCAAGCCAGCACGGGAGTGACACCGAATATGATGATGCTGGGCCGACAGACCATGATGCCGCGACAGGCGATTTATGGGAGACCTCTAGGACCAGAGGAGGAACCCCGACGGGTAGGCGACTATGTGGAAAGCCTGGAGGAAGGGCTAGTCGCGGCCTATCGGGAGGCCCGGACGGGGCTGAAACGAGCCGCCATCCATCAGAAACACGAGTACGATGGGAAGGTGACTCGGCGGGAATACCACGCCGGAGAACTGGTCTGGGTGCACGATACGGTAGTGGATAGGGACAAAGGAACGAAGTTGCGATTTCCATGGATGGGCCCTGCACTGATCGTCAAGGTGCTTGACCGAGGACGGGTGGTAGTACGGAAGAAACGAGGGAAACCGGGGGGGGTAGTCCATGTGGACCGCCTGGAACCCTACCGAGGACACGCTGCGCCAGCCTGGATGGTAGCTGACCAGCAAGGATACGAGGCTGCACAGTAAATGCTTGGGGTGGGGCGCGCTAGGGCACGTAAGGAAACGGGGCACCCCTTTTTGTGATGAAGTCGTTTTCGTGTCTCGATTCCGCAGGTGGAAGAGGACCAAGGGAACGACCAAATCGGCGCTACACAAAAAGGCTTTGGCCAAAAAGGACTGATCAACCTGGGGCCATTGAGTCGGGGCGGTGCGTTGACCACTACAGTAGGAGTGCAGGTCGTTAGGCTGTAGAGATTTGCTACCTAGCTGAAGATTGGTTCTCTTGCGGATGTAATATAGGTGGGAAATGCGGGGTTGGAACGAAAAACGGCGTTCGGGAGCCACGACGGCCCGAATGTCTAAAGTAGTCCCACGGAGCCGCTTTCCGGTCAGTTCGGAGGAACCACAGCGTGGAAAAGATGGTTGGATTACAACAGAAGACAGACCCGGTGGCAAGCTGGTGAAGACTTTTGAAGTAATGCCGACTTGGTAATACCGCTTTACAGCGTCCAGGAGACCGGAGGAGAGTAGATGCGGCACTCTCGGGAACGCCGGAGGAACGAACGGACGGTTGTAAAAGGCGAGGCCTGAAACGAGGACGGGCTTTAAAGTAGGTCGTAAAAGGAGTAAAAGAGGACAAAGAGAACGGGGCGGCGGCGAGGAGATGATAGCGTCGAGCCCCTGTGTTCTCCGGGAAGTGTGCGGAAGCACTGTGAGGGCCAAGATGAAAAAGGCAAGAGAAGGCGACGGAGGATGAAAAGACCGAGGACGTCCGGTGGGGCAATAAAAGGCCTAGGAAAAAAACGCGTGGACGGGCGAAGGGCCGCGAGGTAAAAAAAGCAGGCGAGGCGGTGACCAGCGGCGGGCCCCGGGGACCGGAAAATAGTAGGGGGCGCCACCGTAGAAGTGGATGGTGAGTCTGACGCTAGGGGTCGCTAGCGCAGGCCACGCCCACTTCCGCCTGCGGCGGCTATAAAAGGCAGAGCGCTCGCCGGAGCAGGTCATTCTGGTCAGCCGATCAGGATTCATCAAATCGCAGACGAGCAGACTGAGCTAAGGAGAAGAAAACAAGAGAAAAAGCAGAGAAGCGAGACGAGCAGCATCACCACGAGACAAAAACGGAAAAGGCTGACGGGACGAGCTTCAGGATTGGAACGAGCCCCGAAAGCCCGGAAAACGGACACGATGAGCGGACAGTGCTGGGAAGGACATTGCCGCGGAAAGGAGTTTAAGCACTTGGTCAAGCATATTAAAGGCCAGCACGATGGATTACGGAAGCAGTACTACATGTGCCCGGTGTGTTCGAATCGAGCCTATTCGACACACCAGGACTGGAAGAAGCACATGACGGACTCACACGAAGGGAACCTGCAGAGGGGGATGCCGAAGCAAGACCCCCTTCTGAGGCTGGAGTATGCTGCGGCGTTCGCCTTGGACCCGAAAGGACGACCGCCGTACACCAGTTTCGCTACTGGGGATGAAACGGCGGCCCGGGTAGCCAACTTGGAACGGGACTACGCGGTGCGCCATCCGGAGGGGTTTCAACCCCCTGAGAGGGCGGTGGATAAGGAGGCACCGGAGAGGCCGCGACGGCATATCCGCGTACCTTACTACCCGAGGGCGTCGAGAGGGTCCGATGACAGCGACGCCGAGCAGCCGGAGCAGGTAGCAACCGAAGAAGGATCAGAGGCCGACAAGGCCGGCGAGGGAGCCCAAGCAGCCAAAGCAGCAGGGAAGGGACCCCTGGCCGAGGTAGCGGAACGATCGACGCCCACGCGTCGTTCCCCTCGGAGGGCCGCGAAAGGAGTGCGGAAGGAAGCCACCGAGTCGCCGCGAAGCGCGAGCCGAGCCGTGGTCAACCCGAAACCACTTCTGACAGAAGACCAAATAACAGGGTTGGTACAGAGCCGAATTAAGAAGTTAAACGCCCAGGGAGAACCACGGGAACCGAGAGGACGAGGACTCCCGGGCAGAGGAAAAGGAGGGAGATCCACACCCGCCCCGAAGCCGGGTTGCTCAGGAATACCACCGGGGGCTGAGGTGGTGGAATTGGTGAGCTCGTCCGACGACCAACGTCTGAAAGTAAAAGAGGAAGAGGAGCCGCTCGCTTTCAAGAGGCCCCCGACGCAGGGATGCCCGGCGGAGGAGCCGTCGCGAAAAAAGAAGTGGAAAAAGGTCAAGAAAGTCCCGAGGGAATTGGAGGAGGGAACGAGTTCGGACCAGTCGGAGTCGGGCAGGAGTATGTCGGTCCGAAGCGATCGGTCCTTGATTATTGCCGAGTCTAGTAGCACGGGAGAGCTGGGACCATCACAGCCTGAGACCTCGACAGGAGTCAAACGGACCACGGGACTAGAACCACCTTGTAGCGACGCACAATTTACTATGATGACAGTTCATAAGAAATCGGTGATATACGAATCGCGACACCCGAGGTACCCCGGATATTTAAAAGGAACAATGAACCGGGAGGGATCGTTCAGGGGTTACCACGAGGCAAGATCCGACCGGGAGCTGGAGGACAGCATTCGGGAAGCGCAGGGAGGCCGGCTGGTAGAAAGAGAAGCACTGTACCTGGGGAGGTTTCTACACGAGATGGCAGAAAGGCAGGGACTCAAACCGTCGGGGCGAGTGGAGAAAGTAAAGTATGTTCGGCATGCGGCCAGGCCGGAGGACACGGCGTCGATGGCCTCGACACAGCCGCTGTTCTCTACCCCTACCCCGACGAGAGCGGATTCACCCCTGGAGAAGATGGTATGTAAGCAGCCGGTAGTGCCGCCCCCGGGACTGAAACGAATGAGAGACATTACGGTAGCACCAGACACGCCAGAGACACGGGCGGCGGTTGACAACCTGACTCGAGCCAGTTTGGGGAGCTCGTTCTTTGGGTCGCAAGGATCGGAGGAGACCCCGGGACCGCCGTCGCCCGAACGAATGGGATCGCCGCCAGGACCGGATACCCCACTCAAGGACGAGGATAAACACGGGCGAGCGCTACAACCACGGGTTGTGATACACAGACTACAAATACCGGCTGCCCAGTCCATGGACGCGGAGGTGGAAGACTCAGAGGACATGGAGTTGGGGCAGACCGAGACCAGAGGATACGAGCCGGAGAAGCAAGAATTGGACGAGTCGGGAGCGGATTCAGTGTTCGGGTCCATAGGAACGGAGATACCGACGGCAGGACCATCTAAAGAAACACCGAGACTCAAGTTATTACGGACACAGGCCATTCACCAGGTCTTACAGGGACACTTTCCGGTGACGGCGCGAGCAGTACGAGACTGGGACGCGGAAGAGGCCATTCGGGTGCAACTGGTGTGGCCCCCGAGGGAGGTGCGAGGAATGACGGCTAAGACAAGAGCAATGGCTTCGGCGTCTATGGCGTTCCTGATGGCACTAGAAACGGGCCGCAAGCCAGAGACATTTGAAGAAGCGATGGCGCAGTTCCCGACGGCGGCACTGGGGCCGTTGACCAGGGAGTTCCCGGGAGTCGACCGGCTGGTTAACGAACACAACCGGACCGTCCAATTGGCTCAGACCCTAGTGATGTACAAAAACGAAGATCAACTGGATGACTTGTTGAAGGCGACAAGAGAGGCGGAAAAACAGAGCGGAATGGTGGATCAGCTTCTCGGGCTCCCCGCTGGGGAAGAGAGGCTGTTGCTACCGATCCGACGCCAAGAAGAAGGGTGAAGTAGATGCTGCTCGAGGTCTTGCACGGAAGAGAGAAAGCGCGACGGAACCAGAGGCGGAATATGGCGCGTCGCGAGTCGGGTGGGGAGGGATTACGGGGCGTTGGCTCCTCACCCAATAGTGTCAAACCCCCAGGGAGAAAACCGGGCCGAGGCGGAGGTACCTGAGCCGCACAGGAGGCCGAAGCCTGGATAAAAAACTCTCCTGGAGACCGCTGGACGGGCCCGAAACTTTACTTAATTCATCGGGAACGGACTGGCGGGCTCGAACATTCTTATCTTAATTTATTCCTACTAGTTTCTTTATGGGAATCTTCTTGCGGAAGTGAACGAAACCACATGTGTTAGGAGGTGTTGAGTGTAATCAGCGAGCTGGAGGGTCCATGACTGGAACGAACTTACCAAGCCTGCGGGGCGAATACGGAACGGGAGGAGGCGCTAGGAGGAAAAACAAGTTTGTAGCTGTTCCTCTTCTTCCCTGGAGCCCGCTGCGTTGGTTGGGACCGAGCAGGTGGAACGGGATCGTCCGGTCGCGGAAATCAAATGGATAGCGGGCCGGGCGGCCCAGGAGCGAGAGTGAAAGTTGGGAGGCGGAATCGAAGAAAGGAAATCAGAATGGACAGATAGTGTTGTCATTGTAGTCTTTGAGTCGACGGTCGTGCCGGGGTAAATAAGGTACCGGTGGGCCGGCGACTCGCCGCTGGAGGAAAGGCTGGCGCGGGCCAAGACTGAAGACCCTTCTCCCGTGCTGCCTTGAGGGATCTGGGGGCGAGGAGGAGACGACCTCTGTCCTCTAGCGGCACTTCTACTCCCTGCAACTTAGTCTTCTTGATCTTGGATGGATCGATCAGAATGTGGATGAGCCCGGATTCATGTACCATCATCTTCTGAGTTTCCTTGTCTTCAGTCTCTTACCGCATACGAAGAGCGGCAAAATGGAACTTTTCAACCTGAATGCTGGTTTTATCGTGCCAGAGTTGATGCAGCGAGTCGCGAAAGGATTACGGCGAGTCGTAGATGTCTCCCGGAGGACCAAGGCACGAGCAGGGACGATAACTTAGGGGCCCTGGCTCGTGACTGACCGAAGCAATACATGAACAAGAACGAAAATTAATAGACTTACTAAAAACTTATATTAATAACTTACCTCCAGTAACGGCAGTAACTGCTTCCATGTCGTACTTCCTGGTATCTTCTTCTCGAGGAACGGAACAAAATAGTCTTTGAAACATATAGGGAAGTAGTCTTTGAAATATACAGGGAGGTGGTGCTTGGAACGTCGGCCGCGGATGCCTCGATAGACGCCTCAAGAGGTCTGCAAAGAGCGACGAGGAGCGATCCTTCTTGGAGTTCGACATCGGATGAGTTCTTCTTTATATATGCTATTTGTGAGATGGGCTCGTTCCGGATCTCAGAGGTTGACGTTGGGTGCAGATCCCAGTTGATGTCGTCCATCTTCACTTTCTACGGCTTCTTCCTCTCCTTCTCACTAATATCTTCAACTTACCAACTTCGAACCGCCGTACCTAGGAGCAGCCCGGAACGGCTCGGAGCTGTTGTCTCGGCGTTCGTCATAGGCATAGTGGCTTCATGCAAGGTGACATGGCACCGTGGACAACTGTGGCCTTACTCCAGAATCAAACCAGACCAGATCTTAAACTTACCTCTATTAACGAACTATTTGTTGGTATTACAGTCTCACGAAAATCGTCTAAAAGCATGGTCCTCCGGGAGGACGAAGAGAAAAACTTAGTAAGCGGAGCGAGGCCCGAGAGCCTAGGAGACGAACGAGGGCCCGAGTGCCCGGAGCAGGAATCCTCTTCTTAGGAAAATCATCTCATCAGTGGAACGAAGGAGCCTCCCTCTCGCCCCAAAGAGGATTGTCTTCCTGCCGTTGCTTACGGAGGGGGGGAGGGATGAGAGGCACCGGCTCCTGTCATCAAAAGAAACTTCATCAAAATTATCTTCTTAATCGGGTCTCCGTTCCGGTTGTTGTCATGCCACTTGGGCCCGGAACGGTGACGGAAATACTTTACTATGGTGGACTCTCTCCGACATCTCTTTCTGAAATCTTCGAGTGTGTCGACGTGGTCGAGGACTGAACGTCTTGGTGCTGGGTTAACCACGAGGACATGTGCCGTAAAAGTCAAACTTCAGTTCCTGTACGGAAAACGGACACCTCATCGATAATTAATTATTCTAATCTTCTCAGTCTTACCTTCACCCGGACTCCATCTCAAAGTTTCACTGTGACAAATAGCACGAAACACGCGACGTCGTCTGCTGAGGCTTCCACTCTAAGCTTTGATGCATGAAGTTAAGTTCCTTTCCACATACAACGCCATTTTCTTCTTTGGGTACCTTGGCCTCTGGCTCGAACATGTTGTCCTTGCCAAACGTGAAAAAGTCACTGGAGGGCTCTGAATGCCGAGGCGACCGAGGGTGCGAAGTCCAAAAAGAACATTCTATCTACAAAAACTTCAGTCTTTCTTCTTCAACTCATCCTTAAAATCATCATCATCACCTAAGAGAACGCAGAGAAGAGTAATAGTTACGGAAGAACGAGGGGTCACGACCGACCGAGTGGGAGAATCACGACCGATTCTCTACCCAAAAACAACGGAGAACGTCTGGACGACGGAAGAACGGACCGAGGGTCGAGAGGACTAAGGGTCACGACCGGCCCTGGCCTCTGGGTGGGAGAGTCGCGACCGATTCTCCACCCGAACTAGGGGAGAACGTCTGGACGACGAAAAACGAAGGGAACGGGGGCACTGCGGGTCACGACCGACCCATGGCCCCGGGCAGGAGGACCACGACCGGTCCCTCTGTCCTAATGAGGGTAAAAGGCGAGGAAAAACGCGCCGAGGGGCTAAGTAAATAGAGCCCAGAGGAGAGGAGCGGGGGCGACGGGGTCACGACCGACCCCCAGTCCCGGGTGGGAGAGCCACGACCGGCTCGCTCATCCTAAAGACGAGAAAAGAGGAAGGAGGTGTAGAACGGGTCCTAATAGATCCAGGATAAGAACTCTGACGAAGATAAAAAGAGACTAGGATATATAAAACGAATTATATGAACTTTCACTAAGAAGAGAGAAAAACGAAGAACGAAAAACGAAGAAAGAAGAGAAATAATAATTAGCCGGATAGGCCCCGGGGGCCCTCCGAAGTAGACCGGGGAGGACAGAGGGTGACACCTCCTCCTCTGCCGATAAGGAGCGTAGGATTGAAATGTTTCTGGTTCTAGAGTATGTTCTGTTGTCGTTGCTGTATGAACTGTTTTGAAATTTTGTAAAACGTGTTTTCCCACCTTTCAAGAAGGTGCGGGAGGGTGTGATGAACGGCTATTCATCCAAAATACATAGAGGTCAAAATAATAGAAATAAGGTAATAGTAGAAATATATGTAAGAGAACGAAATATATGTAAGAGAACGAAATAGATGTAAAGGAACGAATATGTAATAATGAACGAAAGTATAGAAAGCCTGAAAAAGAGGCACGAATATGTAAAAGAACGAATATGTAAAGAACGAATATGTAAGGAACGAATATGTAAGGAACGAAAATGTAAAGGAACGAAACCCGGAAATATGTAAACCGGAAGTGAAATGTAAACCGGAAACGGAAAATATAAACCGGAAGTGACGTCAGTTGTAGGTCACGTGACCGAAAGCAGCCAATCAGGGCTGACCTCTATAGTATATAAAGGGGCGGTGAGGCCCGAATAAACAGAGTTCTTTAACAGTTCTCCTGGTGTCCAGACGTGTCCTCTTTCCTGAAACAACCGCTAAAGATGAGCCGATTAGAGTAATTAAGCAGAAGTTAGGACAAAACAGTCGAAGCTCGAGATAGGTAGTAGAAACACAGGGTAAGGGGCCCGACGGCCCGAAGAACGAGGAACGAGGGAACGGAGTAAGGCACGAAGGCCCGAAGTAGTCCCGGAAACCGAGGCGTAGTATGGCACGAAGACATGGGGAACGGAACGAAGGAACGAAGTCCGCGGGGACGAGGGCGCGGCATGCTCGGCCCCACGCTACCAAACAATAGGCGACCGTCGGCCCGTCGCCCCCGCGGACCGGAACTCAGGGGTGGACCGCCCGGTCGGGGTGAATGCTGGTCTGGGAGATAGAGCGAGACGAACCCCGGCCGACCCGTACCCCTACCATAATTTCCCTCCCCCGCAGTCCTCCGTTGACATCGAGTGCCGATTCCCGATCGATTCGCTCAGCCCCCCCTCGTGCGCGAGGCACGACTCTAGAAACACATCTCGGTTCTTGGCCCGGATTCCCCGTCCGCCCCGAGACCCGAACAACCCCCACGTTCCTCTGTTGTAAGAATCGGCAACCCCGACTTACCAGAGAACGTCACAATATACATATTCTTTTGTATTTCTAAGGTGCAACCCAAAATCTTCATATTAGCCAGCGTGGGAGGAACAGTGCATTTGGAAAGATGCAACCATGTGGTTTTATGCTAGTGCAAATTCCTTTGGTTTTCTATCATGACATAATTATACCGACAGCAAGAAGAACTGATTATATATATGTTATCTGAAGGAGTGGTCTTGTCCGTAAAAGGGATATAAATTGTTATGTTATAACCTAGGTTGTATTTGTTTTTGGTAGAAGTAATAGATGTTGTTAACAACAAAGTTGTCATCATTACCTACTGTTTTGTAATTGGCCTGCGACAACAGTCTTAACATGTATGAAGACCTCTAGATTAATGTGGATCCACAAAAATGGGGTTAGTTTACAAACAAATGGAAACATTACTATCTATTGTATTACAAATTTGTAGAACTCTACTACGGTTTGAGCTAGTTTTTACAGCCTATGCTTTACAATTGACCTTAACTAGACTCATCAAATATATTTCTATACTTATTTGAGTTTTGAAAATTTTGTCATTTATAATATTGGTTTTGGGTTCCTTTAATGGCCCACTTACCAGCGGTCGGTCCGGTGATGAGTACGGTTTTCCCGGTGAGGTCGGTCTTACTGGTACACACCCCGCGTGTGGCCTTTACATATAGGTTGAAGAGGAAACCGAGCACGCCCACCGCGCCCACTGCAAGGGTGAGGTACAGCACCGCACCGCCTTCCATGTCTGCAGTCACCTGAAATAGAAATCTGTTTTGAAAACGCAGGGGGTCTGGTCAGTCTGACAGCTACCACAATAATAGAAATCGGTGTTTATAGTCAGGCCGCCCTGAGAAATTTAGGAATGGGGTGGGGTCCACTAGGCTGCCAGACTGACCAGCTGGGGAGCCTTGCACCAGAACCCAGGATCCCATTTTTATGGAGAATTTTCTTTTTAACAAGGGTTCCCATTTTAGACCACATTATTTTTTGAAATTTGAAATAAACCTTAAATAATTTCATTCAAGTTAGGGAGCCCCCCAGGCTCCCAATCAGTGGAAACTGGGAGCCCTGGGGGCTGGAGAGGGTGCTCCGGACTCCCCGGGCACTGGACTTGTCGAGGCTTGAAGAAAATCCAAAATGAAAGACCCATTAGGAATTGGCCCCACCGTCATTTTTTTATAGAGAATTTTTCTAGAAAATGTTATACAAGAGATACATTTTAGATGATAGAAAGGGTCCTGTAGGGTGTCGGGAGTAACTTCTGAACTTCTGGATCTATTTGTGTTAAATGTAGTTAGAAACAAAAATTAAAATGTTTTCAGGTAAAATAGGTCAAAAAATAGGGTAAGTACGTTGATTTTTTTTCTTTTAATGATCAAAAAGCCCCGGACAGAGTTTAATTGAAAATTAAAAAAAAAAAGAATTAAACATCCTCTGAAAACACAATATACCTTGAGTAACTGTATGGTATCAACGATCCTTTAGTGAAGCTACAATATCTGTTTAATGGTATTTCATGCTTTTCCATGTTTTCTGGGAAATTCTTTTGGTTTTGAAAAAAATTGGGGAATTCGGGGAGTTAATAGTCTAAGGGGGGCGATGTTGCCCCCTTAGGGCCCATCCATAAATGATGTCACACACAAGGGGGTGGGTAGATATATTGAACAGTGTGACACTGCCTGAAAATGGCCCTTATTTTCATGTTTAAAACAGTAAATTCAGCGTGACAGGGGGGTGGGTGGGTCCTAAAAATACCCTGAAAAAGTGTGACATCATTTATGGACGGCCCTATCTTACCTTAGACTACAGTCTATCTCAAGAGGGGCTATGGATTCGTAGTGTTTGTGAGGCCAAGGTAAGCAAATTGTTTTAGGTGCCAATAGCCCAGACACAGTGTATTATATAGAAAACAGTAATTTGCTTTAACTTTAAGTTTTGGCTTCTTTGGATATCCCACCCCTGCCCCGCCCCCTTTTAATTTGTTTGGACCATGTACTTGGTAAAAAAGGTGCCTCTCTAGAATGCATTACGGATAAAAAAAATGTTGCAATCTGTAGGAAATAAAGCCACAGGTATCTATACTATTTCAGTATCTTTGGCAGGCGGGCAGCAGTCCACCTTTCCCGGCCCTTCCCACGGCCTTTGCCCGGCTCGGGGGCCGGGGCGCCGGTGGGCCGAGGGCGAGGCCGGTCCCAACGTCCACACTTCGCCAACCAGTAGTAGTGGACAACTGACAGCGGAAACATTTTCCAGTTTTGTTCATTGGAAGTTCAAAAGAAAGGAAAGTTGAATTGATCATTACTCTGTTGGAGAATTGTTCCTGGGGGAAGGACGTCGTTGCCCAAATTTCCGAGAGCTCGGACGATCGCCTGACATCTGTCACAACAACCTGTGCGAGGCCACATTGACATTGAAAATAGAAAGCCACTCTAAAATGTCAGTACAAAATCATTAGATATTGTAAATAAAACAGTATTGATTATAACTATTGGGAAAAAGCAGTTTTATACAGTTTACTTTACCTTTTTAAAGATCATTCAGTTTCTTAATTTTACTTTATTTTGTTTGATATAAGGGGCCATGACCTGATTTTCACCCAGAATCCCGTTCGCGTCGACTCTCCGTATTTCCGGTCTCCGAAGGTGTTCGAGTTTTGTAGAAATCTGGTATTTTATCACTGTTTTAACTGGATAAAATCCTGACTTTTGGACGTCTACCCACTGCCCGACACTTGAGGATGGTCGCTGAAGACAAAGGTTGAGATTAGGATTTCCTGTCAGGCGTTTCTTGGGAGATGGGCAACGCGAACCAGACTTCGAGAGGTAGGTTGTCCGGTTTTTCACCCCGTTTTGCCAGCCCCCTTTTCAGGTTTAGGGGGATGCAACCTGCCAAAAATCTGTTTGCTACAGTCAGGTTACAGTGCTTTTTTGTGTTGCCGAGCCTACAGGATGCCCAGGGCGTCTTTTTAGTAAACGTTGTACGATTAGAAATGCACATCGCGAGAACGATAAAGGTTTATGAGGCCTATGTGGTTATACACATACAAAAGTCAAAACAACAAATCACAATTTGCGCAAAGTCAAAGTGACAAATCCAGGCCAGAATTTCTAGAGACAGAGTCCAAGTCCTCTGACAGAGGACTCTTTCTGATGGCCTGGCGTAGTTTTCATGGTATAATTAAAGCCTACTCAGTGACTATGAAAAAGTCTTGGTTTGTATTATGTAATATGTATCTTAAGTTATAGGGAATAAACTGAGACACTATATATATGATGTCATTCCATCAGGTCTTAGGGTAGAGATAGTCTTCACTTACTTTAGTCTTAGGGTATTCACATCCAGATGAACACACTCATTTAGCAGAGCCAGAGGTTCAATTGTTTATTCAAAGAGATCCTTCACAGCTGGAGAGTACAGCAATCTTCGATCACCTCATAGCGACCAGCTGATAGACCACAAACATTTGTTGAGATATTCCATGTTTAAATGTTCTATCTCGTGCAAACTCAACCCTTTCTCCCTTGGGACTGTGTGTAATGTTCATTCTTAAAGCAACCCAAAACCATTGTTTCCTCTTAGTGTGATAAAATATTCCAAGTTCCATTAACTGTTGAAATACAATTTATGGGTATAGTTGAAGCCTTTGGAAAAGTATAAAGTGTGAAATCTAGCTCAAACTTAATTAAAACAGCTAATGTTATTGTCATTCTCCTATTATTGTGGTCCACACAACATCTCAGGTGTTTACAACAACAAAATGATGACACCACTATGATAGGATTTCCCCCCCACCAAACACTTTAACTAGTTCACACTATGTACACTTTGTATTTGTATCAGACAGGGTTCTCTCTAGTTTTCTAGTAGATTAATACTATAGGATTATTAATCAATTTGGCTATATTACCAATAAGGTTGTGGAAGAAATTTCTCTCATAAGGTATGTTATTAAACAGTGTTAGCGACTTACTTTTTGGCCTGTTGGCCAACAGGGCAGACTATGCCAAGATATTGTTAGCCCTGATAGCTTTCTGTTGGCCCTGATTTTTACTCCATAGGATAGGGTGCAAATTTCATGATTTTTTCCTGTCTAATCAGGGCTCAACATTAACTTTTTTGCTTTGCTGCCCGTCGGGCAGGTGGAGATGGAATTTTACCTGCCGGGTCCATAAATTCACCTGCCCAACTTTACTAGATTATTAGAATATGGCAGAAATTTTACCTGCCCTTTGGGCAGGTGACAGTCAAAATTTACTTGCCCAACTCCAGTTTTACCTGCCCCAGGCAGGCGGGCAATGCTTAATGTTGAGCCCTGCTAATTCTTCTCATGAACGGCCTGGAATATATGGGGGGGAAATGATCAGAAAATACAGAAAAAATGGCAGAAATTTCCTGTTGGCCATCAGGCCCTTTTTGGCCCTAATTTTGGTGAAAATTGTCGGCCCTGTTCTCAAATTGTTGGCCATTGGCCTACGGGCCAGTGTTAGTGGTAAACACTGTTATTAGAATGAGATGCATGAGGTTTCTGGAGCATGCTGTATTTGTGGGATGGAAAAGGTCTTCCAAACTATAGAAGTTATGTAAACCATATTTACAAAATGCAACCCACTACTCCTTCTATCAAAATGAGTATATTCTGCAACTGCAAGTACCTTGTCAAATGACATCATCATTTCTTGGGCATAACTTGGTCACATGGGGTAAAAACTTTAATGTTGTTGTCAACTGGGATGGACTTATTGTTTTTTCTTTAAAATGGATGCCCATACTAAACAATTTTAAAGATAATGGAAATCACTAACATCACCGATAACGTCAAAAAGAAATCCTCAAAAAAGTTAGGTAGGGTAAAAAACATAGTGTCGGCCGGGATACCTGAACACAATTTTTTTTAATATTTTTTTTTTTAGATCTTATGGGCCATATCCCGGCTTTATAATGTTCAAATGATCAAAAATTACGATAGTCATGTTGTAGATGTAGTGTAGTACTTACCGGTATTCTTACTGAAGTGAGTCACTGTCTTATCTGCATAAGGAAGTAGGCCAAGTGTGCTCGGTCGAAGTAGGGAGATATCCTGTCATTCTGATGATGATCAGATGACTTCGTCATTATGAATTTATTTATATCGTTTTATTATCACCGTCATGCCAAATGTCCGTTTTTGTGTGTATATGTTAGCCTCATTCTCTCCAGAATGGATTTTACCTGTAGACTGGCCTAAGTCAAGACGCATTCCCTGTGATTTCGACAAGTCACCAAGGCTTGAGCATATGCATTTTAAATATTCACATCATTATTTGTGGTTAAAGCTAGAAACTGGTATTTTTCGGTTAGCGTCTGTAAATATCTAATAAATCTTAGGGTGGTTTGAAAATGAATTTATTACAAATAGAAATATAATATAGCAAATATTCGTATATATTTAGAAAGTTTTCCCTTTATTTTATCGGCAAAGTACTACAAAGTTACATGTAGGTGCTTAATTTAATGTTATTAGTATTCATGGTAGGTAAAAAATTGCCTGTTCTTGGCACAATCAATGAGAATCGCTTTCTTTTTCATTCAAGTAGCCGCCAATTCTTACAAACCCCAGTATTTTCCTTCTTGACATCTTCTGTATTCCTTCAAATTATGCCCTCCACACCTAGCAGGAGAGTCTGGGGGTTCAGGGGCAATCCCCAGTTCCTCGCGCATCGCACAGTGAAGATAGTGATAGGAAAATTTAATGCTGGGGTCCTTTAGCATTGGAATCTATGTTATTGTAGAAAAAGGGAATCCCCGGGGATTCTGGAAAATCTAGAAATTCAGCCAAAATTTGAGGGACAATGTATGGGGACAATGCGAAACCTTCTTGCTGACAGTAAGAAGATTGGAACAATATTCAACAATCTAGAGCGAAATAAGCGATTTCCTCCATAAATTGCTATAACAAGTAGCCCCACCATTGCCGATAGCAGTTTCCAAGAAATATGGGTGTACAATGCTTTCTTTTTTTCAGACCCTGATATTTAGTATAGATTAGGTGTCTCTACTGTACCAGCTATTTTAATAAAACACTCACCCCCCCTCAACCTCCCTGCTATTGCCAATGTTAATTTCGGACGTGTTATAGATGTCAGCCAGCCTTTCTATCGTACCGTGGTTGTACAATCTTTTTAAGTGACACCGACTGTTTTCGACTTGCTCCTCCCAGGGTGGTGTACCTAGCCGATAGTACCTAGGGCTCAGTGTCAGACCACCACACAGGCGTCACTTATCTACCATGGACCCTTGTGACGCAATAAAACCAGAAGCGTAATTGTTCAACTCAGGGTCCGAAATTAAGGTTTATTAAAATTGTGCACTCACTGGGCGCGTAGCTTTGAAAAGTATGCACCGGGGAATAGTTTAATGTAGGTTTTTAATACTTTTTTCTTTGTCATAACAATATCATATCACATGCTAATATCATATAGAATATTCAATGGTATAGTATTTTAAGTAATAATATATCATAGGAGTTGATGAGTCTTTGTAGATTTCCTCGACTTTATCATACGTTATGGGTTAGGCCATCTCTGTAAATAGACTGTGTGTCGTGAGATACGGCTGACCTAGAATACACGTCCCGTAAGTAACCCAAATCAGCTACCACACTCACTCCAAACGTAGAGGAAGGAGTAAGCCTCATGCAGTAAGGCCTAAAAATATTTTTGGGTTGGGTAACCCGACCTACCCTAACTTTTCGCATGAACATTTTTCCCTCAAAAAATCTGTTGTTTTGTTACAACCGTTAGAGTTTAACTGACCTATTAGGGGGGGAAACATTATAGAAATATTTAGTCATATTGGCACTACGGCCTTCAGGCTCAAGAACTAATGCAAACTCAACTCTAAACAAAGCAACAAAGCTTGGGGGGGGGGGACTCCTCAACATGGATCATCCCGACAAAAAATTTCACGATGATACTGAACCCTCACCCCTTTTAAAGTTTACCGTTTAGGTATACGGAAAAACGCACTCTATTATGAAGGGACTGTCTTACGAACTTTAAGGTTTATAATTCTAGGACCTTGGTAGAAGGTTCGGGGTTTTAGGGATCTTGAGGGGTCTTCCATTTTAGTACGTACACAGATTTTCCAAAAGTTTAGACAACAAATGAAACCTAAATCAGACCTATATAATACCTTTTCTGATTCCAAAATAAAATATTTTCAATATATTTTCTAGAACTTCTTTTTACCCTATTAAGCGTTTACACATTTTACCGAAAAGAGGTAGTGATAGAAATGACAGAGAGCAAAGTTACATCTTATAATAGAGTGGGTAGGAGACGAGGCTTGTTATTCCCTTGACTTTGAACTTTGAACTTTGAACTTTATTCACAACCTCCATGAGGCACAGGAATACATGTGACAGGACCACAATCTATTATCTAATGTCTAATATATGTCTAATATTGTCATATACGATAGAGAGAAAAATTATTTTTATTAAATTACATCTTGTAATAGATCGAGATTGACCTAAAGTAAGACCTTTTAACGATCTCTGGGCCCAGAGGAGTACTGTAAAACCTTTAATATAAGCCACGGCAGCCAGGGGCATGGAGGCTACCCCCCTGATAGGGCCAGCCTGGGCCTGTGGATTTCCTTACGCCCCATGGTAGGGTAACTCTGAGTTTGTTTGGTTCTGAATGTTCCCTGATAAGGTTTTTTTTAGGTTTCCAAAAGCCCCATGGTCGGGCCAGCCTGAGTCTGTGGGTTTCTGAATGCCCCCATGGCAGGGCCAGCCTGAGTTTGGGTTTCTGAATGCCCCCTAATATGGCCAACCTGAATTGGTGTTTTTCCGAATGCTCCAGGTAGGGCCAATCTGAGTTTGGGTGGTTTCCAAATGACCCCAAGTAGGCCCAGCTTAAGTTTGTGGGTTTCTGAACACCCCTGGGTAAGCCCAGCATAAGTTTGTGGGTTTCTGAATGCCCCTGGATGAGGCCTGTTTGAGTTTTTGGATTTCTTAATGCCCCTTGGTAAGGCCAGCCTTGGTTTGTGGGTTTCGGAATGCCCCTTGGTTGGGCCAACCTGAGTTTGTGGGTTTCCAAATGCATCTCGATGGGGCCAACCTGAGTTTGTGGGTTTCCAAATGCCCCTTGGTGGGGCCACATGAGTTTATAGGTTTCCAAATGCCCCTTGATGGGGCCAACCTGAGTTTGTGGGTTTCCGAATGCCCCTTGGTGTGGCTAGCCTGAGTCTGGGTTTCTGAATGCCCCCATGGCAGGGCCATCCTGAGTTTGTGGGTTTCTGAAAGCTCCTTAATATGGCCAACCTAAATTTGTGTTTTTCCGAACGCTCTGGGTAGGGCCAATCTGAGTTTGTGGGTTTCCAAATGCCCCCAGGTCGGGCCAGCGTAAGTTTGTGGGTTTCTGAATGCCCCTGGGTACGGTCTTTTTGAATTTGTGGGTTTCCCAGGGGTCGAAATAGCACGGGCCCGGGGGCCCAAGGCCCCTAGAAAAAGGGTCGGGCCCCCAAATTGTGTTGTGGAGGGGCCCGACTGGCCCTTAGAAAATCCAATATTTTGAATACAAATGTTAATAAGAGCTTTTCTGTAGTTGCTTTGGGCTTCTAGACTTTCAGGTAAGAGGGCCCGACTGGCCCCTGAATATTTAAACGTTATTTCGACCCCTGGTTTCCGAATGCCCCCCAGGTAGGGCCAGTGTAAGGTTGTGGGTTTCCGAATGCCCCCCAGGTAGGGCCAGTGTAAGGTTGTGGGTTTCTGAATGCCCCATGGTAGGGTCAGCGTAAGTTTGTGGGTTTCTGAACGCCCCCTGTTAAGGCCTGTTTGAGTTTGTGGGTTTCCGAATGCCCCATGGTAGGGCCAGTCTTAGATTGTGGGTTTCTGAATGTTCAATGGTAGGGTCAGCTTTAGTTTTTCAGTGTTTCCGAATGTCCCCTGAGGAGGGCCAGCATAAGTGTGTAGGTTTCTGAAGAACGCCCCCTGGTAAGGCCTTTTTGAGTTTCTGGGTTTCTGAATTCCCCATGGTAGGGCCAGCGTAAGTTTCTGGGTTTCTGAATGCCCCCGGGTAGGGCCAGCCTGAGTCTGTGGGTTTCGGAATACCCCCTAATATGGCCAACCTAAGTTTGTGGGTTTGCGAACGCCCCCAGGTAGGACCAAACTAAGTCTGTGGTTTTCCGAATGCCCCTGGGTATGGCCAGCCTCCACGCACCTGGCAGGAGGAGGAGGGGGAGGAGGGCAGACAGCAGGGATCACTCCCAGTCACGGAGCACCACCACAGGGATCCACCACACCAACAAACATGGACTACTACCACCACCCACAGGCCGGGGTAATACTAAGCTGTGTACTGGTACCACTAACTGAGGTGAGTCCACCCCAGAACAACACACAGTGGGAGTACAGTGTGAGTGAGTGAGTGAGTGATGGATGTTTTATGCCATACCAACAGCCAGGGTCATTTTCACGGCGAAAACAAGTTGGGATGAATTCTGTCTTTGGTGATTGAATCTATGAGATGAGGGTGACAGGGTGGGCAAACAGCAGGGGATCAAAACCTGGAGATCAATTTTGCTGTACCTCATCCATTAGTAAACCCAGACACCAACCAGGAATTGAACCCAAAGAACCACTTGGTCAGTGCTGGGTCCACCCTATCATCGCCTTCTACGATCAGCAGGGGCTACTGGGGGCCTATATTCTTCCCAGGAGTACAGTGTGTTCTGAGAGAAGAACCTGTATGGGTATGCATGCAGTAGGATTTCTGAGGTGAATCAATTTAAATTAGTGGGAATCAAGTGGTTAAACCAGTGGTAAATCAGTATGTCCGGAATATTTAAATCCTAAATGGCCAGGCAGTGACCCTGGGGCGGGGGTGAGGTGAGGGGGGGGGGGGGGGTCCGTACTGAAATGCTACTAGTTAAAACTGCCTTTTGGAGGGGGGAAATCAAAGGTCCCTAGAGGACCGCAGGCTGTTGTATGTGTGGCCTTGTCCATGGGACCATGCACATTAAAGAACACCTGCCTCGGTAAATGTGTAGGGGAATGGTCTCTATCTTCTCATAGATTCGTTCATTCCATAGATTCGATCATCAAACTACAGAATTGTCAAAACTTGTTCTCGCTGTGATATGATCTTAAATGTTGCTACGGTGTTAAACCCCAATAACCAACCGACCTTTTGGAGGGAAGGAATTGACAGTTTAATAGTTACGTAGTCAGTTGAACATATATATATATATATTTTTATATCATATGGTGCTGAATATTATATACATATAATTGAATATGATTTTGTCTTTGACTTCTTCTAAATTTAGTGTGAAGCCTCTATATTTGGAGCTTGAGAAAATGCATTAGAATTGATTTGAAAATTCGTGCGCACAGCGGATGCACAAATTGGGAAGTTGCTAGCCTGGCTGCGAAATTGTGCACTATTTTAGATAGCGACAGCACGTGTAGTTTAGCCAAGTATCTCTGGTGAGGTGTATGGTACATATCCCATAAGGATCCTTACTAAAACAATCCCACAACCGGAAATACATAGCCGGAAGAAGTTTGTGAAACCACTCTAAAAATATTATCCGAAGGGCGAATATTGAATTCAGAATGAATTTAAAACGTTTAAATGAATATCTAAAACCCAAGTGAGGTTAGAAAGAAATACCACCTTAACGATCCAGAAACTTTGGAGCTAGGTACCGGTAGTATGAAAAATGAAGATGTCGGAACTCGCCTGGTTGGTATAGCAGCAGCACACTGTCTGACGTGATACCAGTCAATACGTCTTGCTGCCTGCACGGGGTGCACGCGCTGAACCCATGCCAGCGTGTATATATAGAAGTTGTATATCCCCACCCCTCAGACGCATGTAGCCTAAAAAGGAGTAGTTAATATGTACAGGTAATGCTAATATCAGAGGGTGGCCGTACGCAGAGGGTGGTCGTACGCCCCCAAAGGGGATCGTCACGTACCAAGGGCGAAGCCTGAGGTTCGTGTGATCCCAATGGGTCGTACATCCACCCGAGGACGACCCTTAAAGGTCTTCTATATTTTATCACCCAAGAAATATCTCAAATATGCTGAAAATACTGAAAACAAGGAGCGGTACGTACAGCCTGCCAATACGCACTTCCCTCTGTGCACACCGCTTCTCGACATACAGGTGATAAAGTGGCAGATCCAGGATTTTTAAAGGGGAGCGGGGGGCGCTATTGGAAAATGAATTCCTTTTTGGTCGAATTTTACATTTAAAAAAATCTAAATTTGGCCCCCCAAAAAAGGTAGGTGTGTGTGTGGGGGGGGGGGGTATGCCCCCTCCTCTAAATCCGCCACTGTAAATTGTAATTTCAGTGTAGTTCTTCCCACCACCGATGCCTGCAGGGCTCAACATTAAAATTTTCAATATATGAATATTCTGTCAAAACTTAATTCTTTTATTAACATTCTCGAATTATGCTTCACAGTGTCTGAAATTAGGGGTGCACCCTGTACCCAGATGCATATTTTTGAAGTCGGGTGCATGCATTAAAAGCGTACGCCCAGCAGAGGCACATATTTTTGGTAGAATAAATAACCTTATATTACTGGGGTGCATATGAGGGCTACCGGGCACATACTCATAACCGCTATGCACGCCGTGTGTGCATACATTTAAACCTTAATTTCGGACACTGCTTCATTGTATTTTGGGGAGTCAAATGCTAATAAATGTTTTTGTAATAAGTACATAATTGTATGGTTGCCCAATACAATGTTTTGATAACTGTTTTATAAAGGCAATGTCTGGAGACTATGTACCACGATTTAAGTTTTAGGCTAAATGAACAAAATACACCATGCTCCTGTCAATTACCGATAACAGATCCACAAACAAAAGATGTTGCTATTTTCGGTTTACTTCCTTTCATCTCTGTCGGCCTATTTATCCAGTCTGAGCCATTGAGGCCAACGCTTTGTAGCTGGGACTATGTAAATACGTGCTTTTCTTCTTTTCTTTCTGTTTGCGCCTTTGTGTGTCGTTAGCACCACAGATTGGGGGCAGGGAAGGCTTGGTGGTCGTCGGAGTGAGTCAGATAAAAGACATCAATAATTCACCCTTGATCAGTAGGTAGCGGGTGGCAGCACTTTAAATAATTAGGACCCATCTTTGTGCACTTCACACTGCCACGTCGCCCAGTTCCTGGGATTTCTCTATGTATGATTTTTTTGATAGGAATTTCACTGGCTGATCCAGGATTTTGAAAAGGGGGTGCGCTATTCGAAAAAAAATTCCTTAATGACTTTTTGGCAGAATTTCATATTCAAAAAGATCAAAATTTTCCGCTGCCCCCCTGATCCGCCAGTGAATTTTGTTAAGGCCGTATTCCATATACCGAAAGTGCGTTGCCGAATTGACGCCGATACAATTTCGGCAACAATCGGCAGCGCTGCAGATAAAATTTACGAACATGTTGGTAAATTTTTCCTGTCGAAATTGGACTGGCCGCCGAAAACGCACTTTCGGCCACTGATAACGCATTTTCAGCCGCCGATTACTCAATTTTGGCGGCCGCAAGTGCGTAATCGGTGGCCGAAAGTGCGGGCTGCTGGTATGGAACGTTGCTATGGAGAGGCTCAATATCGGCAGCGTGCACTTTCGGTATGTGGAATACGGCCTTTAGAGGAAAAAGAAAAGAAATTTTGTGATTGGCATTTGATTGTTTTTTTTTGTCAGAAAGTTCAACCGATATAAGTTTTTATTTCAACATAAACAACAACTGTATTTCAATATTATTCTGGCATCCCTCGAAATTCCCGAATTAAGGTTAATCATCAATACTTCCTGTGTATTTGTAAATTTTGTAAATAAGAGAAAATGTGTATTGCATGTACCGATTAGTGGGAAACTAATGATACTTGGAACATGCTACCCAGTAGTCCACATTCATATAAAACTGATCTTGCCTGCGGCTATGATAAAACATGATGATATAATAGACGCGTTCGGCTAATTTAAAATCACTTTCCTGAGAGTCAGGCAATTACTATTACCGGGTAAATGAATCTTTTTTTTATACTCCTTGATTTTTCATTTCATTCATTTAATTTACCTTTACTTTGAAGCTTCAATAATTTGACGGTAGTGCATCATTCTGGTCTATTTAATTGTTTCAACTATTCCAATTTGTCCCCACTTTAACGTGACGGCATTCGGTATGAGTACGTACTGGGCCAAGTTTTCTGGTGATGAGGAAGACAAGTGTTTTCTCCTATTACATTTACGATGATTCTCAAGGACAGGAGTGTGTAATAGCCCTTCTGGGCCAGGGATGTGCTTAGTAACAATAATTCAAGGTTGCTCATGAATGACTGAATCAGTATGTCTGAACTGTTTAAATGAGCTACTGAAATGCTACTGATTTTACACTGACTTTTTAGTGACAGCTCATTTGAATATTTCAGACATACTGATTTACCACTGCTCAACCACTGTTTTTCTACTTATTTCCACTGATTTGGCACTGATATGCTACTGAAAACTGACACGGATTCTGTACTCCTCACACGCTGTATTTCCACCTCGTTTGGTCCTGGAAGCAGTTGTGTGGGATCCTACTGTATGAGTCTGAGTGTTACTTATCCCCACCATCCCCACCTCCACCTCCACCCTCACGTCTCTAAAAAGTGGATCTAATCCAGCCGTGGAGAACCCGGATGTAGCCTCCAGTCCTGAAGGTGTCGGGGTAAATGATTGCCCCTGACATAGTTATCCCACTCAAACTCTCTCAGACCTTATTGGCACTTCCCTTCCAAGTGACTTACTATTTTATCACTGTTATATTTATACTTCACCCAAAACTAATGTCAAATTATTTGAAGGAGGTTACCTAATTGGCATTGATAGCCTTACCATATTCACGACAACTGTGTCCATGAGCCTTAAGCCCCATACCCACTAGACAATTCTGATTGATAGGCGCTAAAATTGACCGATTTCACCTGAAGAATCGGCAGATTTTATTACCGATTTATATCAAACATGCACATTATATAAAGCATACTGATCGGTGATGTGTTTCGGTGCAAAAATGAGTCAGCCGACTCAGCCAAAATCGCCTAGTGGGTATGGTGTTTAAATTAGTATCCCCTGCATCCGAGCTGCACGATTTTGCTGCCAGGTGCACAATTGTTAGGACTGTGTGTCTGCAAATTCATGAACACAAAATCACGCAAGTAAATTATAATTCCAATAAAGACTCAGGCGTGCTAAGAGTTAAGACCCCCATGCCAAGGGGAAATCCCTGTGAGATGGGTAGGTACCCGGCAGATCTGTAGAACAGTACTCTCACATGTGGAGACCAGCGGAGAGTGGATCAAGTGGGGCATCAGTGAACTGTTCAGCGAAATGATTGGACTAAAATCCAAACTGCCGGAGCCTCAGATTCCTCTGTTCACAACACCACCAAAATGATTACAGAGGTGGACCAGGTGAATCACGACTTAAGGCATCCAAGTAATTGGTGTCACTGGGACATTATATATGGAGAGTAGACTCGCATGACTGACCAGGAAGTCGATGGAACAGAAAAATTGAAGGAAAAAAAAGAAGACCAGAGTACACAGACACGGTGCTTAGGGCGAGGAGGAAGTGATAGGTCTGACCTGTGACATGGTTTTGTTAGGTGAACTCGGGAACCAGCGAGGTTTGCAAAGGTGGGTGGCAGAGGGATCAGACCTGGTACCGGCGTGAAGGTGGCATTAGGAGTGTGTGAGGCGTGGAAGCAGCCCGGTATGGTGATATGCCCTCACAAGGCCAGTTTGCAGTGTGCCAGGCATAACACCGCTATCCAGTAATGTACCGTGTGGATATCTTTTAACATCAGTTTCCGGATCCTGTCAGTGCGCCCATGCATCCCAATCGAACACAAGGTGTGTGTTAGAGACACATACACTGGTTCTCCATGGTATTCCATTTTACTAGGACAGCCAGGAGCCTACGGTCCTAGACCCTAAATTTTCGACTGGGCTTAACGATGTGCGACATGGATTTTGTGGAGATAGTGACATGGGACATTGCAGTTTCTCAAATTTGACAGGGCGACATGACCGTTTCTTAAATTCGACAGGGTGACATTGCCATTCCTTAAATTTGACATGCGATATCAGGACCCCCCATCAAGGGCCCCATTCATATGAAGGGTGGAATCGGTACACCTGGACATGGCCCCCTTACCTGCCTGCCTGAGCGTACACCTGAGTTCTCCTCCAGTGGTCACACGACCCCACCTGAATCTGTATACACACACCTCAGTAGGTCAGGTCTGTCGCAAGGACGGAGAGAAGGGATGGTGGATTAAACCTGTGGTACCTTACTTGGATAGCAGACCTCAGGCAACTGTCGTATAGCTTACCTGTGGCACCTTCCCTGAAGCACCTTACCTCTCGCACCTTCCTCAATTCTTCTTACCTGAGGTATCTTATACACGTGGATCTAAAAGTGCAGGCACTTTACCTATGGTACCTTTCTCATGGCACCTTTCACGAAGCATCTTACCCGTGGTACCATACATATGGGTCCCGGTCCATAACGGAGGACACCTTACCCAAACACCCATCCCTCTCCAGGTGTGTGCTCTGAATGTCTGTAGGCGTGCACACAGAGTAGAGTGACACACCACGCAGTCAGTCAGTGGGGTCTGCCATTAAGTATGTACGCATCAAGGCGGGGGAGGTCTGAATTTTTTTTTTTTTGAAAATGTGCATATATCCCTGTACAAATCTAATGCGTACTATACCCCTTTCCCATGAACCTGCGCAGTGAACCCTCCCATAGAAGGCCTGTACCCAACGATTTCCATTGAAACCCATACCTCAATCGATTGCTCAGGCCTATTCTGCTAGCAGGGCGCCACTCTATTGAAATAAGTCTAAAGCTCAAGAGTGGGGTTGAGGGGTCTGAATTCTTTTATTAAATGTGCGTACATACTTAATGGAAGGCTCCTGTACGTCAACTGCCGACAACTCAGCTCAAGGTCATCCAAGGTCAGCGGGCCGACCAGTGCCTCCTGGGCCTTGTTGAGGTGATGCGTAGACCTCAGACCTGTTTACATGGTCCGCGCCACTCCCTGTCACGATCTCCACTGTAAATAGGGACTCGTCACGGGATGGGATCGACCACCCAGAGACAGTTACCTGACAGCTACCAGAGGCCTTGTGTGTATATTTAGGATATGTCGAGACTGGAAAGCTTCTCTTTGGGCCTATCTGATCATTTCCTTGGTGGCTGGTTGGATCCCAGCAAGTCAACCATGACCAGGGTCTGACCATTACCAATCTATTTTTGGAGAAGAAAGTGACACCACACAAGAGATTTTATCCTAGGCATAATGGTCAATCCAGACCCAATCCAACCACAGCCTAGCAGTTACACCAATCAACCCACACCGGTCGGATCTCTTTAACGTGACACACAAGGGTTTGAGCACCAAAAAGCAGTGGGAATAAAGTGTGTACTGAGTACAGAATCAGTGTGAGCTTGCAGTAGGATTTTAGTGGAAAATCAATGGAAATCAGTGGAAAATACAATGGCTGAATAGTGGGAAATCAGTATGTCCGAAATATTTGAATGAGATGGAGTGTACACTGCCGTTTGTTCCAGGAGGTGACAGCCAGTGACTTTTTTGTTTGTTTATTTCCTACTTCAGCTGCCTACTTCCACTGTGGAACGTCCAGTACCGTGTGGTTTGGATGAACATGGGATGTTTCTTGTGAATGTTGCACTCGCTGTTTAATCAGTACAACTAAGGCAAGGTGATAAAACTTAACTCGGTTTGACAACTCTGCTTGGGGTTCGGAGGAAACTGCCAGGGCCATGTGGTGCACCGAGTTGAAATACCTGACGTGTCTGTACCTTGTCCTTTATTTTGGATTTGTGTAACCAAGGCGCTGGGAGAAAGTACCCACTGGAATGCTGCCGAAACCACACCTAGAGTTGTGTATTTTACGGGCTGCCTGTAACTATGAACGCACCTACCAGGTACAGGTGGGAGAGAAAGGTACTGGCGTGTTAAGTGTAAACAGTCACACTGATAATGTCCACTTTGGAATAGAGGCAGTCGTTATCGGAGAATTACAGTTGGATTACTTATACGTATGGTGTTTCCAGAATTGCGACTACTTATACTTATAGTGGTGTCAGGAGTGGCATTACTTAAACTTACAGAGGTGCCAGAAGACTTAAGTGGCATTACAGCCAAGTACTTGACTCCAATTGACTTATACATAATTGCGCTGTTCCGCCATGATCAGGTTGCTCGTGGACATTCTGGTACCCAGCACACTAATGAATGTGACCATCAGGGAGGCCCCTGGGAGAATATATTTTGTTGCCGAAAGTTACGATATATGACCATAAACCATGTAATTGTGTATTTGGATTACAATCAGTCTAACTGGACGAGGTGGTCAGGTGTAAGTAATTTATGGTACATATGGAGTATATTTTCCATATATGGACAGTGTTTAAAATTAAGGCTGCACCCTGCACCCCTTGTGCATGATTTTGCTGCAAAATAAACAGCCTTATACTGCTGAGTGTACATGGAAGGGCTGCCCGGTGCACAGTTTTCATGGCTGTGAACCAAGTGAGTGCGCAAAATTTGAACTTTAATTTCGATCACTGAATGGATGCCTTTGGAGACATTTGGATACCATTTGGCACAACAACCACCTGGATATCGAAGGCTCCCAGAGGGCCACTGGCTCATGTGTGTTGCCCTGTCTATGCCAAGGACCATGCACATTAAAGAACGCCTACCTTGGTAAAAGTGTAGGGGTATGGTCTCTACCTCCTCATAGATACGATCATTTCATAGATATGGTCATCAAAAAGACAGAATTGTCTAAACACCTTCTCGCCATGATATAACCGTAGATGCTGATAGGGCATTTAACACCAATAACCAACCAACCAACAACCTCCTGGATAACATTGACATCCCAGGAGACCTTTTGACCCACCTGTCCCCTACTATTATTATCACACCTGTGTTAGGGAGGTTTGCCCTCCTGGAGGAGCCTACGCTGGGGTCCTGCGGCATCAACTCACGTTCCGCTACACTACACTGTACGTAATGAAGAGCCGCAGGTTCAGCCCATTTTTTATGGCCATCTGATTGGTCGAGGAGTGGCGCGTGACTTTGAGTTAGCCACAATCTGACTAACTCAGCGGTAGGCTGTACCTGCAGTCTATCACACCGAGTCCCCCTAGTGAAGAGAGCGGGAACCAGCATACGGAGGAGCCATGATCAAACATCTGGTGAAGAAGAGGCGGAAGCGCTATGACCGTATTGGTGACCCGGGAGTCGTGTCTGACCCGGAAGTGACCTCTCGGGGTCAGGAGGTGACCTCTCGGGGTCAGGAGGTCACCCCTCTACAAGGGGCTGTCACAGGAACAGGTAGGTCTTGACAGGCTCCCTACTTTCATATTCCCTAGTCACTTCAGATTACCCCGAGCAGGGGTTTTCTTTAACTTTTTTGTCCACTAGTCTTTGCACTAGCCAGGATCACAGTTGTACTAGTCCATATACTAAAATTTTACTGTTATTTCAAAGCCTTTCACTAGCCCATCCACAGTCGAGGGCAGTGCCCAGGGGTTATCCTTAAGCCCCTCAGATTTTGAAAAGTTTGGGTCAAGGAACCTAAAACATGCCAAATTTGGTAAAAACTCTCGTCTTAAATCCCCTCAGATTTTTTGGATCCCCCACAGAATCACTGTGAAACCTTCAGGTTTGCTTAGAACACCTTCAGATTTACCTGTAATACCTCCAAATTACCCTGGAACGCCCTCAAATTTTAGTATTGGTCTAAGCCCTGGAGGGTGGGTGGAGGTTTTAATGTTTGGACTCAAAATCTCCATATTGTATTTTGTGTGCTAATGAATTTCTTTCTAGATAATTAAGAACAGTAGAATCATATATACGGTGTAAATATGAATTCGGATAATACGTCCAAAAAAGAAATGTGCTATTTTTGAATGGTATTCTTGTTCTCTGTAACAAAAAAAAGTTGCGAATTTGGAGGAAATATCTGCCTTCTACAAAACCCCAAGAAGAATTTTCTTTCACAGTTGAGCGTTATTGGTCATAGTGGGAGCATCCCCTCTAGTCTTTTCGTCGTATGTGCTAAGGATGACCGTTCAAACAGTGAGGTATGGGGATGGCCAAACGGTGCCAGCAGTGCTTGGGGCAAGGTGTTCTGGTGGAAAGTGTGTCAGCCGTGTAACACACAGACAAAAAAACATACATCTGATTGGTAAAACCGTGTTTGTGTCTCCAGAGAAATACCAGAGAAAACCCCAATGAACAGACTAACAGGCTAATATCATGGGTAGAATGGGTGTCCGGGATGGGTGTAAAGTATCTAAGAGAAAACAGAAAGTGCTAGTTAAACCTACTTTTTTATAGATGTTATGCAGATGACGTCACATGCATAAAAATTGGCTGGCCACCATATTGGTGATCAATTTTAAATCATGAGTATTTACCATTCAAAAAGATTTAGAAGATCGATTTTAGTAAAAACAAAAAAAAAACAAAAAAAAAACATGTAACCAAACTCACAGAAAGATAATCAGGAATTTTGTTAACTTAGATTTGATAAATTTCAGTTTATTCAATAGCCACGTGACTTTGAGAACCACGTGGTGATCACCAAAATCTGATCATGTGACCACATCTACACAAGGTCTATATGGAAAGTTCTCCTTATTTTGCCGGGTAGCACATTTCCTGAGGGAATGGAGACACCCTGAAGGGGAGGTATGGAGTGTTGCCAAACCTGTGTGAACTATGAGACGGGTTCCCATGACGACGGCTTTTTACCAAAGGGGAACAGCTATAACATATATATACACACACATATATACATACATGTATACCTAAGCAAAAAGAACGTGAAGCTCAGGTAACGTACGTCCAGCAATGTAGGGTAGGTAGGTCGATTACTTTTTTTTAGTTTATTTTTTTCTTTTACCTTAAACACATAGACTCAGGCATGGTTTGACCTACGCCCCCTGCAACAGCTGCTGGCACATAACATTTGTTCCCTGATACATTCTTTTGACTTTAAAAAGACAAGTTTTTTCATTAAAAATAGTTAGGGCATTACAACATTTTTAGGGTAGATCGGCATGCTTTTTAAGGCCTCATGGGATAAAACCATAGGCCAGCCTCTTTTTTTTTCCCAAAAGAAAATTCGGATTTTCTTGGGGGGGGGGGGGATTTTAGAACTTTTCCTACAAAAAAAAACACAAAAAAACGACGAAACTTTAAAAAAGGAGTGTCAATAATGTCCTGGGAAGAATAGCCCCAGTAGCCCCTGCTGATCGCAAAAGGTGACAATAGGGGGGACCCAGAACTGACAAAGTGGTTCTTTGGTTTCAATTCCTGGTTGGTGCTGGGTTCACTAAGGGATGAGGTACTTAATGGAAGGCCCTTCACATAGTATTCTGATTCACGTGCTACCATAGTGCAAAAATTCCAGTCCAATTATCCTCGATCCAGGATTCCGGGAAACAATGGGTCATCTCTATTCAGAGCTAAGCACATCCTTTTTCTTTTTTTTTTTCTTTTTTTTTTCTTTTTTAAATAATTATTGTTGAAGGTAGCATGAACGAGACCCAGTGTTCACAGGTTGTATTGATGTTGGGGAAGCCCCACATTAACTATAAATGACACCCCGCGCCCCTGCCTTTCCATCCTCCCCTCCCCCTGCCTACTGCCACGTGCGCACCAAACCTGGGCTAGACTGGCCTAACTGTACTCCCCTCCCAAGAGTAAAGTGCAGTGGAAATTCAGTGGCTACTGAGTACAGAATCAGTGTGGACCTTCAGTAGCTTTTCAGGGGGAAAACAGTGGGAAAACAGTGGATGAGCAGTGGGAAATCAGTATGTCTGAAATATTTGAATTAGCTAGGGTGTGAAATCAGTGTATAACCAGTAACATTTCAGTTGCTCATTTAGATATTTCAGACATACTGATTCAGAAAGTATACACTGCCTTTTGCTCTGGGAGTCCCCCAGTGGCAACGACTGGGTTATCAAAGGTCCCTAGAGGACCACCGGCTGTTGTGTGTATGGCCCTGTCTAACTATAAATACCCCCTCCCCTCCCCGTGTCTAGTGCCACGTGCACACTGAACCTGGGCTGGGCTAGCCGTTACTCCCCTCTGCATGTTTAATCTAACATGTGACAAATTTGACATCATCACCTAATATAATGCTTTTTAAATGGAGAATTTTCTATTCCAATGAAGAAATGATAAATATTTAGTGTAAAACCCAAAATTTGTTACACAAATAAGTCTAGTTTGGTCTCTAGACTATTCAGTGACTATAACCTACAATAGTTAAATGAAAAAGAGATTTGTCAAATAAGCTCAGAATGCACATGTAAGCCTTGTTGTGAAAATGGCTTCGGCGACAGTTCTGGTCCCTGCATGCATATTGTCTTGTCTGCAGTTAAAGTACAGAAAATAAGATATACAAGGTATTGTTCTTATTAGATAGGTACACAAGCCTCAAACAACGGTGTAATGTTTATACTTTTTAAGCACTCCAAGCGCAAGCTCTTGAGCCTCGAATTCATAAACTTAAAAGGGGGTAAAATTGTTGCCATACTGAATGCAGAGGGCGCAATTTAGAAATGAAATGGCTGAACCCTTAATCTTACCTGTATTATTTGGAAAAGGTCATAATCATGCAACTAACCGAAAACAGAGAAGTACAGTCAGTTGGGGAATTTTCAATCATGAGAATAGCTGACAGCATTCCTTTAGTTTTAAGTAATCACAATTAAAGTCAAGCCTATCAGGTGCTGAAATAATACCGATAGTGCTAATCAGTGAGAAGCCTTACCCTAAGGGTCCTTGAGTCACAAGTAGTCGCTTCGAATGGCACTATTGTAAAACGACTAATTTAAGCCGCGGCGTAAATAAAGGTTAGTTTAAAAGAGATGCCACTTTTCCTTCTTTTTGCGGATTTCCGGATTTTTGCATGCAGCAAAATTTTCAGACGAGTAATTTTAAGGAAAAAACATTACATATATATTCTTAAGGAACAGATAATATTTCTGAAAGCTCTTTTTGATATCAACATGTACATAATATGTGATTCTATTCCTTTTATTTCTTCCTGCTTAAAATCCAGAAAATCAACTATTTTCCGGATTTTTCATGTTCATAGGGTAGCATCTCTGGTTTTAGAAATGAGAGCTAATTTGGCCTTTACTTTGAGGGAAAAGCCTATGTTAGGGTTTTAATCAACCTCGAATAGAATGGCACTTCCCAGAACAAAACGCAGTGGGAAAACAGTATTATATTGAGTACAGAATCAGTGTTGGCTTGCAGTAGCTTTTCAGTGGGAAATCAGTACAGTGGTTGAGCAGTTGGAAATCAGTATATCCGAAGTATTTAAATGAATTGGTTTGTCAAATCAGTACCATTTCAGTAGCTAATTTAAATATTTCGGACATCCTGTTTGGGGAAGTATACACTGCCGTTTAGTTCGGGTTAGGGGGAACAAATTCAAAAATGCCCAAAGAATAACCCAAAAGTCTGGGCGCGGCGTGAATTATAATGCGGCTTACATTAGGAGTTTTGCGGTAGTCTTACGGCGTTCCAGCGTTGAAGTGTCCTCTATTATCACACAGACAAATGACTGAATCCCATTAACCCAATTGCTGTATTTACCGGAATTATCGATCGAGATATTTATAGAAACACCGGCAGCATTTAGTAACAACGTCTGTATAAATAGGCAGGACGTTATTGTCCGATCGTGACTGTGAGATTATACAGATGAAATCTCATGATTAGTATAGCATTGTACTGTACATTTATGTAAGGTTTCTGTTGGTCTGGTCAGCAAGGAACAGCTCATTTTTGCTGCGGTGGCGTTTCTAATGATATCAGATTAAGAGCAACGCCAACGAAGCCTTACTGTCGGAGGTTTTTCATTGTGTTTAGTCAGTGAGCCGTGAAATCACTCTATTGTGTTGGCCCATGCTCAATTTGTAACAATTTTAGATTCCAACTAGGTGTCACGGCTGGTTGGACTTGACTGACCATCCCCCTCCCCCCCTCTACCCCTCAACCTCTCCTCCCATTGGTCACTGGTGGTGATCTTAGAAGTAGGAGGGGTAAAAGGTATGACTGACAGGTGAGGCACGGCTGGCTGATTAGTATGGTGGCCCATAGGAACAATAGGGCATGTGCTGCCAAATAGCGGTGCAGAAAGGCCTGCCTGTGACCAACCAGGTGTATACAGGTGACACACCTTGACCAGCGGTCACTGGGACCTGTGATCTGTGTAGTGAGGCATGTCACAAGTGACCACCACTGGTACCTGTAGTATGTGCAGTGAAGCATGGCACCAGTGACCACTGCTGGTACCTGTAATTACCACACCTGGCAGTTTGGTAACTGGCTTGGGACACTTATTGCGACCGCTATTGGCGCACACTCCCTATTACCCCCCCCCCCTGGGGGGGGGGGGGGGGTACGATTATTATAGGTACACGGAGCCCTATACCCCCCACTGACCCTCCCTCCCCCGTTGCCGCCACTGCTGCCCGGCCAGCCGGCCGGCCTACACCTCACACCCCCACCCCGATATTTTAATTTTGGTTATTCTTGGGGGGGTTTGAAGGATTACATTACGGGAGAGAGTTCTAGAGCCCCCCCCCCCCCACGAATCTAACCCCGCGCAAACAAAACTAGGGGCAGCTTTATAAAAATCGGGGGCTATGCAATCTGTATATGTGGTCTTGTGTCAGCCTGTATAAGAAATTCTATATGCGCGGCTGCGCAGAGCTATCGTAATGTGTATAAGAATACAGGGGACTTCAATATAAGCAGTATTTGTTCCATTACATTGTATTACATTACTGACCATACTGATACTTAAAATTTTTCTACGGCTGAAATTTCACTGTATTTTCACTGAAAATACAGACTTAGAAAATCGGGATCTACTTTTGTGTTTGGTCTATAAACAACATAACACTCAGGGGGTGGGGGTGGGGGGCAAGGTGGCTGGGACTCTACTGATTGCCACCGCCGATACCGGACCCCAGTCCAGGGGTCCGGGCAATTCTTGTTATGCGTCTTTGGTTAGGTCTTTGGAATACTTTGAGTTTCAATTTAATTCTTATTATCTTTAGGTTTTATGTATGAAGAGAATGACTTATATTTGATATTTTCCTTTTTGGTTTAATGAAAATGGTATAAAACTGGAACAGAAAAACAATATACAGTCGACCCTCACTACTTGGAATGTTGCTGGTCACCTAAAAAATGTCTCAAATAATGAAATGTCTCAAGTTGTGAATTTCGGCCTTCTGATTCATATCTAAGAAGTAATCCAAAATCCCTTTTACTTTACCCCAAAATGGACACATTTAGGCAGATTCGCTGTTCTAACAATATGTGAGAGTATGTGTTAGTGTATAAGTGCAACATAGGTGAGGAAATGAGCGTAATAACAAAGAGGATACCAAAACACCCAGCCTCGGGAGTTTTCTGAGGGCTTTCAAGTTGCACCTATTCCAAGTGTTGAGACCAATTTCTATGTTAATTCATACTTTGGTTCCCTTAGAAGTGTCTCAAGTCTTGGGTTGTAAATTATTTGAAGTACTGAGAACTAATATAGAAGGAAATAATTGGTAGTCAGTGTCAGTGTCTCAACTAGCAGGGGATCTGAAGTTTTGGGGCCTCCAAGTAGTGAGGGTTGACTGTAGATGTAGTCGATTGTCTTTTGGGTCTTTGAGTGGTTTCTTGCCTCTCAGACCTTTAGGCGTAAAGAGTAAGGGTGTATTTTGTTTAAAAGAAACATAAAAAACACGGCTAAGAAGGGGCGGCGGGGGGGGGGGGGGCAGTGTTGGCACCCTTCTTCAGCGGGGATCGATATACTTAACAGTCTAGCGGGTCGTGGGACTGGGGTGCTGCTGTGTAAAACGTTAATCAGGATCTAAACAGGGCCTATACAGGGGTCTTCCTTTATTCTTTTGTCGCCTAGCCCACTGGGCTAATTGTTAGATCTCTACGCTAGCACGGACCACATTTGCACTTGCCCATGTGATTTTGTAGTTTAGAATTGTGAAAATTTCCACTAGCCCATCAGGCTAGCCGCTCAGAATATACACTAGCCCGCCATGATTTGTACTAGTACCCGGTTCTAGTAACTATGTGAGGGAAAATCCCTGCCTATATCTACACTATTGTGCTGTGCGTCTACTCCTTGGGCCAGGCTGAAAAATATTTGAGATAGCCAGTCAGGTGGCAGGATTTATATATAGATATTTAAATGAATATAAAGATCAATATAGATTAAATAAAGAATTATCTATACGTATATGTATATATATAAACATTTATTAATATATATATATATATATATATATATATATATATATATATTTATAGTCTATATATAATTTTTGTACCCCATGTCCACACTCCTCACGTTGCTAAGTGAGTCATTCCAATCTGCCTCTCGCCCCTGACGAGACTTGACACCACCACAAGAGTGGGTTAGAACAGGCTGGGGTTTCCCCTTCGTCCCCTCCCCACCTCTTTCCACCATTTCCCATCCCGACTCAGACCACACTAAAAAAAATTCTGTTCCGGTGGACCGGGTGGGTATGAAAATACCCAGTCTACTAGCCGCAAAATTATTATTTTTCTCTATTTTTTCCCCTTTTTAGTAGGAAAATAGATATTACTTTTCCTTTCATTTTTTTGCTGCGGTGGCGTTTTGAATGATATCAGGTTAAGAGCAATGCCAACGAAGCCTTACTGTCGGAGGTTTTTCATTGTATTAAATCAGAGACCCGTAAAATTGACCAGGGGTTTGTGAATAGACATGAAATGATCCGTGAAATAGTCCCTTGAAATAGGTGAGGCAATTAGTAACAGTTAGTGGTCGGGTTGGGGTTGTCCCCCCTGGACGCTCATTGGTCCACCGGTCTACTTTTGCCTACATGGACGGTAGGTATGGGGGAGGGGCTGGGAGACGCCACTCAGACCTGAATCAGTGGTGGTCAGGCAGGGCGTAGGACGGCCCCTTCTGGTCTGTGACGGTAGGTGAGTGGGGAGGGGAGGAGGTACACCCACTCAGGCCTAGATCAGCAGCAGTGGTCAGTCAGGGTGTAGGACCGCCCCTTCTGGTCTGTGCACGGACGGTAGCCAGTAGGGGGAAGGGGGGGGGGGTTGGAGATGTCGTCTCGTCCCCCGACCTACCTACGAAGGGTAAGTCTGGAATGATACAGACCTTTGCTGTTTAAAAAAACATATATAAATATGTAGTAAATATAGCATGAGTTAGTGGCTGTACGTGATATATACCGAGGTGTGAGCCGAGGTATATTAAGTAGGGCCACTGACGAGGGCTATACCTGACATATAGCGTGGGACCTTTTTATTGGTGTTTGTCTGTAACCTCAGGTATAATGTAATTACACTTAGGCCAGACTAAAAATTAATTTTGTTTCCAGTGCTCTACTGTTGCCACCGCAGCTACCGTACCCGAGGGCAGGGGTCCGGACAATTGGAGATTTCTTGTTAAATGGTCCAACGGAAACATTTTTTTTTAGTGTCGCCTCACCCTTCTTCCCTAGCTCTGTTAGCCTTCCCTGTATATTGTACGGGAAGGCTCTGAAGTGGTCAGTGCATATTTGAGCAAAATCACCCACTGAAACTACCCGAAGTAGTTACAACTACCCTCCATATTTGAACACTTGTCGATTCGGAGAAACTTATTCATTATTGAGGGTGAAGGACGGTGCCAATTTCGAACTAAGGATGCCAACTCGTGAAGGATATGAAAGTATTGAAAAATTATAGTGGGTAAGCCCAGATGTGTCGCTAAACTCAGTTTTTCATGGTTTGTTTCCTGGTCTTATGCACTGCTTTTCAATGCTATTGCGTTAGCAGTGGCGTCGATGGTTCGGCTACCCTCTCCGCACCCTTCCCGACCCCCTTGGGAGTTCCGGGGAAGAATAGGCCACCAGTTGCCCCTGCTGATCATATAAGGCGACGATAGGGGGAACCCAGCACTGACCAAGTGTTTCCTTGGGTTCAATTCCCGGGCGATGCTTGGTTCACTAAGGGATGAGGTACAGCAAAAATTATTTGGATGTGCTTTGAATCCCCTGCTGTTTGCCCGCCCTGTCACCTTCATCTCATAGATTTGATCACCAAAGACAGAATTCGTCCAACTGGTTTTCTTTGTGAAAATTACCCTGGCTGTCGGTACGGCGTAAAACATCCATCACTCACTCACTCTCCCTCTTCCCCCTCTGCACACCTTTGATGAGATATCGGCGTCTGTCATCTCAGACGAGACCCCCGGGCATGCACACAACGGTCAATAAACTATGCTGAATCAGCTGGATCCAGTCTTTGTTTTTTAATCCTCCCTAATCAGTGGGAGCCTAACACCCAGGATGCCGTGGCCCCTGCTGATCGTTAAAGGCGACGATAGAGGGGACCTAGCACTGACCAAGTGGTTCATTGGGTTAGATTCCTGGTTGGTGTCTGGGTTCACTAAGGGATGAGGTACAGCAAACATGATTTTGATGTGTTTTGATCCCCTGCTGTTTACCTGCCCTGTCACCTTCATCTCATAGATACGATCACCAAAGTAAAGAAAAAATTCGTCCCAACTGGTTTTCACCATAAAAATGACCCTGGCTGTTGGTATGGCATAAAACATCCATCAATCACTCACTCACACCCAGGGTGCTCCCGCAGGTCTTGAAATGTCTTAAATATTCTTATATTGAATTTTTTGAATTAATCCTGAAAAAGAGGTCTTTTAAAAAAAATGAAAATGAAAATCAAATGATGGGTTCAGCAAAATGCTGCTTTCTTTTGGCCAAGCATTCATATATCAAACATTAGTCTAGAAAAAAAGAATAGTTGCATTCAAGTTTCATGCCTCAGATAGAATAGGGTCGGCAGGTCGGTATTTTTTTATTTTATTTTTTAAACTGCAATGATAATCGTTTTTTTCTCCGACTTCGACAAGTCGAACCCGTCGATACTCTGAGAGCTCAGAGCAAGAAATCATTCTGAATCCCTAGAACCCCTTGTACATTCAGGTCCCAGAGGTTACTTGTGTGGCCAAGCACTACTGTCCCTACATGTAACATTTCCAACCAACCGATATATATTTATGAATATGAGAGTTATTATCATTCTGAATATAACAAGGTAACACCTACTAATATAACTGACTTTTACGCCATTGTTCCTCGTGTCCGTTGCCATGGTTCCTCTCGGTAAACCCCTTTTTTGTCTCTTTTACAGGTGAGTACCAACAACTGCTGACCTTGGGACGACCTTGCCAGACCACCAGGAGGCAGCTAAGTCGGCTTGGGGGGTCTTCTTGACATGACCTATGAGATACTGTTATTGGAAAATTTAGTTTTTTTTTTAGATAAACCAAATAACATGTAGATATTTAAGAATAAAGATTTTGGGTCGGTTATTTTAAATTTAACTGCTATAGTTATAGTGGAATATTTTTCTTCATTTCCACAATAATGATGCCTGATATGTTCATAAGCCTGACTGACTACAAATCAGACTAGTAGACCCATTTAGTACTAAGACATTTCAAATATACCTAAAGTTTCCAGGAGCCCTTTATTCCCTACCCCTTTAATTTTTTTTTTATTTATTTATTTAACCATACTCACGATACATGTGATCTTCCGTATAGGTATATTGACGTCATAAGTGATGTAATATGATGACAACAAGTAAGCAAACAAACAATGTGTACAGTAAGGACAAAAAGTATAGCAAATTATAATAGTATAAGACTTTGTATATTATAGCTGGTATGAGAAGAACTCGACCCAAGCTTAATCTTAGAATATCCTCATAGCTAAGATAAGCATCTGAGGAATATCCTATTAGTCAGTGATTCAGTTATTGGGTCAAATATAGTTTAATTGCCTTTTTAAATTCCAGAACAGTTTCTTTATCTTGTATCAATTTAGGTAATGAGTTCCACATTCTGGCACCTACCACATAAGGTGACCTTTGATAGATGTCAGAATGTATTTGGTCAATATGAAAAATACATTTGTCAGCCTGTCTTGTATTACGGTTGTGAGTAACAAGGTAAGACTCATCAGTATGCAACTTATACATCAGTACAAGTAAATGTATATCAAGGCGTTCTTTCAATGTACTGATTGTAGAAATATCATGCAAGTGCGAAGTTCTGATGTCCCTTGGGTTAAAAATGTTATGGCATAAACGCAAAATCCTATTTTGTAAGATCTGAAGTTTTTCAACATCATGCTGACAACACAAACTTAGTGACATACTTGCATATTCCACCAATGGCAACACTGTCTGTTTATACACAAGGACTCTAGTACTAATATCTAATAAGGGTCTCAGTTTTGACAATTGAAAAATCTTTTGTGCAAATTTCTTGTATAATTGATTAAAATGTTTTTCTAAAGACATACATTCATCCAGTATAACTCCTAAATAGGTGTATTGAGTACAGACCGCTATTTTAGTATTTGCAAGCAGTAACTGATACTGATTTGGATCATTCCTCCAGTAATAACAGTACCAAAGGAGACGAATTTATAGTTCTAGTGTTTTTTTTTATGATTCTTGTATGGTTGCAAAATGAGCTCAGATACTTGATGACAAATTTAGGTCGGTGAAATATTCATAGAATCATATTAGTCTGAGCGGGCGTGAGTAGGGTATGGAAAGTGGGGGATAGCACCGCAGCGGTCTTGTATTTTTTTTTTTTTTTTTTTTTTTCAAATATAATGGAACTATCCCAAACTAACACGGAAGAGTTGAGTAAGTGACAGGTGTTGCGAAATTACATTATTGAACCAAGAGTTGTGTAGGTGACAGGAATTGTGAAAATATTTTATTGAACTTTTTTTTGTGGGTGTCACGGGTGAGTGAATGAGTCAGGTATCATTCTATCATTTTACTATTTTTCACACAGCATTCCGGTCTGACACGTTGAAGGAACGCGCAACTCCATCATTCTATCATTGAATATTTTAACACCAAAAAGTTTCCTTCCTATCAGAGAGAATTATACTATAGTATAGTTCTCTCTGTTCCTATTTAGTAATTCTAGATTTTATTCATTTATGTTTTAGTTTGTTTTTTTTTGGTATTTTTAATGATATAGCCATCTATATTATCATTAACGAAAGAATCATTGAGTGGATTGTGTTTTGTAGTTCCGTAACATATCTTGTAAAACTATTTGGTAAATACAAATATTTCATGATGATCCTTAGGCTTTTCGTGCAGTAAAAGTGTGAATGAGAGCACCAAGCATGCGAGTTGTGACCTCCCCGGCCCTCCCCTCTCCCCTTTCCAAACATGCGTGGCCTCGTAAAATACTGTAAACGAGTCTCATCTCATTAGATAGACCGTAAAACCCCTAATGTAAGCCGCGGTATAAATAACTTAATAAGGGTAAGTTTCAGAAATATTAGCCTCATAGGCCTCCACTTTAAGGGTGCGGTATAAATTAGGGGTTTATTCAACCTTGACTCAAATGACATTCATGAGCAAAATTATAAAAAAAAATGCCCAATGATAAATCCAAAAGTTGGGGTGCGGTTTAAATTAGGGGATTCACGATACTTAATTTTGCAGACCACATCGTACACCAACATTCGGTATTCTGTTTTCATTTTGTAATAATACTTGGTTTTTATTACATGTAGTTACAAAAATTGATACCAGCATTAGTCAATAAAGTAAAGAAAGCACATGTTAATTTAATTTTAAATTATATCGCCAAGTTTTATAATCCAATGTTTCTAGTTTTATTTCTCATCTAAAACCCCTAAAGCCAGCCCCCCCCCCACCTCATTAGCCCGTGGTGTGATAGACCTCTCATTAGAGATCTCATTAGGTTTTATTGCTGCCATAAAGTTGGTTTATTGTTGTAACTCACCTTAATCCCAATTAAGGTAGAATCCACTCAATGATTCTCCAGGCCTATACCCACCATGCGGGTTCCGTCATCTTGTTTTTTTTATAAAAAAAAAAAAAAAAACGTTTTCTTTCAATGTGCATATTTTTGGTGCCTTCAGACAGAATATAGTAAATATTTCCCCATGCCACCATCACATTTTGTATTCTTTTTTTGTCAAAAAATGAATAAGCAATAGTTCAAAAGTTTCCATGGTGACATATAATTTTCTTTGAATTTTTTTAGATCTTTGGGTGTATAACTTTTATTTTGAAAAGTTTGAAAACAATTTGAACAGTAGATCTATAATGGCGCCATTGTATTTAAATGAGTTGGCGTGTCAAATGATATCAGTAGCTCATTAAGATATATCGGACATAGTGATTGGGGAAGTATACACTGCCGTTGGTCCGGGATTATCCCTTTAGGTTGATAGACTGCTTCAGAGAGGGTCAGGCTAGTTCTATACAGGAAACAGAATATTAGATTCCCTGTCAACTTAATAAGAACAGCGTGGGAGGAGGGGGAAGGTCCTAGTAAAAAGTTGTAAAGCCCCATGCCCACTAGGCGAAATGACTGTCGACAGGCGACTGGGAATCGCCGGTTAAGTCGCTGGGCAACTGGGATATCGAACAAGTTTGATATTTTACTGCTGATTTTACTGCTGCCATTTGCCCGTCACCCCGAATCTGCATCATACCCATGGCATGGGGAGTCGCCCTCGTGATCCTGAGTTGCCAGGCGACTTTATCAGTGATTCTCCCAATCGCCCATCGCTGCTGAAGTTGCTTAGTGGGTACGGCCCTTCAGTATTCAGAATGTCTGTAACCGCTTGTCATGTTTATTATGTGCCACAATAACCAAAACCAGGATGGTATATGTACATGAAATAAACATTATCAAAAACAAACGTAAAAGAAGGAAAAGCCCCTAAGGTGCCTAGTGTGAGATGAAAGGGGCGACTGGCTGACTGCTGCCTTTGACCCTCTCTCAAGGACACTCAAGGGCATGGAATCAAAGCAATGCAAATTCACTTCTTTGTCCTTTTTAGTGGAAACATCACCCTTTGTAGAAAAAATATGTATGGAGATGTGAGAATACTGTATTCATCGGGGTTGTAAGGTCTAAAACCTTAGTCCCTCTTTGTATTTTCACTCCAACTAACGAACTGCAAAAGGGAAATAAGATATCTTAAGATTAGTTGAAATAGTTTCCAAGGAATTCCAATCTTTTCACAGTCTAACTTAAATCCCTCTTCCTGGTTAGGCTGTGACAATCAGAAAACCGGGGATGTGTATTTGAACCTGAGACGTTCTTAGCCAGTCAACCTTGTTTTGACCTCGATGTGACCTTGGTTTGACCAGTTTGACCTCGTTTCAGTTTCCCTATATTATTACGTTACGTGCATACACATCATAGGCAGGTGCGATTTAGAGGCGGACGGCCCCCTGTTTTTGGCCCAAATTTTAGTTTTTTCAAGTAAAATGCCTGAAAGTTCCTGAAAACCTTGTTATAACACGCCCCGCCTTTTTCAAAATCCTGGATCCGGCCCTGATAAGGATTGGTATGGTTCATATACCATACACTGTTTCCCCGTGGTAATGTCCTTACATGTATACCACTGCTTCTTCTGTAGTTGGGTGGGCAGTGTCCAGGGGGCAGCACTGGGTCGTAGTCACGGTCTTAGTGTTAGCTTCTTTGATCGTCAGGGGGCGCCTCGAGCAAACGGCTCAGGGCATGTTGGCTTTCTGTGAATATACTTCACCATTTTACAAGCAGAAGCTTGGAATGGGAATCTGGGGTACGGACAGGGTGTCATATTGTACTGACGCGGGTGGCCAGTCCATGTTTGGGCAGCATAACGTGAGCTTAGAAGCGCACGTGTAAGCCAATGTTTCACTTTGACAGTAGTGAAATGAGGGAGGAGTTAAGGTGTGACGTACCACCATATAATAATGTGTTCCGCTCTTAGCTAGCCAGAGTAGCTGCAAGCACTGTGTGAGTAAACATCCTGTGAAGGTTGGACCTTTAATCTGCAGTCTAGGTTCTGGAGAGAGAGGCATATAGAAATTGTGTTAGAGCGCGGAGCGTTGACTGAATGTGTTTGAGGGAACTCTAACCTCGGGACTGATCATGGTCAATCGAGTTCTTGTCACGGAACGACTAGACATTGGATAATAAACAACAAATCCTTTCACAACGAGTGTTCACGTCTTACATGATGAGGGAACTATAATTATGTATTGGACGACCGCAGTCGACGAGGAGGGAGACTGCGAATGGAGCTAGCTATTATCTATACAACGAAACATCACAAACACGCATTAACTTTAAATGGATAATTAAACCTCTATAGTTCAATATAGTGACAACTGTAATAAGTCCTGGTTCCTTTGATGGGGCTTTATTCCATACTTTTCGATGTGCCATTACATACAGCTCTGCCTGGAGGCGTCCCCAACCCGACTCTCTCTGATCCCCAATGGGTGAGCCACTCATATATAGGCCAGCACATTCCACACGACACAGGAGGGGAGGGGAAGGAATGAGTTGGTGTGTCAATTCAGTAGAATATCAGTAGCTAATTTAAATATTTCGGACATACTGTTTGGTGAAGTATACACTGCCGTTTGGTTCGGGTAGTGAGTTCCTCAAAAACACGTGAGAATAAGTAAGTTTCCCTCACATCAGGGATCTGAACCTTTAAAGGACAACCGCAAAGGGTCTCAATAGCCATTGCATAGGCCGTGAGTGTGGAACGTTTCAGTGCGCAGACTCGTGTAACAGGTGTATACCTCAGGCTCTCACCGGATGACCTACGTATTTGACTAGTCGTGAGTAGTATACGGAAAGCCACCTTTGGTAACAGCCCATAGTGTCACTCGGCTCCCCGAGAGGGCGCCACTTGTCGTGTTTCCCGCCTGTGACGGAAGGTGGCGCCACCGATCACTGAGAAGTGAGGCCAGGGAGCGGGAAAGGGCTAAAAATAGACTCAGACTAAACCCTCCCTCTCTAGTCTACAGAATGGGTGGGAGACCAGCCAAGAAACGGCAGGTGATGCAATGTTTGGATCTAGTTTGAGAACTGGTGGAAATCAGAGAGAAGTGGAAAGTGTAGAATTATTTATTTAGATGGATTCAATTACATCATCATTTACAATTTTATGTAACCAAAAAGAATGTGCCTACAGTAGTTCTTATGTCACAATGAAATTGTTCACTTTAGAAAATCCTTCTTCTGGTCGGAGTAGACTTGTCGAATTGATTAAAGTAAACTATGTATCAGAATGGTGAAGTTACTGTTATGAGTTTAGACCCGTGGCATGGGCTGTTTCTTAAATTCTGCATGGCACACGGCCATTTTTTAAGGACGAGGGCATGGAACACCGCCATTTCTTCTATTTGATATGTGACAGGACAATAAATAAGTGACAGATACATGCGACATGAAAGCGGGGGGGGGGGGGGGGGGCAGTGTAGTGGTTAACCTAACCTCACATGGGGCCGGCCCCGGTTTCGAGCCCAGAGGTTGCCTGCTACATTGCCTTGCCTTGCCGTCATTTCCAACCCCCATACAGGGGTGTTTTTAGGTTTTAATCTGATTTCAGATTTTTTCACATCATCACCTCAAATAATAATTTTCAAACTGAATTCCTTACATGGCGTTTTATAGCATTTTAAGATTATCCTAACCAATTTCTCTAGGGTTTCAGATTTTTACATTAACCCTGACTTACATACCTGCCCATAGATGCGATCACAATACTTTGTACAAGCCAAAAACTGTGAGTTAGTACCAATATAGCTGAAAAATTGCTGATGGACTGTAAGCTCCAACGACCATCATCATCATGCGACAGAAGCATTTCTTAAATTTGACACACGACAACGGACCATCCCCTCCCCCCTCCATCTAGTCTAGACCGCCACTGTCTACAGTCACTAACCAGGGTGGAGGGTGAAGTATTCTTATCTGGGATCGTGTAATGATCCGAAAACATTGTGCTAATAAAACAAACTTTTTACCCTGAAATCCGTGTACGATAAAACCGGTTATACAGGCGAAAGCCACAATAAATAAGCATCTAACAAAGCATTGCGTTCCCTGTAAAGCGAAAGAGCAAACCTTGCGCAACTGTAATTTGTTCGCTTGATGTACCCAGCAACAAAAGCCAATGAAAGGATTAGTAAAAGGAAACAATTTAAACACGTAGGTTTTGATTGCTGGTCAAATATGGAAATAATTCTGGGTGCTATTAGCCGGTGCACATTGAAAACGAAAGTGAAAGTACTTGAGTTTACCACCCTGACTTGTTGGGGTTCTCTTCCACCTGAGTGGAGTTTTCACAGAATAAAACGTTCCCGTTTGTCCCCTTGGCGTACCCCCAGTTGGCCACTGATTTTAATTAGGAGAAGAAAAACTTTTCAGGGCCACTGGGTACCATCAGTAGGTTATCAGTGTAGCACGCCAAGCCAGTGTCCGAAATCAAGGTTTTACCTTATGCACCCGTTGGGTGCAGAGGAACTAAAATCATATACCCTGAGACATTTCTGTGTGTAAATTAGTATAAAAAGCTATATAGAATCATGAAAAAAACATGCACCATGCGGGTGCATACATTTGAATATCATGCACCCTGGCTCTGAATCATGCGTCTCGGGTGCAGGTGCATCCTTTATTTAGGACACTTGTAGGTTATCAGTGTAGCACGCCAGGCACTTTCTCGGGAGCTGGTGCCTGGCGTGTACACCAATAACCTAGGGCTGGTACCTGGAAGTACCTCAGGGTCCTGTGTGTGTCTGTGTGTGTATATTCCTTTGAGACCACGGCCAGACAGTAGCCACACTGATGTAACAAATAAGGCTAGTAAAGCATGTGTTCCACGATGCGTTCATGTACTTGCGTTCATCATTTTACTGCATTTATTGACATGAACGCAAGTGAAACGCAAGCAAATGGAAGCATTTCTATTAACGCAAGTATAAACGCAAGTAAAGGGCAATATTCCACGATGCGTTCAGTGCCACTACCGTTCCTTTAATTACAGAAACACAAGTTTGCTTGCGCAAATTTACCAACATCATGAACATGTTGCTGATTTTGCACAGGCAAACTTGTGTTCCCATGATTAAAGGAACGGTAGTAGGACTGAACGCATCGTGGAATGTAGCCTTAAGACGTCATAATAGATATAGGTATGATATAGTTTTACTATATCGTACCCATAGTGCCAGCAACAGCTTAACATTACTTAATCTGATAATAAACGTTAGGAAATTTAACATAATCCATTAACATAATCATCCAGTTGTTCACTCATGTTTCAGTTTATTAGACACATCTCAAAATTATGGAAAAAAATTACCATTTCGAGGCCAGATCATCTTTATTATTGGTCGTCCCCTGACGACCAGAAAAATGGACCAATTTTCCTAGCCTGAATAGAATATTTTCAAGACCTGGGCCCGGGTCATCTCTCAGTGCTCTGGGCGTAAGATAATGGTTTTTGATGCATAATTTTGTCGATACTCCGTTTAGTTTATTGAGAGACAATCGTCAAGCATCAGTTCCTGAAACTAATGCTTTCCCGGGGGCCAATGGCTGAGAATTTTGTATCAGGGCCGACAATTTTGAGGGAAAATACATTAAAATCGGCCCGGACGGCCTACAAATTTTTAGATTTAAACATAAATATATGCACAATCGGTCCTGATGGCCGTGAGCCTAAAAAGATAGTTTCGAATACTGCTCATGCATGAGCGAAACTTTGATAGCTTTTTTGCTTCTTGTTCTGAATTTATTGTTCCCCATAAGTTTATAACATTTGGAATCTCAATGAGAGAAGCAGTTAAGTCTTCAGAAACATGAATTCATTATTTTTTTAGCCCCGCTACTAAACCAGGACGATGTTTGTAGGGAGATAATAAACTTGTGTAACAATTGGATGGCAACAAGCCTGTCATTTAACAGGGAAATCACACAGAAAAAAATGAAAACCATATAGGTATAATCTGTTATGGTATGATAACGAAACTGAAAGTGAATAACTCATACAAGTGGATTCTGTATCGTTTCGTCAGCCATACACCTGGTAAATCATGGAGAACCCTGTAACAGTAGGTTGTGAAATGCAGAAACAGGGATCCCACTGCAGAGGGAAAACAGCAAAAATAATTCACTGTCAGGGAAAACTGTTTGGAAATTTGACCAAAACACAGGGAAATTCTGTTTGCCAAATTTCTAATTTTGTTGTTCTTAAGATTCAGGAGAATGCATTTTACTGAGAATGGTATTTCATTTTTTCCCGGAAACTTTGCACATCTTTAATGACACTTTAATGACCAGAATAAATCGTTGAAACCATGACGTAAAATTTACCATGGGATAGGGGAAAACTTAGGGAAAACACAGGAAATGCAATGCATTTTGAGTGGGAACCCTGAAGTAGAAAGTGTAGTTGAAATTTTTAAATGAAATTCAAGTATAATTTCAGCAGCTTTTATTTTCTAAATTTCTATAGATTACAGTGTCCATACAGCAGCACAAGGAAAACTGAGCAAATGGTAAAAAAGAAAAGAACTGTCAGGAAAGACACAGGGAATTTGCAAATTTTACCAAAACACAGGGAATTTCATTTACCAAAGCACAAGGAAAACACAGGGAATTTCATTTGGCCAGATTCTGAAAATCCTGATTTTCAAAATTGTAAGGATGTGACTTCTACTTGGATCATCCAAATTTTTCTGCATGCAAAGGCTTTTAAATTTGAACAACTTGCTGGATATGACATAGGGAAAAATTGCTGCAGAACAGGGAAATCTCAGGGAAAACACAGGGAATTTCAAAATGGAACTTTGGTTGGTACCCTGGACCTTAAGCTCCAGGGAAAATGGAATTTGGGTTGGGACCCTGTAACAGCAAACTTGAAGGCGGACTACCTCCCTATCCCCAGTGATATCATGATATGACATTATGCCTACATAACACTCCACAAATCTGTCCTTTCCTCTGCCCAGCGTCCCCGTGACCCCGTGACCCTGCCACATGATAGGTCATGTGACCCGACAAACTCCCTGTGATGTGTTACATACGGTGACATGTATTAACATCTGATTCATCTTTAAGGAATGGATCGTGCTTTATGTATGGGTGGTATTATGTCAGCAGACCCTCTGACTCACCTTCAGGTTTGTTTGTTTGTTGGGTTCTTTTACCAGGCTTCACAAGGTAAAGCTTTTCAGCTAGTTTTACGCCTCAAGGGTGGTGACCGAATCTTTGAAATGATTTAGGAGAAACCTGCCACCAGGTTCGATACCCTAATCTTTTCGAAGAGTGGCAAGGGGTCTTTAATGTGCAATGTCCCATAGAAAGCACACCACACACCCGGCCTTTGATGACCCTGTTGGGGGCACAGGGTTCCCCTTTTAGTCACCTATGACAAGCAAGGGATACTGAGGAAACATTCTTCCGAGGGAGCTCCCACATGAGCCCCCACCCAGGTCCCCCACGGGGTTCACCTTCAGGGCCTTCCATTAGATATGAGTGCAAATTTCTAAAATTTAAGACCCCCCCACTCCCCTAGGGCTAGAATACGCATTGGAGGCCCCTTACTTATGATTATTACCTAAGGAAACCATCTCTAAACCTCTAATCCCAATAGGGCATGTCCGGCTAAATAGCGGTGCAAAATCAGACCTGACTGGGACCAGCCAGGTGTGGACAGGTATACCTGGGCCAAACTGCAGTTGATGCTTCCTAGATCAGTAGCGTGAGTAGGGCCTGAGTAGTTTGCTACTGAAATACTACTGATTATATACAGATTTTTACTAAAAGCTCCTTTAAATATTTCGGACATACTGATTAACTACCGTTAAACTACTGGAATCATATTTATTTCTACTGATTTACTGCTGAAATCCTACAACCTCCTGTTGCTGTGCTCTTGTAACATGAGTTCTGACTCAATGAAGGTTCCTTGCACGTGGGCATTGGGGTAGATCCTAGCCTCAGATAGTCTAAATGAATGTTACATCAAGGATGCCAGTTAAAGTTCTAATGGGTAGGGAACTAAACATATATCCCTCACGTCTTTTACCCCACGAGGATTCTTGTCCTACTCCTCAGTCTGTGGAGGGGGTACCTGTGTTAATCCAGGTTGACACAAGGCTAGGTGCAGCCGACCAGTCAAATGCACCAGGTGGGGGTTCCGGGGAAGAATAGGCCCCCGGTAGCCCCTGCTGATCATAGAAAGTGATGATTCAATGATAGGGGGGACCCAGCACTGACCAAGTGGTTCTTTGGGTTCAATTCCTGATTGGTGTCTCGGTTCACTAAGGGATGAGGTACAGCAAAAATGATTTCCAGGTTATGATCTCCTACTGTTTGCCTGCCCTGTCACCTTCATCTCATAGATATGATCACCAAAGGTAGAATTTGTCCCAACTGGTTTTCATCGTGAAAATGTCCTTGGCTGTCAGTATGGTATAAAACATCCAACACTCACTCACTCCAGTCAAATGCGCAGGGGACCCCAAGTCATCCGGAACCCCAGTCATGCCACACTCTTGCTTACTCAGGTGTGTCACTAGTGACCACCACTGGTACCTGTAATCAGCATGACAGGCAGTTTGGTAGCCAGCTGCACCCACTTCAGACCATAAAGTCCACAATCCACTATGTGTCATTTCACTTGCGATGGGCATTTCCCTTGCATTAATTGACCAAACTGTACTAAAGAGCTCCTTTCCGCACCAGTCGGCCTACTGTGAAACTATATATGATTTCGTAGCAATCAGAAGCAACGGGTAGTGTGTTAATTCACAGGAACACAAGGAGACGCAAGCATTTTCTACGAACACATAGTGAAATATTGAATTTGCTTACGTTCTCACTTGCTATTACTAACCAGACATTATATAAACAACTGTATATACAAAAAACTGTATATTGAAAAAAAAGAGTATTTAACGACTCCCAAGAATCAATTACATAAACCCAATTAACTAATGTTATGGACCTTGTAATTGCCGTCACCTGTCATTTGCGAAGGGAAAGGTCTCAATTTCCACTATTTAAAGATAACCACATCTAAATGGAAAAATATCAAAAAATCAAAAAATATTTCCTCATATACAATTATTGAAATTGTTGTTATTATGCAACTAGCCACGCAGTCCTCTTGATAGTGTTTCATCACAGGGAAACATGTCTTAAATTTATATAAAGGTTCTAGTTGAAATTATTCTATTTCTATAATTATGAGGTGGTTAGACCAAATGAAGGGCAGGCGTGTGGGGTGGAGTAGTGGTTAGAGTGTCCGTCTGTCGCGCGGGCGGCCCGGGTTCAATCCTGGGCTGGGGTGAGCTGGCTGCTACCCCCCTCTACATGTCTCCCAGTGGCAACAACTGGGTTATCAAAGGTCTCTAGTAGACCACCGGCTGTTGTGTGTAGAGCCCTGCCTATGGGACCCTGCACATTAAAGAACACCTGCCTCGGTAAAAGTGTAGGGGTATGGTCTCTATCTTCTCATAGATTCGATCATTCCATAGATACAATCATCAAGGACAGGATTGTCAAAATCATGTTCTCGCCGTGATATAACCTTAGATGTTGATACGGCGTAAAACCCCAATAACCAACCAACCAAATGAAGGGTTTTTTAGGACAGTGAAACAAACCCTTACTAAAAACGAAGGGGGTTTCTAAGACTGGAAGGAAGCCTTACTTAAAATTAATGGGGTTTCTATGATGTTGAAAACCTTTTATTTAATACGAAGGGGGTTGTACTTGTAGGAGGCTGGGTGAACTCAGATTTACTATGATGGGAAGTTTATAGGAGGCTGAGAGAACCCATACTTAAAATGAAGGGGCTCCCTTGGATGTTGAAAACCTTGCTTAAAATGAAGGGGTTTCTAGGACATTGTCCTCTTAATAGTTTTTTTATCGCAGGGAAACATGTCTCACATTTAATCCAGTGGGACATCTTTCGATATCAAATGTCCTTTAAGCATTGCATCATACATGTTTATCGTAAGAAACAAAATAGCCAGTTTCGGAAAGAAGGAATATATCCCAAGATAACTTCATTTTTACTACTGTTAAGTGTTTCGATTTATGAAACCGTAAGTTATATAACTTTTTCTAGTGGATAATGTGCCAACCTTTATTGTTGATACGAAAACCGTGGTCTTAGTTTTATCTAAGAACTGCGATTTACTTGTTCATACTTTGTCAAATTATGACCTTGAGTTCGTATAGTTTCGAGGCCTGTGACATCAAGGTCTGAACTGATAAGGCCAGAAGGAAAAAAAAGTTGTGTTCAGGAAACTTAGTTCGAAGAAATAAGGGTGGGTAGCTCGTTATTTGTTTAATTATTTTTGCTCCTTTTCTTCTTACACATAAGGCCCTGAGCATTGTCTGAAATGAAAAGAATACTCCAAATCCTTTAAACAACTTCTAGCATCTGAATTGTACGTATCATCTATTTGTTTCCTTCTTTTTGTTTGATTTGTTTTTTTCCCCGTCATTTCTCTTCAAATTTTTGGAAAAAATATTCATGAAAAGAAGTTAGGGTAGGACCTAAGTTGTAGGGTAAATCGGGTAACTTGAACACAACAACTTTTTTTTTTCTTTTCTTTTTGGCCTAAAGGCAACGTGAGAATACTGCTGTGACTCATCCTATTCTTGTCCGACCACTTCAAGGTGTTTCCCGATTCTGACCCTTATAACCACCTAATCTATGTATCTATAGCCAAGTTCAAAATGCGGCTATTATAATGTCACACGCTGGGTGCACAGGTACCACATACTCACTGAAAATGAAAGAAATGAAGACCGTTTAAAATTCCTGTACAAAAACATCTATTTTGGGAAATCAAACACCTTTGGGCCATAAGCCTATGCTTGTATCTCCTGTCTAGTTTAATAATGGACATACGTATCAAACACAAAACACCTCCCCATTAGGTTGACAGAAAAAGGAAGCACTACATCCTGTCTCTCATAATTTACGGCTCACTTATGTCAGAGATGGAAAACATTCTACGATTCCAAATTTATGGATCCCTATTTCCAAGAGTTTCAATGCATTCTACCATTCCAAATTTATGGCCCACTGTTTGTCTGAGGGATGGAGTGCATTCTTTTACTCCAAATTTATGAATCCCTTTTTTGTCCAAGAGATGCAGTGCATTCTGTTGCTCTAAATTTATGGCCCACTTTGACGCAGTGCATTCTATCACTCAAAATTTATGGATCCTTTCTGTCCCAGCGATGCAGTCCATTATATCACTCAAAATGCATAGCTCACCTTTTTCCAAGAGATGCAAAGCATTCTACCATTCCAAACTTATTGCCCACTTTTTGTCTAAGAAATGCAATGCATTCTATCACTCCAAATTTAGGGCCCACTTTTTGTCCACAAGATGCAATGCATTCTATCACTTGTAAATCATAGCTTACTTCTTATGCAAGAAATGCAATGCAATGCACCCTTTTGCTCCTATTTAATGCTTATTGGGTCCCACTGCTACAAATAGGCACCTCATCCCATAGATTCAGTCACCACCCCTGTGTCATAAAACTAGCTGAAAAGCTTTACCTTGTGCTGTCTGGTAAAAGAACCCTGAAGGGTTGGCCGGACGTTAAACTAATTCCACAAACAAACAAACCTAATTTTCGCTCACTTAATCACAAAAAGATGTAACACATACTATTGCTTCTAAATTTTGGCCCACTTAAAGACTGAAAGATAGGAAACACCCTATTTCTCCTAATTTATAGCTTACTTTATGACGGAGATATAGGACACATCCTATCACTGGTAATTTATCACCTACTTTATGTCCGAGATACAGGACTTGTCCTATCACTCCCCCCGGAGGGGGGGAGGGGGGGGGGTACTGGGTTGGGGCTTCTGCTCATGGGAAGAACATAGGCCCCCAGTAGCCCCTGCTGATCGTATAAGGCAACGAAGGGGGTACCCAGTACTGACCAAGTGGTTCTTTGGGTTCAATTGTGTCTGGGTTCACTAAGGAATGAGGTACAGCAAAAAAATGATTTCCCGGTTTTGATCCCCTGCTGTTTGCCTGCGCTGTCACCCTCATCAATAGATACGATCATCAAAGACTGACCAAGTTAAAACACATGTTTGAAAAGTTTCAATTCATCCAAACTTGTTTTTGCCATGAAAATTACCCTGACTGTCAGCACGGCATAAAACATCCATCACTCAATCACTCACTCACTCATTTGCATATCACTCATAATTTATCACCTACTTTATGTTCGTGATAAAGTATTTTTCCCATCGCTCGTAATTTATGGGCTAATTTATGTCATATAGATGGTCCATGCCTTATATAATGACCTTGGTCTTATCTAATGACCTCTTGGTTTTCCCAACAGCCTGGTCGCAACATGCACTTTTGTTTTCCTTATCTGGAACGTGTGTCCTTGAAAATATATGAGTGCCTAACCGTGTTGGGGAATTTATTTACAAGTGGGTTCTTGTGGACAACTGTTACATTTTGGTGATAAGCTAAAATGAAAGTTGATTTAATCTTTTGGTCCACATGCGGTGAATGCAAGCCTTCCCGGACTAAACGGTAGTGTATACTGCCGCAATCAATAGTCTGAAATATTTGAATTAGCCACTGAAACCGTACTGACAGGGCTCTACATTAAGGGTTTAAACCCGGCTGCCCGTTGGGCAGGTCTAGGTTAAATTACACCTGCCCAGCCCTCAGATTCACCTGCCCAGCTTTAATAGATTAGTATAGTATCTCAGAAAGTTTGCCTCCCCTTTTGGCAGGTACATGCCAAAATCTACAAGCCCAAACTCAAATTTTACCTGCCCCTTTGTGGTATTCGTAGATATAATTTAGTCAAAAATAGTCTTGAAATGGCCCCAAAAAAGTGAGCATTCGTATAATAACTAGAATATAATTGAAATTACCACCAATTCAAAATCAAATAGAAAAGCAAGAATATTGCATAATTGACATATTACAAGTCGTTCGCAGCTCTATAGTACTTTTCTAATTTGCGAATAGTTTTGTACCGAAATAGCTTAGCATTACTTTACTTTTTCCTACTATTCTTCTTTTTTAGGCCAAACCGATTTGCTCTGGTTATATGATCTTGACTGTGTGAGACTTTTGGCTCAATGTTTACAATTAAAGTAATTACCACTCGAGCTTCCAGGAATTTAGAAGGAAAAGAAGAGAGAAAGAAAATTTATAAAATGTTTGGTAAATTCTGACTGCACCTGCAGGAACAAGAAACTGAGATGATAGTAAGAGATGAAAATACTGAAACGATGATCTGATCTGCATGAGAATGATCTTATTTTTCGTTACTAATTCAGAAGCAGAGCTAGACACTTGTTGATTCAACATTAGACCGAAAATCAACCATCTATTGAATATAACTGTTCATGCCATATCCTTCCCGGAACGTTATGTGGAGTGGTGGACGTCGGGTATGTTGATTGAGTCAAAATAGATTTCAGAGTTAAAAGTCTCATACTGAAACCCTGGCACGCGAATTAACTTACTAATATAAGTGAAAAAAAGAACGTTAATCAGATGATTGTAACAAAGTTTCCATCACGTGAAAACAAATTACTTTCGTTCTAGGACAGTTCAACCTTTACTCTGTGACCGGTTCATGAATAGAGAAAGAGAAAGTTTGAATTTAGATAAGCTATATTTTCCACGAGATCAACAAACAACCGGACTTAATTAATGTTTGCCTTCTGCTTTTGTGACAGTGTATTTCTAAATGTATATGGGAAGAAACACGAGCATTTGATGAATGAAGGACAGTTAAAGATGATGAAATAAACAAAATAGTAGGGAAACAAGAGGAGGATTTAAATCAAACTTTTAGAGGAAGTTCAAAGCCAATTTGAAAATTCTGTATAGATGTGGTACTAGGTGGTTAGGGAGGGAGCCAAAGTTCACTTTAAATTGCAATGCGTTGAAGGTATTTGAATAAATGGTATTGGCTGAAGAATTCCAAGGACAAAAACATTAAAGGTATCGTAAGCCAACAGTGATTAGCTATGGTGATGATCACCATGGTACAATTGTTTCTTTCTTTTAGTAGTACTATTATATCGACAAAATGTGCTGTTCACATACACGCCAAGGACAAAATCATTAAAGGTGTTGTAAGCCAGAATCAGATTAACTGTAGGGATGATCATCTTGTAACAATTGTTTCTTTTTTTAGCAAGTAGTATTTTATCGACACAATGTTATTTAAGCCGCTTCGTGGTGTCTAGTTTCTGTTTTACTAAAACAAAAACTAGTAAAACTATTTAACCTTGAAACCTGAGGAACGTGTCCTACGTGACGTATCTCACGGGCGTGGTGGTCTGCGCGTGACGTCATGAGTGGTGACGTCATAGGTGGCACGTACGGAGTGGTCACGTGGGCGTCACGTGGTGGTTACAAACCTGCACTATCATCTCGTCACCCGTATAGCCAGTTTGTTATCGTCTCATTCATATACTAGGTGTGTCTTATAAAGCTTTGTTTTCTTTCTTGGTTACCGTTCCTAGACAACTAGCTAAAAAGAAAAGCGTCCACCTTTAAAGAAATAACAAATGTCAAAATACTCCATACCACGGATGGCTGATTTACAATATTTTAAGCACCTGCAGGATAATTATGGCTGATTTTGTCAGCAAAAACACATGGAAATGTATAGAAAACCCTACAAATATTTGCCATATTTCCATGTATAATGAAGGAATTCAGAAAATGATAAACAGTTACAAATAACAAATGAAAACATATTTGATATTTGTAAGGACACAGGTGTGTTGAACCCTCTTTTCAGGGCCACCCTGCTCCTACTTATATTATGCATATGGGAAGCTGTACTCGCTTGGCTATGTGTTACTTAGTTATTATATTGATTTGGCTGGGGGTTATTGTGACAGACCCTCTTATTTAGCCTCAGTGAAATGAACATAAGAATTAAAACAACTTAAACAGGTTTATTACTGAGAGGTTGGGAAGGCCAGTAGAAGACCTTTATCTGTGGTATATGTTACATGAATGGTCACACACAATGATCTCCATAGATTCATATCATCAATGAATGGTCACACACAATGATCTCCATTGATTCATATCATTAATTTCACTCAGAACTTGTCATACTAATAACAATGAACACTGTGGCCTCTCCAACCCACCAGGCCCTCTCACATGCCTACACTTGGTATTCATAATTATACCAATTTTGAGACCTAATATTGCCTAAATGTATAAAAGGGAAAAGAGAGCCCCATCACCAATGGTGTGGGTCTCCTTACCTACCTCATTAGTGAGAAAGCCTAGTGAAAGCCTAGCATTGATGACCAACCAATCATGCCTGATATACAGCCAGAAGACACAGAGCCTGATCCAAAAGCCTGGGTGCACACAGCACTACCAGCCCTGACCAACTCCAGTCCCGGAGTTCCCGCTCACCGCTTTCTCAGCCTAAGCCCCAGCAGTGAGCGGTTTCTTCGTACTGAGCCCCGTGCCTCCCGGCTGACCAGTCACCAAGGCCAAGCCCACTAGCCCCCTGTTTCTAATTACATTACTATGGCAGTGAGGGCTACTCCCCTGCCTGGGTGTGGCTACTCCACCTCTTTCCTGTTTCCTATAAGGCCAAACCAATGAATTTATGTTGCATGTGAGTAGACCTAATATGCCAGGCATGTCCCCCTGACATGCCTCTCCAACATATTGATATTGACGTTTTAAACCACCAATAATGCCATGATTAGTGAAAATTCTTAAGTACAGTGGTTTGTCAACATACTTCCCAGCATGCATTCTCATCTAGGCTAACCTGCAGGTAAAACACAAGAAATTGGCTATCGGTGGTAGGGAGAATTATATTGAAATTTTTGTGATATTTTTATGTAAAACATATATCTGTTTTATGTCTCTTCATTTTGTGTAAAATTACTTTTTGTCTATTTGAAACAATTTGATTGAAGAACTTGGCACACAGGAATCGGATTTCAATAATTAAAAAAGATCAAAATCCTTAATGGTTATGGACTTTTCTTTTAAGATTTGTCCTTTGGTAAAACAACTCCAATTAATGTTGAAGAATTGACAGAATCTCGGCGAAAACACATATAATCTTCATATGCATAGTATACTTAATAGGGGCAATAGAAACTACAACTCAGTACCACCATCAGATAATCAGACATAAGAAATGAATAGTATTAGTAGCGAAATGGGTTTGCCTTTTTCCAGGTGAATAGTATTTGAGAAATGGGCGTGCCCTTAGTTTTCCGAAAACGCACCAGGTTCAATAGATTAAAGAACCACAGTCTGTATTTTATGATTAGCAGATTGGAGCTACCGCAAGAAAATCAACACGCCCAGTTATGTCAGTAACATCTTACAAATATTGCTCAGTCATAGTTGTCAATAGTGTACACATTAGGGGCAGATCCGGGGGGGGGGGGGGAGCTGAACCCCCCCGCCCCCCCCCCCCCCCAGACTTGAACTTGCCAAAGGGAAAAAAAACATCACACACATGCACGTAAATGCACGGAGCTTTTAGTACCTCACCTATATGCAGATCATACACCTTTCCAAAATCCTGTTCCTGCCCCTGTGCTTGCACTAGCTTGTTCCTCCATTTGCATCTTTTGTATTAGAGCCTCTACTTACATGTTACTACCCCATGGGGGTTCCGGATAAGAATAGGCCCTCAGTAGCCCCTGCTGATCGTAGAAGGCGACAATAGGGGGGAGCCTGCACTGACCAAGTGGTTCTTCCCGGTTGGTGCTGGGTTCACTAAGGGATGAGGTTACAGCAAAAATGATTTCCAGGTTTTGATCTCCTGCTTTTTGCCCGCCCTGTCACCTTCATCTCATAGATACAATTACCAAAGACAGAATTTATACCAACTGGTTTTCGCCGTGAAAATGACCCTGGCTGTCGTTATGGCGTAAAACACCCAACACACACACACACTTACATGTTACTTGCTCTTGACCTGTCCGATTTATCAGATTTTACAAAATGTGTGTTTTATTACATTTCAGGTGAGTAACGATTGGCAGTATGCACTGCCTACGGTGGACCTTGGTGTCAGTGTGACCTTGGACCAATAGCTAAGTAAAGTTTGATAAACCATACAGGCAGGTAAGTCGTCAGTGTACCAACCACACAGGGAAAACAGGGAAAATGGCCAAAAACGATTCCCTGACAGGGAAAACCCAGGGAATTCACAAATTTTGTCAAAACATAGGGAAAACACAGGGAATTTCATTTCCCAGGTTCTGAAATTCCTGATTTTCAAGATTATAGGGATTTGACTTTTTGTCGTTAGGTTGTCAGCATTTTCTCTTAAGGTTGAATTGAAGAAAACCTAGGAATCATTGATTTGTATCCATATACATTACCAAGTTAATTTTCCATTACAATTATTCCTGAATTTTCTAGTTTTTCCAGGAGTTTTGTCGACAAAATTGGTCAAGGTTAGCCTGCAGGTGCTTAAAAAACTATAAATCAATCTGTGGTAGGCTGAATTAATTTTCAACAAGCGTGTGCTTTCTCAGCTGGTTCTCCTGAGATTAAAACTGGTTTCGCAGTTTTTAATTTAAAAATCGCACAACACGAGAACGGTTAGTTTCACTTTGGAACCTGGCGTCTGGCGAGGTCTTTCATTTCATTCAGACCCAGTTCAAAGACAGGTATCCGGCGTAGAAACCTTTGGTCAGCGACTGACAGACTAATAGAAAGACGAGTAGTACTTTTATCTAGATTCTTTTTCATTTGCATGGTTAAAAGTGAAAGATCTTACAAAGGGAAGATCGGCACTAGGACACTGTAGATAAGGAATGGAAGTATTTGTGTTGCATCATTTCCATGATAAAAAGATCTTATCAGACACTGAAAGATATGGAAGATCTTATCAGACACTGAAAGATATGGAACGTGATTCCGTATGTCTACATAATAAAAACAAATCAACTACACTCCGGCATTTGGTTTGGTGTAGATTCAACACTTTTAATATGTATATAGCCTATATATATATATATATATATATATATATATATATATATATATATATATATATATATATATATATAATATGTAAATATAATGTATAGTATATTATATTGAAATTAGTTAAAATGTGTCAAACTCAACTTCCAACTGTTGGAGGACAAAGTATTCGTCCCTGGACATTGCCATTCGCCCAGAAGAGCTTGCGAATCTCGGCCGCGAGAATTGCCGAGATAAAGACTTTTCTCTAATTCAAGTGATTTTCTAAGTTGTATTACAACAAAAGTACACCAAAATAGTGTACATCATTTCTACATGAAACTTTATATGAAGGCTTTTTTCTATTTCAGCAATCTTTTTGATTAAGGTATGAGTTTTGGGTGCAGAATGATGTGATTGCTTTATATTAGATTATAGAAGAAAACAAGTCCACGAAGCCAGACCCCTAAAATCTGTCAAAATGCAATAAAATTCTAAAATGATGTCTTGAGAATTTCATTTTTGGCAAAATGGGGCTTTAGAGCTGGGTAGTGAAAGTTTATATCATACTAGCTGCCCCACTGTGCCACACCTTCTTGTTAAGACATACTACACTATCAAATCGGGGCTACAGGACGGGCATGCCCTCCCTGGTGGGGGTGGGGGAGCAGGGAGGGGATGAGTCGCAGGCTAGAGGCAGAGATGCCATTTTTGTATTCATATGTATATATAGGTATATATGTTCGTGTATATAGGTATCCATCAACAAGAAAAACTGGGCTAACAGTGTCCGAAATTAATTAAGGGTGCACCCTTCACCCGAGGTGCAAGATTTTGCTGTCCGGTGCATGAAATTTAGGGCTGTGCACCCGGTGGTGCATGGCTTTTCATGCCCATTAAATACCTAACTGAAGAAAATATTCAGGATTATGGATATGTTGGCCGGGTGCACACATTTTAAGGCTCTGCACCCGGTGTGTGCACAAAAATAATCCTTAATTTCGGACACGGGCTAAGATATAGTATCCAGTGGTCTAAAGCCTGGTCCTCACAGAACAACAAAGTCCAGGAAATGCGTTTAAAAAGCTTGGTCATCGAGGCATGAATGGGTTAACACCCTCGGGCTTAATCTGTGGCGTTTTGTCGTTCTGTGGAAACCAGTTTTAGACTACGTGCCCGGCCTTCTTCAACTAGTCTACAGCTCTGACATTGTTATATCTGGTAAACAGGTACGTCATGTTTACCTGCCGGCCTAAACGCAGCTCAGGGATGGTTTCACTTTCACTTCTGAGAAAACTGAAGCTTTCAGAAGGATTATACTCCTCTTAACAAAACTGCGGACGGAGATTTTCAATCATTTAAAACCCTTTAGACATACGAACTACCACTTAGAGATGTATAAATAAAGTCCTATTCAATGTGTTATGTTATCTGTAGGTGGGGGTTTCTGAGAAGTGAGATATCCCTCTTTGAATGCCCAGTAGTCCCTGTTGATCATAAAAGGCGACAAAAGGGGGACCCAGCACTGACCAAGTGGTTCATTGGGTTTGATTCCCGGTTGCTGTCCAGGTTAACTAAGGGATGAGGTACAACTAAAATGATTTCCGGGTTTTGATCCCCTGCTGTTTGCCCGCCCTGTCACCCTCATCTCATAGATACAATCAACAAAAACTACCAAGTCAAAACGTGTCTGAAAAGACAGAATTCGTCCCAGCTTGTTTTTGCTGTGAAAACGACCCTGGCTGTCAGTACGGCATAAAACATCCATCACTCACTCCCTCCCTCCCTCCCTCTCAGAATGTGCATAATGCTTGTGATGGTTACAATGGCAGGCATCATACCGTTCCTTTATTTTAAAGGAATTTCCTGTAAATTCCTTTATTTTTGTGAAAATAGGCAAAATTCCTTTATTTTCATCAAAAATTCCTTTAAATTCCTTTATATTTTTTTCTAACGTAAGAAAATATCACATTATCTCATAAAATGCATAGAATTCCATATTATTAGCGATAAAGTTGCAACATTTTCTAGCCATCGATCGATCCAGGTCGATGTGCCGTTCAGCATGAGTCAATGCATTGGTCGACGTGGGTCAACGCAGTGCTGCACAGAAATAATCAACAGAAAGGCAGTCCTGTTACAGTATTATTTGCCTTATTTCATGTTTAAACTCTCTGAAAGTTCTCTAAATATTCCTTTAAAATTCCTGCATTTTTCCTAGAAATCCCTGTAAATTCCTTTAAATTCCTTTATTTTTACGAAAAAAACTTCCTTTAAATTCCTTTATTTTTTTGGGAGGGCGGTATGATGCCTGCAATGGTCATCAAACGGGTGAAGCAGTGACCCAAAATCTCTATTAATAGCCCTTTCACCGCCTGCTTGCCTCTCCACTTTTAAATCCCCTATTAGATTCTACCTACCACGGCTAGGTGATTGACAGGTCGGACTAATTTCGTAGACAGAAAAACAGGAGAGACTATAGAAAAGATACAAATATTTTCCATGTATATTTCTGTCATGAATACATTTTCAAATCAACTTATGAAATATTAAATATATATAAGAATAATGATTCACTTATAATATCGCGGTTCTCCTACTGAATAAGAATCTTAATAAGAAATTACACGTCTAGCCCTTTTTAAACTCAAATCTTTGCAGACTGAAGGATTCTGTGCCCACAGCACTGGGTGTCTGATGATCAATCTAGTCAATGGGACTTCTTGTTCAAGTCAGTTTGCAGGTAGTGTTAGTAGTTTATTTTTGGAGTCCATTGGTAAAGACTCGAGCGAAACCTTGTATCTGTTTTGCTTCTTGTTCTAATTTTATTCACTCTGCTTCACCCTGGATTACCGAGGGAAAAAACGTAATGTATGTTCAGTAGTGTGATGCGACGATCATTCTAAAAATACCAGATTTTGAACATGTGTATTTATACATACATACATATATGAAATTGACCATTATCCCGCGGATGCCCCCAGTAGCACTGGAGACGCATATGACGGCATATTTTCTTGATTGTAACTTTTGTTGTTAGTTCCTTATTTGATAAGTTGATATTTTCTTGATCACAACTTTTGTGGTTAGTTCCTTATTTAATGAGTTGTGATTTCTAAGAATATACTAATTCTGAAAGTTTTGCCTACTGAGGTAGCAGCAGCAAAGGAGGACCGAGAAATGTGTAGTTAAAGACTGTTGTCGTTGTTCGTACAGAAACGAAAAGTGCGACGTGATCTTTACAAAATGTAGAAAAAAGTAATACTAGTTTGTTCTCGCTTTCTTGTCGTCGGTACGTGCCGCAGAAAGTGAGACTGAGACTGTTAAGGTATAGATGGGCGGAGGAGGGTGTTAACGTTGCATTCTGAGCTAATTCAAATTCTTTTTTTTTTCTGATTTTAGTAGGATCAAATCCATCTCTGCCAATTGAACTTATAACGGACTTGATATAAGCTTTAACCAATTCTGAGTTAGGTATTAATTGCATTCAAAGGAGCCAGGGGAGTTTTTGTCTCCAGACAAAAACTAATTCAGCCCACCAAACTTTCAGACTTGAGCCTTCAGATTTGACCTCTTTTAGGCAACACCAGACCACAAAAAGTCTTATCTTCTGGCACCTTCTGCTGCTGTCAGCAACTGTCAAATTTATTGTAGGTTGATATAACGTGTAGCAAATTTGAGATGGGGAATTTTCCATCCCAATGAAGAAATAATCTTTATTTTGTGTAAAACCCAAAACTTATCACACAACTATGTCTAGTTTGGTCTCCAGACTGTTCAGTGACTATAAGCTACAATAATGAAATGGAAAAAATGTTTGTCAACCGATCTCAGAATGCACTTTTAACGTCACACAGTGCGTGTAATCGTCTCATTAAATTGGTCTTGCAAATGTGTGTAAGCTGAAAACGCCGTTGGCCGATGTATGAAAGTAGCGCGTTACATGAACGGCGAACGCTCTCTGTTTGCTATTCCCCAAACTGCCTCCGGCTTTCTGTGTCTCCAGTGTCCAGGTCTGTTCCAATTCTCTAAAGAAAACCTTCTATTCTGGAAAAGGTGCAGCCTCAATTATCTTTTTTAGCCATGCGAAAGGCATACAAGTGCGCCACTACCAAAAAGGGCCAAAAATATAGAACTTGAATTGTTATAATTCCTTTTAGTTCTCAGCTACAAATCCAGGTGGTACGTTTTAGTTAAAAAAAAAAATGAACGTTTAATTCTTATCCATTTATTCTTTTTTTTTTTACGGGAATTTGTAAACTTATTCCAAATGCAAATTCGGCCAAAAAGTCTTTCAATGAATAGGAACCTATAGGTTGGGGGAGGGGGGGGGGCTAGGTAGATCGTATCGGAATACCTTTTGACTACCGGTACTACTAGCTTACAGGTGCTGTTCCATAATCCTGTCCGTTGGCAGCAGTCCCACATTGCGTGCTGAGGCTTCAGAGATGATGTTTGATGATGTCTGATAGTTTCACTTTCAGTCCACACTGAAATAGAAACCTCATCTAGTTAATCTCCTTTTCCGGTATATAGGGCTCAACATTGAGGGTTTAAACTTGGCTAACCTCTATAGGCAAGTCTAGGTTAAATTATACCTGCCCAGTTTTAATAGGTAATTACTACATTACAGAAATGTCACCTGCCCTCCGGGTATGTCAAAATCTACCTGCCCCACCTCAAGTTTTACCTGCTCCGGGCAGGAAGGCAATGCTTAATGTCGAGCCCTGGTATAATAATGTCATCTCATTTTTCTCCGCGTGTTTTAAAACTATACTCACATGGCAGTTTTAGGCCACTCCATCTACCTTTTCTAAAAGCTCTTTAGTAAGTTTCAGGTTTATAAAAGTGTCAGATACTTGATATGCGGTTTGACGTACCGTAAACGTACTGTATCATTTTCTCTGCCCCAGCCCCATAATAGATCGAGTCATACAAGCTCATCGTCTGATTTCTTCTCATCATTAATTAACGCCACAGAATCATGACCGTTTCCGTATACGGTAGATTAACATATATACTATTAGTATGCTTCCACTAGTCCGTAATGGTTTCATGGGAGTTAATCTCTGTTTCAGGGTAGTTGTACAGGGACGGATACAGGATTTCGAAAAGTTTTTTCCTTTTTACCCGAAATGGGGGAAACCACATATAGGCTAGATACTAAAACGGGCATACATTCTTGTGAGCGTGAGTGCAATGTTTTCTTCGTTTTGGCAAGTTTAAGCAAGGACCCCTTACAGATATTCAATCCTATATAGGATACCCATATGGGTGTATAATAGAGAAAGTATGTCCATCCAAATGCAACACGGGATGAGGGTGGCTGTATATATAACGGAAACCATCGGGTTTTTTTTGCACTTAATATTACAATTTCGCGGTTTGATCTTCCTTATGATATTACCACACACATGAAAAATACCTCAACAGATGTCACACCGACACATGAAGCGTTTCAGCTTAAATAAATAGCCCACACAACTAAATATCAGAACAGTATACCCTCAACCTCCTCTGAGTCCCTATATTGTGACCGACCAGATGCATATGACTTGTATATGGCCATTATAAATGGATTTTTTCATATAAGGAGGTCAATTCGACAGTTTCATTTTGAAACTGGGTGACCTGACGCCTTTTATTATATTCTGTATAATGTCTGAAGTAGAGCACCTTAATAGATACACCTGAATAGAAACCCATCAGTCAGGCCACCTAAAGAAGATAGTTGTGTTTAGGTAATATAGGTCGAAAAGCTAAGGTATGTAGGTTTTATCTTTTCATTTATTATTTATATATTTTGCAATCTGAATTTATTACAGTATGAAACTTCCCTTTTCTGTCATTTCTATGTCTACTCTGTATTTGGTAGAATGTGGAAACAATTAAAAATGTCAATAACAAAAATCCTAAAAATGTCAAAGTCTTGAAAGGTCTTAATTTTGTAACCGAATATGTATTATAAAGGTCGTACTTGGACTTTATTCAGATTTCTGCAAAGGCGTTGGCATCCGTATATAACCAATCACAGTTACCTTCTGTTGCGGTCCACCAATTCTCCTTACAACGCCGTAATCTGCTTGGAGAGTGATGATATGCCTCGTTGGTCCCTTTGATGTGTCCCTCCCAGCAGAGTTTCGAATTACTCCTTAATTATGAGACCCCGGATGTAACCTCCTGGCAGTCTGTAGCGGGGTCAAGGAGACGGGGGCAACTTTTTTTTTCTTTTTAATTTCTTTCGCCAAAATTATTACGGTTATTACTTTCAATATTGCATGTCCCCTTTCAACTATTTTATTTTTATTTTTTTGTGAATATGATAACGGCGGTTATGACTTTTAGTATCCCACACATACTTTCTTTATTTCTGTTTTAATCAATAAAACGACGAATCAAGAATAGGGTCTTCAAAATAAAGTCTAACATTAATGTTATACACCTTTTGTAATTGTGTGGAGTATAACGCCTTGAAACCACGAATTCCTTTCGCTCTGAAATAAAGTTGAGTATTAGATTTACAGACAGAAATACACAGACACATATACACAGACACACAAGCACACAGCCACATCCCCACACGCACACAAGCACGTATATATGCTCACTCATGTGTGTATAAATCTGTGTATGTGTGTATTTATATATACATATATATCTATATGTATCGGTATACATGTATAAACGTATATTATAGACACATACGTATACAAGTATGTATACATACACATATCTGGGACGGATCCAGGAATTTCAAAGGGGGGGGGGGGCGCCCTTATATAGGATTTGAGGCGCCCCAATTTTTACATTAAAAAAATCTAAATTTGGCAAAAAAAATAAAACCTAAATCCGTCCCAGCATATCCCCCGCTATCAATCTTCTCGGCCGCCCCACCCAAATAAAACACCGTACACGCCGTTCCCCATAATCCCCGCACTGAGTCAGAGTACTTTCGGTTTCTGCCGTATGCAGTGGTGAGAGTTTAGCGGTGAGAACGTCCCTTTCCCGATCCTGCCCACAGCCCGCCACGTACGGCCGCCACTCGTACTACTCCCCGCCTGGGGAATCCCAGAAACGGCCCGTTTCGGATCGCGGAAACCTCAAACGGCCGTCCTACATACGGACCGCGCTACAACCACGGCATTCCCGATAAGGACGGCCGGGAAAAAAATAGCTTGTGGTTAGGCTATCGTTCTGATGGCGGTTGGTCTCTGAGTGCAGTCTGTGTGCGGGGGAGGAGGATTGAGGGGGTTAGGCTCCCCCTTAGAACGCCCCCCCCCCCCTCCCCGGTTAACCTCTTCTAGCCCTCTGAACTGGGCGGAGGCTCAATACAAAAAAAACACACTCAGGAATTCACAGACTTTGGCAGAAGAGTCCATATCCACGCACGTGGTCTACTGTGGCTGCTGCCCTTTTAGCACGGAAAGAGGAGCAGGACTAGGGGGGGGGAGGGGGGAAGCCTCTGGGAACAGGCCCTACATGGATGTTAAAATTAGTGGTGTATTTATACACACACTGAAGGACATATCTCCACCCAACGAGATAGCAGGTATCAGCTGAGAGGTGATAAGGCCCCCCACCCACCACAGTCTGCCCTCCAGGCCGCACGTTACCAGACCGACGGGGACGTGTCATGATCCATTGGGGACGTGTCCTGATCGTGTACCATCAGCGAGGGCAGGAGCTGACATGGTCAGAGGGTGGATATAGAACATTATACACTTCTACCAGACACGTGTCTTCTGGAGTCATGACATGCTACTGCTGAGGTCATTACAGAGGTCACTACAGAGGTCATGACAGGTCATTACAGAGGTTGCTGCAGAGGTCACCATAGAGAGGTCACTATACAGAGATCGCTGCAGAGGTCACTACAAAGGTTACTACACAGAGGTCATTACAGAGGTCGCTATACAGAGGTCAATGTAGAGGTCAGTGCGGAGGTCATTACAAAGGTCGATACAGAGGTCCATGTTCATAGTTAGTAACAACAGAGGGCGCCTCAGAGATCGATATAAAGGTCACTGTAGAGGTCGCTAAAGAAATCACTATAGAGGTCACTGCAAAGGTTACTACACAGAGGTCATTACAGAGGTCATTACAGAGATCGCTATAAAGGTCACCGTAGAGGTCATTACAGAGGTCGCTACAGAGGTCACTGCAGACTAATACAATACAGTGAACGTAGGATACTACCCCCATCTGCCAATCCAAGCTGACAGAGACAGTGACAAGCTGACAGTGAGTTCGTGACTCGAGACGTGGTCATCTCAAAAAGACACACGGTAACGTAACCGGCCCAGTTCCAGGTGAGAGAGAAGTACGGGCAGCCGACCCTCTAACATAGGGGTTACCAACGCCTCTGGTTCACTTGGCAATATACGTTAGACTAATAGTCCACAGAGTTATAAATACATAATAATATACACAAACAGATCCTTTCATCCCCCTCTCCCCCCCCCCCTCCCTCCTCCAGCTGGCCCGGCCTGCTGTGTGCTACTTAACCCAGCCCGTATCCACCGCCGTAGGCTGAAAACGAAAGTACGTCGGCCCCCTTCACGGCCTCCACCACCACTGCAGGTAGAGATTAGAGGATCAATGGGCCGGCCGAGTGTGTTACACACAGACACACACACCCGCCCCCCACCACTGGGTAAGGTGTAAGGGCCAGCAGGTTGGTCTAACACAGGGGAGGAGGTCACTCTGTTATATGACAACCGCCCACCCTACAGCAACCACAACACTGTTAACAGTCATCCAGAGCTCTACACTACAGGGATTCTATTTTTAATTGGCTGAATGGGAAAGAAACAGCTGGTTTATTATTTCCTCAAATGGACACAATCTGATCGACAGGATAAATAACAACGTAATCATTGTTCTGGGATACGCGCGTGCATGTTAAGGAGTAAGAAGACCAGGCGACTGAGGCGTGTGTCGGTTGGCATAAAGAGAAAGCCGCGCCGTTTGGCTGTGAAACAGAAACTGACCAGAAACTGAACGGGAAAAAAAACGAAGAATTAACCGACCTTATTAATACGGCGGCGTGACCCGCGGTTGGCCATTCGAACTCTCACTCCTCTATTATATATACGAAGTTTACCCCACACTTGGCCACTGTGGACGTTTTCTGGGAGGTGCGTCTATGATTCATTCATTCCGCGTACGGCCGTGTGGGATCGTGCCGTCATATCAAGGAGTCTCCAGTCTATCTAATCGCGTTGGTTGTATCAAGAGGGCTGACATAACGCTGAGACACCGAGTTTGGGAATCGGCGCAAATAATAAGCGTAATGGAATAGGTTTATTTCTGAAAACCAGGAAGGTGTGTGCATACATGTACAAAGTACATCCCCCCCCCCCCCCCCCGCCCAGGAGTACGTTATATTCGGCGACAGGAGGCCACGTGAGTAACTGGAGTACGTACACCTCACTGGGAGGATCACTACAGTTAGATCCAGACCAGTATAAACCACACTACGTTCTGTGCACGGCCAGTCGACACACAGCCAGCCTGGGTCCCTGTGAATCGGCCCCGACCAATAATCACGCATTAGTCTACTCACTCCGCAGTTTGGGTTTGTGAATGGGACGTCATACGGACTTAACACAACTACAACCATCTGAGTCTTGGGTCTCCCCTCTTACAGTGAGTAGTGTAGGAGACTTATCTGTTAATGTTATTCAACCCACACCGACTTCTATGGACCTCTAAGCATCCGCTCGTGAAACTTTACCCCGGAGTTTACAAGGAGCGGGGCGAGCCGCTCAGCCTCTAGTTATCGAGCTCGCCGCCAGGTGCGCCACTGTCTACCTGGTCAGGTGTAAGACGCCCAGGTAGACGTGAGAGGCCCGTGAGACGCCCCTCCTCCAGTACCCTTACAGGACAGGTGTATAGGAAGGGCCGCTCTCAAACTGCAGCAGCAGCAGATTTCTCCTTAATTGCCTACCGAGTGTAGCATACCGCCGAGGTTCGACAGGTGGGTCGCTGTGGGTGGAGACGTAGGAGTCAGAGGGAGGGTGGCCGTTGAGTAGAATGGCCGTGGCCCCTCCCCCCTCCATGGACGTGCTCGCCCTGCCCAAGTCGGTCCGCCTCCACAGCCTGCCGCTGGTCGTCGGCGGACAGTCGGGCCGCTTCCTGTCCCTGGCCGGCCTGCCGCCCTGTGCCGCCCGGCCCCAGCTCCGGCCCCCCTCAGAGGATGGCCCCGCTCTAACTACAGGAGGACGGCGGGCACGTCACCCGCCCCCCTCCTCCTCCCCATCCAGGGGCCGCGCCACGCACGGAGAGAGCAACGACCGAAACTGGAAGTGTCGCCACCCCCCGCCCGCCCCTACTAGTACTACCCCAAGCCAAAGACCAAACCAGTCCCCGTCTGGAGGGTGTTGCGCCCACAGGGCTGCTGGAGCTGCCTCCTCCTCGTCGTCGCTGACCGGAAACGAGAGGACGGAGGCCATGTCGCAGACGGACGCCGACCGGACGCGCAGGTCGCGGCGGCGGCGTCGGGGGCAGGAGGACGACGACTGGGACGGTCGGCGCTACAGCAAGATGCCCCCTCTCATCACCATCCCGTCTCTGACCCTGTCCAGCGTCCAGGGTACAGTGTCCCTATCCCCTCCACCCCCCGTGGATGACCCTGAGGCGCGGCTTGGACTCATCCCCTTCCCGTCGTCCTCACAACTCAACGGAAACGGCCGCTGTATTTCCGGCGCGAGAAGAAGCAGGCTGAGTATGGCCGAAACCTGGACGTCCTCGTCGGGAAGCCGCAGCGCGCCCTGTTCGCCCTCCACCGGAAGTGGAGTACTGTGTACCGGAAGTGACCCGCCCCCCTCTCCGACGACGACGACGACGACGCCGCCGACGTCGGTGCTGGGGCTGGGGCTGACCCCCCTGACGTGCTACACGCGTGCGCAGCCCGTGCCGACGTACGAGACGCCCCCTGCCGCCCGCCTCACCCTGCTCCGACCCGACGACGACGGTGAGTGGACGCTGACGTCACCCTGATGACGTCACGGCCACGTCAGGGCACGCGGCCGTGACGTCACGCCGCCCCAGAACTGACTGAGGGAGTTGACTGGTATCTGTATATGAACGTGTGGGGAGATCAGGAAGCAAAGACTTCTTAAAGCCAGGGTATCGTCCTTGCGTTTCTAACATTAGGGGCTCCACTCCTAAGCCTAAATACGTCGCAGCTGGCAATGTGTTTTATGATGTTAGAACGTAATCCGGCGACGTTATTAGTCATGTCATGAATTTGGCGCCAGTGAAGGGGAGTTACATTAACTTAGCAAAATACGTCCATCTCACGGAAGATACACTGGCTTTAAAGCTGAGGGTTCAAAAGGTGGAGACTTGTTAAACTTTAAAGCCCGTTAGTGTTGTGAAAAGATCAGTGTGACCGTGGAGATGGGTATAAGGGAAGCTCTAAAGACCTTGTGCAGACGTGGTCACGTGATCAGTCTTTGGTGATCACCATGTGGTGATCATGGCCATGTGGATATGGAGTTAATTCAAAATATGCAATCATATCTATACTCCGCATACGCTGTTTCCACTGCGTTTTGGTCCACGTGTGGTCAGAGCCAATGTTACCTGGACAACTATACCAATGTGTGTGAAACATCAGCAATGTGGACACAAAACCAACAATATGAGCTTCACCACCTTGTATTTCTATCCCTATTTGTATCATAGTTATTTGATAGTGAGAGGGCTGATCGTGAATTGTTATCTGTATCTTGAACCTGAAAATGTCCATTTGGGTATTTTCAATTACATCTCCTTGAAATTCCTGTCACAGTCATAGTGTTTTAGAGTGGCTTCACAATCTAGTTCCGGTCATAAACAGTGTAGTTTCGGTTTCTTTGATTGGCTGATTAGGAACACTCATAGGCCGTATACCATAGCTTTATGCTACCGACTGGTCACTCTAACCTTCAGCACGTCAGCCGACTCCCGAGTTGGCATCGGCCCCAATGTATTAACTATTATTACATCGTAGCGAGAACGTTGTTGGCTCATACTCTTTACAGAGTAACCAAAATACGCGCACATGATTGTAGTGAAAAACAGGTTTAATGGTCAGTGTAGCCCATAAATCGCAGGACATATATATACCGATAATTATACCCAAAAAAAATCAGATGCATGGTTTATACGCCTATACACCAGACATTTTATCTAGTAAACATTTCACATTTCACATCAGGTCCATATAACAATTTTGTTCCGATTATTTGCTAAATTCTTCTCAAATTTCATTTGTTCATAATATGCCTGATATGGCAATGAAATGTCCGATGTAAATCCCTCAGATATCGGAGAGTATGTCCGCCACTTCAGAACTAGGTTTTGGGGATTATACGTTGATGCGGCATAATGTACGTTCTGAGGTAATTCTATAAATGGGATACAAACCATCAGTTTTAACTTGATAGTTTTCAAATTCGTAATCCCTGAATGGAAACAACTGTCTTTGGATGATTTCCAATTTCAGACCAGTAGATTAAATACAACGTAGTTCAAACCAGCCGTGATCTTAGCTACTTTAACGCATTGTAACTGACTTATGCTGAGACCAATTTCTGTAACTGACTGAGCTGTCGGGACTTTAAGTATCAAAGGCCAGTACACTGCTTACTGGGCCGGCGAGCGAAGGCCACCACAAGAAATAGTTGTGTTGTGTTCAGGTAGCATAGGTCGGAAAAAAGGATAGGAAGGGCTCTTTTAATTGATATTTATAAGTTAACTGTAGAATAACATTCAAACCATACAACTATCTTGTGAGATAAGTTGGCTTTATTTGTTAATAAGATCCGACGTTTCGGACACATTAGTCCTTCATCAGGGATATTTTTTATTCTAACTTACACTAACTTTTGAAATAGACTGAGGTATTCTTGAAAATTCAGAAACTTCTCCAGACTTCAACAATTTCTAGCAACTTAGATACATCTCAGATGTAGCCTGTACTATTTGTCACTTTTTAGCAAATTCTAATGTTTTGTTAGGGTAGAACAAAAATATTGGGGTAGGTCGGGTTCCCTGAACACACCAATTTATTTTTTCGGCCTGAGTCTATAATCCCCCTGTATTGAGTGAGAGTTATCACCAAGAGCGCTGTGTTGTGTTTGGGGTGGGGGGAAACGAAACTAGTCGAGTTTAGACCGTTGTGACCACAGCCTGACCTCAGGGTCAAGTGGATAGATCCTACTTACTGAAGTAATCCTACTTACTGAGGTTCGAAGAAAAACATTTGTCAAAATCCGATGTATAACGGCCTGAGTATCAGTTCCTAAATCCTTTACTATTTAGGCCCAAAAAACTATTGTTGGGTTCAGGTTTCATGCCTCCAAATAATAGGGTCGGTCGGAAACCTGAACGCAACATTTTTTTATTATTTTGGCGTTATGGTCGAGTCTTGTAAGCCAGGGTGCCGACGCAAGTTCTAAAAGGACTTACATTTTAAGGCCTTAATTAAGAAAGGTCTCAAATGAGATGCGTTTTGGATATAAATATAGCAATAGCGAGCCGAAAAAAGCCTTTGACAGCCGATTATTTGCAAGTCAAACTATATGGCTGATTTTTTTTTTCGTCAAGTGTCAAAGAAGTCTTAAAATTTCCAAAAGATGGTCTTACATAGGTCTTTAAAAGGTCTTACTTTTTTTTCCATAAAAGTGTGGGCACCCTGTAACCTGTCAAGCAGAGGAACACGTGCTAAAAATGATGTATACCAGTATCCGAAAAAGGGTGCACCCTGCATGCATCTGGAGTGCATGATTCTGAAGCGGGATGCACGATTTTAAAAAGTGTTTTCAACTTTTTAAGCATGCTACCATAGCAATGTACACACAGAATTGTCCAGGGATGCACAATTATAAAGCCGGTGGACCCAGTGAGTGCACAAGATGATAAAAGCTTAATTTTGGACGCTGTTAATATATACGTATGATAAGTAAATGTAAGTACATGTGTTGTGTAGAGGAAATATCTGTAGCAGTATACTTACACGACTGCGTACATATGCGAGAATTCTACGTGATGCAATTTGAAGCTTTTATTGTATTGGTGAAGTACCTTTTCTTTCATACTAGAAGGAATTGTAATTTATTTTATTTATATCAATAAAAGGCATAATTGATATGTACACATTTTCTAGTTGTCTCTCTTCCTACATCAGCACAAATCACCATTAGAGAGATTACACACAAGTGGACGTAGTTCGTTTTCTGATTCATGACAACTTGTCTACAGATTTCCAAGCATGCATCTCGATCTAAGCTAGTCTACAGTTGAACTATTTGTTAAATAAGACATCTGTAGTAGGGAGATAATGTTAGCCCTCCTAAAGATAAAAGTTACCCAAAAATGTCTCCAAATAGCAGATTTGTCTGCTAATTAGTCGATCAGGGATAAAAGGAACTATCTAACATTTGTACGTCCGGTATTTGTCTATACTGCTGGTTGAACTTTGGCTTACAGTTTTTACATGAACAGAAAATATCAGATAACAGTTCTGTCTTCCTCGTTTCTATCTACTAGGAAGTTTTAGAGCGACTGGGAAAAAACACAGATGTCAATCTGAACGAGTATCATAGAGTTATTTTTATCAATCTGATCCTTACTTTATAGAAATGTAAACAGTAATGAGCATGTTCGGACTCGGTCCGTGCCGGGTTTTCCGATCAGTTAGATCCTTAAGCTGTTTTCTGAAAATAGGAAGAAAAATCCCAATAATGAAAGTTAACCTTATCGCAGTATTGTGAAGGAGAAAGTTGGGTTACGATTCTGGGTCTGATATAGCCGTACCAGATATAGACGGTCAAACCAACACACCCAAAAGAAAACGGTTGTGTTATGGTAACACAGATGGTAAATATAGGGTAGGTAGGTCGGATTTTCTTCTCTTTTTTCAACTTACACAAGGACTCGGACAGTGTTGAAAATATAAAATATTTATGGTTCTTTCTGCGGTTGATCAGTTCTAATGAATTTTGATACAGTTTTGAAAACATATTTCTGAAAAAATGTAATAATTTCTTTTTGATGGGTTAGCAATTATAATTCCGGTACACTTAGGTAATATAAGATATTTGTGACAAGATATTATATACCTGATTTATAATTAATACTGAAAAATGAATGCTTTCCAGCAGTTTGTGAGATATTGAGGAAAGAATGTGGCCGCCAATGCTAAAGGATATAGGCTGCCAATGCTAAAGGATATAGGCTGCCAATGCTAAAGGAGAGACAGGAGGTGGTATCACGCGCGATAGTCGCATGTGACGGGGAACCGTAATACGGAGAATGCCAGATTCTGCAGGCAGAATGATAGTTACACGCAGCGATATGTAGGAAAAAGAGAGTGTTTTACAAATTTGACTAGATTAGAAATGTTAGTAGTTCTCAAAATCATATATTGTTGACATGGTGTCTGGATAGTTTCTGTGAGAGAAATAGTTAAATATTTCAGGAACAAACTCTGCGAATGTATTTGATTTTACACTGAAAAGGCCTAGGGAAAAAATAGTTGTGACCCGATAACATCAGTCCAAAAAATTAGGGTAGGTAGGTCAGTATTTTTTTGTAATGTATTTCAGTGGCAAAATGTCCCCAGTTGTATGATACTTTACAAAATTTCTCAGTAAAAAGTCTTTTACACAAAATGCAACTATTTTTTCTTTTTCTTTTCTTTCTTTTTCTTCTTTTGCCAAGTGACTCATATCATTATGAGGCATATTCTAGGACGAGTAAATTGGTTCAAATAGGTACATTGACATTAAGTCATAATGTTGTGAGTGTCAGGGGCGCGGTTAGAAAGTGGGGGTGTTAGGAATAAAGGTTAAAAACAAGTACGGAAGGTCCGATAGCACATGATTAACACCAGGATTCAGGGAACTGAGTCCCATCCCCGCCTCTGACGCGGCCCAGCGTACACACTGCGCTGTCTCTGTCTCTCCTATCCGGGGACATATCTTCTAACTGATTAGGCTAAAAAGATTTTTTTTTTCATTTTCAAAATCAACTTCAGGGTTTCCCCTGATCTTCCAGAAGATAGTAAAAAGAAAGAATTCATACAATCTTATCTAATCACGCAAATCTTGATTAGGGTCTCATATCTTGAAAATCTATACTCCTCAAAAACTTGTGCATAAAATCATTGCAAAATAACCCACATGGGGAATTATCAGATGCAGTTCCCTTTGTCCTAGAATTTTGGAATACTTGTAAAAATTCTAAGCTAGAACTCCCTTCAGATTACCTTTATTCCATCAATGTTACACGGCACCCCCTTGCTATAGCTACGCCCCTGGTCTGTTCAACACGTGAAGTGTGGGGACTCTTAATAGTCTTATCAGTTTCCTTGATGCGAATATAAAATAACTCTACCCCTCTCTTGCTCTTTGGGGTTTTTGCCCCCCTTAGGCCTAGACTAGGAAAAAGGAGATTGTTGCTTTCAGGTAACCCGACCTACCCTTTTATTTTTGCCCTGAACCTAAGGTTTTTGCAGGCATTTTAGAGAAACATATTAGAAAATAATATTTTAGAATGTAACGGAATTGGGGTATTTATTTTCAATAACAGACATTAAAAAAAATCGAATCCCGACTTACCTACCCAATTTTTTGGTCTCATGTTTCCGGAACACCCCATTCCCCACCCCTTGGCCTTAGGGATCATTGGGATATAAAGCCTTCTCCATCAGTGGGTACGACCCTGAAAAGTTAAAAATAACTTAACCGGAGCCCACCTTCATTCAGGTTGATGGCCCTGGGTTGATGGCTCCGCTTTCAAGATGGCGGCCCCTGGGCGGTGATAAGGGAAGGTGGGCGGGGCTAGACGGTCACGTGTCACGGCTGGACTTTCGGTTTCAGTTTCAGTTTCACCCACGACCAGACCTTAACCCTTGTCACACGGCTCTTAGTGGTTAACCCTTTACCACGGCCAGCCAGGACACCTGTGTTCAATTAACCCAATTTAATCATTCGAGGGAAAGATTTATTTGATCAAGTTACACTCGTTTTATATGTTTCTATTAATTACTTTATTCATTGGGTTTACATTTCTAATAGCCTACTCCTATGATGTTTAAACTTTTTTAATCATTTTAGGTAGAAGAACGTAATTACAGAAACGATGTAAGTGCTCCAGTAACTTCCAACCCAGAACCTTGAACTTGGGGATTTTGAGAAGTGTGGGTACTTCCGGCATCTTTTCTCAGATAATGACTCGTAATCGGAAGGGTTGACAGTGCTGTAGCCAATATTTTGTATTTTTGATTTTTTACGAGGGCGTCTGGGTCCGCCCTCCCCCACCAAAGTTTCGAAAGTCAAGGTCACAGGAAAAAAGACACATAGGAAAGGAGCCTTTCATTTACTACGTAGACATCAAGGGGGGGAGGGTTGAAATTGTTGAAAATGTGCGTGCATTTTAGTACATATCCCACATGTACTGTAGCCTCATGGGGGTAGGGGGATCTGAGATTTGAGATTGAAAATTGCGTATGTACTTAATGGAAGGCCCCCAAGTTGGAAGAAATTCACCTCTGGAATACATTCAGATTGTATTGGAATACTCTCTTACTGCCCTGAATCATCACCCTTATAATAGGAGTGTTTGTATAACCCCCTCAGATTTACCTAGAACCCTTAAATTTACCTGGAACACCCCCAGATTTACTTGGAACAACCTCAAATTTCCGCGACCCCCCTTAGGTTTTAGGGCAGGGTACGGCCTGGTCGTAGACAAAGCATTCGTCTCTGAATATTGCCATTCCAGAGACAAACAGAACCAGGCAAAAAAAGAAAGAACGGGAGTAAAATTTCCATTGCAACAGGTAGCTGGGGATGCATAGAAAACCAACAGGCCCCATGTTTAAATAACAGATCGACTCAGACTTTCAAAATTCTCATTCTACATAAAACTGGTTCTAATATGTAGGGTACCAACCACACAGGGAAAACGGGGAAAATAGCAAAAGAATTCCATGACAGGGAAAACACAGGGAATTTGGCAATTGTGCCAAAACACAGGGAATTTCATTTGGCCAGGTTCTGAAATTCCTGATTCTCACGATATTAGGGATTCGACTTTGTTGTTGAGTTTTCCCATTTTTTTCTGCGCACAGATGCTTTTAAATTTGAAAAACTGGATGAGACACAGGGAAAAATTGCTGCAGGACAGGGAAATCTCAGGGAATACACAATGAATTGAAATGGAGTTTCAGTTGGTACCCAGCCGTACTACTGATCTGAATCGATGTTACAGGCATGCCCTCCCTCATGTTGGAGCAGGGGAGGGCAGAGATTTTCCTTTACATAGAGTTACTAGTAGTGGGTACTCGTAAAAAATGTCGGGCTAGTGCAATTTCTTAGCAACTAGCCCGATGGGCTAGTGAAAATCATTAAAATTCCAAATATTAAGGACTAGTGGTACTTTGATCCGGACTAGTGCAAACTCAGTACCAATAGCCCGGTGGACCAGTGGAAAAAATTGTTAAGAAAAACCCCTGGAGGGGATGCGGTGGAGGCTACCTGGTCGGTGCTCTCATACCCCTCACACAGGCTGCTGCCTGCTCTTGGCATTAGGTATCGGGACATTGTCCAGAGACGGGGAATAAAAAGGTTTTGGTATTGAGCTGTGAGCTGTAATCGTGAGGGTGTGGCCGGGGAGGGTCGTGTTACTGCGGCAACAGTCAGTGTGGTACATCGGGGTGAGGGTGAGGGAGGGGGGGGGGGGGTGGTCCTGGGGGGTCTGGAACCCCGTTTTGATTTTCCTAAATATGAGTAATTAAGAGTTTTTTTTTGTAATTGGGAGCATGGAACCCCCCATTGATTGCCCTATAATCCCCTCAGCTGCTTGAACCCCCTTTGATTTCAGCGCAGGCAATGGCTCTGCACAGTGTCATACCGGGAGTGGAGGGGAAGGGGCATGGTCTTGAGTGAACTATGAGACAATGAAGAAAAAGAATTTTATTCACAAGTCAACCTCCATGAGGCTCAGGAATATATAGATATAATAATTATACAGAACTGTCATATCATGGGCAGAGGTCGAAATCCCTGATACCACTCTGCTGCATTGACACTTCGGTACAAGAGTGATCTCTGCACTGACGCTGTCACTGGGTCCAGCCTAGGGGAGTAGCACCCAGGACTCACAAAATCCAGCGTCCTGGGTGTCCTGTCCATACCCCTTAAAGAGAGGGGCCAGTGCAATTTTAATTTTGTAAAATTCTCGTCTTATACAGGAGATATGATGCTTCAATATGGGTACAAAACAATTCTTTGACCATAAATTAATATAGTGCATAGAAAATCTTGTCTATATATCAGATCACACATTTAATCCCCTGCACACATGACACAGGACGTCTGTGTGTGACGTAACAAAAATGACAGTTTTAAATTTCAAATTTCTAAATTCCATAAAAAAAAACTATTTTTTATATATTTTCTTTTATAAATCATTTAATTTTGTGAGTTTAATCTCTTTTAGACTTATAAAGAACATTTAATAAATGTCTTATTGCATTTTCTCAGTTTTATAATTTTTCAACTGTTCTGCTTGTGACACCACAAACAGATAAATGCTCTGTGCAGGCATTGTCAGATGCAGGCAGAGAAACTAAGTTTGGTACACAAAAATATGCATAAAATAAAAACTATTGGAGATAAAAGTATAAAATTTGGTATGTTTATTCCCTGGGTGGTAAGGATCACGACAGTGTACTAATTTTTGGTCACTGGCCCCTCCCTCTAAGGCCCAGAACACCCAAACAGGACCCTCTGGACCCTCATAACCTGATGAGAAGGTCTATGAAACGGGACCCCCAACTTCACACGCAGCACACCGACGATTCGTAGGCTGGGTGTCCTGTGGACACCTGTCCTTTTTAAAATTCCATGAGCCCTGAGCACCCCACCAGCAAAAAGCGCGGGACTACTTTTAGCCAGAGGGGTGTAGTGATGCTATAATGTCGGTGTATAGTATATGATCTGCATAGCAAAGAGTACTCACACAGACTATTTTCCTAGAGCAGTGGTGTGAACGGCGCCGAATGCCCTGATCTCTCTGCACCAAATCACCCTCAGCACCAGATAGTCTGTGACTATGTAGGGGACTAACTATATTATACTGCTATTATAGGGTTACCCAGAACAAAACTCAGTGGGAAAACAGTGTATACTGAGTATAGAATCAATGTTAGCTTGCAGTAGCATTTCAGTTGGAAATCAGTGGGAAATCAGTATGTCCAAAATATTTAAATGAGTTGGCATGTCAAATCAGTACCATGTCAGTAGCTAATATAGATATTTCAGATGTACTGATTGGAAAAGTATACACTGCCGTTTGGTCCAGGATTAATTAACCCTTTAGATCCCAATCCTGCCATCCTGTCGTAAACCAGCAAAACTAAAGTATGCTGGGATACAGGGTGGAATTCTCACCTAAAATGGTTGCTGGTTGGCGGCAGTGGCAGATTCAAGATTTTAAAAAGAGGGAGGGGCCACTATTCGAAAAATCTTCCTTGATGACTTTTTGGCAGAATTTTACATTTAAAAAAGTCTAAAATTGGCCAAAAATAAAAATGAGGGGCACAAGCCCCTGTGCACCTCCCCCCCCCCCCCAACCCCACCCACTCTAAATCCCCCACTAGACAGTACTAGTTTGAGCAACTAGGAGACCTGGATGTTACTTCAGTCTACTTACCTCCAGGGCCTGTTCTTTTTTTTTTTTTTTTTTTTTTTTTTTTTTTTTTTTTAAATACACCTTTCTGTTCAGACAAAAAATAAGTTATTTCTTTCCAATGTATCTCTGTATGGTTTATGAGTCTGACCCGCAGAGTACAGGCAGTCAGCAGGTAAGGGACGACTCATAAACAACTACTAATTCTAGGTCTGACTTAATAAGGCCGCCAGGAAAAAACGTCGTTTTATTACCAGTGTGCAGCGTGTCTAAGGAATATAACTGGACTATTCCGTATAGAAATTCACTATCGCATTGTGACGCGAATGTGTTTATAGGCTAGGGGCTATCATAAAAATTAATGTGTTTTTTTTTTTTATATGTTTGAATATCAAGAGAAGGTGATAGAGAAAATAATGTAAAAATTTTGTATGGAGTGAAATTATAGTGTCTGTTCCGAATATAATTATATACTGTGCATATCATATGTAAAGCACTGGAATAGTGAAGTATTTCTTTTACAAGTATTTACTGATATTGAATAGATACTGACCGGGTTGTGGTTCCATGTGCCATATTTCGGCGAGGGGTTTGGTGTGCCCAGGGTCCGCTAGAGGGCCTGTAGGGCCCAAGAGCGGATCCTGGGGGAACCAGACCCCGAGACGAAATGCTGCATGTGGGACTATGAACAAGGTCAGTATCGTATTTATTTAACCTCCTCTTACATATTTGTTTACTAATAATGCTTTTTTGACAGAAACAATGCATTTATTCTGCGAATTTGATGCGTAGTTGTTGACGTTTGTTTACCTATTGTTTACCTCGCCCTGGATCGCCCTGGTGTGACGATACAAAAGCTGTATAGCCAGGGCCAGCTCTCACGCGTCCGCCAGTGTTAGAAGATAGGCGACTATGTATCGGGGATGAAATAATCCAATGTATGGTCATCCCTGATACCACTCTGCTGCATCGACACCTTGGTACAAGAGTGATCTCTGCACTGTAGTTGTCGCTAGGCCCAGCCTAGGGCAGTAGCACCCCACCAGCAAAAAACACGAGGCTGTTTTTAAGCCGGAGGGGCGTAGTGATACTATAATGCACACCGACTATTTTCCCGGAGCAGAAGAGCAAATGGCGCCAAATGCCCTGACACATCCTGCCAACCACTCTGCGCCAAATCTCCCTCCGCGCCAGAACAGCTATGTTGGGAACTATATATCATACTGGTATTATAAGATTACCCAGAACAAAACCCAGTGGGAAAAAGTGTACTGAGTACAGAATCAGTGTGAGCTTGCGGTAGAATTTCAGTTGGAAATCAGTGGGATATCAGTATGTCCGAAATATTAAAATGAGTTAGTGTGTCAAATCACTGCCATATCAGTAGCTAATTTAAATATTTTGGACAAACTGATTGGAGAAGTAGACACTGCCATTTGGTCCAGGGTTAAATAACCCTTTAGACCCCAAGCCATCCTGCCATAAACCAGCAGCCCCAAAGCATGTTGGTTGACAGCAGTGGCGGATCCAGGATTTTGAAAGGGGGGGGGGGGCACTATTGGAAAAGATCTTCCTTAATGACTTTTTGGCAGTCTAAAAAATAGTCTAAAATGGCCACACACACAAAAAAAGAAAAAAAAGAAGAGGGGGCACGTGCCCCCGTTGCCCCCCTCGAAATCCCCCACTAGACAGTCCTAGTTTGAGCAACTGGGAGACCTGGATGTTACTACAGTCTACTTTCCTCCACGGCCTTTTTTTTTTTTTTTTTTTTTTTTAAATACACCTTCCTATTCAGACAAAAAATAAGTTAATTCTTTCCAATGTATCTCTGTATGGTTTATGAGTCTGACCCACAGAGTACAGGCCGTCGGCAGGTAAGGGACGACTCATAAACAACAACTAATTCTAGGTCTGACTTAATAAGGCCGCCAGGAAAAAACGGTCATTTTATTACCAGTGTGCAGCGTGTCTAAGGAATATAACTGGGTTATTCCGTATAGAAATTCACTATTGGCTCCATTGTGGCTGGGACGTGTTTATAGGCTAGGGGCGATCATAAATGTGTTTTTTTTTAATTTCTGAATATCAAGAGAAGGCGATAGAGAAAGTAACGTTAACTTTTTGTGTGGAGTGAAATTAGTGTGTCTGCACCAAATATATACTGCGTATATTTTATGTATAGTACCAATAGCAGTGTATCCCAAAAAAAAAACGCCGAACATCCGGACATGTCCAAAAAATTTCCATTAACTACTGATATTTGTATATCATCAAATGCTTAGTTAATAATATCCAAGTTTACAATTTCAAATACTTTTTTTCTGTTTGGGGGCACTTCCTTGTGTCGGAAAATTTGCATTTTCTGAAGTGTCCAAATATCGTTTAGGAAAAGCAATTCAAATAGTTCCACGACTTTTTCAAATTTGCGTACAGTTCTGTGGAGTAACCCACAACTTTGGGAGTAGTGTTGTGTAGTGACAGATTTCATATTCAATTTCTCTTCAAAGTTTTACCATCTTAGATACAGCACCTTTATGGAACTGTTTGTAAACATTTAAATTAATTCTTGTCCCAAATTGTACATTGATTCCCTGCGATCAAACTGCAAGATCAACAAGAATAGGGTACAGCAAAAACCTCATAGATACGATCACCAAAGACAGAATTCATTCCAACTGGTTTTCACTGTGAAAAATATCTTTGCTGTCAGTACGGCGTAAAACACCCAACACTCACTCACTCAACAAGAATAGAGGCCTTCCATGTATGCACCAACGGGGTAGGGGAAGGGGTGTCTGGGATTTGTGAAAATGTGCGTACGTTCCTCTACAAGCCCAAGGTGTACTTTAGCCCAAAGGGGTGGAGTCTGAAATTTTTGAAAATGTGTTTATGTACGTCTATACTGGATCAGTATTAGAATGTGCCGACTGTGGAAAACGAAAGTACGGAATGAGTGATAGTGTATCTGCAACCTGACAACAGTGATGGGTGGTTGTAGATAGAACAATGTAATCGTGTGGCGACAGCTGCCCTGAAGGTAGACCCACTTTGATAAGTCAGCTGATAAAATTCACATTCCTGACTCTCTCAAAGATTAATGTCTAAACCTGTCGTGTCTTGTCATGACGAATTGTCATAGACTTATCTTGAGACATTATCAAGGAGAAAGGACTTTTTTGTGAACACATTGTTATCAGCGAGGTGCTTCTGTTCCCAATTACCCAAAGAAAATCCAACAGTTGTTAATTGGTAAGTGATAGGTTTAGGTCTACGCGGTTATCGATAAGGGCACACGGACCATTCACTTTGTACATTATCTCTCTGACATCTATTACAATGAGGCACTGTGCTACAGATCATGACTGAGCCTGCATACCCTTGCTCAATAAAAAGTGGACTTTGTAAAAGGTTCATTGACAAATCTACAACATGCCCATATACAGAATTGGGTATGCAGCTGGCTTATTGAATACACGAGTTATTGTTCCAAGGTTACAGCTTTCATTATGTCTTTTACACTGACATCCACATACACACGTTTATGTTGCTTGGCTGCCATTCCGCTGGTCAATCTACCACAACAGGATTCGAACCAACAACATAGGTGTTCGGACTTGGAAGGGGTTGCTAACTTAAACTTTGTGAAGCCACATAGAGGATGAGAGAGGAACTAAATATTGATGTTGGGACCTTATTTGCTGGTTCCTACAGGTCCTTTAAATAGCTGTTTAACAAATCAGTAACCAAATGGACTGACTTGTAAAAGCCTATTTCCCTGGTTCTTGGTATGGCCTGAAGTAAGTTCAGTTGTAGATTGTAACAAACATGCAACAAGACATCATTTTAGAAGTAGTAGGGCAAAGATGCTGTTTTCAGTTAACTAATACTCCAGGGCCATACTGAGACGCGCTGTTTACAATTAGGCAATAAACTAAGCAGTTTTTTAGTATCGTCATAAGATATTTGCATCATTATTCCTGATTTATTAGACATTTATATCGGATAGCTGAGATGTGAGTGTGTAGGGGCTCCGTGAAAAAACATAGGATTACCCACGACCAAGTCGATGTACAAGCCTGGATTTACCTAATATAGAGGGTGAAAAGGTCAAGACAACACTGACTGTCACATAAGGTGGGATCCTCCTGTTTTAAACATATATTTCGGCAATAATGACTGGTAAACAAGAAACGGCAAACAAGAGAAAGCGCGGTAACCCATGTAAGTACACAAGGGAATCACGCAATCTTAATTTGAGTGGCCAAATCCAGCAATCACAAAGCCAAGACGATCTAAACACCTCGGTAATTATTGAGGAAAACATGTCCCCTTCACCATCAAGTGCTTCGCCAGCCTTTAAAAAGGCAAAAAGTACAGGAGATCTAATCGATCCTATATTAAACCTTGAACATGAAGAACTAACCCATGTGCACTCATCCGAACAAAAGAAAACAATTGAACCTGACCCCGATCAAAGTAACTTTGAAACAATCCAAAACACATTGTTAACGCTGACAAAATCAATGCAACAACTGTCAATAAATGTTAGCACTTTGAGTGAGTCGATGGTTAAAAAGCATGACATGGATACATACATGGCGAAAATTGATGACAATACCAAAAAAATCGAAAACCTTGAGGCCAGTAACAATAAAAGGTTTGAAGGGATAAACAACAAAATCCAATCAAACGATGCAAAAATCAGGTCCCTGATTAGTGAAATGCAAAGTCAAATAGCATCACAGCAGGAAGAAATAAAGGAACTAAGAAAAGGCGATAAAAAAGGCTCAGCTGCAACATTAACCTATGCTGAATCAGTCAGACCACAGAACAAGGATAAACCACACAAAGACAACAGGCGACACACGTACAACAAAAAACACAACCTAATGATAGAAGGTCTGAACGAAGACAATGATGAATCATTGACGGTGAAAGTGATCAGTATCTTCTCTTCCATTGGTATATTCTTTATTGAAGAAGACTTCATTAGTATTCATAGATGTCAAGAAGGGATGACTGAGAATGATATCCCAAAACCCGTACTTGTGAGCTTTCATGATCAAGCTGCACGGGACGAAGCCTACAAAATAAAGAATAGGTTACAAAACAGTCCGCAAACTGCACACCTTCGTATTACACCTGACGAAGACAAGAATCTCTTGAATGCAAAACTACTGGGCAAAAAAGCAGTGAGTCAGGCACGTAATCAAGGTCATTATGCACAGATTCGTACAGATGGGGTAATTATAAATTCCATCTTGTATACGTGGGATAACATTGGAAACGTCCCTATTACTGCACACCAGGAACCGTCAGAACAAATCGGAAAAACAATTAGAAGCGCAGCCGACCATAACGAAGCACAGGCAAGTGGTGGCGCGAACGAATCTACAATAGAGGATATGCAAACGAATGCCACTCCTACCCCTATTGGTGGCAAAATCAAAAAGAAATATGAACAAATACGTGAAACCGCTACTAGTGTGATATTCAATGGTCCGTCAGCCTGCTTCTCAAACATGTATGAATGTGAGATAATACACGAGGGAAATACCTTCAATTGTTGTGAACAAGGTATTAACTATTATAAAGCACTTGATGCAAACCGGCCTGACATAGCTGAAAAGATCATGAAGGAAACAAATCCCTTCGAAATGAAACGGCTTGGAGGTACCATCCCAACAACCCCTTCCTGGCGTAGAAAGCGTGTAAACATACTGGCATCATTAAATGATGAAAAATACAAGCAGCATCCTGAATTGATGGAAAGACTTGTAGCCACGAGGGGGAAGATCCTGATTGAGTCCACCCGTAGTGGTTTTTGGGGAGGAGGTGCAGTATTTGAGTCAACATTATATGACAGAGATGAGTGGACCGGTTCGAACGTCATGGGTTATATTTTAGTGGACATCCGTGATAATGAACTAATTATGCGAGCCGCCAGTGTGACCAGAAAAGGGCCTATTACCAATGTCCAGGAAACCATCGGGGCCCTTACAAGGTAAGGTAGTGCGCAGACCCGAACCTGACAAACCACCAGCAAAAATGGGCCGTATCCTTGTCTTGACAGATTCAAGGGGTAGAAACCTGTGGAACTTACTAAATGATCAGATCAAATGTGATACTGAGATATATGTCTATCCTGGGGCAACCCTAGAAACCATCGCTTATAAGGTAAGAGCCTTCAAACATCGGCAAAACTTCGAAGCAGTGTATATTTCGGCTGGTGTAAACAGCATGACATACCTGGATCGTGAAGGCTGGGCAGTTTATCTCCGCCATACAAATGCAGAAATACTCCTGGGTGATCTTATACGGGGATATCGACAAATCGAATATACCATCTCGACTCATTTACCAAATGTGCCAATTATCATCTGCCCAATATACGGTATGGACATATCTGCCTACAATGGGTACGACCTCAGATATTGGTATCAGGACACGGTTGACGAAGTAGTGATCAGGATTAACCGACTGATAAACAATATGAACATTCATAATCGTGTATATACTCCTTGGATAAGTAACTGCATCCACAGGTACAGACAGAAGAAGGAGTCCTACCAAACCCTTTATCATCGCCTACGAGATGGCTGTCACCCGACCCTTGAAACACAGGGTCGCATCGCAGAAGTCCTGTCCCGGCAAATGATCAACAACAGGGAAGTGAATTATCTTGCTATTTAACCTGTACTGACTAAAGGAACACTATTAACATGGAGCCAAAATGATCGATCATTTCTTGTGAACGCCACAATAAGATCTGTTTAACTTAACAGATCTGAAGATAAACGTAATATATACAAGGCAATTATTGATAGCTTTTGTAATTACCAATTTTGACTCTTGAAATTACCAATGTCATTCCAGAAACGTTAAAATAAATTTGAAATGTGAACTTTGGAGCCCCTAGGAGATATATTTATAGTGTTAAGCTATTAGTATTTAAGATTATTTCAAATCTGCCTTAGGCACGGACGCGACCAAATTCCTCTATTAATTAGAATTTAGTCTTGTCTATCGTCGACTCTGTTTTATAACACAGTGGGCGACCTGTACATTTGTGTAAATATCTTTACGATTAAATTATTGTTGCCTATCGTGATAATTATATCTTTATGGCCATTGAGGAGACAATATCATTTAATGCATTGGGAGAAAGGAAAGGACTAAAATTTGTGCATGTCAACTGTTGTAGTTTATTCAACAAAATAGATCAGTTACGACTTCTCTCATTTACAGTTGATATCCTGTCTCTCACGGAAACATGGTTACATGATGCATATACTAATGAGATGTTGAATCTCAATGATAAAACCTTATTTAGATTGGATCGCTGTACAGGATTTGGCAATGGTGTCATGAAGAAACGAGGAGGAGGTGTAGCGTGTTATGTGAATAACAATATAGCCAATTATGTGAGCATGGTTGATAGATACTCCAAAATAACTCCAGATATTGAATGTCTGACTTTAGAATATAGCAAACATCTTCACCATCGACATATGTTAATAATAAATGTATATCGACCACCCTATGGAGATGTAGATAAATTCCTAGAATTACTTACATCGATTCTAGATGACAACAGTTACTCTCAGTATGAAATTTGGATCCTCGGTGATTTTAACATAAATTGCCTGGATCGTAATAACCTAAAAACAAAGCGATTAATTGATTTTATGCGGGACACTAACATGAAGCAACTAATCAGCCAAGCTACAAGAATAAGTCAGTACGGTAAAACATGTATTGACCTAATACTGACAAATTGTGATATAGTAAGCACTAAGGGGATCCTACTTGATGTAATTAGTGACCACATACCAGTGTTTGCTATTAGAAAAAAGGCTCCTGAAGTTAAAAAGTATGAAAAGGTATTGGGGAGAACTTATAGGAATTATCGCAGGGAATCTCTTGTGGATTTATTAAAAGGTGAGGACTGGGATAAATATTACTTGTTAACTGATCCAAATGAAATGTGGGAATACATGAAATCAGTAATAATAAGACATTTGGAAGTAATGTGTCCTCTCAAATATATACGTATCAGAAAGGATAATGCTCCCTGGATGACACATGAGATCATAGAACTCATTAATGATCGTAATGATTTACATAGATTACTGATCAAAAATAGTAGTGATCAAGATCTGTTGGATTCAGTTAAGAGAATCAAACGGCAGATTAACACTATGATCCGTAGAACAAGAGAAGACTATGTTACACAAAATTTAGAAGAAAATAGTAACAATCCTAAAAAATTCTGGAGGCATCTTAATGAAGTTCTAGGTAATAATATTACAAATGTTACTTCAATCAATCTATGTAATGATGAAGGATTGGAGATAGCCGAGGAAGAGTCAGCTACCTATTTGAATGATTATTTTGCAAACATTGGTCCTCAAACCGCAATGAAATATGTGCAAATTCAAAATGAGAGTCACTCTGACCCTAATGCAGTCAATACTTATTCGAACCAGATTGACGACATAATGGTAACAGAAAACGATGTACTGAAACAGGTTGAAAACCTAGACATACATAAATCGTCTGGGATCAAACACCTACCAACCTTTATTTTAAAGGATTGCTTTATAGCCCTAATAGAACAACTCACTTATATGATTTGTTGCTCATTTAAGACAAGCATCTTTCCTGATGATTGGGCAATAGCCAATATCACCCCAGTACCTAAACAAGGAGACAAGTCTAAGGCAACCAATTACAGACCTATCTCTATATTACCACTACCAGGTAAGATAGCAGAAAAGATTTGCCATACTTATTTAATGCGTCATTTGGATGAGTACAATGTTATATCAGAATTCCAACATGGTTTTAGAAAAGAGAAATCTACTGTCCAAGCTATTTTTGAATATTCAAAATTTCTATCTGAGAATATAAACAACCATAATTATGTTCTTTCAGTCTATCTCGATATGGCCAAAGCATTTGACACACTTGACCATAGGATATTGATTAATAAACTGAAAATAATTGGACTAAATAACAAAATAGTTGCCTGGCTCGAAAGTTATTTATCGAATAGGAAAATAATTACTTTTTTCAATAACAAGGAGTCTCAAAAAGCAAAATTAATCACAGGAGTACCTCAAGGCTCAGTATTAGGGCCGCTACTATTTATAATATATTTTAATGAAATAACAACCTTGATAAGGAATTCAGACGTGAAAGTCATGCTTTATGCTGACGATGCTGTATTTTTTATATCTGGGAGATCAATAGATTCAATACAGGAAAGTTTACAACAGGTGGTTGAGAAGGTAAGTAGATGGTGTGTAAATAATAAGGTGTGTATTAACACTAAAAAATCCAAAGTGTGTTGCTATGGTACTAGAAATATGCTTAAGAAAATTGGAAGTGTAAATATTGAAATCCAATGCTCTGTGCTAACCACATGTAGCAAATATATGTATTTGGGAGTTATATTTGATGAATGTTTAACCATGAAGGATCATCTAGCATATATTAAAAAGAAGTATGCTCATCGAATATTTAAATTATCAAAAATGAAGAGGTTCTTGAGTACTAAAACAAGCATTTTGGTGTATAAACAGATGGTCCTACCAATGGTTGAATATGCAGATGCGATGCTACATTATTTGGGGAATCATGATCTGCAAAAACTACAAAGAATGCAAAATCGTGCTTTGAGAATATGCATAGGCTCCCCAAACATGACTACTCATCACACAGTTGAATTACATGACATATGCAAACTGCATTCCCTTGACAAAAGAAGGTTGGTGCATACTCTTGTAATGATGTTTAGATATAGAAAGAAAACTGCATGGCTTGTCAAACCAAATAGATCCACGAGAGGGTCTACTAAAATTAATTTTATATTAGATAAGGCTAACTTAAATGTATATAAAAGAAGCCCCTATTATATCGGAGCTATAGCCTGGAACCAGTTACCAACACATATTCAACAAGCTGATAGCTTGACTCAATTTAAACCCCTTGTAAAAAGTTGGGTTGATTACTATATGGCCTAAATACGATATAGTGCTTAACATAGCGCTATACTATATTTATCTTTTTGTTATCTAGGGTTCATTACTTAACATAGATAATGACCCTAAAGTTGTCAAATAGAAAACACTGACTGTCATTAGATTACCTACACGGAAGATCGTTATTAAAATGAGTGTGGTTCAATAAATAAAAAAAAAAAAAAAAAAAAAAGTTTATTTGTTCTGCCATTAACTCTTTTACCATCGTCAGTTACATGTCAGTGTGGCAGCACTATAAAGAGGGCATTGGGTCCCACTGCTACATATAGGCACCTCATCTCATAGATTCGGTCACCGCCCCTGTTGTGTAAAGCTAGCTGCAAAGCTTTACCTTGTTCAGTCTGATAAATGAACCCTAAAGGGTTGGCGGGACATTAAACTAATCCGACAAACAAACAAACAAATCGTCGGTTACAAACATTTTCCACACCTACTCCCATTGATTACTTACTGATTATTGACATACCAAACCTAGATCTGGGTCAACTTGACCTTCTTTCTTGCTAATCTTTAACTCTATCATTTGCGTCTCAAAATTCCATATCTTTTATCCCAATTGAAAAGACACTGGCCTGAGGAGTATATGATCAATATTGATTCTGTTCTTGTTTCCTTTTTTGTCTTGATCGATCTGCCATGGTAAACACTCTTAATACACATAAATGTTTATGTTCTACAATTTATCACCGAAAACTAGGGGCAACCCTGAAGTGAATTACAATAAATATTTAAAAAAATGTTTTTAAAAAAAATCAAGCATTGACAGGGTGGTCGCTGGTCTAGGTAAATCCCGGGTTTTGAGTCGAAAGAAGATGAAAGTATTCATGTAGATTTTAGCCAGAAGCCTATGCTTAAGCAAAAAGAAGGAAATCGAAGAATACCCATGGCACACCACAGAGGCTTAGTATGGTTGTGTATAAATACACTGGGGCCAGTAAAGACCCATACCCACTAGGCGACTTGACCGTTGATGGACGACTGGGAAAATCGTCGGATAATCGCAGGCGACTGAATTATCAATAGATCGCCACGCGATTCTCTGTGGGTATGGCGTGCTTTCTTGGTGACGGGCAACTGAATCGGCAGAAAAATATCAGACTTGCTTGATATTACAGTCGCCTGGCGATGACAACGGCTATTCTCCCAGTCACCCATTGCCTGTCGCCGGTAAAATCGCTTAGTGGCCCTTAAACCAATCCCATACTGTCTATGTCCTGGGGTTGGACAAGATATATTATATGAGCCTTCCAAATCTCCAATTTTAAAGTCAATCGGATAGGCAAGGACTACGTTTTTCTATATCACCGAAATACTGCTAATGTGTTATAACTTCTTCTTGTAGAATTTAGATATTTGAGAGTCAATCAAAATAAAATGCTAGTTTATTTGGCTGCATTGCACACACTTTAGTAGCAATTTGTCAACCAAATTGTCATTCTTCATTTGTTTTCTGCTACATTTTTTCGTTGAAAGAAAAAGACTAGAAAGCAATTTTACAAATATTTTATGGTAAACTTCAATATCGATGTAACCTGGGATGGTCTCGCTTGATGTTAGAATGTAAGGGGAAATTCAAAATATATGATGCAATGCCACTACTTCCTTAACTAATTTCCTATTTGTTACACTCGGGTGTTAAAAACACCAGAGTAGGAATTTACCTAAACCCTTAACACCTCGGGAATGACAGGTGCCTATTTCCTATTTGTATGTGGTTTTCTAAAGAGGCTTATTCTGCGTCGCTTAATTGTGGTAAGGCCTGTTAGTAGCGCTATCTAAGTACACCTACTTTAAACAATTGTATATGAGGTTATCTTAAACCAAGTACACTTGACTGGGATCACCTGATCCGTCGGATGTATATATCATGGAGCGAGGGGATCCTTTGACATGCGATCTACGTTTCAAGCTTTTCAGTTTCAATTTATTCTTATGCTGTTCCAGATTTTTAGACTAACCATGACTTGTATCCCTTATCAGTGAAATAACTATCATTTTGATATGTTATCATAAATAAAATGTTATTTTTAGTATGAGTTGTTTATGCTACACAAGCAAAACTACTGTACTTTTGTATAAGCCATAGAGATAAGCTGTGTTATTGTTTATGTAGTCACCGTAAATATGTTATTGTTTATGTAGCCATTGTAATTGTGTTGCTCATGTAGCCACTGGAAATACATGTAAACTGTACCAGGAGCATGTAAAATGTCACATAAGCCAAATCTGACTTCTAGACTGTCAATAAAAGATCTACCACTACTACTGTAAAACACCTTCTGACCATTATGTAATTCATTTGATTTGATTATATCATTCAGGGTTTGCTCTTCCACAATGTAATTTCTAATTTTGAGATGCTGTAAAAAAAATCCTTTCTGTCCATATTTTGATTGTGTGTTCTTTTCTCCCACAGGCTCGGCCGACATAGAAGGTAGCGCCATGAAGGGCTGGCCGCTGCTCTTCCACCAGACCCATTCCGACAACATCCAGCTCTCGCTCGACAGACGACGCGCCAAGCGCTTCGAGAGTTTCTGCAAGGGCATCTGCTTCTCGAACCGGCCAGTGGCCATCAATGAGCGAGTGTACCTCAAGTTCTCCGAGGTCTCTACGAGCTGGAGCGGGGTGGTCCGCTTCGGGTTCACGTCCCACGACCCGCTCACCCTAAACGGGTCTGAGTTGCCCCGATACGCGTGTCCGGACCTGACCAACAAGCCCGGGTACTGGGCCAAGGCCGTGCCCGAGCGGTTCGCGGAACAGTCCAACACGCTGTACTTCTTCGTCACCCGGAGCGGGGACGTCATGTTCGGACTCAACAACGAGGACAAGGGACTCTTCTTCAGTGGGGTCAACACAGGCACCACGCTCTGGGGGCTCGTCGACATCTACGGCAACTCCACCTCCATGGAATTTGTTGGTACGTGCAAGTTTTTTAAATGTAGTATTTCCTATAGTTTTGTGTTGTTATTTATCATATTTATGGCAATTGTAGGCCTTTAAAAAAGTATTTTATTTGACAGTTTTTAAAAGTTATTATTGAATTAAATCACTGTCACATGAATGTGTTTTTCTAAGGTGCATAAGTGAGGTGAATACAGTATTGACAAAGTGTTGATGAAGTTAAGTGACATGATAGCAATATATTTACAATCTAAGAAAAAAGATAACAATAGTAGTCAGTTTTGTAGCCAGAGGTCTTAAAAAGGGCTTTTTTAAATTTTCTATTTAGACCTGAAAAAGTAGAAGCCTTAAAATTCCAAATGCTATGTCCTTGCATGTAGACTTACTCCAAAGTTACATCAAACCATGTGTTAAGAGATTTAGTCTTTGCACGTGTCTAGATTTTCCCAAACATTGGTCATAAATTGGTTTTAAGAAGGTCTTGAATCCATTTAAAAAAATGCTTTGGAACTATGTAAAAGTTGTAACCAAATGCCTTTGATTGTGTTCATGATAAATTATACCAAATGTAGTACACCTTTAGAAAGGACAGAATGATATAAAAGACATTTTATACCAGGTAGATTGGCCAAAAAGATTGCTTTTGATAGGTTAATTGTGTAAATGATGCCCGCATTCCCGTACATGTATATGTAGTACGAGTTAATGGAAGGTTATCTAAATGAAAAATCTGTCCTGAGTATTTAAACATTTTGACCTTTAGTCAATATAGTTACCATGTTACAAGACATAGGTCTGAAGAATGAGGGGCCAGTCGGGCCCCCAGCTTTCCCAATCTAGGGGCCCTCTCCGAAATATAGGGGCCCTCACATATGATTATAAAGTCACACTATCTTTAAAAACACAATGTTTATTTCTTTAATATTATTTTCCTTTTTACAACAAGTCAAATTCTGAATTGAAAACCATTAAATGAACCAGTTGATTGATGTTTTATTGTAGAATTTATAGAAATCCGTCATGGTTGTCGATGATTTTCTAGGGGCCAGTCGGGTCCCTAGGCTATAAAATCAAGGGGCCAGACCAGCTTTTAAGGGCCTCGCTCCCCCCCCCCCCGGGCCCCTGGTTATGTCCATCCCTCCCCTCACCTTAAAATCCTTGTAAAAAGTTTCACAGTGATAAATCTAACTTGACACAGGGTTCACGTAGTTCAGAGTTTATTTCATTTGTTGGATAACATGCTTATTTTTCACTGGCAATATGTTTATTTGCATTCAGGATGTTACGAAATATTTCTGAAAATATGTTAATGCACCGGAAACATTAATGTTTCAAGTATTCAGCTGCTTCGTAGTTTGCGAAAAGAACCGAAGTTCCTTATGTAGTTCCTGATGTGGGAGGGGGGACTTCAAAAGTAAGTTTCTAGGCCGTGGTTTTCTAAGGTTATTCTGTACGTACCTTAAGATGTCCCTCTAAAAGTAGGACTTCCACAAAGTGGGAGAGGTGGAGGGGACAGGGGACAAATAAAATGACCTAGAACCGTTATGCAGTTGCCAAGGGAAGCTTTTATATAAAAAAAATATTGTGAAATTACCTTTATTTTAAGATAGATATTGAAATTTTAACAACTTATCTTGGAAAAGGGCCCAATTGCATCAATATTCACCATAAGCAAAGGTCCACAGTACAAGCTCAAAATTGATAATGTTTGTGCCCTTGAAGTTTATGGCTAGAGTAGTATAATTTCAGTATCTCTGTAACTTAATATCCAAATTCAACATTCTAGATATCATCAGAAAGATAATTTTGTATTCTATGAGGTGCAGTACACATCCTTACATTTGTTCAGAAAGGTTATTATTTGTATGCAATTGAATATTATTGATTCACTTAATTTCTATTACAAAAAAGTTAAGAAAAATGAGTGAAAATGATAAAAAAAAAAAAGGACCTGAGTTTAAATCATTCTAATTTTTTAATGAAAAAACTTAACATTCTAATTTTTTAGAATAAGTTTGGTCCTTACTTGTATATTGGAAAATACACTCATTGGTTCAATAACTTGAATTCTGTTTTTTTGACTTTTTTAACACTCAAAGTCCACACTTGACGTGGTTTCACCCGTACGTGTGTATGTATGTGTGTGTATGTATGTGTGTACGTGTGTATATATGACAGGGTCATAGACATTCGTGTGGGAAATCCTTATGTCCATGATTAAGTCTCTTTGATTGCCTGGGTGCATCTCCAACTTATATATAAATTTACAGTGCGCCTTACAATTACCTTAATGGGAGGTCTATATTTGTTTTAATTGTTCTTAATTACCCGTTTATTATGCCACCCATGAACATTTCTCGGCGGCTTTCCTACATTTGTCCAAATCCACTCTGCTCCTCACCCCTTCACCCCCATGGCTCGGGTGAAGCGTCTGTGGTTACCAATTAACCACCTACTTTCACTTTTAGGCGTACACATACATAATATATACATGGTATTCAGAAGAACCCCCCACCCCCACCCCCCTATCCCCCCGTGCCAATCAGGCCATGACGTAGTCTGTCAAGCCCCACCCACTGTTTCCCAAAGTGAGTCTGTACAGCGGCGGCCATTTTAGGTCAGAATTACACCCTGTTTCCCAGCATGCTTTGGGGCTGCCAGTTTATGGCAACTAGGACCCTAAACCAGCCGGCAGTCACACAACCATCAAAGGGGTTGCCCAGACTAATTATAATTTGCCCAATTGAAATAATCCTGCCAAATTATGCGCATTTTGAGCTGACCAGTGAGGCCCATTGGCTCTGTGTGGGTGTACGGACCTATTATTTAAAAGCCAAGTAGGTCAAGGACGGACTATTCATGATCAACAGTGATAACGTCGCACCAAAAAGGAAAACAGGTAGACTGCAACGTCGTAAATTTTGTTGCAAAAACGCCAATGTGTTTTAAGGAACTCTACTGAAGAAAAGATGAGGTATTGCGCAGAATTATTTCACAATTCAGTGCGTGAGAGGTCGGTATTTGGATTGAACGGACGATTTATAGTAGGGGAGAGGTCCTTCACTTTGTCCATCTAACGTGATTCTTAACCGTGTATTCCACATGCCGATTTTACTGCCAATTTTAAAAATCAACAGGGGAATAAAGGTCAAATATAGAAATGTTAAACATCATTAGAAAGGTCTTAAACATGTTATTCAAGTGATATATCATAGGATGTAAGGTTTCATGTCATATTCCAAGAGAAAATCAACCAAATGCAAAATAGGCAGTATCAAAATTGCTATGTGGAATATATCCTTTAATTGATGTATACTTTTTGATGTCATCCTCTATAAATGATTCTGTAGATTGCTTTCTATATCCGCTTGTCTTGGTATATTGACGTGGACTTCCCATCTAGGTCCCGCCTGTCTGATTGCCTAAACTGGCAGTGGCGGATCCAGGATTTTGAAAAGGGGGGGGGGGGGGGGGGATTCCCTAAGTCAATTGCCCTTGGGCCGAATTTTACATTGATTAACAAAAGTCTGAATAAACATGATGGTGGAACCCCATACCCAGTATACTATAGAAATAAAAGATAATATCTCTGCGTATACCAATTATTACTATGGCCTGTAATCCGTAATATTACCATGGTATCTTTAGGTGGTGACAAGGAGAGAAATGTCTATCGGGGATTAGGAAGAGATGTTTACCACCTGTTGATGAAAAAAAAAAAACAGAGGTCGTAGAGCAAACACTCTTCTCATCATAAGAGTGATGGAAATCCCTTGTACAAACAGAAAAACAGTATGGTTATCTATTTGTACATCCACTTTAAACGGTTGATACAGGCTGTATCAACTTCTGAATTATCAACCGCTGATACGGAAATATCAACCTCTCTCCAGTTGATAAAATGGTATCAACTTTTCCATGCCCAATGCTTTAGAATTACTTTTTGTTTTGTTTTATGGGCCTTTATATTTCTTTTAAAAACTGATTGCATCTCTCCTTGCAGAGTAAGCACGATGGGATTTTTTTATCACTGAATAGCAAAGTTTTATCATTTATGTGGGGAAATGGGTTCCTTTTCTTTGTCACGTAGACGTTAACTCAGGCTACCGACAGACAGATACTGAGATAGTCAATCCGTCCACACAAGGGATTTAGGTCGGGGCAACTGGGAACAAAAGCAGTGGAAATACAGTGTGTACAGAATGAGCTTACAACAGTGGCATTTTAGTGGTGAATCAGTGGGAAATAAGTGGGAATCAGTGGCTGAGTAGTGGTAAATCAGTATGTCCGACATATTTAAGTGAGCTGGGGTATGGAATCAGTAGGATTCCAGTAGCTTATTTAAATATTTCAGACATACTGATATAGGAAGTAACCTCCAGGCAGAGGACAGACTGCGGTAACCATGGCATCCAGAAACGTCTGTGGTCCATCGCATAATGGTCTCACAACAGTGCCAAAATACAGCATCAATTTTGACCCACTTCTAATGATTTTTTTCGGGCTGAAAGCTTCAGCACCGGAGAGACATTTCTGTCTTGGCGTTAAGTCTGTGTTAGTACTTTCTCATAAATCGTCCCTAGAGTAATTAGTAGTCCGGTAGGAGAGGAAGTTCTCATGTTTAATCTGACTCTTTTATTTCTTTATAATTCATGATTCATGATTTATGGAGATAAAAAAGCATCCCTTGCCTTATGTTCCCTAAACTTCTTTGGTTTTGTATGTTTGTGCAAATTGCCCCACATGTCCCAGATTTTTAAATTTGACTAAATTAATAGGTACAATGTAAAAAAAAGCTATAGAAGGTAATAGCCTGCAGGGACCTAAACTAAATCATCAGAACCAGTAATTCTACTAGGAAATTCTGTTTTGGGCCTTCCATTAAGTACGTATACAGCAAGAAGGGTAGTTCCTGAATTTTTTAAAATGTGTGCCTCTGTCTGAGTCCCTGTATTATGTTAATCGTTTCCAAAAAAATCCCCCTATGATATTACATCATCTCATATTGAGCCCTTTTTTTTGAGACGTCATGCCATGTGGCGTGTCGCATAATCATACATAGTTGTAAAAATCCATCAAATTTCACCTACTGATAATAATTTTTCTGGCCTGGGTATTTCTAGGGAGAGAGAGAGATTTTACAGAATTAAAATCGGCCCAGTAGAACAGCCACAATTCACCCGTGGGACCCATCACAACAGCAATGTCCTTGTTGTGAGACATAAAATTGTTTCACAGTTTCATTATGCGACAGGCTACTGGTCTGACCGGAGGTGCCTCCTTGCCGCCACAGTAGACCAAACAAGTGTTCTTATTGCTGTAGTGGAATGGACTTTTTATTAATAGATGCATATCATTTTACCGTGTGGCTACTGTAGCTGCCTTTTTGTGCACTCAGTCATGTCATATCCTGCGTTACTTGATAGTAGTACTAGCACTTATTGCTAGATACAAGTATGTTTGAATCACTATTATATGATTCTTTTACATTCTGATATCTGGATGTACAAAGAATACCAAGTCTGTGTACTTGATTGTAAACCAGAATAAATAAAGTGAATTTAAAAAAAAAAGAATATCCAGCTTCTGGGCTGGAGTGAACAGAGAGAACTGGGCAGATGTCCCCGGCATTTGTACGACGTCCTCAGGTATCTGGTCAACTGGTGTTTTAGGCTAGAAACAAAAAGAAGTTGTTCTCAGATAATAATTATGTGGAAACAATTAGGGTAGGTAGGTGGATTGAATTTTGTATTCGTTTAACCTAATACTCTTTTAAATCTCTTTCACTATTTTGAATTCAGAAATTACTTCAGACACCCTCCATAACAATTTGTAGCATCTAAAATAGAACTCTTCATCAAATATATCCTCTCCTTGGTGTCAGTTTTCATTGAATTATTATAAAAGTTAGGCTAGGGCAAAAATTATAGGGTAGGACGTATCACCAGAATACAACAATATTTTTAGACCTTATAACGCCAAGCCTTAAATAAATGAAAGAATGAAAATGGAATTTCCGATGGTAAATGTGCCCAGCCTGAAATCAGCTGCAGTGAGTTGCTTGGGAACTAAACATCAGTTTCCTTGGTTACATGGAGATCATGTATGACCGCCCGAACGTAACCCCCTCTCCCAGAGAAAGCCCCTGCTCTAAAAAAGATGTTTAACGATGGCTGATAACAGGGGAAAAAACATGGTTTATGGAAAGGATCCATTTCAACACTGGTACATATGAAAATAAAGCCAGTTTTCGTTTATTTACAACGTTTAAGTAGTCCCGTTTCAGAAAAATGTCTATTCTCGGCTTGCGTCGTTTCGGTGCAGAGGGAGCTGGCATCTGACCAGCCCAGCTGGCATGGTTTCGTTTTCTGTTTCATCTCTGGTTGCACACAATGTAAAGTGTTCCAGAACCTAGTATAAATTCTCCCACCAGGATGTTGTCCAAATCTAGACCTTTGATTAACTAATTGTGGACTTTAAATACAACTGAACTGGCTGATAGCCAATGGCACAAATAGTTCTCAGATGAAACAAAGCTACATCCGCCTATTCTATTGCAGAAAAAAAGACAAAAACTGTTTTCCAAGCTGCAGAAACGTCATGTGAAAATCGAAATAAGCTTTTCCAATTAGCCCATCCCAGTTTACTCCAACATAGAGTTTACCATGAAATATTTTCAAAATTGCCTCCATACCTTTTCTTTGAAGACAGTTGTATAATACAAAATTAACCAAAGTACTTTTATTGACAGAATGGCTCTAAAATGTGTAAAATGCAGCTTAATATATTGACCTTTTCCCCATAGGAACCAATGTTAAAGCCTGTCAGCCCTAATGTCCAAACCTATTTTTCCCTGAAATACAACAATTTGATTGGCTGACAAACCTGCAAATCTGTCAATTGATAAAATTTAAGAAATCATACTGGTTTAGCAGGACTTGGGGATATGTAAAAAAATATGATTATTGCTTATTTCATTGACCCCAACTCTCGGAGGCAAAGAAAGCTTATATGGTTATTTTGTCCAACCCATGTCTAACCATGGGATATACCCAATGTGGGATAGGCTTATTGGGGTTAAGGAGCCAGGATTTCAGTGTTGGGAATCTGCATGTGTTCTGGAGATGGAAACACCCAAAGATTTTACCATCTTTGGCCAATGTCTGAATTGGCAGTAATTCCATGAAAGAACTAGGCAGCTAACCATACTATGATAGTATTAGGTCCAATATGTTGAACACTTATAGGTAGGCATGGTGGACTTTGCTCGTGTGCCAACCGTCTGGTTGCCAGGCAATGATGACGTCACAGAAGGCGGTTATCAGGAGACCTGGAAGTGGCAGGGATGGATAGGGAGCCCAGCCACCCAGGGTGGAACAATATGGTCTTATACATGGAAGGCAGCTGAATTTAGGACTCAGAACTGCAATCTGGGCTTCAGCATTTACTGCTACAATCAGCCCAATTGTAAGATTGTAAGATGGCGTCCCACCGCCTTAGATACGGACCGGTCACGTGACGCGCCATCTGGTACCCGGCGGGCCACGTAGACTGAGTGGACTATCTGTCTGGTAACTAGCGAACTGTCACCTCCTCACCTGTATATTCTCAATGGGAGCTACAGTTTGACATTTTCTTCCCGTAAGAACCTGTTATCTTTGAATAAGAAAACTTTAATGTCCAGATTTTAATCAGAATCAGTTTTGTATGGTAATTGAGACCATGCCTGGAACAAATGGCAGTGGACACTTCCTGAATCAGTATGTCTGAAATATTTTAAATGAGATACTGAAATGCTACTGACAGCTGACATATGAATGACATAGGAATGATGTCATTTAAATATTTCTGACATACTGACATTCCACTGTTCTACCACATTTATTTCCGCTGATTTACCACTGGATACTGCTGCAATCTGACATTGATTCTGCACATAGTACACACTGTATTCCCACTGCTTTCTGTTCTGGGTGGTGTATGTCATGACCACTGAATCAGGGTGTGTAGCATACTTAAGACGTTACAGAGCAGATACGAGGTGCACGAATCTGTGATTTGGCCTGATAAGGGGTAAAAGGGGAGGCTCAGTTGGCTCTAGTTCCAAACTAACACCATGGCCCACTCTAAAGGTGGCCAGGGCAAACAGGTTCAGATAGAGCCAGGCACAGAACTAGTCTCTCAACTAGAGGTTTAGTTCTGTGAGCCAGGGTCCCCACTGCACAGGGGGAGCAAGGAAAATAGCGGGGGGGGGGGGGGGGGGGGATCTCCGTCAAGGAAAATGTAACGAAATGGAATTTCGACCAAAACACAGGAAAAACACAGGGAATTCTGTTTGCTCAATGTCTGTGTTTTCTGATTCTTAAGAAAACTCTGTGAAAAACAGGGAATTTGATGGTGAATTTTAAGTGGGGACCTTGTGTAGCGGGACCCTGCCCACAGACTCAGAGGGGACACCACCATCGCAACATTCAGCGAAAATAGCATAGGGGATGGTCTGAATCACAAATCTTAGTGTACCTGTAATATTGTTGGTAATGTTTATAACTGGTATGTGGGCAATATGATATAATTACATATCCTTAAAGAATGATCACATGAAGAGGATCTTATGTTTTAGGGGAAATGTACTAAAAGCTATTACAGACATCACTATCCTTTAATATTGAAAGTGAAACTGATATGGCTATTTAGTCCTTCACATTGTCTGATGAATTGAAATTAAAAGTGAAAAGCCTTTGTGTTGTCCACTTTCTTCGTACATGAAAAGGTTCTCCCATAGCTTGAGGGTACCCTTCAATCATACGACGCTCTATTGTTAGGGCTACACAAAGATAGATGACATTCTTTAGGGGCTTTAGAAAGAGTAAAAGAAAGTCGGTGACATGGTTTGTGTTGGGTAAGTCGACCTTTATAGAAATCTGACTATGAGGGACTAAGTAACAGAAGACAGATCGACCTCCGATAGCCTAGTTCGACCCGCTTTCCCATGTACAGTATGGGGAAGGCTAAGTAACTGTGATTGATTCATCTAACCTGTAGATGTCATCACCCAATTGAGATTCTCAGAAATGAAGATACAGTGTATGGTAAAACCCCAACTTTAGGATGCAGCTTTAAATAATGGTTAACTTGAATTAGGAGTTTTAGGATCGTCACCAAATCACGTTTAAACAGAAACTAACCACTCAAAGTGTCAACGCCTAGTTTGACCCACTTTTGGATGCCCATTTTCATGTCAAAAACAGTGATTGATTTATCAAACCTTACGATGTAATGACGCAAGGGAGATTCTCAGAAATGAAGATTCAGCGTACAGTAAAACCACCAGTTTAGAGTGCAGTTTTAAATCATGTTAAACGTGAATTAGGAGTTTTAGGATAGTCACCGAATCATGTTTTAACAGAAACTAACCACTCAAAGTGATAGCCCAGTTTGACCTACTTTTCCATTTATGGGGAAGGCTACGAAACAGTGATTGATTCATCTAACTTGTAGATGTATTGACCAGAGGGAGATTCTCAGAAATGAAGAGGCAACATACAGTAAAACCTCCAGTTTAGGGTGCAGCTTTAGATAATGGTTAATTTGAATTAGGAGTTTTAGGATAGTCGCCAAATCATGTTTTAACAGAAACTAACCACTCAAAGTGATAGCCTAGGTTGACCCACTTTTCAATGCCCATTTTCATGTCGAAGGAAGGCTATGAAACAGTGATTGATTTATCTAACCTGTAGATGTTATCACCCGAGGGAGATTCTCAGGTATAAAGAGACGGTGTACAGTAAAAAAAAAAAAAAGGTCAACCTGAATTAGGAATTTTAGGAAAGTTGTTAAACTCAGGTGAATCAGAAACAAGCAAGCTTCCACTCATGCCAGTAAGTGGAAACTTAATTTGTGTTTGGATTTAGGTTGTGTAGGTAACATTGTTTTGGAACAGGTGAAAGACAAAAGAGATTGTTAACATAGGTTGCACAGATATTGTACATTCATTGTGAAAGTTTCTGCAAAATATAGGCCATCTGTTTCCACTATGCATCATAGTTCAAAAACAATTGGGGGAAAAAAGGGTGGTGAAGTGGTTAGTGCAACTGGTGTGCGGGTGGCCAGGGTTTGATCCTAGACTAGCCTGACTGCTGCTCCCCTCTGCATGTTCCCCTGTGCCAACAACATGGTCACCAAAGGTCCCCAGAGGGCCACTGCCTGTTGAATGTATAGCCCTGTCTATGGGACCATGCAGATTAAAGAACACCTACCTCAGTGAAGCGGTATGGTCTCTACCTTCTCATAGATTTGATCACAATCACTGCCTTTGATATGACCCTGGCAGTTAATTAGGGCCTAAAGCAACCAATAACCAACCAACCAACCCTTTGAAAAAACTTTTGCACTTCTAACCAAATAATGAGACCCCTGTTTAATAAACACTATCAATGACTCTACTTGTAGATGGACGACAGTTGAATAACCTGAGCCCTAACTCGGGGGTTCCGGCTTCGGACGGCACGGTGAGCCCAGAGCTCATGCAGGCGTATGCCTCGATCCGTCTCCAGCAGCCGAGTGCGGGTCTTTCTCCCGGAGGCCACTCCCAGAGCATGCCCTCCCTGCCCGCGGCCGGGGCCCAGGGCCATGCCCCAGCCGGAGGAGGGCTTCCGATCCGCTACCATAGCAACATATGTTTCACACCGATGCCCCTGCACACCGTCTGCGGCCGCAACGTGGTTCTGTCCTCGGACAAGGTCATAGCGGTCCGACTGGTCGAGGAGTACTGCAATGGGTATGTTTTTACAGCCAGACCACTGCGGCCGGGCGAACACATGGTCATTCAGATTCTCTCTGTTGACATTGCATTTGTCGGAGGACTGGCATTTGGGATGACTGCCTGTGATCCGCAACAGTTGAATCCACACGAATTGCCCGATGACTCGGATCTTCTCCTGGACCGGCCGGAGTACTGGGTGGTGAACAAGGACGTGTGCTCAGCACCTGTGGTGGGGGACGAGCTTAGCTTTCACCTCACTGATGAAGGTTTGTTGGATTCTTCTTCTGAACACACTGGTATCATGCTGTTCTGCCTTAAGCTAAAAGAGTGTCACATCTATCAAAGGGAGCCAAAATCAATATAAATGACAAAATTTTCAAAAATTTCAAAACTCAGATAATTATAGAAATATGTTAGACAAGTGTAGTTGAGGTCAATGGTAAAGTATCAGCTGTGAAAACTAGCTCAAACTAAAGTTGATTTCCATGAGAGATGGTGATATTTCCATTTGTTTGTAAATAAACCCCATTTTTGCGGATCCACATTAATTCAGTTGAGCACTTAAAACATGTTTTCAATTATTTTCTACCATATTTCATGGTTTAGATTTTAATATGGGCCACAAAAAGGCTCAAGGAAAGGATTTCCACGATTATTTGAGTTTGGAAAATTTTGTTGAATTTATTCGTTTTGGCTCCCTTTAATTTCATTATTCAACCTGTATGAATAAACAGTCTTTTAACGAAATTGCCAGATCTGTGACAGTTATAGGGCTTTCTCAGTTTGGTACATGCCCTACCAAAATGTATCATTGAACAATTGACTATCCTTCACTATGATAAAAAATAATCATAAAATCATTTGAGATTAGAGTTGATCATTCCATATGGATTGGTTTTAGTACAAATGAGGATACTCTTCTCCTAATTCATAAGCGATAAATGTTCTTTTCTCATGTCTGATGGTATCTATAGAAATAATAGGATAATGAATACAGTAAGGTTTTAGAGAACATTGGAAAAAATGATGAATTTGTACATATACTGTTTTTACAAAAGTTGTTTTTATAAATGCCTTGCGTCGTTGCAGGTGAAGTACGGTATGGTAAAAACGGGCATCACATTGTCACGTTAATGCACGTGGACAAGACCCTCCCATTGTGGGCCTTCTTTGATGTCTATGGCAGCACACAGAAAATAAAGTCACTAGGTGAGTAGAAATGCCGGGTGTGTGGTGTCCTTTCTTTGGGGAATTGCACATAAAAGACCTCTTGCCACTCTTTGAAACGAGTGGCAGGTTTCTCCTAAATAATATCATAGATACAATCACCCACAGCTGAAAAGCATCCCGGTGACACCTTGTGCAGTCTGGTAAAAGAACCCAAAAGGGTTGGCCGGACGTCAAACTTACCCAACAAACAAACAAATTATATGAAGTTTTCAGTATGTTTTATGCAGAGCTTCCATCTTGTCTTGTTTGCCCAGATTTTAGGAATTTTGCCAAATCAGTATAAGAATGAAATGAACATTTCACATTTCAAAGTTTCTAATTGTTTATATATCATTTCTTAAATATTTTGAAACATTAATTTAGTTTCTCGTGGATATTTTCATACTTTTAGGTTCTAAACTGAAAATCTACAAATGTCATTTGTACTTTTACAGATTTTTCATCTCTCTTGAGTGGCCTCAGTGTACATGGAACTTCAGAAGTCAAATATCTTGAGTTACAGCTACTGAATTCAGGATTTGGCTTCTAGATAGTTATGACACTTTTACCACAATAAACAATTTGTACATTTATCCCTGTGGTACGATAATAATGAGAATTACAGTTTACATATCTGTAGAAAAGATACAAGCATATCTTTTAGGACAAAAAATATTCGTGCAAAACAATGTGATAACTTTGGATTAATCCACCTAATATTGAGGCAAAAATCTTATCAATGAAAAACAGGATCAGAATTTTACTACTGTATAACGCCTAATTAAAGCCACGCTTAAATCGGGTTAGTTTAAGAAATAAGAGACAATTATTAGGCCTCAACTTTATGGGTGTGACTTAAATTTTGGGTTTACACAAGGTTGAATACAATGGCAGTAAGAAACTGTTTTATGGAAAAATCCCCAAAGATAAACCCAAAAGTTAGGGTGCAGCTTGGGGTTTTACGGTAATCAATTTATTAGGATTTCCTTCAAAACTAATGCTATATATAATTATGTGTTCAACATTTTCCTTTTCAGGAATTGTGAGCGGTCACCTGTCAGCTTCCAGCCAGCACCGGGCCTCAATTGGGTCGGGATCAGGGCTAACGGTAGCCCTGCCACCACCGCGCCAGTCCGGGTCCCCAGCTCCCCACCAACCAACTACCACGCCCACGCCCACCACCACTTCTACGACCGCCATCACCCCGCCGCCCCGCCCGCCACCACCACGCAACTCGCCCTCGTCTCGGGGTCACTCCCACCATGCCCAACCACACCACCCGCCTCACCACATCAGCAGAGCTGAGTCCCCAACACCACCATCACTGCCACCCAAGCAGTTCAGACCACTGCCTGCACCACCACCTCCCCCAGGGACAATGCTCCAGCCAACCCCGGCTGGCCTGAGTGCGGTGCCGCCGGCTGTGCAATTGTCCCCACAGCAGTTGTCACATCACCAGCAGGTGGCCCAACAAATGGGGGCTTCACAGCAACAGCAGATGGGAGGGTCACAGCAACAGCAGAGGTCACAGCAACACCCACCGCCTCCAGTGGCCCCACGGACTCTTACCTTTACCCAACCGTCCACGGCTACACCAGCCCCCGACTGCCCCGTCATGACCCATCCGGGGATGTTCAGTGGTGGCAGTGGAGGAGGGGTAGTGTTTGCAGGGGAAGCAGCGAATGAGGATGAATCCGACGAGGCAAAGGATAATGCCAGCAATGAATGCTCTGTGTGCTTTGAGAACGCGGTAGATTGTGTGCTGTACACGTGCGGACACATGTGTGTATGTTACGACTGTGCGGTAGATATAAAGAACAATCAGGGAGCCCTGTGCCCCATATGTAGACAGCCTATTAAGGACATTATCAAGATATACAGGTCTTGAGAGATTGTTTATAAGCCCCTTTATTAACTAAAACAAAATCTACTGCACCCCTTCCTCCACCCACCTTACCAAAATCACTACAAAATGGACACAGAAAAACACACAGATTATGCCCAATATGATACCCCACCATTATATTGTTAGTATTGTATGTGTTTATCAAAACACACCACAAAGTGGCTCTATACATAGCGCACCTGTGTGAAGGTGCGGATACTTGGTGCGGTGACCGTGCGTCATTAAAGGGCTATCGTGGTCATGGGACGGTAGCTACCAGTCGCCCCTATGTCATATGTACATGTGAACCTTTGTCTACTCTACCCCCTGCATGTATTTTGGTCTGGCCACAAGTTCTATTTAAACCTTCAAGGTGTGGCTAACTGTACACGAAGTGACCATCCAACGGCTGGGAAAAGTATGCGCAGTACATTTTCGGTACTTTCTCTTAAAACCAGGATTGACACAATTATACAAGAGACAATCTGCAATGGTAATGAGAAATACAGGGAAATTGAAAGACTTGAAGTGAACTTCTAGAAGATGCTTTTCACAACTCCTGCTTTCCTCCCCTCATGTTTCCTTGGAGGCAGTAAATAAGTGAGACAGTTGATTGATCTGGCTTGTTTGCTGAGACCGAAACCTTTCATCCTAGAGTCTCTGAAGTTGCCACGAAGCACGCCTGGTCTCCTGTTCTGAAAACTCCACTATGTCATGCCTACAATGCTGCAATATTTATTACTGTTTCAGACTAGCTTACTGCCAAGTCATTGATGCCATGTTGGAAAGGGCCAGGAGAGCTACAATGTAGCTTGGGGGCTGTGCTTATGCTAGTCCCAAGCAAGCATCTTTTAAGCAAGCCAGACAATATCATCCAGCATCATTGGAGGATTTTCATTTACAGCAGTCTTCAAGAACTTCCTTTTGTCAAAGACTGGTAGAGATACCCATAGGAAATTACTGTTTTTACACCAAGCTGGTACCAAGCAGAAAGCAGGCTCCACAACCAGGTACTGCCAGGCACCATCTCTCCCAGGCACTCCTGGGGTCTGCCATTATGCTCAAAACTTCCACCAGGTGGTGCACAAGTAGACTTGAAATGGAAAGTGAAGTAGAATTTTTGCGCTGTAGATTGGATTGCATTGATAGCAGGAGCTGCAGCAATGATAACCACAATGTGATTGACCGTCTTTATTTATCACCAGCATTCGCTGACTGCTTCGTATTATTATAACCGTTGAAAAGTCATGGTTTATGAAACAGTATATCACTTCTCATTTAGTTGTTGTTACTTTCCCATTCCCTAGAAAGGAAGAAGGGAAATAATGTTGAATTGTTGTCACAAAAAGATGATGAATACATATGAGATTTATAGCTAAAGATTATCTCAGATTATTTATATTCTCTGACATTGATTCTGGGGTGTACAGCTTTGGTAAATTTGTATAATCCAAGATGTAGTCTATATAGAAGTTTGTGTATATTGCTGTGTTAGTTTCCCTTGGCTCAAGGTCAAGGAGAATCTGTATTTTTATTATCAGTGTTTAAATACTGCAGTAAATATAAATGCATCAAAGTATGTTATCCTTCTAATGTATTGTTGCATACAGGGTTTATGAATCTTGTTTACTGTCCACTAAAACATCGTTCACCTGCCCGTATGTGGAATGGCGCCAAATTCTCCCCTCCACAGATAGCTTGGTAGATAGATGTTACCTGCAGACTAGCCTAAATCAAAATGCATACTGGGAATTGTGTGGGCAACTCACAATACTGAAGTAAATAGATTTTCATTAATTTTGGTATTTTTTGTAGTTTAACATATTGGAAAATTAGCATTGAATAATTTTTCAGTTTGTATATGTATATATTTAATATCTTTTAAGTCGGTGTGAAAATGTATTTATTAGATATATAGGTAGCAAATATTTGTATATTTTCTATAGTTTTTCTTGTGTTTCTGTCTACAAAATCAGTCCAAATTAACCTGCAGGTGCGTAAAATACCATATATCAGCTATCCGTGGTAGGGAGAATTCCCCAACTATCAAACAAAGAGAATTCAGTATGGTTTGATGACCGCAGTGTGCACGAGTGAGGGTAACTGCTTATTGTAACTGGCAAAAGTTAGCGATATGTCTTGTCAAACTGATCCAATGAAATCACTTCTGCTCACCGTTTACATGTCTGCATTTTCTGTTTACAATAAATCTCTCATGTGAAAATGGGGAATGGGGGAATGTCTCCTGTTAATGAAAACCCCCCAAATTACCTGATGCTTAAAGGGAGCCAAAAGCAATGTTGTGTCAAACTATGACAACATTTTGCAAACTCAAATAACTATGAAAATACATTCTAAGAGTCTAACATTAGCCATTGGTACAGAATAAATCATGATAACTCGCTATAACTTTACTTGAATTCTATTAAACGTATGTCACACTTATGCCTGAAGACAGCAATGTTTCTAAACAAACCAATTTTGGTAGGTCACCAAAATTTGACCAGGGACGAGTTTTTGTGTATTGTAATGTAGTTTAAGTCTGTATTCGCATTCTATATTTTATTACAGGCCTAGGTCATAGCAATAGAATATATTTCAGTAGCTAACAGAATTTACAAAGTTTTGACCCTACATTGCTTTTGGCTCCCTTCAAGGCTTATCCAGTTCCTGTCTTTCATCTGCTGATGATAAAAATCCTTCCAATGATATTCCAATGGGGAGTAAGGGCTGTGCTCCAAGGCAAGCTAACTTCAGGATTTCAAGTACCCAATACCAAAGCAAATTTTATAATTCTGCATTCCAGGTTATAAAAGAAACACGGAAAACGCTATTCAGCTCACTGAATATAAGCCTTTACAAAAGTGAATTAGCAGGCCATTCATATTTACAGTTGATATAACTAAGAAAGATATAGAGAAATGCTGACGATAATGTTTGAAACTTCATGATAAGATCAAGTATAAGATAAATCAATTTCTAATAAGGGATTTACATGTAATCCAAGCATTGGCGAGCATCAGAAAATTTCAGGAAAGCTGATATCTTGATGCAAGGTAAAGGTCTGATTTGAGTCTCTTGATCGAAGAAAACGTATTCATCAAATTAAATGTTTATGTTATAAAGATTGAGTTAAATAATAGAATAAAAGGATTTGTAACAGTTCGTGATGCTAGACAATTAAGTGTTTCTAAACATAACGTATTAAATCTGTCTAGTACAGGTATTTTAGAATCTGTTAATGTGTATGATTTATTCAACACAACTTTTTAACAAGTAGAAGGTTGATCCAGTACTCTTGCCCCCCAAGGTATCTTCCACCCTCTGTACATGACTTGTAATGCCACTTGGTATATTATGAAAGGATTAAGTATTATATTTCCTGTACATTATTAAATCCGTGTCAGTGAGAATTCATTGCGGATTAAAGAGGTCATGTATTTGTCCGAGCTGTCACCAAATATTTTGCTTCGCATAAAAACTATGTAATAGGCTGTTCGGTATATCTTCTATGCATTCACCGAACTTTTCGTGTTATAAAATGAGATGATTTACCAATTAGATTAACAAAAATATTGTGTAAAAGAAATATGACAACCACCCTAGAAGATTAGCCGCAGAGATGTACATGAGATTGACCGTTAACTGATTCCTTTTTACACCTGAAGTTAGAGATAGGTAATTGGTAATATTTCTATTTCATTGGCAGATCTTTTCACCTCTCAGGATCATGAAATAATGGCAAAAGACTGGGAATGCACAATTATTCATGTTTTAACTACTGAAAATTCCTAAAATTGGCGTATAAGAAGAGGTCATGTATAACATGATTGTCATAAACCCAACCCCAAATAAGGAATGGGAAATTGAATTTCATACTACTTTGATTTTGACATTTTAAAAACTGTTCATGAATCGGCAGTTCCAAACAGTCTATGGACATATCGTGGTATAAAAGAATTTGAATTCTTTTGTATTCTTCAAATCTTTGTCATAGTTATTTTTCAAGAGAGAGTATTTGCACTTTCCGTAGGTGGGTGAGGCCCCTCTCTCTGCCATACGGTGAGATACCCAAGCCAAAATCACCCAGGTTTAGCCCAGCTCAGAATCTCTATTTATACCAGCAGGGATGTCACTTTTCAGATTTTTGTCAAATTTTAGATTTTTTCACATCATCACCTAAAAAAATAATTTTGAAATTGATTTGATACATTGCGTTTTTTAGCATTTTAAGATCATTTCAAATTTTCTTTCTGGGGTTTCAGACTTTTTCATTAACCCTGACTTACATCCCTGCACCAGTTATTACGTAGGAATGAAAACAAGGCAATTTCAGCTGAGGGGTCAACCTTTTGAGGCTGAGGGCTTTTCTGGATGCGGCCTTGTGTGCTACAATCCGTAATAAATTCCTTAGGTCAATTTTTATTTCAATTATTTCAATTCTAGAAATTCAGTTATTTCAGAAATTCGATTTCTGAGGCCTGTTTTACTTGAGAGCCGGGAGAAGAATGTCCGTGTTTTGTAAATTTCTCTTGGTCAATATTACACTAACAGAGACCTACTGAATGCCATTGCTTGTTTGTATGATGTATTTTGAATGCGAATTGTGTGCCAGATCTGGAACAATGTTACGTTTTCCTCATCCTCTCATCGCTAAAAACAATAATTTGTGCATGCATTCTGTAATATAATGAATATTCTCATTTCCCATGGAAGTAGCAGATAAACTTGCATGTATGTGGATGTCACTGAACAGAATTCATTGTTTTAAAATAAAAAGCTTAATAGTTTCTTGTCATTGGAGCTGTTTGACATGTTTTACTTCCATCGCCAACGAGTATTGAGTGTTTGGGGTTTGACCTTGACTGTGATAAGAGAATGGTAGCAAGGTCATGATGCAGAGGCCGATCCGGGGGGGGGGGTCTAGGGGGTCCTGGCCCCCCCCCACTTTTGATGGACCCCTAAACTTCAAAAAGAGGGGGAAATGTCACGTGCGTGTGTCTATCCTGGCGGGCAGGGTATAAAGAACCTACCCAAGCCTATAGGGCGGAGGGGAGCTCTTCTCTCACACCACTTTCAGGATCCAGGGATACCCATCCCAGGGCTCCAGTGTTCCCCTGGGGACACAAACCAAAAAGAAAACAAAAAAAAACACGTGCGTGTGCACAAATGCCTCCTGTTTTAGTACAGCCTTGTGCTGACCCCCTCCCCCCCCCCCCCCCCCCCCACTCCCTTTTCGGAAAGCCTGTATCCACCCCTGTAATGTGTAACTTTTTATAAGGACAGGTACACTATAACTAGCACAATTCTGCCTCTGAAACACAATTTTAGTAAATCTTCATGAAAATTGCCCTCATGATCCATTATACTGCCCCATTTGATATGAGAGGACTCTGGAATTCATATGACCGATATAGAAAAAATGCATCCTAGATTTTTACCTTTGAAGCACTATTAAGGATTTAGAAATGCTTATAAATGATGGTTTTGTGAGGTAAATTGAAAAATCATGTTAACTTTGGTGCAAAAGAAAAGACAGGAACCAAAGTTTTTGTTTAGATATTGCTTCATCTAAGGAATTCATGCATCTAAGTAAGTTTTTGAAAAGAAAAATGGAGAAAACAAATCCTTAAGACGAGGGGTTTGGGTGGACTTAGTAACGATTGTTTGAGGAGCGAAATTTGCAGTCCCTACTATCGTTTCGCCTTTCTATGAATTATTATGAAACAATTTTTTGTCAAAACGATAGTAAGGATTTTATGAAATGGAAACCATAGTAAGGTCCTTAGGGTGGTTTCTGAAAAGATCGTAAATGATTCTGAACCACTCCGCTGAGTGGCATGGTGGTGAAAATATGAACGAAACTGCCCCCCTTCCGGGCCCCCGCGCGACAAACTGAAAAAGCCACAGGAGGCAGTGAGGATCGCAATCCAAGCAAAATGACTTATCTGATCCTCGAGGGAATGGTTCAAGTATTGCGGCCCAGAATAAGCGCATCCCAGTATACACAAACATCAAATTTTAACATGAAATTACATAGCAATTTCTTTCTTATTTAAACCCCAAAGATAGAAGTGTTAAACAAAATGGACAATTGTGGTTTGGTTGACAAATTGCTCCTAAAATTTCTAAAATGCAGCTTTATATATTGGCCTTTTTCCCATAGGAACCGATGTTAAAGCCTCTCAGCCCAGTCTATAATGTCCAACCCTATTTTCTCTAATATGCAGCATTTTGATTGGATGGTAAACCTGCAAATCTGTCAATTGGTAAAATTTAAGAAATCATAACATTTTTTTCAATACTTGGGGATATAAAAAAAAACATAATTCTTAGTTATTCCAGTAATCCCAGCTCTAGGAGACAAGGATCGCTTATAAAGTAATTTTGTCCAACCCTTGTCCAACCCTGGAATATACCCAATGTGGGATGGGCTTATTAAGGGCAGCTGAGAAGTGACAGGCATATTCCATGTCAAGTCCCATCTGCCCACATGAAATTATCTTATATCCTGTAGCATTCATCTTAATTTATGTTCTTCAATAGGTTTCTCTGAATATCGATGCCAGTTAAAAGAATCGCTTTAGAAACGTATTACTTGGGACAAAAGAATACTATTGGGAATTTAATTGTGAAGACTGGTAAATGTAAGGAGAGGTGCGTGACAAGATTTTATGGCATCAGGGATCTTTGTGAAATCTATTTACGTTTCCTACTTTTTCCATCATGTTGGTCCCGTATTTCCGTGCTATGCCATATTATGGCTAAGATATAGGAAAACAACTCGTACAGCATGACAAGAGAAATTACCTTTTTGTCCGAAGCCACCATGATGCCCAATTCATGAATTCCATGTTAATGTGCAATAACTTACATGAATATTATCTTACTTTCTCCGGTACATTTCCATCCGCCTATGCATTGTCATTTATATTACTTTTAGATGTTTTGCCTCAAAATGTAAAGAAATATGGTAAAAAAAATGTGACATTTCCATGATTTATGAGTTGGTGTTCTTGGTATATGAAAGAATTCCAGACAATAACGCATCCCAGATGTCTATATTAAATGAGCTGGAGACATGAAAGTCTGTATCAAAATATGAGCTGAAGACATGGATAAGTTAATTGAGGTAAAGTATCAGTGTTGCTGAAGCTCCTTTGTTATGACAGGGTTACCACAGGTCTTTTTTCAAAGTCAGGGAAAAGTCAGAGAATTCTGGAATTGGTCGGGGAAAGTGGAATTTTAAAAAAATGCTATGGAAAATTTACTCTAGCAAGGGAAAAATGGAATTACAAAATCCACGAGTGAAGAGTCACAAGAATCTGATGTGGTAAAAACTATTTTGGAAATCTGTGGTCCCATGACAGGCATGTGATTTTAAGGGAGCTTGCTGTGATCCAGCAACATTGCCTTCTTTACAAGATTTAAGGAAAATTGTAAGGTATTGTAAATTTCACAAGTCCCTGACTAAATAGGAGGAATGTACAGTTCTAGGGGTGGTTCAAGGTTGGTTAATGAAAGGATTTTTATTCATCAGGGAAAAAAGAAGTTGATATACATAGGTGTACAACAACTTCACTTTGAATGGACGAGGGCGCCTTCACCTGCACGCCCCCTGGTGTGCAATCTCAGAACTAGCCAAACACAAAGTGTTCTTTGAGCCATGGTTGATAAATTAAATGCTTCCGATGCCAAGAATTCCATTGTATTCTGCATTACCATTAATTAGTATAATACGGGCTGAAACTGTTAGATATCATAAAGTACCCAATTTTGTTCACACTCAAATCCGGTAAATAAGGGCAGTTTTAAAGGCTTCCATTCGTTGGTCAGCCAAAAACAACAGTGAAGGACTAGGTTCGGGGGGGCTGTGCCGTTCAAATTTATTACAAGAATACTTTCGAGACAGGAATATATTGATTTGATTATCTCGTTCTTTTGAATATTTATTCAAATATTGGTTAGAAATTGGGGGCTGTGCCCCCGCATCCCTCTTTTTCCTTTTTTTTCTATTTTTTTTATTTACTTATAAATTGTTCAATAAATAATGACCAACCTAAGAAAAACAATATGGGATTATCCTCCACCAACATGTTGACTACTGAGGTGATGCCGTTTTAAACTTTATATAGGCCTATTTTTGCGTGTATATTTGCTTAAATTAGGCGATTGTCAGTGGGGGATTATACCAGTGATATAGATTACATGTGTTGGAGAGAAAGGTTTTGCGTGAATTTAAATAGCTTTTTCTTCTTAAGTGAATAAATTCATTATAATCATTTATCAAAAAATTGTCTATTCCTCCATTTGAGAGGATTAGAAGAGTGAACAAAAACTGAATTGTATTAAATACATGTGTTCTAGTAATACTAGTGACCAATATGTAATCCTTAGGATAAGAGTATGACTCTGCATACAATCTTTGAACTTGAGGCAGTCTTTTGTTAAAATCTTCCCTTCTGTCTTATCCTAAATATATAGCCATGGGATTATTTTGTTATATATTTGTGAATACATTTGAAGCAAGTTCTTGTTTTTTTGCCGTAATGAATACATGCTCAGTGTGCGGTAAACCACAATGATTTTGGGAAATAATTGTATTAAAGTCACCTTGTAAAATTATGATATGCAACTCATGTGAGAAATCGAAACATAAACCAAGGTCGTGGGATTCTGAAGCTACGTGACAGACAAAACGGACACACCTAGTGTACGCACTTTCAAGGTACTTGAGGCTGTTCAGGGTGCCACCTGGGTCATAGATTAAGAACTACAGAAAATATTTGTTTAAAGCTGTTTTAAACTACTTGCACGTCTAATGATACTAGGAGAAGCAAGGTCAAGGTGGTTCTGTTCAATTAGAATAATAGGGCATCGAATTACCATAGTAGATTCTTGATATGTGAACTTTTTTAGGCCAGTTCATCTCTGAATGACAATCAATTGTGTCAGGGGAATAATTGAACTATTTATCTATTTCACAGGATCAATAAGATTTTCGCAGTAAATGATGATGTTATTTTGTGAATGTTACACAAATCATATTTGTTTCATTACATTTGTAACCTTTTGTGGAATAATCATAATTAGAAATTATAACATCCTATAATGAAACTGAAGAGCGGCAGGCGATATTCTATATAAGTCACAATTCCAGAAGTGACGATTATGAAAGTGATTGGACGTTAGATAACCTTCGAACTCAATGAAAAGTCTTCATAAAGCGGAAAAAGAAAGTAACCATAAATATTGATTTTTTAATGGGTGACCTTAAAGTACCCGTACTGTATGGCTGGTATCCGGGTTGGTTGTTTAATATCATGTTGTTATTAACCTGCTTAAATTCGGCTTATCAACACACATAGTTTTCCTATTAAATACCACGTCATACTAAGGATGTGTAAATAAATGTATCTTAAATGGGAGGTCTTTTTTAATTTAAACTTTTAGATAAAGGATCCAGAAAAGCATCCTTTATTGTCGATAATCAAATTAAACGTATCAAAATTACCCAAATACAAATGACTGGTTTCCCAATATCACTATTAAATTTTGAGTAGATCAATGTATCTATCAGAAGTTTGGTTTGAGCAAAGAGTATAGACAGAATGTCTATACCCTTTGGTTTGAGGAAACCGAAGGGCTCCGGTTGTTAAGTTTTTGCAAGAAACGAATAGAGATTGCGACACCCTCTTCACCCCATAAACAAACCAAAGGGATATCCCAAATTTACTTATAGAGTAACGTTACTCTCCAGCACGAACTTTCTCCGAGAAAGGGAAATCTTATTGAAATCCTGATACAACACCCAACCTCAAAGCAGATCAACGGTTGTAACTGACAAACACCTCAAATTCAATGCCCCCCCCCCTCCCCGCCACACACGCACACAATTCTACGTCATCACTTTTTCAAAATCCTTGACTCGATCATGACCAATAGAGTCTTTTCCAGACCTGGCCGTCACGGTCCAGTGGCTTTGTTTGTCTGGGTGTCGCTATGGTGACCACCGGGCAGTGGGGGTGGACACCTGTTATGTAATACTGATAAGCCTTGATTCAGGGCACCTGATTGGCTAAAAACTTTTATTATTGAAAAATTATTTTAAAATATATACCTTCCATGCTCACAAATGACACATATATCAGAAAAAAGACAAAGATTGGGGCTATTGATACATATAAACAGAATTATATAATTTTGAATATATCACAAGTTATAGGTGGTGTAAAATCAGCAATTCACAAAGGCATAAAGAGGAAATAACTCCAAGCTTGTCTGGGTAACAATAGATGGCCTTTGTCCCACACTAGGTGGCGTGGTCTGGAAAATCATTTATTTCAATATCTAGATTTTTCTCTGAGAGAACCCTGACATTTAAAGGCCTACATTTTCAGTCACGGATTTAGGGGGGAGTGGGGCGCACGTCCTTCCTTTTTTCACCAAATTTAGATTGTCTTTAATATGAATTAGTCCCGCCCGAAGGACAGGGCGAAATTGTCTAAATTGCACGCCCTCCCCCTCCCCCCTTTTGAATATTCCTGGATCCGCCCCTGGCAACAGTCAGAAGTTTCCATACTCCTTCAATTATAATTATTATGAGCCGACCTCGTTTAGCACTGCCCTTTTCTCCTATAAATCTGCCATTAAACCCATAAATTATGTATAATGTGCAAACTTTGTCAAATGTGGGAAAGGGCCGTGCCTTGTACCCTCACTACTTTAATGGGATATCCAAAATTGGCAGGCCAGACGCGTTGAGACCTTAAAACAACTGTGACCCATTTCATATCCGTCGTAGCGAATATGAATAGATTTGAGAACCCTTTAAGATTTCTCCGATTGTTTTAAAATTGCGTCATCTCATCTTAAAAATTTCGGGAGCAACAACCACCAGTGTAAACTAAACCAGAAATGGGTGCACCCGGCCCCGGACAGTGGGAGTCAGTCTGCGGCTTTGATTAAGGTGCCCCCTAGCGTCACTGCCTGGTCTACGGGTACCCTCAGTCGGAGTAATTAGGATTTAAGACTCCAGATTTCCTCCAAAAATTAGTCACTTTTCATTTTTGTCAGATCTATCAGGGTGCCACTATCCCCGCCTCTTTCTCATTTTCTTTGGGAGAAACTGGGGGGGGGGGGGGGGGGGGGGGGGGATAACTTTTAGGAATAGAGACGACCTGACATTAAATTTGTAATTGATTAGCTTGAAACTGACACAAATTATTGAAATATGCTCTAAAACAGATATCAAAGCAATGTCGGAAAAATTGATTGCGCAATCACAAATAACTACAAACTAGGTAGTTCTACAAAGGTATAGGAAAAACGGCATCTCTGCTCCATCCATGCAATAGCTGCCATGCGCCTCGTACTGAGTGACCACCCCACTGCAGGTAGGTGACAGTGGAGGTCGTCATTTGAGAGTGCGAGGGCAATTTGATTAATACATAGGTTATGAAACTTATTGTCTTTATACACTGCTCGAGTCTGATAAGTTTTACCACGCCCAAAGCTGAATCCTTACCAATAGCTATGATACAACCCATATGTATTAAGACTCCCAAAGTAGGGAAACCCAGGAAAAAAGCATAGATGTTGAACTATATACCTCTGCAAGTGTTATCGTTCAAATTGGGATGACAGTGCCCATGCTTTTTCCGAAATCAATTCAAGACCTTAATTTGGCAAGGTCAATTTACACCAGGTTAAGAAAGATTAGTTGCATGCAACCATGGGCAATTTTACTTGTCCATCCTATTAAGTTTCTTATCAGGTCCAGATCAAGACATTTTTAAGGCCTTATATTTGAGAAAGTCAATTTAAGATCTTTCCAAGACTTGCGTGGGCACCCTGGACAACTGTAAGTTTACATAAATGTTGGTTATCACCATTGGGCTACCATTGTAGCATGACATGTCTTCCAGACGCGTTTTAATTCATGATGTATCATACCTTCAATCCAAGAATTACTTTCACTGTGAAATGCCAAAAATCCGTAAAAATGTAATCTATGCTATTTTACTAAGCCGTACAAGCTGGCCAAGCCTGAAGGGCATTTACCGTAAAATCGGTCCGGATTGCCAATGAGTTTTTTGATTTAAAGATAAAAAGGCTTGTCGTCTCAGAAAGCCAATAGCTACACAAGAATAGGCTTTGTCACTAAATTCATATTTCAAGTGGTCTTCAGAAAGGTGTTTAGGTTTCCCGACAGACAATTTATAGCCCTAACCCCCAAGTTTTGTTTATGTAGAAAGTACAGGGGGAAATTAATTAAAATATGGCGAGAATAAGCATCAAGCCTATCATTAGTTAAAAAATTACCCCCCCCCCCCCCCACACACACACAAAAGACAACAACTCCCGACCCACCGACCCTATTTTTGGAGGCATGAAGCCTGAACGCAACAATATCTTTTTTTGGGCCTAACTACCTACCCACCTCCCGAAGAACCACGAAGCAACACGTATAAACAAGACACAAAGTCGAGTTTCTCCCTCTTTACAGCGCGTTTAATGTACAGAAGAAGTGTATCGGCCGACGAGATGGTTCCACACTGATGGTATATGATAGTAATGAGTCTTTGTTTGTATTGATGGCAGTCGTGTCTAACTCGTCTCCATGACAGACTCCTCGGTGTGCTTGCCCTTGTCGGTCGTGGCCCGGGACTTGGCCTTACGGTCCAGGATCCGCTTGCGGTCCTTGTCCATCTTCAGCTTAACGATCACCACCTGGAGGAGAGAACAGGCAACAGGTCAGTACTGGGGAATACACCTTTTACAAACAAAGTGGCGCCGCCCTGGTGTCATCATGTCAAGTGACGTGATCCAGGGTCCATATCTTTGTAACCAACTTGGCTGTAGATGCGGGAAATTTTGATTAGTGTCCCCTGATTAGAAATTCCATCTACCACACATTTTACTCCCTCTTTTTGAGTACTTTGCAATAACAAATTTTTGAAAAGGACAAAATTGCTTTATCTCGGGACCCTAATCAAAATTTTCCTGATTAGCCTAAGTAATTAGTTACGAAGATACGGGCCCAGTTCCCCTTTTCCCCAAAGGTAGACAGTGGTGCACTGCGCGGTTTTGTGGGAAAGGTGAACAAACAGGGATGCAAGGTAGCGTTAATGAAAAAAACATCTGAAACCCCAGAAAGAAAATGTGAAAATATCTTAAAATGCTGTAAAACGTCATGCTAGAAGTCAATTTTGATGATAAACGACGTTGGTGCAAAGCTATGAATGGTCCCTGCTCTTGATAATCATGACTTGAATTCACTTTATAACTGAATAAACTCTGGAAACTCTGGGCCATTGGGCACCTTAACTATCAAGCCATGTTATACTACTTATAAAAACCCTGAACAAAGAATGGTGTACCTTGGAGGGGTGGATGCCGACATGCACGGAGGCGCCGTTGGCCTTCTCGCGCTGGATACGCTCGATGTGGATGACGAACTTCTTACGGTAGACCTGGACGACCTTGCCGACCTGCTGACCTTTGTAATGTCCACGCACCACCTGCAACAAGCAAAACAGATGTAAGTGACGAGGAAGCAAAATATTCAGACATAGCAGGGTTCGAAATTAACGTCAGCCCCAGGCTGATTGTTTTGAATCAGGGCTGACAAATTTTCAGAAAATTACATAAAAATCAGCCCGGATTTTTCACACTTGTATTAGATTCTAATGTGTCCGGGCTGACGGCCCGAAAAGTTAATTTCGGACACTGCATAGAGTTTGACATATAGATAATGGACCATAAGCAGTATTTTATACCTAAAGTTTAAATAAATTTCTTTTTTCAAATCAGAGCTAATTTAAGAAGACCCCTTTAAGACCTCTTGTTAGAAAACTATCACATAACTATAAGACCTTTTTAAAGCCTTTAATCTAATAAAGTCCATTTAAGACTTGCGTTATCACCACATATTAGTTTTCTCATCAGCGCCAGAGCGCCAGTGATTTTCTCAAAAACCAATGGCATACCTTTCGGACTAAGGCCAATATTTGACAAATTTGGAGACCAAATTGGGCAAGTGTAAAAGTTGGTGGACTCCAGGTCTGACGTCAACTCATTCCCCTATACTTGTTTATAACATTGTTGTTTTCAAAGTACATGTACATCCTATTTAAGGCCCCTTTAGAAGTCTAGATTTCAGAAAATTTATTAATGAACATGGAAGATTTGCACGACAGCCTGTCACTTTGTTGTGACCAGTTTGATTGAACCAGTTTCACTTCTCTTAATTCTTATATAGATACCTAACATGTGCTTGGAGATGGTCAAAACAATTTGAACCACCTCCAGTTGTGACAAAGTGAAACCTCCTGTGTCAGTTTCCATACATTTCCATAGTAAAACATTATTGCTGTGCATGGAGTGAGTGATGAACAATTTCCTTCACTATAAGAAATGCCAATTTTGATTTTGACACAAAAAAACTATGGTTTCTTTTCCAAATTACAGAAAAAAAGAAATGGAATTTCAAAAAATTCATGACCAAACTATAATCCAGCACCCCAAAAAAATAGTGTACAGAAGGTCGGCGGCCAGAGGCCCACCTCCCAAAAAACAAATTGTGTTGTGACAAAATAATGTCTGATGTTTTTAGCTTAATAATCATATAGGGTGTAAAACATCAGACATTTTTTTAGGGTTTTCAGAAACACTTGATAATACGGATCCGTGAGCATGCCAGTCGGTCCCATCAGAGAGAAAACATGGAGGCCCTCTTTAAGGATTTTGAGGGCCTTGGGGCCCCAGGGCCAAGTTAGTTGTATCCACTGCTGTGACATAATTACATCAGGGTCAAAATAAACACGGTGCTCACCTGGACCTCGTCGTCCTTGCGGATGGGCATGCTGCGCACGTTGTGCTTCTGGCGCAGATCCTTGGACAGAGGGGAGCCCATGATCTTCCTGCGGATGTGGGAAGGCGCGTTGAAGTGCCTCTTGCGGTTCTTCCTCCGCGAGGAGCTGACCATCTTGTTGAACTTCATGGTGGACCTTTGGGGGAAGAAAAACTTGACATTAGAATGCATGTAAAGTTGTATAAACTATCGTTTGTCATCTATACAGTCAATTACACATAAACAAACCCAGAACCAATGTAATATATGTCTATAATACATATCCAGAGATGCCACTCCCAACTGATGAAAAAGTAGTAAAAGTAGATAACACTTTTCCTACTTTTTTTTCTAGAAGCAACTAGGAGGGAAGTAACCTTTAGGAATAGATACCTGACATTGAATTTGTATTAGAATAGTTTCAAACTAACAGTTAACACAAAAATACTCTTAAACAGATATTCAAGGCAAGCAATGTAGGATGCAATGTTGTGCAATCCAAAATGACCAAAAAGTAGGAAATCCTATGAAAGTAGGAGAAATGGCATCTATGCATATCGTGCCCTCTGCACAGTGTTTCATATTTCAGAATCCATGGTGTATTGTTTTTGGACAAGTGAACTGCCCGACTATTGCTGTCACATGGGAGTGCATTCCACAATTCACCTATTTTCGCTCAGTAGATTGTCATCAACGTTGCTCGGGAATCGGGCGTGTTGCAACGCAACAAACCGACGGATCATGTGTTACTTTAAACAAATGAGAACGTCCTTCGTATGTATCCATTTGTGTCGTAGATATTATCCGAATGTACGTGTCATTAGGGAAATTATGATGCTGGGTTCTCCCGTCAAAACTTTCGCAATCAACTCTCATCGTCACCTATCTGTCAGTGTCACATCAGAATAACTTGTCGAGATAAATTCCTTTCGCGGACAAAACTTGGCAAATAAGAAAAGGCTGTCAAAAGAGTTGCAGTGAATGACAATGTCAAAACTGAATATCTAGATAGCTGAGAACTTTAAATTTGTGGAATATCGTGGCTTCCACCATGTTTGTTGTCACTCGTCGAAACGTCAATGTACACATGCCAACTTTCGGAGGGAATTTCATACATAAATAACAAACAATTAGCACCAATATAAACCTAGCGTTACAGAGAAATATGTTTTGTTTGGATATATAGCCGTATTTTTAAGCGATGTTTTATTTTAAAGGAGATACTAACAGATTTACAAATACAAAATATTCGACATACACACCTTGGTAATATGGCCGTCTAAAAGAGGAAGTTGGCCGGTCGACGACTTCCGCCCCGCGGAATTCTGGGCCAAAATTCGCTGAAGCTTGTTCTCGGCAGTGACCGTAGTAAAACTCAGTCGGCCGCCGTGAGACCAGCGAAACGACGGACAACACCAAACGTGCAGTTGTTGACATTCACCTGAAAGGCGGCTTTTATAACACAGGTAAGGAAATATTGCAGGCAGTGAGATCTAATGATGATTGCAGTTAAATTCAGGAGCTACGATCTCAGTGGAACCAACCAGATATCAACTGTTATGCACGTTATCGGCGCATTGCTTAGGGGTTCAGACTTCAGTTTTGTCTGGCTCTGCTCAGGTCTCTGCTCAGACTCTGAGACTGCTGTGAGTGTGAGTGAGGACTGAGGAGTCTGGAGTGGAAGGACGATAGCGGACAGGAGATAATCATTACAGCTGATCTGATCATGGTATCTCCTTGTCAGAGTCTAAACTCGGATGACTTGAGCTTGCAATAATTCTAGACTAAGACTCGTGGGGGAGTGAAACCACTTTTTTATTTTGTTTCCTAATTTAGATCTATTTATTTATTTATTTTCATTTCTTTCTTTCTTTTCTTTCTTTCTTTTTTTTTGGGGGGGGGGGGGGGGGAATTACTGATGAGCGATGATGGGCCAAATTTTTGATGTAACAAAACTTTAAAGAGCAAAGGTAACATTTCCTGAATACGCTTGGACTCTGAACAAAATGGGACAGATGCTCGGGGGGGGGGGGGGTCCATCTGATCTCAGTTATTGAATTGATAAAATAAATATTAAAAAAAACAACGCTTTTTTTTCCAACCTGATACCTGAACACAACATATTTTCTTATATTTAGATTAAAGCATCATGGTTGAATCATTTATATAAGCATTGAGCATATAATATTATTTGGTGTTGCGTGCTTTTCTGGTGGGGTTACTTGAACACAACATTTTGATTTTTTTTGGCCTTAGGGGCCCAACCCCTAAGCCTAGTGACAGTGACAAGGGCGGAATTCCGCACTTTTTGAAAATTTTGAGATCATTTTTGAGATCATTGCAGATCTGAGGAAAAAATATTTTTTTCTATAGGAGATGGGGGGTTCCATTGGGCCTCTGATAAATTTTCCAAAAGAAAATGAAAAACAAATTGCAAATTTTATGGATTTTTTTTTACATATCACTGAGGCTTATAGAGTATACTCTTAGCGCGGATTTAGGGGTGGGGTGCGTGCGGGGTGCCTGCCCCCCCCCCCCCCCTCGCTTCTCTTTTTTGGTCCAAATATTAAATTTTGTAAGGGAAAAATTCTTTCACCTGGAGGGCGTGCGCGAAAGTTTTGATTTGCACGCCCCACTTTTTCAAATTTCGGGATCAGCCCCTGTACAACTCCCAAACTCCCCTAGTGACAGAAACGCACAGCGTATATGCGGTGGTTCGTCATCCCTATATTTAGGCTACAACCAGTCCTGTAGTATTCATTTTTCATAGTTCATTCGACATAAATCTACCCCTGGTGTTGCTGTTTTCTGTGAGTCATGCTATGAGCCATGGTATGTCCAAAAATAGTATAGTTTCACTTCCTAGAATGATAAAAAAATAGCATAGTTTCACTTGCTAAAACATCGTTGGTATGACCACGAACTCGTGTACCTGTTTCGTGTCTCATTCAGCTTGTTACCATCTCCCATCTGCAACGTCCCCACTGCACAGAGAAAATGGCAACAACAACAAAATCCCTGACAGGGAAAACACAGGGAATATGCAAATTTTACCAAAACACAGACAAGACACAGGGAATTTCATTTGGCCAGGTTCAACAATTACTGATTCTCAAATTGTCAGGGAGTTGACTTCTTGTTGGGTTGTCCAAATTTTAGAATACAGATAAATCGTAAACAGCGAGAACTCCCATGTTTATAACTGTTATAAGGCAAAAGACAAATAGTTGTGTTCAAGTAACATAGGTTGAAAAAAATTGGGTATGTAGATCTTTATTTTCTTTTTTCAATTTCCGCAAATAGTTAGGTATTCTTTAAAATGCTGAAATGACACCAATCCTCCCCAACAATTACAATTTCATATAGCTACTAACTTAGACATTACTGAATGCTAATTTTCCATCATGTTTAACTTCAAATAATGTCATGATTATAAATTCATATGCTGAAGCCTTGTGATATTACCCAGCATGCATCCTAAACATGGGCTAACATGCAGGTAAAATGAAGGAACTTGGCTATCTGTGGCTAGGGGAATTCTCACGGACTAGATTCGGTCCCTGCTAGGCGAATAGTCATTCAGACTATACCTTTAACATCTAGTTAATCCATTAATGGGAAAATTTACATGGGTATATTGATTCACATATACTTATGGTGAAATTATTGCAAATTTTCAGTGTCTCGAGACAAACACTTGATCTCAGGACCTATGAAAAAACGGTGAAACAATTGTTGAATTCTCCCAACGACGGAGAGCTTATTTACTGCACTGTTCCTAACTAGTCTTAAACAAAATGCATGCTGAGAAACATGTAGACAAGTCACAGTGAAAAATTAGCAAATGAACAATGATTATTTCTTCAATTTGTATCCATATATGCTTTATGTTTATGAAGTTGGTTTGAAAATTTATCCATTACACTAGATTGAAAGATGGGAAATACTTCTATGCTTTCAATAGTTTTCCCTGTGTTTTAATTTTGTTTACAAAATCAGTAACAATTAACCTGCGGGTCCCTCAAATACTGTAAATAAGTTATCCGTTGTAGGGAGAATGGGCCTGGATGGCCGGCGCCTTTTTTGGCCGACATATAATGTTATGTTTTTTGGGCTGTAATATATGGAACTTTTTGGCAGTCATTTGATCTTTTTTTTCTTGGCCAACTCAAAGCTGTCAGGTCGGACAGTTTTTTGACCCTATTGGCCCCTATGGCTGAGAGCCAAAAAAGGTTAGTCTAGAACACTGGAGATATAAAAAAAGTGAAATATATATAATCCTTAAAATCTATAAAGCGGAAAATGACATCTTTGTATCTTTATCTCATAAATTGTAATGAGCATTACTTTACAGTATTGTTATGGTCTCAATACAATAATACGGGTACACACATGTATACCGTACATTTATTTGACCACTCCATAACGTATCAAATTTTATCAGTTATTTCATTATGTTTCTTCTTAAATCATAGGATGGGAAAGTAGCACTCTTTTCACTTTGGATCTGCTTTGGATTAGCATGCACTCCATATCTCTGAAGTTGGTTTGAATTTATTTCCAAAGCGCCTTAGTGATTTTGGATTGCACAATTTTTTCCCTGCATCCCTCAAATATTCATGTCTGAGTATATATGTTTTGACTTCAAGCTGTTTTAGTGCAATTGATTTCAAGACTGATCCTACAGGTTATTGTCCCCCTAATTGATTCTTTTAAAAAAAACCGGAAAAATATGTATTTCTCATATTTCCTACTTTTTTATTTGTCGAGAGCGGCATCTCTGGTGCCCGTATTTAGTAGTTAAGGAATATGACCAGACGGGAAATATTTGCAACTGAAACAGGGCTCAACATTAAGCATTGCCCGCCTGCCCGGGGCAGGTAAAAGTTCAGGTGGAGCAGGTTAATCTTGAGCTACACCTGCCCGAAGGGCAGGCAAACATTTTGTCATATAACAATAAACTATTAAAGAGGGGCAGGTGAATTTTAGGGTTGGGCAGGTAAAATTTGATCTACACCTGCCCGACAGGCAGCTAAGTTAGATACCTTAATTAATGTTGAGCCCTGTGAAATGACTATACAGTGGAATCGCACTGCTTTACCATTTGACCCCTTCTCATTTAGTTTCTTTTATCTTTGCAGAAACACATATTTGGATTTGAAAAAAGATATATTTCTTTGACGGATTTTTTTTAGGAAAGCATATTCATGGAGTTAAAATATCATTATTTTTTCAGTATGTGTAAAAGATTTTATGGAGAAGCGTTGGATTTTAGACGGTCCAAACCTAAATTCCAACGCTTCTCCATAAAATCTTTTATACATATTAGCTTTTTTTGCTAGGTCTTACATCCTTAGACACTACTGAGCCAAAGCAGTCATACAAATCTAATGTCCACGCTTTAGATTTTAGAGTGCCACCATAAAGGATTAACCCGAGCTGTTTTTCAACATGCCTACACGTGCAATAAAAACAATTATGAGTGGAATACAACTGATAAGCTGATCTACTGAAGCTGCATCACACCGCTTAAATATTTCTTTAACGCTCCTCATCAAGAAAAATACAAAATATTTACAACACACAGGGTCCCCCACCACCCCTCCCCACCACCCCACACACGTCCCCCTCCTGTGTCCAACACCCACCCTCCCAACAGTGAACACCCCGACCCCCCCCCCCACCCCCCCACCTCCAAGACGCATTGTGTTCATACATAGGGACACACCTTGCGATAGCCCACACTACCCGTAGCATCTGATTCCTTCAAAATCATGGTAGACAGATGGTGCGGAAAGGATCTCTTTAGTACAGTTTGGCGCTAGCCCTGTTCCTGCTACCAGTGGCAGACAGGGACCAATCAAAATCCCCGATACACACACCTGGCTACTGTGACTTTTCACATCACCAATGAAATTGTAGTCACCCAGAGCAGTCTGGTAAATCTCACACCTACATCATTACATTTTCAGGTCCACGATGTGGTGTCAGCGCCTGGCGTCCCGGTTGCGGTTACTGCCCTCGCGGGGTCAGGCCGTGAAGTGGCTGGCGGCTGCTCGCCCCGCGTCGCTCGCCTCCAGTCGGAGCTTCCAGTCGGGTCCACTGGAGCTGCTCACCGAGGAGGAGCAGATGATGAAGGACACAGGTCAGGGTTTTTACATTCTGAAAATGTTACAATTTTGGCCATAATTCTTAAAATCTATGCCAGTGGCCCGTTGCACAATACCAACCATAACAACAAAAATCAATTAAACATCGAAACCTTTCTTTGTTACTTTTATCGTAACTGCAATCGTTTTGACAATGTGCTGTAATTGAATTTTTCCTAATTTTTTCCCTTCATATATCAATTTACAGAATTTAATTTCACCCAGTCGAAACAGATATAAAAGTGTTGCTGGTACGAAACCTATTGCTGTTACGAAAACGATCTTAAAGTTATCTTTAAGTCATTGTTGTTACGAAAAGTCTTTGTGCAACGGGCCACAGTGGGATTAATACAGGTGGGTAAGTTTCCAGATTTTTGTCTCATTTCAGACTTCTTTTTTTTTACACATCATCGCCTCAGATGATAATTTTCCAAATTTATTTCTTACATCAAGTTTTATAGTATCAACGATACATGAGATTTATGAACTGAAAACCATGTAATTGACCAGTTAACAAACTTTTTATTCCGGAGTTCAAAGTTCATTTTGCCGTATCCGGCAAATATTAGATTTAGTTGATATGCTAATCATAGCTATAATGATACACAATTGCGTATGTTCTAGTACAAATCCAATGCACATTTTTGCCCAATGGGGTAGGGGGTTCTATGATTTTTTTTAAATGTGCGTACGTACTAAACGGAAGGCCCTTAACTGTAATATAAAACCTACAACACAAAAAACACATAAGCAGAATTGCCATTTTTCCCACTTTGTAGGATTTCCTACATTTTGGTGATTTTGGATTGTCCAATTAATTTTTCCTACATCACTTACATGTCTTTTATAGAGTATTTTAATTACAAGCTATTCAAATATGCATTTAATGCCAGGTCTATTTCCCTCCATCATTCTTCTAGAATAAAAGTAGGAAAAACTTTTGTAGGAAAAGTCTTTCCCACTTTTTCATCAGTCGGGAGTGACATCTCTTCACAAGAGGCAGGGGGCCGCCTGGGTGTGGGCAGCTGTGGGTAACTTTTAGTATGCAGGCCGTTTGTACTACGGTAACAGTGTCCGTACAACTTCTCCTCTTGTGTGTGGGTGTTAATAGACAATACTAGGTGATGCGGGCGCTTGTGAGTAGTTCTTACGTCCCCCCCCCCCCCCCCCCCCCGCGGATTTGGACTTCATGGGGGCTCCATGACAGTGTGGATGTCACCAGCAGTCGAAGAAGAAGAGCCAATTAGAAGTCATGTTATGTATATACATGACTTTCAATAGTGTCATAAAATACAATATAAATGTTGTACTTGTACCTTACTGTTCAATGTTATACTTATTAGTATGCAGGTATATATTAAACAGCATCAGGATAGTAGCACATTTGAAACGTAGTTCATGTGCTGTGGAAATGATAAACTACTTTACTTTGTAGCCCGTAAGTTTGCGCAGGAGACAATCGCGCCCCTCGTGAAACAGATGGACGAGGACTCGCACATGCCCGACTCGCTCATCCAGAAGTTCTTTGAAAACGGGGTAAATGTTTTGATAAAAATTCAATATGTTTCACTATTAAGATGAATGCCTTTATTATGTATTCACCAAGGGCTAGCTAGTAAACAAGTTAACTGATAAAATGCATGAGAAAACTCATGTGTGTGTGGATATGACATTATAACATATCAGTTAATAAGATAATTCTGGCTACCATGGATGGCCAATTTCCTATATTGTACCTAAATCAAGGTGCATCCTGGGCAATATGTCGACAAGTCACAAGGCTTAAGTATGGACATTTTCATTAATCATGGCATTATTTCTGATTGACAAGATGTAAAATCGACATACATATTGTTTCATTTTATATCCATATATATTTTACATTTTTTAAGCTGGTTTGAAAATATTTTCACTACAGATGGATAGAGAGCAAATATTCCTATATTTCCTATAGTTTTCCCAGTGGATTTGTCGACAAAATTCGTGGAAATTAGCCTGCAGGTGTAGAAAATACTAAAAATCCGCTATCCGTGGTAGGGTCAATTGCTGTGGGGGCATCCTATAGTGGTCATTAATAGGGGTGCCCCCATACCTTTGTCACCAGATGTTCAGGCTATTTTAGTTTGTAATCGGTTATTCAGTTTGTTTTGTGTAGCCCCATTTTAGGGATTATAACAGGGATGTAACAGTCATCCCTCACCTACTCCCCCCTCCCCCTCCCCACCAGGACCGTTCACAGCCCCTGACTTCCTCACTGACTCACCACCCCATGACCCCAGCTATATACAGCTATAGGTCTGCTGACCAAGGAAGGACTAAAAAACTTGAAACTTAAAATGTGTTATGCCCTATAATAAAAGCTGATTACAGCATCGTAATTATGTTTCTGTTAATCTGTATCTGACATTTTTCAAACATGTTTTCCTTGTGACATTTTGTACTGGTTGTATATTTAATCACTCATAGTGTTATAATCAGATCGCTTTGATTCTCGAAAGAATAAACTCACATGAACAAAAATCAGTCCTTTCTTAACAAGGAGACCTATAGACACACAGACTACCATCAGAGTGCCCACACAAGTCTTAAGCCCCATACCCACTAAGCAACTTTTACAGAGTCGGCCGACGGATCGGCACTAGAATTGGCCGACTCTAATGATTGCCTGTTAGTACAATACATTGAAATGGGCATTGTTAATCTGAATCAGTGCCATAGTCGGCAGATTCTACCTCTAGAATTGGCTGACTTTGGACCAATCTGTTAGCTGACTAGGTAAAAATCGCCCAGTGGGTACGGGGCTTTAAAAGTCTTAAAAAGGTCTTAAATTGATTTCTTTTTTCAAAATTAATGCCTTTAAAAGATCTTAAATTTCATATTTTCCGTGGAGGAGGTCTTAAAAAGGTCTTTAATTGGATCTGATTTGAAAATGAAAATCAAATGACGGATTCAGCAGAATTCCGCTCCTTTGCTGAGCATTTATGCATCAAACCTTATGTGAAGAGATTTTTTCTTTACACGTGGCAAATAGGTCTTAAATTTGTTGGATTTTAGCCTTAAATAGGTCTTAAAAAGGTTTTAAATTAATTTTTGAAAAAGCGTGGACAACCTGTACCATACATGGAGGCAAGGGTGGAACCATAGATAGGCTATGTATAAGAGAGGATAGATTAAACTTCTTCAAACAAAAAAATCTAATAAAAATGAACACTGATCGCTGTTCAGTTTGTTGCTACCAAATGTTTTGGCACCAAAGTAATTTTTGGGTTCTCTGGACCTACAAATATAATTAGTTTTTCTAGGTAATGATTTAACGGCAAAATAATTCTATTCTCTTCATACATTTCCCGGAACTCACTTACATCTTCTTTGTCGAAGTAAACTGTAGTAAAAAATGGATAAAGTTCCCGTCCATCTGATATAGGGAGAATCATAATAAGCCCATTCCAGTTTACACCAACATTAAAGTTTATTATGAAATATACTTTAAATCGCCTCTTTGCATTCCCTGAATATAATTTTTGTGCACCCTTTTTACGGTAGCACCCAACGTGTGAACATCGATAGCCTCATTCAGTATTATTCCCTGAATATAGTTATATTATACAAAATTAACCAAAGAAATTTCGTTGACAGATTGCTCCTCAGATTTGTAAAACGCAGCTATATTTCCCCCAAAAATCAAGGTTAAAGCCAGGCAGCACAATCTATAATGTCCAACCCTATTTTGCCCTTAAATACAGCATTCTGTTTGGCTGACAAACCTGTAAATTATGAAAGCGGTGGGTAGGGGGGGGCTGAATTCTTGAAAATATGTGGTGTATATTCCTAGTTAACTGTAAATTGTCCCCTTTCAGTTTATGGGCATCAAGATAGATGAGCATCATGGCTGGGCTGGGTCCACTTTCTTCTCATCCATTCCGTTTCATAGTTCTACAAGTTCTCCCCTTTCAGTTTATGGGCATTAAGTTAGACGAGCTTCACGGTGGGGCTGGGTCCACTTTCTTCTCATCCATTCCGATTCATAGTTAATTATAAATTGCAAAGACGTGGCTATGGTGTTAAGTAAAGATTGTAAAGATTTTGATGCTACCGTTTACACACGCAAAAAAAAGTTAACTATATCTACCAGCAATTTTACGAAATGTTGATGTTTATGAGAAATTCAAAAAAGAAAATCTAAAAAGATTGAAAGGTGCTTTATTGTAACTTTGTAAAAATGATTCGTGCTTTATCCCTTTTAGAGATTATTATTGACGAAATTTATACCTGTATACTTTATGTCCTTTTAAATTATTGTTGTCTTAACCTATGAATTTTATCGATATACTTTGAATCTTTGTTTGTAACACAATTATAAGATTACGTACTGAAATTTTGTAATGTGTAATCTATTTAACGTTCTTATTGGCATAGTTTGTATCTATGTATCTCAGACACTAAATGTAAACAAGTGTACTTTTCACTTATTTCTTGTCTGAATAAACAAATGAATTCAAAAAAAAAAAAAAAAAAATTGTCCCCTTTCAGTTTATGGGCATCGAGATAGACGAGCGTCACGGCGGGACTGGGTCGACTTTCTTCTCGTCGGTGCTCATTGTGGAGGAGCTGGCCAAGGTGGACATGGCGGTCACCGTCATGGTGGACATTCAGAACACACTCATCAACACGCTCATGAAGAACCTGGGCACGGAGGCCCAGAAGGAGAAATACCTGCCTCGACTCGCCTCCGACATGGTAAGTATGGGTACAGCATGGGCTCCCTCGTGGGGATCCAGGGTGGGAGTTCCTTCATGTCCGGTTTACTCAACATTTGATGAATGTATCCTCACATTTTGCTGTAAATCCTGGCTTTGAATATTCATATATCACTGCATCCTTCATTCCTTCATTTAATACATCTGGAAACCATTGATGATGATTATTATGTAGCAAGGATTAAAAAAAAACGAATAATGGAAATATATGTCTTGTTTGCAGGTGGGCTGCTTCTGCCTGTCCGAGCCCGAGTCCGGGTCAGACGCTTTCGCCCTCAAGACGCAGGCCGTGCAGCAGGGTGACCACTTTATACTCAACGGGGGCAAGTGCTGGATCAGCAACGCAGAGCACGCGGGTATATTCCTCGTCATGGCCAATGCCAACCCCTCAGCAGTGAGTTGTATTGAGGTCCTGTACTTAGAAATTAATGGAAACGTGGCTAGTTCCCTCTGGTAGATGCTACCGCAATGTGAGGAGGCCTTCTAGGGGACTATTCCTGAATTTGAAAAAAAAGGGAAAAAAGAGTTCTGTTCTTAGATATAAGACTAGTTCACCTAATTCAAGGTAATGCATCCATGTAAGTAAAATAATCTAATGATTGCGGGATCATGATAAATGATGATAATATATGAGTAATTAGAATTACACAATAAACAATTGGAAGAGCACATGTATATGAAAGTGGTTAATTGATAAAAAAAAAAAAAAGAAGAACAAATAGAAATACCCTTAATAGTTATGTTAAAGATACTTGAACCTATCTAGCTGGAATTGAAATTCCAGTGATATTTTTTCTATACTGGGTCCAAATATTCTCCAATGTGTCAATAATCCATAGCCAAAAGGAAATTACAATTTACCGTCTTGTTTTTCACCTGGTTGATTGGAAACAATAGAGACCTTTACTATAGGCTCCTGGGGGTAATGCCTAACTTCTCTTATCACAAAATTCATGGAAACAAATTATTCAGTGTTTTTTTTAATAAAATTGATACAGATCTCAAGTCTTGATATGGACAATGTACAAAAAAAGTGTTATTGAATTTACTGTTTTAAAAATTATGCTCCCATAGTATCTCTATGGCAAGAAACAGTCCCTTTGCACAGCATTATGTAAATAGCATAGAGGGCCAGTCACTGAAAAACACCAGGTGGCAGTACTGGGACTAGTTACAAGAATCTTTAAAATCACCACCCTTCTCTCTTTCTGCAGGGTTACAAAGGCATCACATGTTTCATCGTGGAGAGAGACACGCCCGGTTTCACCATCGGGAAGAAGGAGGACAAGATGGGCATCCGCGCCTCCAGCACCTGCACGCTGCACTTCGACAACGTCAAGGTATTGTCTGCGGGCAGAGAAGATAGATTCCAAGCCGTTTGTAGTTTAAGGTTTTATTTTGAGGGTGTTGGCGGGCGGGAAAACTTTATGCATGGTGTTGTTCCATGGTATTTGACGAGTTCTAGTCATGTGTTTATTCATCGTCTATCAGAGATGCCACTTTTCCATCTAAATAAAGATTTCCTTTTTTTGCCATAAAAAAAGAATTTAAAGGTTCCTAAATTTTGAAAAAAAAAAAATTTTTGTATTTGACTTTAGGGAACAAAACTATTTATATACTATATTACATGTACATAAATTATTTGTTTCAGTATCAGAGCTTTAATACAGGAGAATAGGCTACCTTAGTTGTTTCCTTCCTTAAATACGGAAATGGCCTTTAACTGTGTTTTTCATTTCCGTATTCTCATTTGTGAAGAGTAGCATCTCCGGTCTATTCATTCTTATCCTTATTCTGCTTCCACTGACGTTGACATTTTGAAATTCCAGAACCTTTAGATGACCTGTTCAATATGCTGTTGTTTGCAGATCCCGGCGGAGAACGTGTTGGGGGAGGTGGGGCAGAACATTAGATGACCTGTTCACTGAGGTGTTGTTTGCAGATCCCGGCGGAGAACGTGTTGGGGGAGGTGGGGCAGAATGTTAGATGACCTGTTCCCTCTGGTGTTGTTTGCAGATCCCGGTGGAGAACATGTTGGGGGAGGTGGGGCAGAACATTAGATGACCTGTTCACTGAGGTGTTGTTTGCAGATCCCGGCGGAGAACGTGTTGGGGGAGGTGGGGCAGAATGTTAGATGACCTGTTCCCTCTGGTGTTGTTTGCAGATCCCGGTGGAGAACATGTTGGGGGAGGTGGGGCAGAACATTAGATGACCTGTTCACTGTGCTGTTGTTTGCAGATCCCGGTGGAGAATGTGTTGGGGGAGGTGGGGCAGAACGTTAGATGATGTGTTCACTGTGCTGTTGGTTGCAGATCCTGGCGGAGAACGTGTTGGGGGAGGTGGGGCAGAACGTTAGATGACCTGTTCACTGTGGTGTTGTTTTCAGATCCCGGCGGAGAACGTGCTTGGGGAGGTGGGGCAGGGCTACAAGTATGCCATCTCCATGCTCAACGAGGGCCGCATCGGCATCGGCTCACAGGTCAGTGCTCAGGGCTCCTTCGACATAAATCTACAAATTGATGGGTTTTTTTATGTAATCGAATTTAAGTTTTATAAAAAATGTTTCAAAATAATAAATTGAAAAGTATTTGGAAATTAGAGAATTAATTAGGAAAATCAATTTGCGGAATTCTCTAATAGGCTTAGATGTGAGTGATTTGCGAAACAGATTTCATCGAAAAGTATATAGCCTTCGGTTATGTGCTAGGTATCCTTTAAAGGAAAGCTTGCACATAATTAAAGAACAAATATTTTTTAATGAAATTCTTTGAGTATGAACAATGTATCAAGTACCAATGATGTTAGAGATATTTTGAGGTTATTCCAAATGAGTTATGAGACTTTAATATTTGGTCTATTTCATGTGTTTTAAAGGGAAATCACAAAATTTGTGACGTCACAAGGACACTAATTGGGAATCCCATCTTTCAATGAAAAGGAATCCCCAAATCTCAAATCTGTATAGAAAGGAAATTAAGCATAAGCATAAAATATTTTTATTTACCCCCATACAAGCTATTATTAATTGTATGTATAGTGACAAGACCGTTTCTGAGCCAGGTAAGTGAATTTGATATACACAGGTGGTGCCTGTTCCTGTTTCATTTGTTACTCTCATTTTCAATGGTAGATGAGAAATGTTCAGGTAGGGGGTAACAGGTTTAAATTTGCATGAAAAAATTACAACCTATTATTAATTATATATTTTACTAACCTAAATTAATTCAATTACCTGAAATTCCCAAGTTCTTTTCAAAGGGATATCACATTATTATGACGTAGCAAGGGGAGTACTGACAAGCCCAGAAATTAGGGAATTCCCAAATATTAGTTATTTTATTTCCTCTATAATTTACTAATGCTTCAACATTTTCCAATTTTTGCTTTTGAAATATTTGTAGGATACCCAAGAGAAGCTAATTCAATAAAGAATATGCGTTTGAAAAATTATGTGCAAGGTTTCCTTTAAGAACTGCGGGGGCCCTCTGAGGGTGGCTGTACGACCCAGAGGGGTTCGACACGGCCCGAGGGCGAAACCCGAGGGACGTACAATCCCCATGATATTATTGATTATGGATCCAGGGATGCAATTTTTTCTTTTTAATTCAAAATTTTAATCCACACCTTAATTACAATTAACCCCAAAACAATTGCTTAGATCTCGTTTTGTAGTATTTCAGCAATCAGTGTAAGGGTTTTTCATTTTTATCAGTAAAGGATGTAAATCCAGCAGTATTACTTTTATATATGTCTTATATATTAATATGTTTTTTTGGGTCAAAACATGCATTTTCTGTTTCTTACATTTCACTGCCATTTTAAAAAGAGAGACGCGGACATCTCACCCGTCATCGAGGGTGTATGGAAAAAGGCTACCATGTTTATAGAACGGCTGGGTTAAATCTTGGTAAACATTTTCATTGTTTATGGAGCAATTTAAAAAAAAAGCTCTATAAAAGACCAAAATAAGAAAACTGAAGTGGACAGACCTGTCTCAGATTTTCACATGTTACCTTCTAAGATCATGGGCACAGTTGGGGCACCAATATCATCTGAGTTTTTCATCTTGTTTGACGATGTGTTCCAGTTGGTCGGCGTGGCACAGGGGTGTCTGGACCACACCTTAGACTACACCAGGCAGAGGAAACAGTTCGGACAGAGAATTTACGATTTCCAGGTACGAGTCAGGTTTTAGATACCCCCTGCAGGATCTTCAGACTGAAGTCTGAAGTTTTCCCCTATCTAAATATACTGTTCTTGTCCGCACAGCACAAACGCCGTAGGGCCCCAGAAAATGCTCATTCATATTTCTTTTGAATTCTTACAAGAGTAGTAGCTGTACTCTTAGGTCATATAAGTGAGGATCGAATTTCAGGGATACAAATTGTCAGTTTCCTTCGAAAATATAATCTACCGATGGTGGCAATTGAAGTTGCTAAATTAATACATAATGTTCATAAAACGGTGGCGACTGGTAAAGTGTATACTTGTAGACTGAAAACTCGATACTTTAACGCAACTCTTATCTTTTGGAATGCTGTTTAAATGGTCGTTCTTGATATGGGGAACATAGTATTCCTGTATTGAAATATTCTTTTCAAGAAATTAAGCATAAAAGCTGAAATAAAAGATCCCGGAACAAAAAGCATTTGGAATACAGTGTCTACTACGTGCAGAATCAGTGTCTGCGGACAGTATCATTTTACTGGTAAATCAGTAGAAATAAGTGAGAATACTGTGGTTGAGCAGGGGTAAATCAGTACATCCGAAATATTTAACAGAGATAGAGTGTACAATCAGTAGTATTTCAGCAGCTTATTTATATATTTCGGACATACCGATTCAGGTAGTGTCCACTGCCATTTGTTCTTGGTTGCATTATATTGATATTAAGTGATGCATTGGTTTATCTAAAACTCCCTAATAACCCCATTGCCCGTTGTTCCAGGCGATGCAGTACCAGATCTCACAGGTGGCCACCTCAGTGGAGGCAGCGCGTCTCTTGGTGTATAACGCGGCCCGCAGGAAGGAAGCGGGTCTCCCCTTTACCAAACAGGCCGCTATGGCCAAGTACTACGCTTCAGAGGTAAGGGTCGCACGGCATGTATTAAATGTCAGGTTAAACAATTAAAAAGGAGGCGGGTCTCCCCTTTACCAAACAGGCCACTATGGCCAAGTACTACACTTCAGAGGTACTGGTCGCATGGTGGTATTGAATGTCAGGTGAAAACAATAAACACTCTTAAAGGGGAGAGGCCTCTCCTTTTCTAAATACTACACCTGGTAAGGGAGGCATAAAACACATTTCCGCAATCCTTTTGAAAATTACAGGGCACATCTATACATTCATTAGAGTTTATATAAACGCTAGTGGATGTGTTGTGAAGACAATTCTAATGAAATCTATTTTAAATATCATTATATCCATTACAATATTCATTCATTTCTTTTCTTTTCTTTTTTTTTTACAATATTAAATCCTGATGAAGGCCAAAACATATTGATCGACAAATGATTATCACATAATAAAACCCAGATTCAGGGCTGCCACTGGTCAGGGAAAAGTCAGGGAAAAGTTGTTTTTTTCAAGGTCAGGGAAAAGTCAGGGAACTTTGGAATTGGTCAGGGAAAAGTGGGATTTTGAAAAAGGTAAGGGAAAACTGAACCTGGTAAGGGAAAAGTGGAATTTTCAAACATGTCATAGCCCAAAATTTAAATCACAAAGTTAGAATTTGTGCAACAGGTCACAAGAATCTGGTTTGGCAAATATTATTTTGTAAATTGTGGCCCCTTGAAAAACATGTTGTGATTTTAAGGTGCGTTGCTGTGATCCAGCAATATTGCCTTGGCTTTAGGAGTCGCCAAGAAAAAATTAAGGGAAAAGTCAGGGAAATGTTAGGGAATTTTGACGTCTCTGGTCAGTGGCAACCCTGCAGATTGTTTGAGTTTGACAGAGTGTTTCACATTTAATAAATAACATTTGTTACTAAAAGCTACTGGATTCATGTATGGGCGCTTATTCTGCCTGTAGGTGGCGTGTCAGACGACGACCAAGTGCATCGAGTGGATGGGAGGAGTGGGCATCACCAAGGACTACCCAGTAGAGAAGTACTACAGGGACTGTAAAGTCGGTGAGTAACGTAACACCCCTAATTTAAGCCGCGGCTTAAATTAGGGTTAGTCTAAGAAATAAGAGCATATTAGGCCTCAAGTGTAAGGGTGCGGCTTAAATTAGGCAAGCTTCCCCCTCCCCCTTTTGGTGGGGACTGAACTTTGAGAAAGAGAGAAAAAAAACACGTCACAAATGTGCAACCAGGGATTTAACTTTTCAGAATTTTTTCTGATCTCAGTTTTCTTTTTCTTCCAATACTTTCACTTTCATAAACGAGTGTTTGCATGAGGTTTTCTGACAATGTAGGCTATTTGCCGACTTTACGTCCATCTCAAGAGAAATGGACATATTCAACTCCAAGCTCTTAATAATATTTCCAACCTGTGAAAAGTACTAGTTGAATCAACAGTAATTTCTACACCATAAAAAATAAGATATACCAAACTGATTTTATTGTTCCAATTCAATTGTGACGAAGGAAGTAAAAGGCTTAAACATGTCAATTCGCCAACATCGTTTAGATAAATTAACGGCATGTCCTTGAGTTTGGTATAAATTCAACATCTTTATGATATATAGAAACATTTAAACTTGGTATGTTCTTTCAGGTACGATTTACGAAGGCACCAGTAACATTTTACTGACGACTATCGCGAAATATATGGAAAGGGACGACTGCTGAAAACTCCTTGGTAGTAAAAGAAAAATATAACGTGCATAAAAACTTGATCAGTCAGTATATCTCGAAAATAATATGATGTATGTCAAGTGCACCCATGTAAATATCTATTCAATGAGCATAATATCCTTGGTCTCTAAGTTAGAAACTGCGCTACCAAGTAGGTGCTTTATAGTAATATAATGATCCTTTATTTGTGTATTTAAAAAAAAACTACGATATATTTACATATATAATTTTTTGTTTACATGCCAAGCTTTTAGCCTCGTTTTGCATGTACATTTACATGTATATCATGGATCTATCTCAACATTTGTGTATGAGTTCATTCAGTATTAACTGTAACAAAAAATGTTATAACCACAGGAATACATGTATTTGGCTTTTAGCTGTAGTGAATCTCATCTTAGCACCTTGTACATAAACTGCTGCACTGGAGGCATACTCAGCTCAGGGACAGGGCCTAAGGGATGTGGTATTATTAGCCCACTATGATAAAATGACCGTGCTGTTGTGAAGGGGCCGTTACCCGTATAAAAGGCCAACATTTTCTCTTTCGAACCACCCAACATTTTCAGTGAAAAGGCTCCTAATTTTTGGTCAAATGGGCTATACAGGGTACCAACCCAAATTCCATTTTCAAATTCCCCTTGTTTTCCCTGAGATTCCTTGTCCCCATGTTTTGGTAAAATTTGCAAATTCCCAGTGTTTTCCCTGTCAGGATTTTTTTTGGACATTTTCCCAGTGCTGTTGGTACCCTGGCTATACTTGGTTTCTTTCTCTTGGAAATCCCGGTCAGAGATCCTGCTATAAGTGGTTCTTACTGGAGGGCGACGTATCAAATACACAAGTGTGTAAAGAGAAATAAATAAATCACGTGTGAAAAGAGAAACACATAAATCACATTATCACTCACTACTGTTTGTCTTCTTTTCACTAAACAGCCATAAAAGTAGTTTCCACTAAAAAATACTGAAATTGTCAAGAAAGGGATGTAAACCTCATTTTGAGGGGAGAAATTAAAGAATAACATGTATTTGATGTAGTAACAAATCTATCTTCAAACGTATTTTCTTACTTTTTTTTGGCAAAATACACTGAGATACCTCCCACCATCTACAGTAAAATAGTATCTCCTCGAATTTGGTCGAATCTCAAAAAAGATCAAAAAAAAAAAGAAGTCTTGCATGTCTGGTAACTCTGTCGCTTGGACAGAAAAGCATACATCTTAAATATTGATAAGACATGCTCTTATAAAAGCTAAGAAAGATGTAGTTTTGCAGACTAAGCACCAGGCCTGGAAAAAACAATCTTAAACTAAAAATTTAGTGATCACATGGGGTTAACGTTTATTATATAAATGGTCGATAGTGCTTTTGAAAAGTAAAACATCCCATTTCTGTCGATTATACCAGGAAATTTAGAAATTAATGAAAACAATTTGACCGATGGATAATTGAACATTCTATCTTAACGCAACAATATCAATAGAATAACGCAAATCAGTGTCATTTCTGAGATGAAAAAAAAAAAAAAAAAAGGACGCAGATTTTGCATTGACACATTTAGAAAACGTCTTTGCTGGTCCCCATCTTGCTGATAAAAATGCCCATAGATCACCAGGAACGAGCATGTGGCCTGCCTCCCTAACCGCTTAAGGCCATATTCCATTGTGTGGTGTTTTGTTTATGGTGGGCAATTAACTAGCAGCGTTTGGCCCCACCGCTAATAAAACTGGGCAGCGCAAGGTGCAATATAGACATTGCTTGTGGTGGGTCTTGCGCAAGACCCATTGCAAAAGATTTTATATTCTTTTACAATGTATATGACTTTTTTTTTTTTTTAACTTTTGTATTCTTTTATTATGATATTTATGACTTCTTTATGATTTTATATTTATAGTTTACAATGATTTTATAGAGTTTTCTATTGAGTGCTTGCAAGTTCTTTCCTGAAACTAAAAATTGCTTGCAGTGGCATCACCGCTAGTGACCCCCCAACGCAAAATGGAATATGGCCTTTACTTATATCAGTGCAATAAAGGCTCTTTATAACAGGGATGCAAGTTTTCCGATTTTTGTCGGATTTCCGTTTTTTTCTCTCCTGCACCCCCAAAAAATCTTTTTTAAAATGTGATATTTAGAACACGTTTTGAGACACATTTGGATGTTCTTAGTGTCATTTCCAATTTTTTCACTGTCCTCAACTTACATCCCTGTTTGTTACTATATGCCGATAACAAAGAAAGGTCTTACACTTCTTATCTTTTATTGAATCGTCACAAAGCTTCTTACTGCAGGGACAATACAAACAAGACCCTGAATCGATGACAACTTCTACTTCACTATGACTAACACATCTGAGTGGCAGCTTTTTAATTTATAGTTTTACCTTTTATTCATTTACTGAAACCTTTAAGAGATAGGTGGCTTCACAGAAGGACAAGTAAATATCAATAAATATTCACTTTCTACTAATTTTATTTGAGGTGATAGAAGACTGGAATGGATTACAAAAATATCGTAGGATAAAAGCTGCTATCTTATCCATGAACCGTGCACAGTATAACGGTTTGACTACATTCCATGTTCATCAAAGATCTTCTATGGTATTCCATATATTTATCAAAAATATAAAAAGGTTTTTTATCGATTCTTCTTCTTAATAAGTGAACTCAAACTGTTGTTCGCTTGTTAGACTGAAACCATGCAATTACTGTTGGATGTATTTTGTCCCTGTCGTCATTTACCGTTAAATCGTTCAACTACAACACTTTAAACTACATCAGATTTTTACAAACAGGCTCAGAAACATTCTTAATCTGTTCACATATGTAAATATTCTAGGCTACAGTTGTCATTACATTTAGGTTTCTATGAGTAACCTTACATTTAACTTCCGAGGAAATCAACACCCAAGGAAATGTGCAGTTGCTAGTAAATTAAGACAATTCTCCTAAACATTTAAAATTCATCGAGTAAAATAATTCTGAATGATCATACAAACCAAGATATATACATAACATTGACTCTATTATTCAGAATAGCAAAGGTACCCTGCTGACTGCATTGGTAACCGAACTGAAGGATTGTATTTTACATCAATCGTCACTAACTAAAACTCGATACGATATCGTATTGGAAACAAGAAAGTGTACACTAAGGTTTCTAACTTATCACAGTCAACATCACATAAGTTGTGATCAACTTAGGTAACAGCGTTTTGCGTATTGAACTTTTAACTGTCACCAAACTTAACTACGTCACTATTCTTGCTGCATGAATATACATAAACTACACCAAAAAAGGCTGATAATAAAGCTGCGACACGATTGATTATGTTTGGGCTTCGTAACTAAAGTACTAATACATTGATAGATTCAGGTAATTTTAACGTACAATGAATATGCAATCTAGAAATAAGGAAAAAAAAAAAAAGAAATGAGAAAAAAGAAATGAGAAAAAAAAGCACAACAATGATATGAAGGTAAATGGCTAAGAGACTGTTGTGCAGCCAATTTCTGAGTCAGATTCTGATATAAGTGATACATCCCCCAACTAGAACATTAATAAGGTGTTGGATTTTATTGCATATAAAATGGTATGACCACAATTTTATCTTGATAACCCATGCCCTTTGAGTTTATCGTGGTGCTATTATGACATAATCAGCATTGCAATAACTAACATGTACAATGTATTAATTCATGATTATTTTGCTACATTTCATACTATTAGTTAAGCACTCAAGTTTGAAATATAAGCACCTTCAAGAATACGAATATGTACAATTAATATGCAGTGATTGAGCTGTACTTAGCTGTGAAACATGATTATAATAGAAAATTATTATACCAACAAAATTGCAAGTGTGTTCTTCAGTTTCTTATATATGGTCTATTTCCCATCCATATTTTTAAAAATGTGCACAATCTAACTTTCCATATCTAGCTTACCAGGATCTAGGACAAGATTATCTAGATCTAGGCACCAGTGTCTCCACACTAACACTATCCTTCTATTACTAATACAACTTTCGGTGTGATATCTATTCTTTACGGGAGTGTTAAGTAGGGGTTAATTTCAGGTCCTTGGTACTCGGCTGTGTCGCACCAGAACTCTCTAGGCTGAGGTATACGCATCAAATAACAATCATTGTCACTCCCCACTCCGGCAGTAAGTTCAGAAAACGAGTTTGCTGCCAGAGACCTTATGGAGAATTCCTTGTAGTAACTGCACTCTCGGCTGCCCGTTTCTCGGTCGTAAGGTGGGGCGAGTATATCCAAGAAGGCCATGGGCCCGTCGGGCGCGTGGATTTCGTGAAAGTTAGCCCGTTCTGGGTCGAGTAAGCACGGGGGGCTCTGGGAGGTCACAATCGTGGGTTGGTGACGGTTGACTGGCTTCACTGAATACATCTCTCCCGGTGGGGCAAGATCGAGTCCTTCTCTTGAAATAACCTCAGGGATTGCTCTGTCCTTTGCCTCACTGTAACTACGGATTGAAGCTGACCCATGGATGACTTTGATGATGCCAAACATTCCCGGGTGGTCGTGAAGGGGAAGTTTGACCCCTCTCCTCAAAACGAAAATTCCCATCGTAAACACGTTATCCTCGAACAGGTTGAGGTAGGTAACCGGGGCCGTGCGTTCCCCAGTCTCCGACACTTCTTCGCGGTATAAATCCTGGTTTTCGACCAAACTTGGGTCGAAGTTGACATCATTAGATGTAATACGATGAACGAGTGATTTTAGCTGTTGAAGATGTTCCTGAAATGATGCAGTCGACGCGGTTTTACTGAAAGTTTGCAACGCTTGAGTTGCAGTTCTCTGTATCAAGGCCGCCATGTTGGTTTCTAAGTGGGTCAAGTTCAAGGTCATTGATGATTTCTTTTTTTCTTTGCAGATCCTTTATCTATTTTGCTATCAATTTTTCATGACTCATATTACAATAAAATGAGACATACTCCTTGATGTTAATAAATTTTACTTATTTCCATCAAAATTGTTGATCTCGCTACAATCTCGCCGATGACCTTTGACCTAAGGAAGTAAACATGGAGGACGGAAGTGTTCTATGACGAAAAGTGAATCAGATTCTGATACACTTTTGGGAATTCTGGTGGCAAAATGAGTTTCAGGTCTGTACTATTGTACCACATATACACGGGAGCACTTCAGGCTTAGCTTTGAATACATTTAAGCTCAACTTCTGGTATTATATTGAAGGGAAATGCCAGTAAAACTTGACCAGTCTGATGTTGTGGCAGATCGTCTATGAATCTGTTGACAAGACGTCAAGCGTCAGTCTGGCTTCACATAACATAATCATAGACAATTTCTGCAGGCCTCTACAAATCCAGTGCCCGGGGGGTCCGGAGCACCCCTTTTCAACCTCCTAGCCTCCCAGTTTTCAATACTTCAATTACTTGGGAGCCCGGGGACTCCCTTGATTAGAATCATGGAGATACATAGGATCATATGATAAGGATGTTACTTATGTATGTCTTTGTTAGATCAATGGAATTTGTTAAATAATTATAGCAAAATATGACAAAGTAATTTGACAAAGTAAAATTTGACAAAGTAAAGCATCATTGTGTTTAGTGACATTGAAAGTAATATGTGAGTTTAAGAATAAAAACCCTTCACATACCCAGTAAAAATGTAACTCCCACTCAATAGATACATTCTAGAGGGCTGTTTTGGGTTTGGACTCTTCAGTAAGATAGCTACTTTACTAGGAATCTCTAAAAGGAGGTAAGAAAATAATATGTAGGTTGATGTCATTGTAATGACGTCGGACATCACTTGTTCCACCGTTTCTTCATAACATGCCGTAGATCTACCAGGAAAAATTGGTGGGGTGGTCAGCATAAACTTGATAAAGGCTAAGTTCAAGTTCAAGTTCAAGGAGCTTTATTGTAATACACTTCTTTACAAATTAATTTTTACAAAGGACATATATCTAAAGTTCTACATACATAAACATGTTATCAATAAACATCTAATAAAGAGAAACAAAAAACAGTTGGCAAGTCTAACGACATCTGACTAGGGCTAGAGCTCACCATTTTTCCTGTGCAATATTGTCTTTAGTATGAAAGATTGAACATAGGTGGCAAGTTGAGATTCTTGGGCTTGCATGATGTAAATAAATTTCTGATTTGAATCTAGCCTGTTAAAATTGTTATATAATAGCGTAATTTGATCAAATAATTTCGTTCGGTAATGTTCGTTAATTTTACACTGTATGACATAGTGTTCTTCATCCTCCATCTCATTACATATTTGACAGAGTCTATCCTCAATAGCAGTTTTAGGCTTGGTGTATCTGCCTCTTTCAATTTGTAAATTGTGGGCGCTAGTCCGCAGACGGGCAAAGTTTGTTCTAGCTACTCTATTGGTCATGTGGACTAAGTATGGCTCAAAGGCGAAATTGTTTTTAAATTTATTATAAGTGCGTAGCTTGTTTCTTTCACCATTACTCCTGGTATCATGATTTATAGTATTTTCCCATTTCTTTGAGTAGAGCTCTTTTAATTCAGTTTTCAAAACTTTTACTGTGCTGTTGGAAGGTTTTTCATTACTGTCCTTTTTGCTTAAGGTATAAGTTACACATGTGGCATTTTCCCCTCTTTTTGTTGTTTAGGGGTCCACCGAAGGGGGGTGGGGGTCAGGACCCCCCCCCTCCCTTGGATCCACCCCTGCCCCCTCCTGTTTTCTTAATTCATCTATTTATATAATTTTTATTATTAGACACTATTTCATACCAAAACTAATTAAAGGGACGTTCTCGTCGCTGACGACGTCGCCGCTGGCTACGTTGTAACCATCTAATTAGCGTGCCAAATTCGCGACGTGACCAATGACGTTGCGTTATTACATTCTGAAAGGGCAAAACACGTCACCAGTGACGTCGTCGCTAGGCTAACGTCGGCGTATGTTAGCCTAACAACTACAGGACGAGAACGTCCCTTTAATTAGTTCTCTAGATAGAGAATTTATTTTTTGTTTCATCCATAGACAATGAGTAGGGACGAGTTAAGGTTAGTGTTGAACCATTGAAATGGTTTAGAAGAGAGAGACGGTTTACTTAGCGTGTACTTTTTCTCTATAGTATGTTTTTCATCTTAATACATCAGCATCTATCGGATTGAATACAATTTATTATTTAAAACTTTTTATATAACTAACTTTATAGGGGGGGGGGGGGGGTCATAACCAATTACGTTAGGGGGATCGAGAGTAAACCTAGGACGCCGGATTCGTTGAGGCCTGGTGTACCACCGTAATACAGTTTCTATTCATTCCTATTTCATTTTCACAGTTGAGATTAATGAGTCCATGACTTTTTCACTCCAGTAAGTATTTTAGTTTTTTCTTTTCAGAATCTATTTGAAAAACGACCCCAAGATTCACATGAAATGGCATAAAAATCTATTCACGTTACAAATAAACCTTTATTTGTATGTATTAATTTTGATCATTCTTGTTTCATAGGTTGTTCAAGTCAAATGCTCCAAAGAAAAGTGCAATTTCACGCACGGTAAGTTGAGTATGATAATTTAAAGAAAAGACAACAAATTAATAGGATTGTCTGACAATTTATTTGAAATCAATTTACCTCGATTTGCTTATTCCCTTTGTTTCTTAAATATAACTTGAATCACTGATCATTGATTAGATCAAAACTACCCTTTACAGACAACTGGTAGAGGAGAAGTGCCAGTTTTCGTGCATTAATAATTAAGGATGGAAATTCAATCAATAAGGGAATATATAAAGGAAATACTGTTTATTTAAGTGTTTTGGCAGCGGATTATGTTCACTAACAATGATAAATGAAAAAGATATTTTAGTAGTCACAAGTGAAATTCTATTGTAAAAATCCTTTTATTAGAATGAAAGGGTTATACATCAGTTTTCGCACACTGCGGCAAATTTTTACGTGCATTTTGGACCTAGTTCTACAAATGCTCCAGATGATGACAACCTATTAGTCATAGACGGAATCAGACGAAATCAAAGGAGTGAATGCACAAGTGGAAATATTCCAGATTCGACGTTCACGAGTTGAGTTTTGTATTCATTTCATATCATTGAAATGATAACAGAGATAGATTGATATCTAATTTGCTTGTCTTTCCTTTCAGGCCGAAAGAGAATTTGAAAGAGAAGTGAAAAAGTTAGAAACGTAAGTAAATCTAATTGTTAATTAAGATAAAGATTGTGCTGCCACTTTGACAAATCTCGGCCAAGGCAGTGGTTGAGCTGGTCGTGTAGCACCACTGCGTCTCAGAGATGAATGATACAGAAGAACCGCTCTATTAGGGAGCTGCTCGTCACCTTATTGTCAACTATTACATATGCCTAAAGAGAAAATAACCCCAGGCTTGTCTTACCAGGAGCCAAGGACTGAGTTCCACACTAGGTGGCATGGTCTTGAATCTCATTTATTGTGGCAGCACTGGCGTCGGTGATTTGTTTTTTGAAACAATGACACCCGCAGATTACGATAGTCCTAGACTCAATGGGCCTATTGCTATTTAAAAGGCACATTGGCAAATAAATCATGCCTTTATGTCTCTTCATTATGCCTTCCACTGTTCTTTTACAGCCTAGACGAGAATGTTAAGAAGATCTATAAGGACACCAAGAGGTGCACAGAAGCTCAAACAGGTAAGTGTTCCTTGTTTGTGTGATTTAATAAATACATCTTTTTAGTATTAAAGGGTGTACAGGTGTTCAGGAACTAGCCCTGGGATAAACTTTCATTATGAAATTAATTTCTGGATAATAGTTTTAATAGTGATAATAGTGTACCCATGTAAAAACATGTCGATCCTTAACTCTAGAAATGAGAGACTTAAACATTTTTCCACTTAAGTTTTACTTGCTTTGAAACTAGTTTATACAACTGCTTTTAATTTATCCATACAAAAAGTAAAGTTTTACAACCTCAACCATTTGGTGTTTTCCAGCCCAGAGTAAGTGCGAGGTTAAAATGTCCCAGGACATGAACGCCAGCGCCCTGTGCAGGGAGGACGAGGACCTACAGCGGGTGGTGGACAGCTGGATGGCAGCCACGCAGCACCTGGAGGGGCTGAGCAACGAACTGGTAGGTCGGAGAGTATCTGTTTGTCGTATTGGGGGCTGAGGAACGAACTGGTGGGTCTGAGAGTATCTGTTGTTTGTCGTATTGAGGGGCTGAGCAACAAACTGGTAGGTCGGAGAGTATCTGTTGTTTGTCGTATTGGGGGCTGAGGAACGAACTGATGGATCAGAGAGTATCTGTTGTTTGTCGTATTGGGGGCTGAGGAACGAACTGGTGGGTCAGAGAGTATCTGTTGTTTGTCGTATTGAGGGGCTGAGGAACGAACTGGTGGGTCGGAGAGTATCTGTTGTTTGTTGTATTGGGGGGCTGAGGAATGAACTGGTAGGTCGGAGAGTATCTGTTGTTTGTTGTATTGAGGGGCTGAGCAACGAACTGGTAGGTCGGAGAGTATCTGTTGTTTGTCTATTGAGGGGCTGAGCAACGAACTGGTAGGTCGGAGAGTATCTGTTGTTTGTCGTATTGGGGGGCTGAGCAACCAACTGGTGGGTCGAAGAGTATATGTTGTTTGTTGTATTGGGGGGTACCCTGGTTCCCAATCTCTCCACTAGGGGAACAATTCTCCGATATAACCACAGGTATAAGCCACTGCTCTGTTAGTCACATTTTGGCTAACTTTACGTCACATGCAGCACCTGAACCAATCAGATGGCCTGAAAAATTGGGTTGTGCCTGCGGCATATACTAACATATAATGGAACATAGCACAACATGAAATTTTATTAACCAACAAGATCGCCCACTTTTCCTCTTTGAGAATAAGTGTACAAAATCTTCCTTGGTCAAATTCTTAGAGGATTAATTTACCACTGATCTCACCTCACGATGGAAAAATTAATTGACAGGTTACAAAAGCCCCTCATTTGGATTAATGCAGTTGTTTCTTTTAATTCATGCAGAATGCGACATCCCAGAAAGTGGTTATGGAGCCGATGAAGAAGTAAGTTTATTGGTTATCAGTAAAAAACATTATTTCTGAATTATCAAATTACTTGATAAGTTCTGTGAAATTGAAACCTACATCTACATCATAAGCCTACAAGTATTACTTTAAATTCTGATGAAGGATGTAATAATATGAGACATGTAAATTCGACCACAATTTTGAATTTCTAAATAAATATCAAGTCTTCAAAAAGCCATTGTTGGATTGGACGTATTATCGACCATTTTAGTATTACTTTAAACTAACATTTTTATCATCCATTTTTTTTAGGTTTGGTTCCATCTTCCCAAGTGTCCAGTCGTCAATAAAGAAAAGAGAACAGAGCTTACAGGTAAAGCACTTTTGTATTTAGAAAGCGGCTTTAACAAAGGTGAGTATACTAGGGTACCAACCACACAGAAAAAAACAGGGAAAATGGAAAAAAAAAAGGCAACGGGAAATCAAAGGGAATTTGCAAATTTTGCCAAACACAGGGAATTTCATTTGGCCAGGTTCTGAAATTCATTATTCTCAATATATTAGGGATTTGACTTTTTGTTGTTGGGTTGTCCAAATTTTTTCTGCACGCAGAGGCTTCAAAAAATTTGAATAACTTGCTGGATATGACACAGGGAAAAATTACAGGGGGACAGGGAAACCTAAGGGAAAACACAGGGAATATGATAAATGAATTTGGGTTGGTACCCTGGTATACTTAGCTGTGCCTAGAGTAATTATAACACAATTCTTTTCTTGCTGTGACTTTAATAATTTTCTTCTTATCTCCAATTATCTACCAGAATAAAACTTATTGTTTGATCTCTTATTGATTTCAGAAGAGTTTGTTAAAGTTTAACCTTAAATTTCATTTTGACAGGAATACAACAAGTGTCAGGCCAAACTGGATAAATACATAGACCGGGAGCGGACGGGACCAAACATCGTCAAACTGGATGCGGTAGGCATTTGTTCTTCTTACCGTCACTGTTAACCTGTAGGGAAAGTTTCTTCTTACAATTCCTAAAATGAAGATGAAATTTATCCTATTATACCCACAAAGAGTGTAGGTGGCTCACGGTACACAATTTTCAGACTGGAAACAAGAAAAAACAAGATTTCAGTGCTTCATATTGTCATACTTATAAATGCTCTTCTAAAATCTAACCTGCTATTCCAAATAAGTTGTAAAATTCGTGCTAGATCAGCATGTGGTAACGTTTTAGTGTGACATCGTTTTTGTTCAAATAACTCCGAAATCTGTACCACGGAAGAAATTAGACTTGTTAGAATTGGTCATAATTCATAAAACATTGGTTCATGGTTCCCCCCCTCACAGAGTAAGCGGGCGCTGGCGGCGGCGAAGGAGGACTACGACGGCCACAACCTGAGCCTGAAGGAGGACATGCCCAAGCTGTACGAGGGGCGCCTCGACTACCTCACACCCTCCTTCCAGGCACTCATCAAGGCACAGGTGAGTGAGTGAATGATGGATGTTTTACGCTGCACTGACAGCCAGGGTCATTTTCATGGTGAAAACAAATTAGGATGATTTCTGTCTTTGGTGATCGTATCTATAAGATGAAGGTGACAGGGCAGGCAAACTGCAGGGGATCAAAACCTGGAAATCATTTTTGCTGTACCTCATCCCTTACTGAACCCAGACACCAACTGGGAATTGAACCCAATCAACCATTTGGTCAGTGTTGGGTCCTCCCTATTGTCACCTTTTATGATCAGCAGGGGCTACTGGGGGCCTATCGTCTTCCCAGGGGCAGAAGCCCCACCCTGGTACCCCCACGTGGCATCAAGGTGCAGGTCAGGCAAAACACGGTCAATAAAATCAAACAATAATCATATATTTTCGGGAACGTAACTTATATAGGGTGCCAGTTTATAAATATTGATGTATTCATGTTACAGTCACACGTGCCTTTGGGCGGCAAGTTACATGTCTTCATGTAGGTCCCCCGATAGGTCTAGGACATGCTCCCAGATCGCTGTAGAATAGTTACTTCTCTATCATTTACTTGATTATCTTTCCCTTTTCCATTTTTCTTTATCCCTCCCGAGTGCCATTTTTAATCGGTAATTTGAATGGCAATGGACAGTTTGAAGAAGTCTCCAATATATTTTCCTCAGACGTAACCCTAATTTGCAATAATATAAATCACGGGCGATAACAAAAACTTCAAATTTTTTTTTGCTGCCATCCACTAGTCAACCTAACACAACACTCAGGGATTAGGGTCGGATGGCAGTGCTGGTCAAAGTGTATACAAGAATTACAAAAATACTTTCTAGACAAGAATACTGAATTGATTATTGGGTTTTGTTAAATATTTGTTGTAAATATTGGTTAAAATTTGGGGGGCCCCCTTTTTTTTCTCCAAATTTCTTATTGATTGCTCCATAAACAATGACATAGCTAAGACAAACAACAGGGGATTATCTTCTATTAACACGTTGACTACTGAGGTGATTCCTTTTTTTTCTTCATCATTTTAGGGGGATACAACAAGCCATTTTTCAAAGTGTTCTTTCATGATAGATCTCTTTTTTTAATCCTTATAAAACCTTTTCAGATTTACTTCGTACTTTCAGGTGAAGTACTATACAGACGCCCACAAGACGTACAGCGACCTGGCGGCCCAGCTGCAGAAACAGACGGGTCAGGGTGAGGAGTCGTCGGACCAGTACAGTCAACGGATACAGCAGAAACTGGGCGAAATACGGGCTCTGTCTATTACTGTCGACGGATAACTGGCTTGTTGTTGCATAAGTAGAATACATTCAGCCGAGAGTGAAAATACGGCTAGGTCAGAGCAAAAAAAAAGACCATAAGAGCCCATACCCATCTAGAGTCGACGCATAGTGAGGGAATCCAGCATTTTAAATTTTTTTTTGGAGGGGAAGGGGGTCATACATGTAGTTTTGATTCATTTAATGATGTTCATTTAGAAAAGAGTTTGTTGTGGTTACCTGCAAGTTGAGAAATGCATTAGTTAATTGAAAAGTATCTGAACTTGGCTTGCTATGGACCGGAAATTGTATGACAGAACTAAGCCTTTTCGAAGGCTATTTTCTTGCCTTTGTATCAATATAACTTTAAAGTTGGTTTGAATTGATTTGAATTATTTATATTTATCTAGAGTCCATTGTCTGCATTATATTCCCCCCTCTAGTTTTTCCTTTATCCTCCACACTTGATGCGAAATTCAAGTTCTGCCATGCTTACCCTAACCATTTTCCTTTTTGTTCAAATGTACATACTCAAAGTTATTTTTTATAAGATTTATGTATACTGTTCTGTAAATAATGTATAATAAACATCATTATTATATCATTGGTCTCTAAGCATTCTCTTCTGTCCCAATATATAGTATTTTAGTTGGTAGCGTATACGTTTTCCAAAGAAAAGAATTCAAATGCACGGATAAAGTTTGTATACCATTTTAATATTTATGTACAAGCACATGTGGAAACTGCCAATCAGAACGAGACAATCAGGTTATTTCTAGAGGAACTGCAGTTTTTGAAACTACTGTGATAGTTACATGGATAGTTACATTTCATTAGGCAATTCATGAACCTACAACAGAGATAAATCATACCCGAAAATACGTGTTCAGGGATGCAAGTCAAAGTTGATGAAAATATCGAAAACCCTAGAAAGAGATTCCGAAATTATCTTAAAATGCTATAAAACGTGATACTGGAACTTTATTTTGAAAAGTTTTATTTGAGGTGATGATGTGAAAAAATTTGAAATCATACAAAAATCTGAAAACTTACATCCCTGTCAGTGTAAGTTCACTTCTTTATCATTGTGGGTTTCTTTTTTTGGGAAATGTACTTTGGGATATCTACCATACAGCGTGTTATTTCATTTAAAATTTTTAACAATAATTGCCAAACTATTCATCAGTTTACGACCATTTTATGTCTAGTCTATTATTTTCCTCATGTAAAGAACCAGGAATGAATGAGGAAATGTCATTGGAAATGTTGCTTTAAAAAAAAGCAACTTTAAATCAACAACAACGCATCGACAAGTTATCGAAGACGGTCACAATACCATAAAAAGAAAACAAAATTTCATATTCTCTCTAAGCACATTATGACCAATAAGCGAGAAGGCAGTGAAGAAATATCTAACAGCTGTCACATTCTGAACGACACATTCTCAGTAACAGTACGGGGCCTTCCATTAAGTACGTACACACCAAGTGGGGCGGTTGGGCTGACATTTATTTTCAAAATGCGTATTGTCCAAGGGGGGTGGGGTCTGAATTTTTTTAATTTTGCGTATGTATTAAACGGAAGGCCCCTACCCGGTTTAGGACTCAGAGGTCGTACTGTTTTGGTGTACGTATTCGCCGTGTTCTCGTGGAGGCTATGGTGGGTAGCACGGGCTTGGCAGTAGGCGTGTAGGACACAGCCTTGTTGGAGGAGCGGGTGTTGGCCGAGGGGGCGGAGGTGGTCTGTCCCGCCCCGTCCCCGTCTCCGGCCGGCGTTGCGCCAGTCCCCCGGCTGGACGGAGCGGGTGAGGAGGTGCGGGTTTGGGCCTCGGCTACACCGTCCCCACCTCCCCCACTGCTGCCTGCCAGCGGCTTGGTCAGGGGCTCCCTGGTTGTCTTTGGCGTCTCCACGATTGATGACACTTTCCCCAGGGTCTCTGTAACCGCTGGCCTGGGAGTGGCCACTTTGGTCTGTGTTGGCGCGGGTGCCTTGGGCGATGGGGAGCTTGCGGGAACGTTGAAACTGACCGAGGCTGGGACTGGGCTCGCTTTTGGTGTCGTTGTCACAGATACTAAATTGCCCCCGGTGACAGTGGATGTCGGGGTGCCCAGGGATTTCGGGACCGGGCCAGGGGAGGGTTTCGTGACCGAAGTAAAGGTGACAATAGTGTTTGCGTTAGTCGTAAGGAGCAGGCTTTTCGTGAGCGTAGACGTTGACCCGGTGCCCTGAACCGTTGACAGCCGGGACAAGTCCAGCTGGCGGTCTGACAGTATCTTGGCCTGCGTGAACTGCGTGGTGCCCGTAGTCTTATTGAGACTTGTTGTGGTCAGGGGGAAATCGTGGAACTGCAGTTTCTGAATGGCCTGAACCCGCTCTGCGTCCTGCTGCGCGGTCTGTGCACCCACCTGGGACATGGATGTCGGGGTCTGTCGGGCGAGGAGGGCCGAGACGGTGGCAGCGCTCTTGGCAATGGGGCTCAGCGGTGATGGGGAAGGTGACGGGGAGGAGGTGACGCCCAGGCTGCTGAGCACGGGCACCGGCAGGCTGGTTTTGGTGGTCGGGGTGGTGGCCTGGGGGTTGCTGTGTTTAGCTGCCACCGAGGTCAGGAGGTGGTGAATCTGACTGACGGCGGAAGATGATGGGGAGGGCGACCCCACCCCAGAACCGTCCCCAGCCGGCTGGTTCGTGCTGATGTGGAGCGGCATCCCCGTGAGTGTCACCTTGGACACCGTAGGCTGCGAGCCCCTGTGGATGCTGACCAGCCCCGGTGCAGGTCCCGCGGCCATGCTGGTCTGGGCCGTGGGTGCTCCAACCGGGGAATTCCCCGCTGGTGTCCCTCCCTCCGGAGGGGTCGCGACCTGCGTCCCGAGGTGAGCGGCTAGATTACTCACCGTGGCAGCGAGCCCAGCACCCTTCACCACATCAGAGGCGTCGTTGGCTGCCTTCTCCAGCAAACTACTAGCCGACTGGGGTGCCATGCCTGGGCTTACTCGAGGTGCAGCCACCAGCCCAAGCCCTGCCGCTGACCCGAGCTCTGACGGGTTAACCGCTGAGAATGCGGATAGTCTCGGTGAACTCTGCGGGGTTCCCAAAGCGGGTGAGGTCACCATGGGAGAAGGCGGGGTGGGGTTCACAGCGAGCGGTGTTAACACTGAAGCTGGCAGGGTACCTGTGGTTGTTGAGGCCAGCGGGCTGGGTAGGGGCGAGGCCGAGGCAGCGCTTGGCGGGACCTGCTGGTGGAAGTGGCTCGGGTATGAGTACGAAGCGGGGGTTATCTGTCCCGTGAGGAGACCGGTCAGTTCCCTCGCCCCGCTCAAGGCGGCCACCGTCAGCCCAGTGGGACCCCGACCGGCTGCGGCGGCCGCTGCTACTGCCGCTTTCTGGGCTTTGCGCTTCGCGGCTACTGTTCCAGAGCCAGGTACTGGGCTTTTACTGCGTTTTCTTTTAGTGGGGAGTCGTCGGGCTGAAATTAATATACAGAACTTTAAGAGCAAGATCGTCAAGAAATAGTACAATTATAGTACAATATTATCGCCTTTTAAGTTTTTCAGACTGTTAAAACAATGAATAAAAAGTAATTTATTAGTAGTTGTATGTGTCTGGAACAACACCTAAGAATTCATGATACGAAAAGTGTTTTATCTAACAGAACAGTAAGTGTACGTATTCTCTTTATTCTAGGTAGAGCTATAGAGAATCACAATCATGTTCGCTCATATGGCATTATATTTTGCATCTGTGATATTTAAGGAGATTCTCATCATTTTACGTATACTAATCAAATCTGATAGTAGGGTATTGTTTTCATTTTCAAATTCCTTACAATCTTAGACGAACTTGGTTGTAATTCTCCTAAACATGGATAGCCAAATTCTTGAATTTTACCTGCAGGTTAGCCTAGATTAGGATGCATGCTGGGTAATATGTAGACAAATCACAAGGCATAGCATATTCATTTTCATGAATCATGAATTTTTAGTTTAAGATGATGAAAAACTAGAGATAATTTTTTCTATATTTTTTTCTAGGGGTTTTGTCTACAAAATCAATCCAAATTAGCCTGCAGGTGCTTAAAATACTGGAAATCAGCTATCCATGGTAGGGAGACTTCTCCCGACTGATAGCAGTGACTCACGGATCCTTTGTGTTGACACTGACTATAATTGTTGTTATCATTTGTTTGTACCGAGATGGAAGATCATTATTATAATGAATGTGGTTTAATAAATAAAAAACAAATAAAAAAAACTCACGTGTCAGTTTGGCGTTGTGCAGGGTCATGCCAACGAGGCGGCCGGCCTGCGGTGGGCCCCCACCAGGGGGTGCTGCGGTCAGTCCCGCTCCCAGCTGGTTGTAGTAGGCGCTCAGCGCACGCCCGCGACCCAACCGGGCCACGCCCACTTTAGCCGCTGCTCCACTCAGACCTCGCATACCCTGAGTAAAAGAGGAATATGATATTTATTATATAAAGAGAAATTTTGTCCCCCCTTAGCGGCTTAGAATCCATGGGACAAATTATTTTTTCAAATACTTATTACAGTTTTGAATACTTTTTTTTGCTATTGAAAATCATTTTCAGAGTCGATCATCCAAAAGAAATATTTCTATCTAATTAAAAAAAAAATTTAAATCACATGTAACCGGTTTAGTACATATGTATTAGTTATTTACGATTTCACAAATGTATTAAGGCAATCGTCAGGCATCAGAATGCAAAGAAAAAGAATACAAATTATTCAATAAAGAATATTTCAGACGTAGATATATCCAAGCTATAGTGCTGTAAAATGTTGGCCATTCATGCGTTCATGAAAATGCAGCTTCACTGAGACCACCCAGAGATGCCACACCTGAGTGATGAAAAATCCAGAAAAGTAGGAAGGAAATTTCCGGATTTTCACTTAAGACACTAATATGTTGTAAATATTTACCACAAAACTTTAATTCATGATTTAGATGGCTTACAAATGATATAGAAATAATTTGAGAGAAAAAAATTGATGACTTCGATTAAGAAAAATATAGATTTCATTTCTATTCTGAACAGGCAAAAATCCGGAAATCCGGAAAAAGAAGGAAAAATGGCATCTCTGCCACCAAAAGTTTTAAATCCAAAATTAAGAATTTTCTCCTACACTCACGATTTCCTCGCGCGGGACCTTCCGCTTCCGGCGCCGTTTGACGTCGGCGTCGTTGCTGTCGCCCGTGTCGATGGAGGCACTCGACGACTGGGAGAGGATGCCGCCCAGAAACTCGGCCACCTCGTCCTGTATGGGGGTAGACATAAGGAGAGAGATGAGTTTAAGGTTCGTCTAAGTTTGTACAGCTACACTGGGTTTGATTTGATTTGTTTTGTCCAAAGCTAATGGGTGCGATATGATATTATGGGGCCTTCCATTTAGTACATACGCACATCTTCAAAAATCTCAGACCCCCCACCCCGCCTTAGGCAAAAATACGCAATGGATTTGTACTAGAATTGTACACACATTTTCAAAAATGTCTGACCCGCCCCCTCGCCTCCCCCTTTGATGCGTGCATACTTAATGGAAGGACCCCAAGTCAAAAGCGATCAACACTGCTGCTCACCTGTTGGTAAAACTACCTTTATACCGTACCATTTGCACTTTTATCTTCCTTGAGAGGTTTATACAACAGACTTATTCAAACAGCCATCAAAATTAGATACGCTTAGGAAACCATTTAACCAAAACTAATTTTCAAACACCATCTGAAAACATACAATTCCTATTTCTTTCAAAAAATCAAAATTGTTAAAAATGATGAAATCTTAAAACTATATTCCAACACATTTTGTGCGTGCATTACTACCATAAGAGTGGCGAAGAAAATATTCTTTAATATATTCCAACACAATATAACCAAACGCCAATAAAAAAGCAGGGCGCCCACGCAAGTATATGTCTTATTTTAGTTTTGCCATTTTTAAGGCTATTAGAAAGGTCTTATTTTGAGTCCAGAGGTCTTTAATTTCAGTCGATCTAAATTTATTACAAGATGTAATTTTTCCTCCTGTCATTTCGGAGTTTACCTCTTTTTGGCAGAATGTATAAATATCTAAAAAGGTCAAAAAATGTTCTCAAAAATGTCTTGAAAAGGTTTTTCTTTTTTACCCAACAAGGTATTATAAAGGTCTTATTTTGATTGTTGAAAAAGCGTGGGCATCCTGAAAAGACAAGGGTTGAAAAACATTGTGACTAGCCAGCTGATTAGGCTGATGTAAGGAGCCCCTCACCTGTATACACCGGTCTACCATGCTCTGCGTGAGGCCCTCCGTCTTCTTCTTGGCCCGGCTCACCCGGAGGTGGTCGTCCGCCCCGCCCACCACGATCAGACTGTTCTCCGCCTTCATCTTCTCTCTGCCCACCAACAACAATTTTCATAAAATACTTAAAACAGAGTCTCACTCAAATTTCAATTTCAAATTCCCTGTGTTTTCCCTGAGATTTCCCTGTCCCACATCAATTTTTCCCTGTGTCATATCCAGCAAGTGGTTCAAAATAAAAATCCAGTAACCACCTCGTGTTATCATGTTATCAATGTTTATGCACATAGTTGAATATCACATTGCATATTTGTAAAATCTTTGCTGCCGGAAGATCTTGTATACTCAGGAAACAAATAAAAATAAAAAATAAAAAAATAAAAAAAGTTTCTGCCTCACCTGACTTCCTCCATGTCGTCGGTGTTGGTCATGGTGGAGTTCTGCCCGATGACAAACAGCGTAGGCGTCTTGCCCTCCAGGAGCGTATCGTCCACGTCCCCGCGACAGCCGTGGATGCCGGTCAGCGGGAAGCCGAGACACACCACCGCGGACACCTGCTCCACCAGCGACACCTGCAGGGGGACACCCACAGCACGTTAGATTCTAATTCGAGTTTCTTTTTTCACCCATAAGTGATGTGAATTAATAATTTCTGCGGCATTAACCCCCCCCCCCCTTGGTTTAGAATCCCGCACTGGTCTTACCGTGGGTGCCATTCCGCTTAGTATTTGTTTCATGTACAAGCCCATATTTTGAGTGAAGCGGCCCCCTTAAAATTTCGGATGATGGGCTTTTGAGACATATATTTTTCCTAGGAACGTCCTTGTAATTCTCCCATGGTCATTTAAATTTACAAGATGTATTATGCAGTAGATTTACAAGTTATTAAAAAATAATTCAAATTCTACACTGTGAAACCACTAACCTGCGATGCGACCAGAGCTCCAATATTCCATCCTATGAGAACAATCGGGCGATTGGGAAAATGACTTTTCAACTGAAAGAAAAAAAGCACTTATTCTAGTCACACAAACGTACATAACACACTGCATGTGTATCCTACAACAGTATGGTTGTGCTAAATCATTTGCTTAAATAATTTTCCAGAAGGACACGTATCTCTCTATAAGTGAAATTACTAGTTATTTATCTTAGCAAAGGAACTTTACTTCTCGCTGCAAAATAATTATAATGCATGCAATTTTTAGTCATTGTACATTAAGCTTGCATACTTAGAACATTATCTTTCTTTAGACTTGGATAATATTTTAAGGATTCCTCCCTTACATTTCTTTTGTAAATAATTATATTTTTTCTTTATTCTTAATCAAAAGAAATCTTTATTCTTTATTAAAGGAGACACCCACCTCTAGTACTTTGGTCCTCACGGCCCCTATCATGTGTTCGAGGCACTGAGCGATGCCGACCCCGGACCCTCCGCTCACCGTGTGCATGGTGACGGGGATCACCTTGCCCAGACTGGCCAGCTGCGAGTGCCAGAAGCGGGTGCGGCGGGAGTGGAGCGTGGAGGAGTGGGCCGGGCCGCTCGGGGCGATCAGCAGCAACGGGGCACCAGGCAGCTTCTTCTGAGAACGGAGAAAGTTATAGATCTTTAGCATCTTTTTTTAGACTTGACAAAGTTTATAAATTAGAATATCTAATAGGTTCTCTTGGCTCTTATTGTACAGACTGTATTCTTATTAATGTTTGAGTGATTGCTTTACTTATATATATATGTGATGTATTTATATTAAAACAGATAAAAATATATGACATTATATCCCTGAAAAAAGACTTTTTTTTTTAATAATATATTTATGTAACCGATATAAATTCAGTGTATCCCTACAATTGTTGGACGCCGGGACTTTTCCATATTTTCTATCAATGCCTGTCGTTTTACCGTTGAATGTCAGACATTTTCTCAAGCGGACTTCCCGTACTTTGTCCATTTGAGATGGCACATTTTAGTAGTTTGAGTGCCACTCACGGGTTTGTGTTGGTTCATCATGCTGAGGACCGGGTCCCAGGGCCGCTTCAGCAGCAGGTTCAGGGCCTCGGCCGACACGCTCGTAGACCGGCTCGCCACGGTCGAGTGCGCCACCATTTTATCAATCAGTGATGGTACCTGAAATTGTGAAAGGACAGTTTTGCTCTTCTAAAAAGATAACTCACATTAGTAAAAGCATATATGTTTTTCAATGTTTTGTTTTATCGTTGTGTTACCTTACGGCCTCAGTCTTTATCAAGGATCTACACATGTGGCACATATCGGGAGGTATTTAACTACCGTAAAGCCCCTAATTTAAGCTGTAACCTTACTTTGGAGCTTTTCTTTGGATACTTCTTTTTTAAAAAATGAGCATAGCTTTATTTACCCATACTCAGCCGTGGCTTAAATTAAGGGTGTTACGGTACCGCAAATCCCCTTATTCGAGCCGCACCCTAAATTTTGAGCTTTATTTGGATATTTTTTCAGGAATTTCTCTTAGAAGCACATAGTGTCAAATGGTTTGGAGAACCCTAATTTAAGCCGCACACTGGAAGTAACCCTTATTTAGGCCGAGGCTTTTATCAGAGGTTTTATGGTAAATACTGCGTCTTCTTTTTGAATATTATTTATTTTCTAAAATTCACGTTCATTATGACAATGAAACCGTAGTGTCAAAACCGTCATTTATCCACGGGAAACGTGTGTTATTCAAGTATATTTTGGGGGCCAAATGCTTTCACTTGTAAGTATATTCTGCATTTATTTTCCCTTTGAAATGGACACCCACCTTAGACTTGAGAGTCTGGAGCACATCGAGGTAGGCGGCGAGCATGGGCTGACTCAGGGTGTCGAGGAGGATGCCGTGAAGCCACTGCGTCAACTTGGTCTCCTGGGGGAAGGGGAGAGGATGTGAATAGAGGTCTACAGAATGTCTCATAAGTCTTGCATTCAGTATATTGACACTGATAATAGTGTATTGTTAATACAAGCATTGTCAGAAGACTTGATAATCAGCATAATCAGGCATATACATGCACACACGGGCATAGGCATGCATACATGCATACATACAACATGTATACATACATCTCTATATGCCCTAATGTCTTAAGTGGAGGCATGGCCGGATGTTGGGGGAGGGGGGTGGGTTTGGCAGGCGAATAAATTTTGAATTTTATGACTACGTCAATAGTCAATATGATGTTTAATATTTCAAATAAGGAAAAAAATAAAAAAATAAGCTTAATACAAAACTGCAACATTCATAGGTCACTACAGATATTCCCATAGTTTGACGGACAATGTATTACAATGTGAATTAGTCAAAGTTTGTTGTTTCCACTTTAAACCTAAGCAGTGTGGACATACTGCTCTACCAAAGGCCTGTCCTTCTCATATTGTGTCTATACAGTATGCGAAGTAAAAGAGTCCTGGCCTTGGTAAAAGTGTAGGACCAGGGTGTCTACCTTAACCCCAACACAGACCCTATATAGATACATACAGACCGGACAGTAGAGGTATTTCCTGTTATGCTTTTCTGGCCTGCCACCTGGTAGAGGTATGGGGGGTTTCAGTTTGAGCAATACAGGTTTAATATGGGCGGGGGGGGGGGGGGGGGAGATATTTTTAGCTGAAAATAATTTTAAGTAGTAGCACCCATGGGACTTAATAACCTGTCCCTAGCAAGTTCTTCATACTTACCACTAGAGGGAAGTGATCAGGTAGGCCTAAAGAGGAGCTGTCCGGTCTGTATGTATCTATATAGGGTCTGTGGCCCCAAACACAGCTCCACAGAAGGGATCAGCATACCATACAAACCAGACTACCACACAACTTTGTAAACTCTGATGTGTGAAGCGGCCCGGCAATCCGGGACAAATACACGCCAAAAAGACTTACCCACATGACGCTGGCGAGAGCCTGTCGAACACGCCGCGCTGTTTTGTCCACGTGAATCCTCCTCATTATGGGCTCCACGTGGTGCTAAATGCAATCAAATAACAAAATGATTTTTTTTAATTCAGATTCACATCTTACAAAGTAAGGTTTTCATGTAGATGATAATGGTGAAATAGGAGGAAAAAATACACAGAAATAATCAGAAACCATATAACATATCATATTTCTACAGAAGTATGGATCCGTAAAGAATCATCTTAAGATGACATCTACATCAGTATAGTTTCCGAGTTATGTTTCAGGGGAACAGACTGTTGATGATATGCATAAACTCAGCGTTAATGATAGAAGGAAAATAGAGTAAACCTTGGATTGCTATTCAGATTCAAACATTAATCATATATAGTGTTCTTTCAAGGAGTGCTCTCCCTAAAGCCAAAACAAAAAGAAAAGAGGAAAATATGGTTGTGACTGACTTTTCCCACGACCTTAAGTTTTTTTTCAAAGAAAGCATTTTTAAAATCATTAAAATGTGATAAAAAAAATCAAATCACTTACACATCATCAAAATATGTATTCAAGATGATACAAATTGGTATAGAATGTGAAACTAGGAAGCTCTTAATCTTCAACACTATCTGAATCCAGCAAAAGATTTTTTTTTCCTTTTTAAATCTGACTTACCAAACCTATATTTTTGCAGCAGAGATTCCACTTTATGGACATGAAAAATCCGGAAAATTGTTGAAACATACTTTCAGATTTTAAGAAGGTAAAATTAAAAGGAATAGAAGTACATATTATGTACATTCTGACATTAAAAAGAGTTTTCAAAGTGCCATCTGTTGCCGGAACACAAATGCAATGTTGTTTTTCTCCGAATGAGACGTGGCTAGGGTGTGCTAGGGTTATGTCTGTTTTCCCTAAAATTACTTATGTCTGAAAAATCATGATTCAGCCAAAACGCCGGAAATCCGGTAAAAGAAGGAGTAGTGGTATTTCTGTTGGAGTCATGAACCCTGAAAACAACACTGTTTTGGGCAGTCTACCCTACTTACATCCGTGTAGGCCAGTCGTGCCAGTCGGTCTGTCTGAAGGGCTTTCATGACTTTATTAAAGAGTCGGTTCTGATGAACGGTCCATCCAGTTCTACAAATAAAGCAGTAACTCAGTAAAATAAAAACACAAACCACGCCTCATTAAACCAACTCAAACAGGGAGACTATCAGTTTCGATGCAATTTACAAAGGAGGGTCTTAAAATTAGACAGTGATGAAATGGCAATGTTACTGGTAATTTACCAAACTCTTAAGTTCCTTCCTTAGTTGTTTCAAATTTGATAGGCGAGTTTTTTTTTTTTTTTACCAAACCTTCAGAGAAACGCTGGCATATAAAATATCCAGATTCAATCTACCTAATTTGTCACGTTTAAAAAAGATAATGAGTAAATGTAAGAATGAAAAAATCTGTAGTAATGAAAATCTTAAAATATCATTGAAGTGGTGTTGAATGGAAAATAAAGTCAATCTGACATAAATCCGATAATTCCGACACTGCCAACCTAAAGGTTTGCAGTTACCACCTGTAATATTCCATTAGTGATAATAGCCACTCACTTGGTAACTTTTTCCTCCCAGTCCTCAGGACCCTCCTCCATGCGGGCAAAGCTCACGTGTCGCTCGCACTCGTTCATGACCGACTTGGCCTTCGCTGCGTCAAATGGAGGCATGGAGGGTGTCGGTACGCCCACAACATCCAAGTCACCAGTTGGCACCCTGGAGGCATAGCATTGATTGTATGAAACAGGACAATTGATTGAACAATTTAGTAACTTTGACAAGTTGTGGTACAATAAGTACATGTATTAGCATTTGGAACAATTTAACGCAATAACATACTTTTAGTTTGTGGGCAGTTGACAGCTCGGTCAATGCATCTCAGAGGGACTACATGTTTACAAACTTGCTAGACTTTTGTGTGGGTAGGCCTAAGTTTCGCAAAAACAACTTCATAGTGAAAAATATTGTTGGCTCTTCTATTGATCTTATTTCCAAATTGTCCCTACAAATTCACGATATACGTTTTTCTCTTATAGATTTAATTGGCATAAGAAAGAGTCCTATACGTAAAAACAGTAAGCTTAAAGAGTAAGTAGTATAGCATTAGAACCTACATGGCCTGTTGCTGCTGTGCCACCTGGAACTTGGTCATGAAGAGTAGTCGGATGGGTTTGGCGTTGGAGGCGTCGGGATGGGCGGACCAGGGCTTGGCGTAGCAGTGGTCCAGCAGCACCAGGTCCACCTCCTGCTCCTGCCCGGAGATCTGAGAGAGGAACGACTGCCCCCTGTGGATGCGGGCAATGGCTGCGGCCCCGCTGCCCGCGGGAGACCCCGCCCGCTCTCGGGCGGCTGCGGCCTGCTTTAGGGCCCGACTCACGGCCAGCGGCACCGCCTGCAGCGACGGGGTGGCCATGGCTGAAGTAGGACAAAAGACAATACATATAAACTTTGCCTGGGATTCATGTCAGATATGGTTTATTTAAATTTCTAATCCTATTGCATGTTAATGGGATGTATTAGATTGGACACTCCAGAAATTGTTGTGAAGGGTGTAATCAATGCGTGATTTTTCAATTTTCAGGAACACCTATTTGTTTAAGTTATAAAACCCATTAAATCAACCTACCTAGCTACCCCCCCCCCCCCCCCCCCCCGCAACAACAAAAAATAAAATAAAAAAAACCTTAAATTTTAGCCCTGCTGTAACTTTTTTTTATGAACGTTTTTGATTGTTGAATTACATTCAACCAGTTTTTCCATCAAAAGTTTCTGTTTTTGAGGTAAAATCTGTGACCGAGGATTTCACTTGTTAATTTGCCCTCAAGCTGCACAGTTCAAGTTGTTTTTATTGTAATGAACATTCACAAGTATTTTTTTACAAAGCATTATAAGACTACATACACCGAGGAAAATAAAGAGACATTATTTCTTGTGTGCAGGGTGCCCACGCATTTTCAGAAATCAAAATAAGACCTTTATAAGACCTTTATATTACCTTCTTATGAGTAAAAATAAGACCTTTTAGCGCCGTTTTACAAAAGTATGAATTTCTACAAAAAGGTCAATATAATTGGTTGTGTCTATTTAGCAATTAAAGGGGCTTTTATGAAACTATAATTTATCCAGGTAAAAGTTGCCAAGTGAATGCAACTTCTAACATCTGTGAAAAAATTAGGCTGAACCCAAAAATAAGACCTTTATACGGAAGATGCGGGTCTCAAAAAAGGACATCGCGCGGCGAATTTTCGCGGAAATCGCGAACGGACGTTGGGGGTGCTTTTAACACTGGATTCTATGGGAGAAAACATGTTATTTCGCGATAACTTTTTAAATATTGGTCCAATCTTTTTGCAGTAAATGAGAAAAAGGTTGGAATTGATCCCATGATCACCATACAGGCCTTTAAATTTTCGTAATGTGTCAATATTTCGCATAATCGCGAAAATTCGTGTTTTCTCCATAGGCCCCAATGCTAATTAGGGTCACTTCTGGCGCCCAGTATTTCACTGCGCGATGCCGAAAATGACTAGTATACCGCTAACCCATTTACTCCGTATAAGACCTCTGATTGCAAAATAAGACCTTTCTAATAGCCTTATAAATGGCAAAACCAAAATAAGACCTTTTAAGACCTTATAAGACCTGCGTGGGCACCCTGTGTGTGGCTACATGCTACTCAATAGTTCATTTTAGTACAAGATGAAAGAGAAAAGAGGAAGCAGAACCTTCTTTACCTTGTAAATAGTACAAAAGGATGGGTAAACTGGTAATATAGTTAAGGGTTTTTTGTTTGTGGTAATACAGCTAACCATTTACACCTCTGAAATGGCCTCTGAAATGAACTATCGAGGCTACTGGGGATTCTTAAGATTTCATAATTTAGTTAAATTGTTGTTGTCTGTTTAGATCCATAAAGGATGGGTCATAGTTCATGATGTTCTGCAGGCCAGCATTTTACTCCTTTTTTTCCCTCTTGCATTACAAAATATTTTTCATCCTCAGTTTTGTTGCATGTCTTGCACAGTGAACAATCTAAGGGATTGTCCATAAATGATGTCACACACAAGGGGGTGGGTGGGTGGATTGAAAGGTGAGACACTGCCTGAAAATAGGCCTTATTTTTATGTTTAGATTAGAGAATTTAGTGTGACAGGGGGATGGGTGGGTCTTAAAAATACCCCGAAAAAGTGTGACATTTATGGACAGCCCCTAAGGGCCTAACTTGTAAGCCATTTTGACAGGGCAAAACCCGAGCAACATATATACGTGGCTGACTCATGAACCAATAACAAAGAGCATATTTATGACATTATACTTCTATAATTACTTGTAGAAGTTGAACAAGTTTGAGATTGACTGAGTCCAGTCTGATAGGTGAGAATCTCAGTTCTGAGTCTGAGCGGCAGAGTGGCACCAATCAACGCTAACTTTACGTTTGTATCTGCTGTATTTTAAGATAAACAAGTACCCGGGTACTTATATAATCTTGATAACAGTTACTTTACCTGATTAACTATTCGAAGACCCGCATAAACAGTAAATTATCCTTGTTTTGTGATTATTTCATCAACGTTTCGTCTCTTTCTAAATGCTTTCCGGCCGGCAGCGCCTGCGCCGAAAAATTAACACCGCGCAAAGAAAAATAGTTCAGTCAATAATACGAATAACCAATCGAAATAACATTTTCTAATCCAAATATGTTAATTATTATAATAAATTATGATATTCCTGGTCATTCTGTGAAGATCAGGACAATATAATCGTTTTATCAAGTCAAGAACTGTCTACGCGCATAAATACTTAGGAGAGTGGGACTACTTTACGCCACCTAGCGTCAAACTGGGAAACCTGCAACGGGTACGGCGTGTTTTCAGCCGGTGTTGTGTTCTGTTCATCCACAGACTTCTTCCGCTTTTCTTTGGAGCTGCCAAATCGTCTGTCTGGAAAATCAATCGATGGAGATTTAGGGTCAAAAGCTTGTTCACCATGTCTTCTTCCAAGTCGAAGAAGAACCAGGCTGATGGCAAGAAGCTTTTCATGTGTGGTGTCTGCGAAGGTAAGAATTCTGGTGACACCAGATGGTCGGACGCTGCGTTGACTGGTCCGGCCTCCGGGCACAGGAACTTGAGTTTAGTTGAAGCAAAGTGGTAACTGGAGAACTTAGTCCACAGGAGAACTCGGTTCCAACCATGTTTTGGCGGTAACCCACCCACAAATTGTAGAATAGGGACGACTTGGCCATTTAGGTATGACTCCTAGAGAGTAATCCGAGAACAGCCCTGACTGTCAATCATTCCCACTAGATCTAGATGTTCCCTCTGACAGTCACTGAGTCAGACTCAGAGTAAACTTATGCTAAGTTATGGGTATTCTCCATAGGCCACTTTTCAACCACAGATGAAACTTACTTAGACTATCATATCTACCTTTAGACTTCTGATTTGGGGCAAAAACACAATAGTAAGCAAATACCTTAGTTAGGTTTATTACATTCCACCAGTTTATCCATGAAAAAGTGTCCCCTGTTTTTGAGGTAAAAGCTGTGACCGAGTTTTTCACTTGTAAAATGAAGATATAAGATCAAGAAAATATTTGATGAACCTGCAAGAATATTTACCTACATTATTTTCCCTTCAAAATGACATATAGTTTTGGTTTGTAATTTGCCCCCGAGCTGCACAGTGAGCCCCCTAAATTCACATGTCATTTTGACAGGGCAAAACCAGAGTACCATATAAAACTGGCTGTAACTCTTGAACCAATGCAGATAAAGATGAAATTCAAAAAGCATGTTAAACTTGACACTAAATATGTCTGATAATATGTTCCTTAATATATTTTGAGCATTTTTCAATTTTTGTTGCGTTGGTGTACATACAACTATAGATGGTCTAGGTATTAGTGACCAACGCAACCAAGGTATAGGTCCGTTTTTGAAGTGGGTCTATTGTTGTGGACCAGTGGACCGTGTAATTGTTTAATTGGTGTGCCCTCTCTGACCCCCAGTGGTGGTCAGACTGTGGGGCCTCCACTCAGTGTCTTCTCATTGGTCACTGGTGGTAGAAGTAGGAGGGACAAGTATCAGTGATTGACATCCAGTGTCTGTGGGTCCTATATATAGAGCTGACTCACAACTTGTAGCCACTCCCTAGCAGGGAGAGGCTTGGGGAGGGAGTAGGGGGAAGAGTGGTGGTAGTGGTGAGGGGGTTAATTGGTTGGGTGGAGGGCAAGCATGGTGGCTGCTGGCCAGGGGAGGGGGTAGGGGGGGATTCTAGGGCTATAGGGGTGTAGGGCTTTTGTATGGGGGTAAGGGGGTGAAAGGGGCGAAGGGGTTACGGGGAGGTTACGACGAAGTTACGACGAAGTTACGCCGAAGTTATGCCGAAGTTACGCCGAAGTTACGCCGAAGTTACGCCGAAGGGGGGGGGGGGGGAGGGGGGTGACTGGCAGGGTTGTTTGAACCCTTGAAAGTCAACCTGGAAAAATCAGAATTGGTTATGGAAAGTCATGGAAAAGTCATGGAATTTGATTCTTTCTGGCCGACAATCTTCAGATTTCCAGTATAACATTTAAAAACCACCAACGCAACATCGGCCAGTTTCTGGCCGACAATCTTCAGATTTCTAGTTATGTAATGTACCTACCTTAGTAGTAAAATAATTAAGGGTCTCTTCTTCACTTCATGGTTTCTTGTAGCCATCTTCCATGCTGGTATCCCATATCTTATGCCACTAGCAAGCAGCTAAAGAAGCCCCAACCCCCCTATAATTTTGAAAATAGCTCGAAAAAAATGTTTGGATCTATTTAAAAACCATAAATCTTATCCAAATAACTATTCAAGACTGTCAGATGGAGCAAAGCGTCCAGCCTCCTAGCAGACACAACATTGAAAGCTATTTAAGTTAAAGTTATATTTCTTCTGAAGAAGCTCTGAAGATTTGGAGCAAAACTAAGCTGTAGTTTTGGAGAAAAGTCTAGTCAATCAAAATGGTCGAGTAGTAGACAACATGGGCTTGAATAGGAACTCACCATGACCATAGTATAATGAAGGTCAGGGTATCTCACCCAGACTACTAGAGATGTGTTACTATTAGAAGAGAGGGATAAATATTAATTTGCTTTCCATTTACAAAAGCAAAAGTTTATGGAAGGCTCCTTATTAACCTTATGATATGAAGCCTTGTTTATAAATGTTGATTCGTTCTTTCAGGATTTTATGGCAAGCCATGGAGTCCAGAACAGAGAAGAGATTTGTTTTCAAGGTAAATGTAATCTTCAAATTGAAGTCGATATGTCTGCACCAACAGTGTCCGAAATTAAGGGTGCACCCTGCACCCGAGGTGCATGATTCTGAAGCAGGGAGCATGATTTTCAAATGCATGCACCCAGATGGTGCATGCTTTTTCACAAATTTACATAGCTCTATACAGTAATGAAAACACAGAAATATCTGCGGGTGCATGATTCTAGAACCTGTGCATCCGGCTGGTGCATTAAATAAAACATTAATTTCGGACACTGACCAACTTAATATGAGGCATAATAAAACCTGATTTTGTTATGGTAATATGTTGTACCCTCATTCTTTGCTCCAATGGCAACCCTATTAAAATAGTATTATTTATTTGATGAAAATTTGTTGGTCGGATTCACGAAGAAGCATATATGTCTATAGACTCTTTAACACGCGAAGGTCATATCCCAGTGTGATATGTTAACTATAATGCATTTTAGAATCTGCATTTAACTCCTCATTTGATCAGGGAGTGAAAAATACTCCATTCAAAGATAAATTTTGTGTTTAGTCTCATCTTTCCTCTCTTTCAGGATGAAGCGGATGGGTCTGAATACCTACCTGTATGCCCCCAAAGACGACTACAAACACAGACTTCACTGGCGGAGACTCTACTCCGACTTAGAAGCAGGCAAGCAACCAGACTTCTCTATTCAAAACGTTTTCTATGAAAGTGTAACAGAACTCAAATATTTACTTTAATCACCGTTCATCAAGCATTTGGAACCCTCAATGAAAGAAAATTAAATATCAATTGATGCGAGAGAAATATAACAAAATAACTTGGAAGTATCCTGGAAAATATAATAATTCTCTTAGGGGTAGCGGCAGGGAAAAATAAGGGAAATAATAACAACAACAAAATGTCTGATAAGTAACTTAAACGTGAAAGTCACAAGATCGTTCGCATTCACAGTCTTAAAAGTTTGAGTAGATACATCTTTTCCGTTGGTGATTTCCGGATGAGACTTAAACAGTGGAACCCGTCTGTGGTAACACGCTTTAGAGTTTTTTGTGTCTCTTACCATAGCATTTAAACTTTACAGATGAGCTGCGAGGGTTGATAAAATCGGCGAAGGAGAACAACGTAAACTTTGTGTATGCTCTATCACCCGGTCTGGACATCACATACACTGACAAAGAAGACTTGGAAGCCATCAAGAAGAAACTCAAACAGGTTTGTTTTCAGTGCTTTCTGCTACTAAGCGAAACAATTTCTTGCTACTTTCATGTGTGATTATAATTTTGTTTACTATTTAAAAAAGTTTTGATATTTAGTCAGATAATTTTTATTATATAACCATTTGTTTACAATTAGTTTTTTCTTGTAAAAAAAAAAATGTATGTTGGATATTAAATCAACTTATGCAACATCACCCAACTTTACGCAATAATGTTTTTTACATCATATTTTTTTTGCATAACGAAAAGGCTGAAGAAAAGCTTGAATCTGAGCACTGTGCTAGTGTATTTGTAAATCATATGTAAACTCTGACCTCCTGTGCTCCCGTGCAGGTGTCGAAGCTGGGCTGCACGTGTTTCTCGCTGCTCTATGATGACATCGACACCGACCTCAGCCTGGAGGACAGGAAGGAGTTCGATTCACTCGGCAAGGCGCAAGCCGTCATCACTAACGACATCTACCGCTACCTCGACGAACCCAACATTTTCCTCTTTTGCCCCACAGGTGAAATAGCAGCCTACTCCAAAGTGTTTATTGATTTTTAAAAATTTTATAATGTTGATCAAGTTTTCAAAATATCATTAGTATGAAGAGTAGATACGTAGATAAAACGAAGCTAACGATAAATGATATTTCTAGGTTAAAAACGCAGAGATTGACCATTAACTTGGCATAAAGAACATTTTTATATTGAAGAAGCCAAATTTGGTTTAAAGGTAGGCAACACATTCACCACAGGTAAAAGCAACATGACATTATTTAGACATAAATATATTCAAAGTACCAAAATGCTTTATAATATTTCCGTAAAACTCTATTCCTGATTTTGTCCACAGAGTATTGTACGTCTAGAGCGAGCCCCGACCTGCTGCATTCTGCCTACCTCCAGGACATCGGGCGAGAACTAGCACCCGGCATCGACATTCTCTGGACAGGTCAGCCGCTCCCTGAAGTACACCATTGTATCTCAGAAAGACTTTGATGAAGATCTATATTCACAGAGATGCTATTTTACCTACTTTTGTGGGATTTCCTACTTTTTGGAGATTTTGCATTGCACAACCGATTTTTTTTTTCTTTGTTTGAGAGTTTTACTTTTCCGCGTACAATACATGATCTTCATGATGTTTCAGAGTATTTTTCTAATAGTATCAAGCTATTTCAATACAAACTCGATGTCAGGTCTCTATTTCAAAATTTAAAGGTTATTTCCCTCCTACTTGCTAAGTAGGAAAAGACTTTCCTGCTTTTCCCACTTTTTCATCCGTCAGGAGTGGCATCCCTGACAACAAACCTCCAAATTGCAGGCCCCAAAGTGGTCTCCAGTCGTATCGCAGTGGAGGCCATGAAGGACGTGGCGCGGGCCATCCGCCGTCCCCCGGTCATCTGGGACAACCTGCACGCCAACGACTACGACCAGACCCGGCTCTACGTGGGGCCGTACGAGGGCCGGCCTTCCGAGCTCATCGCCCACCTCCGCGGGGTGCTGACCAATCCCAACTGTGAGTTCGAGGCCAACTTTGTGGCCATGCACACGCTGGCCCAGTGGAGTAAGGACCGCGTGGAGAACTACCCCAAAGCCAACGGCGTCATCAACAAGGCCTCAGGTACCGTGCCTTTAATGTCTTTTATTTTGTATTATTCCATATTAAACTTTGTATCCGATTAATATTTCTCTGTTTTACAAGACTCTGTGCTTTCACATAATCATTTGTATTTGACTTCGAGAGTCTTTATTCAGGGTGCCCAGGGTCTTAGATTGATTTTTTTTCAAATCATAGCCCATAAAAAAGTAATAAATTTCACATTTTTGTTGCAGGAAGTATTTTTTGCCAAACGTTCATACATTGAACCTTATGCGAAGATATTTTCCTGTAACGTGGATAACAATTCATTAAATTCTTCCCCTGGAAATCAAGGAATTTCCTATCATGGAAGTGTTCGAATAATGTGGACAACCTATAATACATGTGGACTACCAGATTTCTGGTATTGGTCGTCCTCTGACAACCAGAGAATTAGAGGAATTTTCACCATCCTTCTCACTCCCATAGATTAGATCATAGTTATTTGTACAAGTAAGAAATTAAAAAAGGTAATCTGGTCCTGAAATAGCCGAAATAATGCTAAGCATGCCTTAAAATCCAAAAACCATCGTCATTTATGTCAGATAAGAAGAGTGCGAAGAGCGAGGATGACTCTTCGACAAAGGACACGTCGGGCAGCGGGTGTTACCAGCCCAAACAGGCGCTGCTGAAGGCCATCCAGGACTGGATCCCCGAGATGTACGAGAGTAAGGGGCTTCACCAGCGAGACTGCGACGGGCTGCTCGGGTCACCGTCCCGCCGCGACACGCGCCAGTCAGCCAAAAGTAAAGGTAAGGCCAATTTTTATAAAATGTTGTTTCCTGCCCAATCGGTCAACAGAAAAATACCGAGTCAGGAGGTTTGAAAATAAGAGCTGTTACTTGCTGTAAGTAAAGAGTGACAACATCGCTATTGTCAGTTTTTTGACCGCCATTTTGACACCGTTTTATTAAATTTCTGGAAGAATATGCTCTAAAATTTTACTATTTTTTCAAAAACTGACCTGCATTGTGCTAAGTAACACACAGGACCTTGTTTTACTCCCACCTGTCTCTATTACCCACAAATCGCTAACGTTTTACCATATCTGAGTTCTATTATAAAAATAGTTTTTAACATGTTTCCCTTCACCCCTATTCAGCCAAAGAGTCAGGCCCTAAGAACGCGGGTAAACGTAAGATGGAGGAGTTGGAGCCGCTTAACGAGGAGGACCTCAGTCTGTTCTGTGATCTCTTCTACCTGCCCTTCGAGCACGGACCGCGAGCCATCCACCTCCTGCGAGAGGCGCACTGGCTCATCGCCCACACCTCCATCATCGAGTCCAGCTTCAAACTGCCCAAGTCGGAACAGGTCTGTAAATATCAGCAACATAACACTCATTTCTAATCAAGGCTCATATTCACACAGTCGTTGTCTTAATTAGGTCGCCAAGAGGTCAAAGTTCATGCTGTCAAAATCGTCGAATCTGATTTGTCCAAAAACTAGTTCGGACTATTTTTTCTGAAACTTTGTGCGAGTGTTACGAAATTCCTTTCTTATACTCAAGACACATGTTGCAGAAAAAACCTTCAGTGTCATATCACTTCAGAATGATAAAGAAATAAGTCTTAATTTTCCCTTTTTGACACAAACAGGAGCTTTGGTAATCGAATAGAAAGAAATACTATGGCTAATTCATACCCTTAGTTATCCCTTCACATTGAAAATAATGTTGTCATTTTGCTGTTTTAACCCCTAGCCCCTAGAGGTGCGACAGTGGTACGAACGGGCGCTGCAGTTCCACGAGCGGTATCGGGATGTCACCATACTGGTTGACAAGTTCGTGAACATCCCCAACCGACAGCTGCTGTACGAGCTGTATGCCTACATCGGGGACATGCGGAGCGTCCTCTCCATGGTCAACGGACTCATCAAGTGGCATGGTCAGACATAATAGATAATTTTTTCTAAGGCTTACAATATATGTCTCTTGGTAAGACAACTACCCACCGTTATTGGTTGTAAACATAAAAAAGAACTTAAGTGAAAACGGCAATATACAAACTCAAAGCATAGAAATGATATGAATAAATTTAGATGCATATTGGATAGTTTGTTAATAGTCTAAATTCATGAACACATCCTCTGTATAGAAAAATAATTGTTATCATTTTGCTAACATATCAACACATCTAAAAAGTTATATTTTTGTTTAATGCCATTGATTAGTCCATTCTTCGAATGAAACTAGGCTTTTGTGCTTTTCGATCGTTTTCACTGCTGTAAAGGACTGGGATACTTGGATCCATTTAGTTCATTCTTTGAATTGTATTTTTTCATTGACCCAGGTATGGGCAGGCCTGACAAGGAGCCGTTCAGATGTGGTGAGCAGGAGCCCTGGGTCTACCGCGGGGGGCTACACGCCGAGTTCAGAGTAAGTCTATATGGAACATGCGAATCTGAGGGTTTAGGGGGAATCCCCGGCCATTTACGCATCATGCTGTGCAAGTCGCGACGGGAAATGCTGGGGTTCTCTCCCAGCAGATCCTTCCTACCTGGTATGGGATTTCAATGGCGCTAGCTCTGCCTGGAGAGTGTTGAAGAGGGGTTTCCCAACCATTGTAAAATAACTAGGCTTTCCATGAAGATTATGAGACCTGTTTGGAATTCCTGGGGTCAATGCGCAACGTTTTCTCGCTTACTGTATGAAGATTGGAGCAATATTAAAAAAGTTACAGCAAAATAACCCGGATTTCCCCATACATTGCCATAGTAAATAGCCCCAGCATTGCCGGTCGCTATTTCCCAGGAATGTAGGTGCGCGATGCACTATTTTTTTATATTTTTTTTTTTAAACAGTTTTATTAATCTGGACAGATTTCAGTTTACATAACTGGTTTCCGGCACCGCCCAGCAATGGTGCGATATACAAAGAAATGGGCGGTGGGACGCATATTGTTTGTAGATATATAGATACAATTCTGTTTTGTTACATCAGCACAGGCAGTTATAGTAATAATAATAATGAAATGAGATGCATGAGATTAAGTCAGCATGTACAGATAGATCCGTTGACATATATTCATGGGTTCTGGCATGCAGTGGGGGAAGACAAACAAGTAAGTACGGATAATTTTTGTTGATATACATGACAGGGTTGCTTACCCATAGTCTGTCAATAAAGTCCCATCAATTAATTTCTCAGTTATTTTCTGTTTGAAGACATTTTTAGAGTCGATTTGCCGAATGTTTAGTGATAGGCTATTACACATTTGACCGCCGATTTTTCAAACCCTTATATATGCTGTAGACAGAGAGGCTCAGCAGACTCAATCTTATTTTCATTCTTTTCAAAGGACCTTTACAGAGATGCCATTTTTCATACTTTTGGGGGGATTTCCTACTTTTTTGGGGGGATCTCGGATTGCACAACGGATTTTTCCTTTATCACTTTGATCTGTTGTAAGTATTTATATTTAAGCTATTCAAATGCATATTAAATGTCAGGAATCTATTCCCATATGGGAAAAAATAGGAAACTGTCTCCTAAATTTCCATGATTGAGGAGTGGCATCTCAGACAACTAAATGAAATCTTAATTTTTCAAATGATTAAAATAATTACTATTTTTCCCAGCTCTGTTCTGAGACTGAGGCGTGTGCATTTTCAGTGAGTTCAATAATCATTCAAATGAAGTAGACCAACACGTGATAATTCATGATATTGAATTTTCACTGTTTCCAACCCTTTTCCTTATAAACTAAACGATTAAAACAATTACTCTTTTTAGTTCATTTATGAATATGCGACAACAATTACTCACAGCCTTCACAAATCTTTGTTATTTCAGAGAATCCTTCCTTTGGAAGGAGACAACGACCTGTTCCCGCCGCCCCAACACGAACCCAAATCAAACAACGTGTTCACGATACGACCCTACTTCCCCGACGACAAGGTCAGTTTGTACGCTATTACAGGCCTCACCAAATCCAGCGTCCTGGTGTGCCTTGTCCAACCCCTTAGAGGCGCAGAACACCCTGACAGGACCCTCTGGGTGTCCTGTCCACCACCTACAGCCTAAAGACACCCTGACAGGACCCTCTGGGTGTCCTGTCCACCACCTACAGCCTAAAGACACCCTGACAGGACCCTCTGGGTGTCCTGTCCACCACCTACAGCCTAAAGACACCCTGACAGGACCCTCTGGGTGTTCTGTCCAACCCCTCAGAGGCCCAGGACACCCTGACAGGACCCTCTGGGTGTCCTGTCCACCCCCCTAAAGGCCCAGGACACCCTGACAGGACCCTCTGGGTGTTCTGTCCAACCCCTTAGAGGCCCGGGACACCCCGACAGGACCCTCTGGGTGCCTCGTGGACACCCTAGAAACTCCCTCCCCACCGTCGTGAATGTGTTACTTTTTACTACTTAATGAATACCCCCCCCCCCCCCCCGGAAATCCGTAATCTCACCCTCCAAATAAATAATTCCCTTTTGTACGTACAGTGCTTCTTCAAAAAATTAAACTTATATGGAGGTATACATTGAATGTGCAGATTGGTATGAGCTGTACTTTGTAGAATCTTGTTTAAATTGTTTTTGTTAGTGGCCGTCCTTTAGGAGGGTGATTGGGAGATTTTTGATTTTACTATCAACAAAAACTAATTAGAACAGTTAAGACTACATTAAAACGGACGTGAAATCTCAGACTAGCTCCGTTAAGTTCTAAGCAAATCTAAAAACCTCGAGCTATGACTTATTGCATTTATAATAATAAACTTCACGACTCATGCTCTATTTTTTAATCTTACCAGGACGCGGTGTATGCGGTTTGTCGCAAGACGTGTGACGACGGGGAGGACGGATCCAACATCTACCCGGAACACCCAGATCTAGTCGCTGATGAGTAGGTCCTTTGACAGTTTTCTCCAACTATCTTTCATCATACAATTTTCAGAAACTACATAATGTGCACAACCCTGAAGAAGCCCATAAAAGGGTGAAACATGTCGGTTTTATTCTTGTTAACCCAATTTGCCTGTTGTGTCAGTTTTGGATAGTTAAACCTGATGCTTTGATTATTTATTCATATGTATCAATATTTATATAATGTATAAGCATATGTGTGTATATTTAAACACACACATAGACACACACAGCTTCTTGTTTATTTTACTAACTTTGATTGCATGCTATTATTCAGAATTTAAAAGAAATATTTAATTTTGATACTTTTAGAGGTTTCCTTATGTTCGGACTTCTTTGTTCAGATAATTCAGAATATGTTCTTAAAATATGACGCAAGGTAAATATTTTTCCGTTGAAATCTAAATGTGTTTATTTCAATTAAGGAAGATGTTTGCCTCAAGCTTCTTTCCACTTCCTTCTCTCTCTCTCTCTCTCTCCCAGGTCGGTTGGCGGGTTGCTTGCGCTGAGTCGCGAGTTCTGTTTCGTCGTGGAGGATGACGCGGGGGTCATTGGGTACATCGTAGGCACGCCTGATGCCCGCGCGTACCAGAAGAGGTGGGTCGAGTCGTGGATACCGCAGATGAAGAAAAAGTACCCGAAGCCCACCACCTTGGAGGGATTGACGCCTGCTGAGGTAAGGACAGTTATACAACAGTCAACCGAAGCACCGTAAAACCCTTAATTTAAGTAACTCTCTCATTTTAGAATTCCCTTAAGTCATTTTTCAGAAGTGGCATTAGGGTACTAGGTAAAGTCTGCATCCCCAAAGTTGATGCCTCATTTCGGAGGGTAACCCATATTTAAGCAGCGGCCTAAATTAGGGGTTTTATAGTAACGAATATGGAAGTTTTTTCATCAGTTTACGTAACTCTTTACAGTAATGTAAGTATGCGAAGAAATGTCTCCGGGTGACTACTTCTAGGACCTGTGCACCCAGTGGGTGCATAAAATAAAACCTTAATTTTGAACAGTGCCTGTTAATATGACAATTTGTAACAGTGTCTAAGCCTGGATTAATTTGTCCGCAAAATAAAAGAGGAATATATCCTGAATTCATACTCAATTAGATATAAGTCGTGTAAACTAATATGAATCTTTTTCTGTCCATAGGGACATACTGAATACTGATTCATAGCCCTTTTATGAAAACATGCACTTTCAAGATGTAAAAAGTGAAAAAAGTCTGTGACTTTTATATATTTCATCTTGTTCCTGCCGGTATAATGACTTTCTCAAATGTCTCATACTGGTTTTCAGGAGATTATGAAGACGTTCCACACAGAGCCGCAGCCCCTGCCTGACCTGCTATGCGAGCGGTTCCCGGCGTTCCTACACCTTAACATTCTGTCGCGGAAACTGTCCAACCTGACCGTGCCCAAACAGCTGGTGACGTGCGCCATCAAGACCCTGCGGCACAGCGGGGCGAAGGGCGTGCACACCTTCTGCCACCTCTCCCACATCAACATGCTCGCCTTCCACATCAAACTGGGTTTCAAGGACATCACCAATGATGACGCCCCGGAGGACATGTTGGTGCTCGGCCAGTCTATATAGCAGCACGCGCTGAGAGTTAACGGAGAGTCTGCGATCAGATGGCTGTCGCGTACATTCCGCCATCTTGATGATCATTTGATTGTTGCATTCTGATTTTTTGGTGAAAGAAATTATTGCATATATTTTTCCTATTTATTTTATATGATGTATTTGGATTTGAATTTCAATGCATGCATGACAGCTGGTTTTGGTTGTATTGGTTATATATTTATTGAAAATATAAAATGCAAATGTAACTTATTATGAATAAAATGCAATATTCTTAGAATGATCATCCAGCTGTCGGTAAATGACAGATGGCATGCTCAGGCAATGGTCAAATTAAAAGAAAGTAATTCAGTGATAGATCTTCAGGGTGCATCAATTTGAAAGTCTTAGGACAGATGAAATCTTTATGATTAGGTTGACCTGGAGCTTGTTATCGTGAACTGGTGAATTTGCTGGTCCCTGTGATCCGCACTGAGAACATTGCCTCTGATCCGCCTGTTCCTCTTGAAAACACGAGTGAGATCGGATAGATGGTGGAGACCGCTGGGCCAGTCATCGATTTCCATCCGTATTTAAGCGTGAGCAAATCAGCGAATGAGTGCACCGTTCTTCTACCTGTTCAAAGTCGCGTTGAGTCGGTGTCGGCTGCATGGACAGAAAGTATTTGACTCTTCACAATACTCCAGTTTATTACCCGTGAACGGATGGAGAGAAAGTTAGTAAGAAATTCTTGATCACGGGGTGACACTACCGATAAAAACAGTTAAGGCCATATTCCACTTTGTGGCGTTTTGCTTGTGGTGGGCAATTACCTTGGATTATTCATCACCACCACAAGTAAAACCAGGCACCGCAAGGTGGAATAAAGGATTCACTTGCGGTGGTCTTTGCAGTGGTAATTTATATAGGTTTTCTATTGAATGCTTGCAGTGGGAGAAACCAACATGTTGGTTTCTGCACCGCAAACTACTGGCGGTGGCAAAAACACCCACCGCAAGTGGTACCCCACCGCATAGTGGAATATAGCCGTAAGATAGCTTAAAGGGAGCCAAAACCAATATTGGGTCAAAATTTGGCAAAATGTATTAACTATTGAAATACATTCTAAGACCATAACTGAGGCCCATGATAAAATATAGACTGTGGAAACTGTCTTTAACTTCCTCAAAATACCATAAAATATGTCCCTGGCCAATTTTGTTGACCCACCAAAATTGGTTTGTTTATAAACATTGCTGTTCACGGACAGGAAAGAAAGGCATTTTATGGAATTCAATTTAAATTCAAGTTAGTTTTCATGGTTTAAACTGTACCACTAGCTATGGTTAGACTCATAGAATGTATTTCACTAGCTATTTAAGTTTGCAAAATTTTGTCATATTTTAGCACAACATTGTTTTTGGCTCCCTTTAAGATAACCTTCGCATGCAACATTCAAGTCAAAGTCATGCCAGGAACAGAGAAGATTTGTAGAAGACATGCCTGTGTGAATGTCGTTATGGACTGAAAAAACTGTGTAAACTAACGATTGAGTGCGAGTGATTGAGAACATCTGATGTGGGATTTAATGTAGTGGTTGAAATTCAAAGGGTGTGTGTCTACCCTATTGACCGTACACCAGATTGGTGTGACGACCCGTGTATGTACTGGAGCGTGAGGGTTTCTGTACGCTCACCGTAGACTAGTTTATCGTTGATCTTTTGCTGATTCAGTCGCGAAACACGTGCTATATAAATAACCAATTAATATCAGCCGATAAAGGTTGTCATTGCTCAATTATTTAACCTGATAAGACTTATTCTGAACCTCATATATTTTTTATGCAAGTTATATCGCACCCCTTTGTTTGAGACTGGGTAACTGCCACCTCACAGAGATGAGGGTAATACAGCTGCTACTCAGAAAATTATTTTGACCAATTATAAAATGAAATTGTTATGTGCCTTTTATGTTGAGCTCATTGAACGGTAACTTTAAGTCAAATAGCCCTCAACTTAACGGCCTCGAGCAATCTATCCTGGGTGGTACATATTGTTCACAACATTATCTGAATCGAGGACAATATTCTTTTGTCTTCTTCTTCAAAAATCCACAGTTTTTCTTCTTTTTTTTTTCTTTCTTTTTTTTCAAAATCCTGTTTTCTTAATTAATTTCTTCATAACGAGGTATCCAATAGAAGTTGTGATAAACAAAGCTGCCAATAATTTATAAACCAGTGTGAGACTGTTGTATCCAGGATATCCTATCATCCAGTTTAGCTTCTATGAAGTTGGCATGTTTATACCGAATTAACGGAAAATCTGTACTTGTGTGTTTTAGCCAGGAGTTGAATCTGGGTTATACAATTTGTATATGTAGACCTAAAGAATGATTAGCGTACAAGTTGAACAGGAGCAAGAGATCTGGAGAATATGTTGTTCATTGTTGCATTTATTTAAGGTGATTGAGAATGGCCATAAATATAGTTTTCTCATCACTATATAATTAGAAATACTGAGATGACTGAATAGAAATTAAATTTCTTACAAGATTGATTAGTAGTTAGTTCATGTACTACTAGGGTGATTGTTCATCCTATCTTATTAAATAGTATAACTATTACATTTTTGTAAATTATGCTGATAAACTAAAGTGTGCGCTCAGATGTGAAGTACCACAAAGTATTGCACAAACAATAAGTTGTAACTTTTAAAGTATTTCGAATGTACATGGCGATAATAAAATAGTGTAACAATATAATCTTTAAAAGTTTTTTGTCGTTTACCATGCTTCGTATTATAGAGCTTATAATGGAACAGAAATTTTAATACTAGAAAATTATTGGCGATACATTTGACTTTATCAACAACAATAAAAAAATAAGCTCAACACAAGAGTTGTTTGTGAATTTAGTCCTACTTAGTCTTATAACTGAACTAAATACTTGTATGTAAAGTGGTTATTTCTGTGTATTTCACACTGTCATGTCATAGTAGTTGACAGAATATAAGAGAATCTGCAAGTCCAGACACCGAATGCTTTTGGAAATCTTCCAAAGCTGTGGTGCAAAACCAGTTCATGGTGCCTCTAAGTATCCTAGTAACAAGTATCATGTAATAAGTTATGGAAACAAATCATATGGATAAAGTAAAAAGAGTATATGAACTTGTAATAGGAAAAAAATTGTTGTTATTGGTATATTTGTTTTAACTTTGATAGCTCAATTACTATTCCGACAGAAAAAATCCTTTGGCAAAAACCTTTGAAATACGATAGGTCACCCTGTTTGTGACCACCGCTGTGGAACTAGCTGAAATATTGGTCTGGAAACTCAATTTTTGAGTGAGAGATTTATTTTTAAATCTAAAAATGTAAACTTTGTGAACATAATTAGAAAGAATGACCTTTTTGAAAGATTTTATAACATGATCTTGGTTTAAACAAATTGATGGACGTGTTTTTTTTTCAAATTAGCTCTTGATTGTTGTCAATTATATAATAGGAAGTGTTCACCAATAGCGGCTGGAAGTGCTTCAAGCCGGTCATCAGACTACCCATAGTGTTGATTACAGGTACCAGCGTTGGTCACTGGTGACACACCTCACTGAACACATCACAGGTCACAGTGACCGCTGGTCAAGGTGTGTCACCTGTATACACCTGGCTGGTACCAATCCGGCCCCTTTGCACCGCTATTTGGTCGTACATGGCCTATTGCAATTAAGTGTAATATGAACGCCCATTACGGTAGCGTAGCCTCGCCTTAAAGCAAAATGTTTATCATATTTTGAAGTGAAAAGGAAGTGATTGGCTTGACTGAAATACCATAATTATTGTATATCGATGTTATTCTTCTAACAGTCACCTACTTGCCTTCAACAGACACAGAAAGATCTAGTTGTGTCAATACAAGTAAATCACTCTGTACTAAATAAAAGCGACATCAGGCACAGCATCAGAAATATTTCTCGATCGTTTTTTCTTAATAACTGTGCAAAAGTTACCAGAAGTCATTTTCAGTTAGATAAGCATTACCGGTATTATTCCTTCCATGATTTCGATAACTTAAAAAAAACCAAAGAAGCGGGATTTTTTTATAAACATTTTTTATCGAACAAAATGTTCAAGTGTCAACAGTTTTAATAATTTAATACAAACATAGCAGTTTATGGTCAGTCTGTGTGGGTGTCTCTCAGAGTTTGTTGTGGCAGTATCTATATGTGTCCGGGGGAGGTGGCCGCTTCTTCTGGAATCGGTTGTTTCAGGAACTTACCGCCCGGTCCCCGCGGCCTCTTCTTGGCATGCGAATGGCGGGAGTTGTACAGGAATTTCTGTGTACAAAAAGAAAATTAGAAATGAAGGTTGAAAGAATGATGAAATGAGATTAACTGCTTCACCAACCCAATCTTTCAATCTGACCTTGTAATTAACGAAAAACCTCAAATTATTTTCTGGAATGTTAAAAAGGTTAAGGAAAAGTATATCCCTTAAGTCGAAATTTGAAATGTAAAAAATCAATATGGCGAATAGCACATATATATACGGCAGTGTTGGAAAGCATCGTCAGAAAAAGAAAAACAAGTACAGAAAAAAAAAATATATCATTCAGTGTCAGTGAGTAAAAGCAGCACTCACTGATCGGGCTTTGTATATCTTGTGGCGGGCCTCCAACTTGGCCCTCGCTTCTCTCCGCTTCAGAATCCGGTGGTACTGCTTCGCGTTCACATACAAGGGTTCTTCAGAGTCATTTATCTGATAAAATGGGCACGAACAAAGTGTAGGGTCAGAACTAGATGCAGGACGCGTTTTAAAACTAACTTTCTGGAATCTTAGCCACTCAACACAGAAGGATACTTTAGATATTGATTTTTACAAGAGAAGAAGTATCTAATATACGTAGTTGATGATCCGTATAAATTACATGGAAAAAATTGTTAACGTTTCTTAAGATCTGATTTGATAAGCTCATGAAATGCCACAGGCACTGAAAAGGTCGATGATTTGGCTGAAGAATTATTTATGACAGATATTTGAGAAAGAAAAGGCAATCTACAAACCACTGTATTCTTTTTTACAGGTGGTGGAGTTCAGAATAGATATGAGGATTGACTGAATCATTATACATATATTATATAACTTTACTTCTTTAAAATGGTATCAAATATTTTCTAATATAATTTTATACTGGGACGTTTCTATTCCTTTTTGGCATTTAATACTAGCATGTCGAATCTTATTTCAGAGTTGATTTTATTTTGTTTACTTAACTAATTGAAAATATTTTTGAAAAAAAAACACAAAAAAACGGAACCATAGTATACTGAAGCTGACCTACATTGCATATGGATACAGGACTAGCAGCTGGTAGAGTGGTGCCGGGGAGGCCGGCCGTGTCTCCTGAGAGGGCAGCGACCTGGCGGTCGTTACCGTCAACCAACACGGTCTGCTGGTGCCCGTTAATGACGACATGTTTCACGTAGAGAGCTGGGTCACGCTGGGTCTGTGACTGCGTTGGGAAAGTGCTTGAGTGAACATTCACTGAAAAGTGAAAGGAATGATCTCTTCTGTAAAAGCAGTGTTGTCACAGGCCTCACACAAGAACTTTTTTGGCAGTAGCCCATTTTTTTCATTTTCGCTAGCCTAAATGTATTTTACTATAATTTTTAATGTATGTTGTCCGGTTGACCATATTTTTGCACAAGTCCATAAGCTTAAAAAATAGTGTCGGTTCTTCTTACTATGTATCTTATATTACATACATTACAAGAGGCTCCGCCTCTAGGTTTTAAGGGAAGGTTACAGGCCCTACAAGCTTAGGAGTAGAGAGTCGATCATTTGGCTAGGCCCGGCCGTCACCAAGAAATTCCTTGTGTGCAGATCTGTTACAACGCTGGCTCATTGCCGTCACTATGCACGTCGCCGTAACGACGCTCGTCACCGTGACGACGCTCCTTGCGTAACGGCATGAGAAAGAACAAAACAAAACTTCGTCCTTTTGAAAACTAACATTACAACTCCAGTTGTATTGAAAAAGAATGGCGAGAGCATACATGTCTTCTAAAATAAGTTTAAATTGAAATAGGAATCTCTTTTGGTCGTGAGTTCCTTCCGCTGGATACAAATCCGGCAGGAGGGTGAAAGATATATCAACTGAACTATTAAATAGGTTGAAACCAGCGAAAAAACATGGCGGCTCATGGGCGAAATCTCGTTTCAACAGCGTTTTTAAGAAGGGGTAATAATTAAGAACAAAATAGAACTGTATTTCGTTTTACCATTGTCTTTATGTTGGACAATTTTCGTTAACTTTAAATTGTATGATTCACAGATTGTAAATAGCAGGAGTCATTGTAGACCCGTGAAGTATTGCGGACAAAAACAAGTTGAAACCAAGTGATTACAAACTAGACAGCGAAAATTTATCCTTGGATTGTTTTAGGTATGAAGACCTCACGTCTATCGTAAGATAACAAATGTATTGAGTATATTGAAAATGGGTTCATGGGAAGGAAGGAAACCCTTTTACTAGTTCTATCTTATTTTGAAGAAGTGTACTAATGGCTTAGTACTTTTAATACATTGTCATAATATATAATCCAACTAAGATCAGGCTTAGCAAGTCTACTTCTAGTCTACCTCTAGGAGAAATATCTTACGCTCCTAGCGCCACCTGTTAACCAGTATAAAAGGCGTTGCAAGGTAGGGAGCGAGCAGTTAGTGAGTTAGTTGGTTAGAAGAAACATGTTTAACCAAGGAGTTATACCTGGAGTAAGTACATCGACTCCATGTAACAGACTGGAGTTTACCAATACCCACTACCTCGGACATAGGATTGTGTTAGAGCTAAATGCTAGAATGGTCTAGAAGGCGTTGGAGCAACTCGTGTTCTAAATGTGGTTGATTGCTGATAGGAGATGGGAGGTGGACTGATGAAGACTTATACATGGTGGCTTTGACTCGGGATGAGATGTTTATTGAATAAAACCCTTTCATATTAAGAAGTTCCCTCATCGTTCATTTCTTTTGAACTATTGGGAAGTGAATGGACAAACTTTAAACGCGGTCTGAATTACTCAGACATTCTGGAAAGCAACTTACGAAGACTTGGATATCAACTGATCTTACGCAGTCTTAAATCAAACATTAACAATAGTTCATTTGGTGGAGATACCCGAAACATGACTTGTGCCGTTTTGCTCATCCTTGATGTCAGCCACCGGTGACTTTGAGGCTTCCTCTAACCCCAAGCCTCAATCTTTGCGGCCCGCAGGACACGATGTGTCAACATCATATACAGGGAATGTGGAAAACCGCCACCTGGTAGGTAATCCCTTAGACGGGGAGGCACAGAGACAAGAGGTCGCAGCCAGACCCAAGCAGCTCTGCCCCGAAGGTGCACAAAATTACCAAACCCGTGGCAAAGGTAAACCATTTCCCTGGCACCTAGGGTCCAAAGATAGGCCGGTTCTTGACGAAGGACTTGAAACCCTAACACACTCGGGACGAGTTGAAGGGAAGAACCGTCTCACGGAATATCAGCAATATTGGAACCCAGGGTACGTACCACCTACGGACCAAGAAACTGGTACTAGCTCTCGCTCCACCTGTGAATCTGATGTGAACAATCCGTGGTGTAACCAAAGTGTTCCTTATCGTTTACTGCCCGCAGCGGGAGGTGAAGGCGAACAGGAAGTTTCCAATGGAGATAACCTATTTTCTTCAGGAAATCTAAAACAACGACAAAACACCGCGGATAACTCCAGCCCATCAGGGGGAAAACGCCCCGAAAATCCGGTAATCCTACCTAATGGGAGCTCTCTCACCTATCCATTACCCCAACGACTTGAGTTTATCAGTCACCCACTGCTAACACCAACTCACCCCAACCCGGGGGCGTCCATTCCTTATTCCACTGTAGCTAAAGGAAAAACAGTGGGAAGGGATAGGGGAGTGGGAAGGGAAGCAGAGGGAAACAGCGAGAAAGTAGGCAATTTACAACCCTATCGATTAACTTACGGTGTAGAAACGAACTTAGACCAGGCTGGTAGGGGAGCGGAAGCTCAGGCCTTTGATCCAGCCGAAATATTAAAGCAGTGGGCAGACTCAAGCCCCGAAAAACACATAGATTTAGAGAGGCTAAGCGATCAGGATAGTGAAGAAAACGTAACGCTTAAAGCACAAGATTTTAACACTCTAACTCATGAATTGTATGGAGAATACGAGGACGAGTACGAGGAAGAAAATAGCGAGACAGAACAAGCAGCCGCAGATGTCAGAGGGGGTAGTCCTGATAGGAAATTAGCTAGAGAAGATAAATCAACCTCGTCTTCATACGAAATTATTACCGAGGATGTTTTAGACACAGGTAAGAAAGCTAAACTAGAAAGTGAGGACGAAATTAGTGTAGAGGAAATACCTGTGAAAGAACAGTGGGACGATCACGATATACAAAACCTCCACGAAAATAATATGGCGGAAGGAGGCGTTCCTTTGATGGATCTAGTAGAAGAAAGAGAGGATAGAGATCAACGCCAGCAACCCGATGAAGGGGGAGCTGGGGGTGTAGATCTGGGGGCATGGCATCCTAACCGTGGGATGGACCCTGGGGGACCTCAACAAAACAATGGGAATGGCCAGATCCTAATCCAGCAGCCGGACCAAGGCGTGCAGGCAGGACTTATTCCTCCTCTTAATCAACAGGCCCAAGGAGGCCAAGGTAATCAGGCCAATCCTCCCCTTAATCAACAAGTTCAAGGGGGCCAGAACGATCAGGCCAACCCTCAAGGACTTATTCCTCTTCTTAATCAGCAGGTCCAGGGAGGCCAGGATAATCAGGCCAACCCACAAGGGCCTAACCCTCCTCAAAACCTTCTCAATAACCCTCCTCAAAACCTTCTCAATAACCCTCCTCAAAACCTTCTCAACAACCCTCCCCAAAACCCTATTAATAATCTCCCTCCGAATCAGCCCAATCTGGGGATAAACCCTGGGGGACTCCAGCAACCCGGTGCAGGGGGAAATGGTGGTGTGAATCCGGGAATACAGCAGCCTAATCCTGGGGTAAACCTTGGGGGACTGCAACAAAATGATGGGGGAGGCCAACCGGGCCAACAGCCTGGCCGGGCCGTGCCAGCAGGGGGTGGGGTCGATCAAAACCTGCTCCCTCACCTATTGCAGGCGATGGCACTCGCTGCCAATCTTAACGCAGGCCGAGGAAGAGCGAATCAGCAGGGTCAGCAAGCCCCAGCAGGCCAGAATAATCAGGTAAATCCACCAGGACCCAATAACCCTCCCCCGAACCAGAACAACAATCCTTTCCTTAACCAACTCAACAACCCCCCAAACCCACCGAACCCTCCGCCACCCGGACCACCAGGTCCGCCGGGCCCACCAGGTCAGAACAACCCTCCAAACCCACCGAATCAACCAAATATTTGGGAAATTCTACCACAGTTGAGCCAGGCACTGGGGCAAACACCAGCGCCAGTGCGTGAAACGACTCACAGCGGTCACCAAAGGGGACCAAACATTAGGTTACCGTGGTTTAGTGGAAAAGAAGACGAGCAAATAGAAAAGTATTTCAGGGAATTAAAACGACTGAAAGCTATCTATGACTGGTCGGACGCCCATCTCCTGAATATGGCGCTGTTAGGCCTAAAGGGAAGGGCCGACGACTGGGCAGGAGCGTTAGCTGAAAGTGAGAAAGACTCGTTTGAGAAACTAGAAGCCCAAATGACCAAGATCTTCGGTGATCGAAGGGCTAAGTGGCAGAAACACGCAGAGTTCTGTGGCCTTAAACAAGGAAAAGACCAGAGCGTGATCGAATTTGCAGGTGTTCTGAAACAAAAGCAAGTGAAAGCAGAGGCGAGTGAAAGCATGATGTTAGCTGTGTTTTTAGAAGGATTAAAACAGGGCGTAGCCAGACAAGTAGCCATACTGGACCCTAAGTCTTTCACCGAAGCGGTGGATTGTGCAACGAGGTTAGAATCGTTGGACAAAGGCAAAGGGGGAACTAAAATATCTAATGCAGTGAGCGAACTGGCTGGAAGCCAAGAATCAGAGGAGACCGCGGCCCTAAACTCCATCTCAGAACGGTTTGGAGTGGTGCTGGCCCGACTGGAGGCCGCTCCATGGTTTCAGAAACCAAAGCCAGGGCAAAGCGGGACTCCCCAGAGTGGTGGTAACTTTAAACAGCAAGGTTATGAGAGGAAAGATAGGTACGAAAACCAGAAAAGTGAAAGAAATTCAGATCAGAAGCCTAAATCCAATATCGCCCCGAACAGAGAGGCAGATAAGGGAAAGAATCTGCCAACTCAACAGAAAGTAGAGAGACCCAGGTTGCCTTTTGATGAAAGTAAGTTTTGTATCATTCACCAACAGCATGGTCACTCTACAGAAGCGTGCTTGTGGTTAAAGAATAGGTTGAGGGAAAAACCCCCGCGGATCTACAAAGATAGCAAAGCCAGTGGTACCGAACAAAAGAATCAGGGAAACTAGAGGAAGGGTCCGTTCATTCCACGATAGAATTAGGCGCAGTGGACGGACCGGCTAGGAGAGAGATAGGAGACGAAGCATTTTTCTTAACGTTAAGATTTGATGATCAGAAGGAGGTTAGATCTTTAGTAGACACCGGAGCGAGCGATTGCTTCATGTCCACCCATTGTAAACGACAGATCCCTAAACAATGCATTTTAGATGAATGGAAGGTATCGAAGGGAAACATCAGTTTGGCAGACAACTCGTCTCAAGTAATACTAGAACAAATTAGATGTAAGTTTTCAATCCAGGGATCGGTGGTCTGCTATGATTTCAACATAGTGAACGATCTATGCCACCTAATAGTAATCGGGAGAAACTTATTAACAGTGCTTCGATCAGATTTATCTCTACCAGGCGCAAAGATAGAAGTGTTTTGTGGAAACCCTATAGTTAGCAAAGAAACAGTGAAAATTCCGCCGGGAAATGAATGCATCATACCGGTAACCACTCGAGAGCCGCTGGGATTAGACTCACCGGTAGCTTACTGCGCACCGGCGGTAACCGCACCAGTCCTAGTGGAGGGGTGCGTGAATACGGTGGGAAGCCAGTGGTGGATCAAAGTCATGAATCCGCTAGATGTAATGCAAGAAATAACTCCCCAGGAAGTATTAGCTTTTGCGGAAGAATGCGCAGTGCCTGAGGTAAACCAAAATCAGATAGAGGAGTTCCTGGACTTGTGTTATCTAACTAAAACAGAGACCCCAATGTCCATCTGTAGGATTTCTGTAGAAGTAATGAAAGACGCAGTGCAAATGGAAAGCCAAACCTCTGAGGAGAAATCCCGAGGTAAAATGGATGAGAATGTAAGTAAAATAGATCTGACCGAGTCGTGCTTAAACGAAGAACAACAGGTAAGGTTTAGGCAAATGCTAAATAACAATAGAAATGCACTAGCGTTCTCAATGGAAGAGTTAGGTCACTGTGAAATAGCGCCGATGAGAATCATTGTGGATGAGTCGCAGGGAGTAATAAGCTCTAGACCATACCGATACTCTCCACAGAAAATGGATATCATCGATGAACAGGTTAGGCAACTCATAGATATAGGTGTAATAGAGCCCAGCGAATCGGCTTGGCGAAGCCCGCTGGTGGTAGTGCAGAAGAAAGATGGCAAACCTAGGCTCTGTACAGACTTTCGCATGCTTAATCAAGTCACTTTTAAAGATAAATTCCCCATGCCCACGGCTCGCTCGCTTTTCCTATATATGGCTAACAAGAAACCCACTATGTGGACAGCTTTAGATCTGTTGAGCGGCTATCATCAGTGCGTAATCGAAGAAGACAGTAGAAAATATACCGCTTTTGAAACCCCGATGGGTGTGTATCAGTATAAGCGTGTACCATTTGGCTTAGTTGGCGCACCTTGGCAGTTTACCAAGGTAATGGCCATAGCGCTAAAGGGATTGATTCCTAGAACATGCTTAGCATATTTAGACGACGTAATTGTCTACGACACTACATTTGAAGAACACCTGGCGAGCGTTGAGGTGGTTCTCCAAGCTTTGGCGAGAGCTAATCTCAAACTGAAACCGTCAAAGTGTGAGTGGTGCCGTAGTGAAATCAATTTCCTCGGCCACGTAGTAAACGCGGAAGGTGTGGCTACACAAAGGGTAACCACAGAAAAGATCACAGCCTTTAACCGTCCACATAATGTGAAAACCATTAAATCCTTTCTGGGACTGTGTAACTACTACCGATCGTTTGTCCCTAATTTCGCTGATCTAGCAAAGCCTTTAAACCGGCTGCTAAAGAAAGAAGTCTATTTTGAGTGGACAGAGGCCTGCGAGGAAGCGTTTCAACAGTTAAAGAAATTGCTGACCTCGCCACCCTTACTAATTCATCCAGATATAGGAGGGCATTTCTATCTACTAACTGACGCATCAGACGCCGCGTGCGGTGCAGCGGTTTGTCACAAACTAGATGAAATCTACCGTCCGGTTGCTTTCTGGGGATGTACTCTCCGGGACGCCGAATTAAATTATTCGGTAACAGAAAAGGAGGCTCTGGCAGTAATTAAAGGCATTAAGAACTATGAGGACATGTTGCAGGGAGCTAAAATCACAATAGTGACTGATCACAAACCGTTGATTCCCCTGCTACAGAGTGCCTACAAAGCCCCGTCAGCCCGGCTGAGACGGTGGGCTTTAGCGTTATCAGATTTTGATTTTGAAATCATATATGAGCCAGGAGCGACTCATTTTCTACCGGACTATTTGTCTAGAGTCTATCATGAGCATGTCCCAGGTGAGGAATATGAGCCCGCTGTGGGATGTGAGTTATTTGAGGCCGAAGTTCAGGATGAAGAGCTTTCTGTGGCTACGGTATTAAACGCGCAACTCCAAGATGCAGAGTGCGCGCAATTGATAGACTACCTGCAGGACGGAGACCTACCGACAGATCCCCTTGAAGCTAGGCGAATAATGGACCAAGCTGATTTTGTAGGAATGGTAGCACCGGGAGTACTGTGTAGGTTCAACATCAAAAGGTATAACAAACACCAAGACCAATTGGTCAGACTAAAACCCAGAATGATAGTTCCAGGTAGGTTAATTCCCAAAGTCCTGAGACTGTTACATAATGACATCTTAGCTGGGGGACATGTAGGGATCAGTAACCTCACTACCAAAATCTCTGATAAATTCTACTGGCGGAACATGAACGCCGACATCGTAGACTATGTGAAAGCTTGTGAGACCTGTTCTCTAAGGAGACGGGCCCCACATTTCAAGGCCTTAGCTAAGTCTTGGGAGAGACCAACCCGACCCTTTGAGGTAGTACAGTGTGATTTCATCGGGCCGCTAAAGAAGGCTAGGGATGGGTCAAAATATATCATGACCTTCATAGACCTACTGACAGGTTGGCCGGAGGCTTTCACCACTAAAGACTCCACCGCGCAGACCGCGGCTAACTGTTTCCTAACCGGAATAGTGTGTCGGTATGGGCGGGTAAACCGCCTGCACACAGACCGGGGGGCGGCCTTCCTCTCAGGGCTATTCAGGGAAATCACTACCCGACTAGCGTGCAAGCAAACGTTCACTACCGGGCGAATGCCGACTGGCAACGCTCGAGTAGAGAGACTACATAAAACCATTGAAAACCTGATTGCTTATTATATCCCTGACGATCACTGTAACTGGGTCGATCTACTTCCCATTGCATTATGGACAGTTAGATCCACAATCAGTGTACGGTCGGGATACAGCCCGCACACCCTGCTGTTTGGCAGAGATCCAATCAGTATGGGAATGCCTGAGCAAGGAACAATTCCTGAAACGCTGAACGACTGCGAGTTTTTCATGCAAACCAAGGATAATATTGCTATGTTTAGGAATATGGCTGAAAGAGTAGTTCAAAACTACGAAAAAGATCTGAGGCTGCGAATTGACGAGCGGGCGCGGCCCACTCAGATGTACGAAGGTGATATGGTATACATGTACGACCCTTTAGCTAGTGAAAATAAAGCGTCTAAGTTCTCAAACAGGTATACGGGGCCATTCAGGGTAATTGAAACAAAGGGAGACCACCTTGTTAGACTAGTGTCTTTAAAAACTGGAAAACAGGTCCCACATCTAGTAAACATTTCAAAACTCAAACCTGCACATGGGCCCTGGTCTCCCGCTGTCCCTCATAATACTCCCAAACTGGTGAGAGAAGCGAAAATCACTAACTCAAAAGGGGCAGATCCTGACCGAAACCCTGAATTGCATCACACTCCGACGGGTGAAATCGCTGAGGAAGATGGCGAAATAAGGGGTGCTGAGACTGAAAACTCAACGGGAACGACCGGTCCCCGTGAGCATGATGCAGTTCCTATGACCAGGAAGGTACCTACACAAAAACCTGGCCCAAGTCCCACTGATTTAGCAGAAACGGATGGGCAAATCACTGATGGTCAGGGCACCAGTGCGGACACCACGCTGTCCACAAACTTATCCTTTGTTCCTAATAAAGCCGCCTGTGAACGGGGAACAGCTGGCGCTAATGGACAGAGGAAACGCAAACGAGCTAAACGAAGGGGCAAAAACCAGCCGTTGGAGGGGAGATCCCCTCCAGGCAACAACAAGCCCATAAAACTACCCTGCGGTGATGTGCCGATCTTGGATACGTCGGAACAGAGCCCAGGAAAAACAGTAAAGGACCATGTCCCGACGAAAGGTGGCTATAACCTACGTCGGAACCGCCGCCCTAACTACGTCGCTCTGTCCAACGGCGGAGAGAGCGACGACATGGATGATTAATGCAGGAAATTTAGCCGCCCTGTGAAAATAAAGGTTCGGCGGAGCGGCACCGTTAGCATCAGCGCTAATGGAACAGGTGGTCTGCCTCACGGCCACCTTGCCGCGCCCAGGGGCGTGGCAGAAAGGGAGGGTGCGCACACCAAGAGAGATGCCAGTGGTTGGGCGTCATCTCTTGGGACCGGATGCAAGCGTTCCCCCCCCACCTGAAACAAGATACAGCTCCAAATATGGAGACGGCATGGACAAGCGGATCGGTTATAATTTCGTGGGATCCGCGCCGATCCACCAGTCGGTCCGCAACTCTGCTCCTAGACGGTCACCTCAGCTACAGGTGATTGTGCGCGCAACCCAGCCCGGGACAAGACGGAGATAGATATTGATTCTATCTCTGAACAGAAGTTGGAGATAGAAATTGTTCAGCCTCCGACTTCTCCTGGAAGGAGCAGAAAGAGAACTTAGCTGGGACACTGATCCACCGACTCATGGGGAACTGTCTAGCCCTCCGGCCACATAGCAATCCAAAGGGAACCACTACTTTCCCTGCGGACACGGAGGGAAGGATTATCGTCCCCCTGAGAAGGAAACGGATTAGCCGGCCCACCCTGAGGGCGCTGCCTACCAAGGGAAGGTTCGTTGGGCCATTCTTTTAGGATTTTACCAAATGAAAGAAAAGGCAGTCGAGAAGGAGAGTGCTAAGAAACAACCGGCTCAGACCCTTAGGCGGTGGAGTTGGCCGGGCCGGGGCGGTGTCCGTCCGGACTCGACCGACGCCGGGATTGCCCGGAAGAAGCCAAGGACACCAGCCCGGCGGCCCACCAGAACGACCACAGGCGGAGCCAAGAGGTCCGCTAAATCGGCTCCAGCCAAAAAGAAGACCGCAGATAAAGACTTCTACAATTTATCTGAGGTGAGCGACTCGGAGCCCGAGCCAAGGCTAACGGCGTTGGCCAAGCCGGTTCAGAAGGAGGAAGCGGTCAACCAACCAGTGCAGATACAGGCCGGCTGGTTCTGGGACCTTACGCAACCACTGTTCCAACTATTCGAGACTGTTGACGAAATTAGGAGAACAGTAGGACTGGATGTGTCAAAATCAAACAAACAGTTAGCTGAGATTAAAACTCAGATAGCTCCTTTCATTCAAAGGACCACACAAAACTCTAAATGCGTCAAGGAAAGTACCAGCCTACAAACAACACGAGGCGGCCGACCTCTGCCCACTCTGGAAAGGCGATCGGGAGGGGAACAGCTAACCGTCGCCGCTCCAGGACTAAAAGTGGAGGTAGCACCCGTTCAACACGCGCCAACCCCACCGGTGGGGAACGGGCCAGCGGGAGCTCCCCTCCTCCACCACTTGCAGCCTGCGGACCCCGCTTGTTTAGACTTGAGCAGCTTGACAACGAGCTGCAACGCCAATCCCTCACCACTGCTATGGAACCAGCAGCAGTGGACGCCAACCAACCAGCCGGGGGGCCCACTGTGGCCGAGTCCACTCCCAGCGACAAACCAACCACAGGTACCGAACCCATACCCCTCGAGCCAACCGTCGTACGATCCAACGGGGGCCGTTTCGGACTGGAACCTACTAGGCCAAGACCCCTCAGAGCAATGCGCCCCTCGTCCTGCGAACGTATGAGAGGCTTGAGGATCACGGTCACCAAGGACGAGAGCGGGATCATCAGGCGAGTGGTAAATGACAACGGGCAAAACCTCTACGAGCATGTCCCAAACTAAACAGACCAGGAAGCCCGAGAGGAGAGCATTTTTCGGCGCATGGATGATAGTAGTGCGCAGAAAAAATAAGGTAACTTTGCTGTGAACATGTTTTAGATAAACTGCAAAATTAACTTTCTCAAACTATCGCTAAGGCCAAAACAAAGACAATGAAGTGGCTAGTACTGTTCGTATTAGCTATAATAGGGGGCATTAGGGGAGTGCATAACGACTCCAGCCCACCTGAAGGGCTAGCCCCTAACGCTGAAGTGATAGCTTTAGAACAATATGGAGTAGTGTTAAAACCAGGAAAGTTAATGTCCACCGCGGATATAACACACGTCCGACAAGGCTTCCTAATCACTATCCCAAGGAGGCGCTCCTTCAACAAGGCTACCTTTGGCCAGGTCTGTCACCGATATCTACAAGGAGGAGACGCCCTTGATCGGGCCTGCTACCATATCAGGTCGCTGGTCAGTTGGATGGATCAGACGTCACAGGCGCTTAAGGGTCGGTACCGAGAAATTCTTAATGAAACCTTAAGTTCCCTAATAAAGAACACTCAACAAGACCTTCAAAATCAAGAGTCGGAGTTAAAATCTAGTGGAAGGGTCAAAAGAATGAAGAAGTTACCCACTATGCTGGACGATCCAGGATGGCCGACCTTTCCGCTTCCAACCTCTTGGAATCAAGGACTGGCGGCTGATGTCAAATATAACAGAGAATTGATTAGAGTATTGCAGGAGTCTTCGAGCCAAATGATCGAAGACTTGGCTCTGATGAATGAAAAACATGACGAGGCTGTCGAAAAGGTTAACCATGTCGTGATAGGCCTACTGGACAATCTAAGATCACTAAATAAGGCACACAACACGACTCGCCGAAGGTTGAAACTCGTGCAACATAAGGTGGATTGGATGGAACTGTACCTGAATATGATACCGGTCGCTCTGGAAGACAAGTTAGGAGAGATGGTGTATCTTCAACTAATGGTAGAGCAGACTCGCGTGTTCAGGAAAGGTGTACAGCGCCTGACGCGGGGCCAGCTGACTATGGACTTGGTACCCCGCCAATATATGGTCGGAGCGATCCAGGAAGTGAACAGATATCTGAAGGGGATCCACCCCAGGTTCCATGTCGCGTTCACAGATCCTTCCTTCTATTACGAGAACAGTCAACCTTCGTTCAAATTCAATGAAACCACTCAGGAATTTATAGTGTATGTAAGGGTGCCTGTGGTGGCTGATGAACATTTGTTCCGGGTCTACGAAGTACTAACTTTTCCTGTGCCAGTGACGGTTAGGGGACGACTTAAGAAGGACGCTCTCCAAATTGTTAATCTACCCAAAAGTGTCGCCATGTCCATGTCCCGCCAGTATTACGTACCATTGGCTAGTGGCAGTTGGTCAGGTTGTTATGGACAGACCATCACGCTCTGTAAGGACCTACCTTATATGAAAAAGATTACAGACAACACCTGCACTGCTGCGCTACTGAGGCGCGACGACCTAGCGATCCAAGAAAAATGTGAACTGGACTATCTACTGGAAGCAGACTTCGGAGAGATGGCAGTGTATCTAGACGACGGAGATATGCTAGTGGTCAGCGCCGACACCCGAGGCCAAATGATTTGCAGAAACCAGCCTGCGGTCGGAGTGAACATAGAAAATTATGCAAGGGTTCAGGTGGAATGCGACTGTGCATTCCAAACACAAGGAGCATGGATACCGTATAGCTTGCGAAATTGTGACAAGCACACCAGGATCACCACGGTTGTGTACCCACATAATGACCTGTTGGAAGCAGCAAGTCGTGTGAAGGGGTGGGACATGAATTTCACGACGTCCAAAAACGAACCCACTATGTTAGAGTCAGACCCTATCCCTGAAACAATTAGGAAAGACCTGCTGGAAATCGAGGAAAGCCTGAAGGCCAAAATACCTGTAACCTCCCTGGCCAAACGAATACAAAAACACCGTAAAGACTTGGCCAAGGGTATCAAGAAAGCGACTGACCGTTATGAGGTAGAGAAACACGCCCCGTGGTTCTCCATAGGCAACTTCGGAGGCGGTTTTGGTCTCCTCACCATCTTTTGCATAGTGGTAGCTGTGACAATTATTGGATGTGTTCTCTGGAAGTGCTGGCGGAACCACCAAGGCAAGGCTGCCCTGGCCGGACTAACCATGACTTTACCTCGGGCCATGGCCTTGGAGGCGGCGGACCCGGAGGAGCTGCTGCGCAGTGAAAAGGAACTAACTGGATGCCCGGACACGACCGCCAACCCCACTGCGGTGGCAGTACTTGCTATATTACTGGCAGTACTCGTCATCGCCATAGTGGTCCTCGTGTGGCGAAAGTGGAGAAATATTAGAGGAAAAACTGTGGATGGGTTGTACGTACAGTTTGCCAACCCACATATGATAGAAACAATCTTCCTGGGCGAACTGGCTATGCCTTCAGACCACACTTATACTGAAGGCTATGTGCTCATTAGGGATCTACTGGTGACCCAGCTGTGTCTGAAGTATACTCTGACGGTAACCTGGGGGGCGCAGCTGATGGGAGCAGCAACTAGACCTGGACAGCACCCATCTAAGGTGCCACTACCCGACACCCTGAGGGTATCTAAAAAACTCGCCCGTCTGATGATGAGTAACTTAAAATACAATACCAGGGCCAGACTACTGAGATATTCCTCGGGGCTAGCCACTCCTGTACCCATGGGAGTACCTCGCCTCATCGACGCAGGGTGGTCCGATGTCGGAGCGGACTGGCCTCAACCGGTGTTGGGACAAGGAACAATGCCTAACGCTCCTCCTAGATCGACCACGCCCACCTCAACAGCGACCGGAACAGGATCTGCACGAAAGACAATAAGGCCAGGGACATCCGAAATAAATCCAGGAACGGTTTATGAAGTTATCATATGACAATGTAACGAGTGGTAAAACCTGACCTAGTACTGTACAGAAAAAATTGGTGAATTAATAACACAGAGGTACGAAAACTAAAACTAAAATGTTACAGGAAGTTCGCTGGGCGATACCTGTTTGGGTAGGTAGGGTTCTGTTGACTAGCCTGAGCAATAAGGATTCACCAGTCAGGAAAAACTTAGTTCGGGTAGGCTGGTCCAACCGTCTCTCTATGGACCCATGGGTTATCTAAATTTCGCTCAAGTCGAGTGTCCCATGCCCGGTAGCCTAGCTCAACACTCTAATTATTAGTGATTTGGCAACTCTTTTAAAGTAGGGAACCATTTGGAACCGATCCTAGTGTCGCAAAATTTCAGCATTTTAAAAGAAAAACTCAAAATTCTGTATAAAACCTAAGAGCGCTCAACGGGACCAATGCTCCCAACGAGCGAAGTGAACTTCCCCAAGCAAGTACCATCTACACCTGACCCCTGTGCTGTTGTTACCGCTAGGATCGGGCTGCAGTACAGGAGCCACTTGGGGAACGCCACTGTCTATTCTTTAGCATGCTTACATATATACTCTTCTCCAAGATGAGGGGGTTGCACAAGCAGCAGGAGCCTGCCCACAGGCCTGGTGTCAGTGGTGCCTGACAGGAGGCAGGACGTTGGGGTTACGCGTCACCGACGCTGCGAAGGGCACTGGGGTGGACGCCCGACCATGGCAGTCACTATGCCCCGGGTGGATTGGCTCCTGACAAGCGGTCCCTTCATCACAAAAAAAAAAATCGACGAGTAGAAAGAAATTTACCTAAAAACTAATATATAAAGCAAACCAATATTTGTGTAACTAAGAGCTCTTCCTCAGGGAATTTTGGGCAAAATATAATAAGAACGCAGAATAATTAGTAACATTCTCAGGGGGGACGCTCTGTGACAGCACACGAGAGTACCTTATACGTGGCTCGTTTGCTCCTGGCATAGACACGCTGCAGCGGCAAGGATATGTGCAAATCCTGACAAGGCGTGCTCTATTTGGGAGCTATAACGGAGGTCACAAGGAAATGTGGTTACGGGACAATGGCGAATTGGTGACATTCACAGGGTGCTCGGCTCTCTCTCACTATATTGCGACTCCCTCAGACGGGATAAGCCATCCCTGGGGGGGGAGAAGCTGTAGCGAAAACTCACAAGGCGGTGGAGCGAGGTGCTGTCCTTATTAATAGCCCCGTCGTCTTGGTTATGTGTAAATGGCCACTGGATCACCGTATGTCTTAGGTCAAAGGATCCTGACTTTAACATAAAAGTCAGGATCCAACGACAACTAGTATATGAACAACTGCCCATAATTCAAGACTAAATTATTTAGACCACTTTTAGACCAGTTTTAATCGGGACAGAGACAAAACGGCAAGAAGTCAAGTTTCGACCCGGGTAAAAAAATTAGAAATAATTAAAATTAATAAAGAAAATGAGCGGCTTCAGAGCTGACCGCCGTCGAGGAAAAGAAAATAAAATAAATGAATGAAAATTAGTCTTGACCGCCGTCGTGGCGCTAAAAGTATCCAGGTCTCCGCTCAACAGTTGAGCTGAAGAGGGGGGACATGGACTACTGATTCCCTGATGAACAAGCTACAATAAACTTGGTTAACACCCAGAGCTGATAAGTTTACCCGATCTATTAGAAAGGAGATAAAAAAAATTCTAACTCTGTCTTTAGCACTACCTATCCCTGCCCGGCATGCGCATAGTTAGGATAAGCTGGGGGCGGAGTCTTTTCAGGAGTAGTCTTGACTCTCCACAAGAGAAACGGGCATAGACCTGAACAAGAAAACGGGTTTAACCTTGTACTGTACTTCGGTAAAGGCCCGACTTACTAGGTGCTGTCTGGAAGTAAGTGATCTAAGGAGATGCATTTACACATCTCTATAATTTAAAGGGGGTGTAGGCTGCATATTATTAAAAGAAAAAAATATATATGCAGTCTGCTCCCAATTATAACAATGGAAACTCGGTGCTGCCCATTCTGGTCCTATGAATGGGAGGGTACCGACAAACCACATGTAACTAATGAGGACCGGGAATCCGATCAGAAGTGAACCTGAATCTGAGACCCGATCCTCTAGTGATAACAAATAAGGAACGAATAATCTCAGCCTCCTTTGTACAGTTACTACTTAATGTCCTTTAATGACATTTATACCTCACGGAATGAAAACGCTACCCCAACCGCTTGCCATGTTGTTGTTTCCCATGTGATGTAGAGTATAGGGTAGACAGTGAAATGTCACTGTTAACATAGGTATAATATCTATTCAGTGAACCGTTTGGAGTTAGTGGCGCACCCGTTTGCATTCAGAAGGGCGCCACTACCCAATATAAAGTGGAACTCGGTCTTCAAACCCCAGGCTGAATGTAGGGGGTGAACGCCGAGCTACCACCTGTAACTAGCAGGGAAAGAAGGGATTTTGTCGTAACAAAATCATTCAATAAGAACAAAACTGGGGTTTTAAAGCGAATGCTTCATAAAATGGAGTCAAATATGTTAGAACAGTTGTCACCCTTGAAGGGGGTGTTAACTTGTTTGCGTATAAATCTTTGGAGTGTATTGGGTAATTATTCTAACACACTGTACAGAAAGAGTGTTATCAAGAGTATTGACCCTTGTGACCCCTTAAGGTAAATCACCAGGGATCCAATTCCTATCATTATTCTTATCTCCCCATGAGGTCGGTTAGGGAATCTGAGCGGGACAGTTTTGCATCACCTCTCGGGCACTCATGAAACCTTTGTAGGTGGATGTTCTTGTGACGGCTCAGTCCCGACCTGTGAGCATAGGCTCCCACTCATTCATCACAAGGATATCACTGTCTGAGATGTTTGGCAATCTCGGGCACTGATAAGCGTGGCTTCTGCGTTCAATGGAACGGCGCCTACTAAGGCCTGATCTATGAATGTACGGACTCCCACGGTGTACACACATGTATCTCTGCTTGGGACGCTTGATAATCTTTGTGGTGTTGGTGCCTTTCTAGCTCTTAAAAAGGATACCATTCCTTCTTTCATTATATTCATACAGAATCTTCATCTGGGAGTTCATTCAGTGTCTTAGAGACTTCATCTCGGTCTCCTCACGGTAGTATTTTTTCCTCTTCGAGACGACTTTGACAATAATACTCACTCTAACACTTATTCTAACACAATGACACTGACGAAGTCTTGCTGTTAGACTAAAACATGGGATGGGTATCTGTGGCCTTCGCCACTACATCTCAAACTTACCTTGGAGTCGCCAACAGCTCGTTGGACGGCTCCACCTGTGGTGTCGCCTTACGTGGCCGACACGTCAATCTTACCAGTACTCTGTAAGGGGGACAACTCATCAAAGAATTCTGTCACAGCCAATCTAATGCTGGGAAGTCTGGACCAAAATACTTGGTCACCTACTGTCACTTAAACTTACCAGGGTGAACACCCTGGGAAGCGCTTGTTACCTAGGGCACCCCATGTGAATTGTTTCCAATGTAGACATTTAAACTAATGTTCTGTACGTATAACGACTAAACAAAGAATCCTGTTACAGCAAATCTTGTGTGTACAACTCAAACCGGAATCCCTGGCCACCCATGCCTGATTATCATGTGCAGTGTCAGTCCCCAACAGTTAATAGTATCAAAAAAATAACAATACGATACGGATTACCCACACTCCAGAAAACCTACTTAGATCGGTAATGTCAACAAACCGCTAGTCAGAAAACCCCCTAATATCGCCCAACCACGCGCGAAGTAAAATGCTTGATCATATTAGTCTAAACAATCCGCCCACTAAAATTATATAGCCTGACGCTTTTCAGTGCCAACCGTGTCACATTGCTTCATTTACATCACCCTAACATACCGCAGGACCTGGAAAAGATAATAAGTTTAGTACGAAAGATCCTGACTCTCGGCCCGCGCCCACCATCTTGGAACCAAAAGTAAACACTAGGTGGCCGCCCACGCTACCCGTTACTAAAATTACCAGCGAAACAGTTTCTGGTTCCGGGAGTGACATCAGCTTCCGGAATACAACCACGTGAGGGCGAGCCGAGAACCACCAAGAAGAATTTGGCCAACAATCTCCTTAAAATCTACGATTAGTAGCCTGCCTAACATGCAAAAGACAGTAAAAGAAACGAAGGTTGGACTTACCCGGTCTCGGAGCGGTCGGAGCGTGGACCAGCTCGACGAAAGAGAGACGACCCCAGCAACGGACGAAGGAGAAAAAGGCAAAGAACAGTCTGTAGTCCGTGGGTCCCATGTTAACATTCCGGCGTGGCCTCTGGAGTAAAATAATGTCCGGGGTTCCTTAAAAAGAAATTAGTGTCCTGGGCCCCAACCAGGAATTGGACCTGAAGAAATTAATTGGTGAATCACTATAAATTACTATATACAAAGGTGAGTGCCGGCGGTCTATGTACTAGCCAGCGGCAAGCGGGCGACAAGACGCCCTAGGACTCGGGCCCACCGCCGAATCAGGCGGTCCGAGGGCATGTACCCGTCGACCAGCTCACGAAAATCGTTGATGGTTACCGTCCCGTCCGCGACTGCCTTGACCACGTGAAGGACGCGGCCTGTCTCTGCAGTCGGCACCCCGAACCAGTCGTTCGCGCGGCGGACTTCTCGGCTGACTTTAGGCACTACCCGGTTTATCCACTTTTGAAGGGAGCCGTCACTGTCAGTAAGTTCCCAATGGCGTGCGTCAAACCCCGAAGGGGTAGTGAAGATCAACGTAGCTGGAGCTGGGTGTGCTTGAATGTTCATAAAGGCTCGGCTCAGGGCTTCCGCGTAAAATTTGGTCACGGCGTCCACGTTAATAAAAAGCGGGATGTAGAGCCCGAGTTCCTCATCCCATGTCAGTATGTCGAGAAAGTTGCACATCACTATGAGTATGTCCTCCGGAAACATAACATGATGAGCAAACGCGTAACCCGCCAACTCGGCGGTGGTCGCGTCGAGATGAGAAAAAACTACTAAAGAATGATCAGTCCCCGCTAGAATAATGTCCGGGTGGGCCTCAATACCCTCCTCACGGTTGGAACAGAAGATGGCAACTCGCACCATGATGATATTGAAGATAAACGGAGTAAAAGACGAAGGAGTTACAAAATCCACGTCTTGACACGTTAAAATACCGCCGGCACTGATTAAAATGACGTCAAAACGAGGCTAATTTGGAAAACCCCTTTTTGATCCAAAAGATCCAAATTCTGAAATCGGCTAGCATGATCAAAGCATCGTATAATTTCTTATAAAATCTGTGCTAAAGTAAAGTTTAGGTCCCCAACCAACATAATCAAGCGCCAGAATTAATTCATATCGGCCCAAAATATCAGGTCGAACAATCAAACTTGAAAGTTTGATCGAAGCAGAAATTTGCCATCCGGGCGCTTTGCGCCCGAAGGATCCAAATCGAGGTCAAACCTTGGGGGGGAACTCCAGTCAAGCGTCCCGCTAAGTACACGTGTACTAAGTATAGCTGGCGGACGCGTGACGGGAATGGTGGTATTTTCTGGTTCCAACTGCTCGGTATTACTAAACCTGATACAGAGACCTTGTATTTATTGTAAATAATGTTATTCTGGTTGAAATTTGATTGAAATTCAACACGCATTGTATCATGAAAGTCGTTCGTTCAAAATGTCCGAATTCTCTGAATTGACTTATGTTGTGTTAATTTGTTCTGAAAATTGGATTTGATGTACACTTGTTACTCTTAGAAGTTTAAGACAACCCTACACTGTATATATGTTGAGTTCTGTTGACTTGTGTTACAAATCATAAATATCAGAAACTGTACATGCGCGTACTAAGTCAAAACTGAATTTGTCACCTTATGCACGGGTGTCGCAATCTTTGAATCTTAAAATCAGCTAACGATGCTGAGAACTGACTTTAATGTACAAGGCACGTACTAAGTGAATACCTAAAGATGACGAATACTTCATCCTCTAAAGTTGACTTTGTCATTTTGTAACCATGATTATGTCATCATCTACGTTGTTATCCGAATAATCATGTTATCAATTTTAACACTTACCTTGTCATTTTATGAACGAGTTCTGCTAACCTTGAGCTTCAAAATGTGGAAAATCAACTCAATGAATAATTTCACTGTGAATTTGTGTTGAAACCGGATCTACAAATCTATTGATACTGTGTTGAATGTACCACGAGAGTCAAGGCCACCCCACCATGGTTTAACAAATATATCCAATCATCAAAATTGGGAGTTCATTATATTCATTTGGTTTGAGCTATGTCGTCCACCTCCTTAAACTCAAACACCTGACCGCCGTCGAATGTACTAATGGCTTAGTACTTTTAATACATTGTCATAATATATAATCCAACTAAGATCAGGCTTAGCAAGTCTACTTCTAGTCTACCTCTAGGAGAAATATCTTACGCTCCTAGCGCCACCTGTTAACCAGTATAAAAGGCGTTGCAAGGTAGGGAGCGAGCAGTTAGTGAGTTAGTTGGTTAGAAGAAACATGTTTAACCAAGGAGTTATACCTGGAGTAAGTACATCGACTCCATGTAACAGACTGGAGTTTACCAATACCCACTACCTCGGACATAGGATTGTGTTAGAGCTAAATGCTAGAATGGTCTAGAAGGCGTTGGAGCAACTCGTGTTCTAAATGTGGTTGATTGCTGATAGGAGATGGGAGGTGGACTGATGAAGACTTATACATGGTGGCTTTGACTCGGGATGAGATGTTTATTGAATAAAACCCTTTCATATTAAGAAGTTCCCTCATCGTTCATTTCTTTTGAACTATTGGGAAGTGAATGGACAAACTTTAAACGCGGTCTGAATTACTCAGACATTCTGGAAAGCAACTTACGAAGACTTGGATATCAACTGATCTTACGCAGTCTTAAATCAAACATTAACAATAGTTCAGAAGTACTCCAATATTTCAATTGAATCAATCAAAAAATCTTTATCAAACATTTAAATGAATATAGGTCTACCTAGAGGTTCTGCAGTTGTTATACTTTCAGCTGTTTCTCCGGAAAGCGGTGACGCGCTGTCAATGACTTCAAGGTTTGCTCTCCTCGCTGAATCAGGCTGGACTTCACACGTCTCTGATGTACAGAAGGTGGCGTAGGACTCTGGGTTCATAGCGGGGTCAACCGAGGCAAGGTCTACGTAAGTCCGGCCCAGTGCGTCCTTGTGGTCGTAGTCGGCTGTAACCACCTCAATATACTGAATCTGGGGCGAGGGCCCAGCGCTCTCCGGCAGGGTTACCATCTCCATGGTCCGGGCATTTAAGGCGCAGTTTTGGCCTAAATTAAAACAGGAATCTTTAGGCAACACAATTTGGATGTTCCACCTTCAGCCATAACAGTATCCCCGGCCATTACCGGGATTCTGGTAAATCCAGAAATTTGAGGCCCCCTAGTTAGTATCATAAGACCAACCTTAAAAAAAAGTTTGGTTCCTGTTTACCGCCCGACTGAGTATTTTAGGGCCGACTGGGAACTTTTTTTTTCATTTTTGGGAAAATTCTTTTTTTTTGGCAAAATTTTCAGTTATAAACTTATCAATGAAAAAAAAAAAAAAAAAAAAAGATTTTCCGACCTCCCGACTAGGAATTTTTCTGATCACCCGCTGGACAGGAAACAATTTTTTTTAAAGGTTGGCCTAAGGAATATGGTTTGTGTGGGGTCAATGCCAAATTTTTCTCGCGACAGTAAGAAGATTGAACCAATATTAAAAAAACCGAGAGTGAAATAACTGGTCTTCTTCCATACATAGCCATATATCCAGTATAGGTAAACAGACCAGCCAGCTGACTCGAATACCGTAGACTCCTAGTCTAGTAGCAGTGTTGGCAACTAACTTTTTGGCCTGTCGGCCAACTGGGCTGGAAATGCCAAGATATTGTCGGCCCTGATAGCTTTCTGTCGGCCCTGCTTTTTACTCCACACTAGGATAGGGTCCCAAATATGTCAGTCTCCATTTTACAGGTTTTTTTAATATTTTTTTTTTTATATATTTCGATTAATTCTAACAAAGTTAGTTCTTCCATGGTAAACTCTTAAAATGATCAGAAAACTACAGAAAAAACATCAGAAATGCCCTGTTGGCCATCAGGGCTTATTTGGCCCTAATTTTGGTGAAAATTGTCGGCCCTGTTCTCAAATTGTTGGCCATTGGCCTAAGGGCCAGTGTTAGTGGTAATACAAGCCCGTAGCCAGCTTTTCTCAGAGGGGGGTTCGTTTTTCAGTAGCAGTTTGTTTTTTTCCCAGGGGGGTTCGTTTTTTGAAAAGAATACCTATTTTTTGGATTTAGTGTCATATTTTACATCAAAAATTAGAGAAAAAATTCTCCAAGGGGGGGGGGGGGGTCGCACGAACCCCCCGAACCGCCCTGGCTACGGGCCTGCTGGTAAACACTGGTAAACACTGCTAGTAGTAGGGTGTCTGTGCTGTCAGTGACTGAGTCAGTCAGTGACAGTCTGGGTAGATCAGCAAGTCAGAGACTGGTCACTGGACCAATTTACAGAGAATAATCCGACAAACTCATGCCGTTTTCACTGAGACCTACCTAGAAACTATGTTAATATGAACGAAACAAACCAGAAGATTTTGAATGGAAGGAAACGTGAAAAATACCCTGAAATAGCTTGTTGTTTTGCCCTTCGAAAATGGCGCGGGCGCTGGGCGTGTGTACTACGTCATCAGTTTGTGTGCTGCTGAAGCTGGTTTCCGACGCTCTCGCGCTTATTTCATTTCGTTGTACTTCTGAAAACCAGCGGCAACGCACTCGGTACGCATTTGGATTGTTTACGATTTGACTGAACGAGTTGCTGAGCGTAAAATCAGCTAAAATCCAAGATGAGTAAAGCACATCCGCCAGAGTTGAAGAAGTAAGTTGTACTTTTGATATTTATCTCTCTATTTGTAAATGATTATTTTGGAAAAAGTCCGTACTTTTGATGGTTTTGGCGATTATTTGAACGGGAGTTGGCGCCGGCTCAGCCGCTGGCGGGTGCGATCGACGCTTTGTTTTGGTAGGGAAAAAAGCGTTTTTTCTAAGTACTTACCTGTTTTCATAGAATTCTGCTACGACCACAAGAATACTTTAGACAAGAAAGGCTGAGATCAAATCTAATTATGTCAATTTCCTTGTTGAAAGAGTAGATAAAGTGACCGAAAACAACCACTGGCTTCAGCTGAGCGATAACAGGTGAAAGAATTGGTCATTTCCCTTTTAGAAATACGATCCTGGGCTGAAGCAGGGTACCAACCGCACATGGAAAACAGGGAAAATAGCAACAAGAATTCCCTGACATGGAAAACACATGGAATTTGCAAATTTTGCTAAACTACCGGGAAACCGCAGGGAACTTCACTTGGCTAGGTTATCCCAGGTTCTGAAATGCCTGATTCTCAAGATATTAATTATTAGGGATTCAACTTTTTGTTAGGTTGTCTACATTTTTTCTGCACGCAGAAGCTTTTAAATTTAGAAAACTTATCGGATAAGACACGGAAAAATTGCCGCAGGACAGGGAAATCTCAGGGAAAACACAGGGAATTTGAAAATGGAATTTCGCTTGGTGCCCTGCTGTAGGCTGTACGGTTTCGGCTGTACACTACAAACAAATTCTCGGTTGCAATTTCTTAGTGTAACTTACCATCAGCGTACTATAGGAATCATATTCAAATTTGAGATCATGATATCAGATAAAACCAGGAGAATGTGATAATATGTGGTCATAAAAAATAGCCTTTCTTTCTGAACTATAAACAGTGGCTTCGCCAGGCTGAAAAATGCTGGCAATGATGAACTGTTTGAGGATTTGAATCCACAACCTTCTGGAGGTGAGGGTCTTAACCACATGGAGGATGAGGCTGGGACTAAGTAATGGGGTCATGACCCAATTTGCTGGTTCCCACTGATCCTTTTAAAAGCAGTTTAACAAAACAGCAACCAGATGGACAGGTTCGTTATGGCCTATTTCACTGGTCATTGGTAAGACCTGAAGACAGTTCAGTATGTAGGCAGCAAAATGCGAAAGGACATCGTTTTAGAAGAAGTAGGGTAAATATTCAGTGGACATTCCTGGGCCACTTTCATTGACGAGCTCCTAAAGTTTATCAACCATGAGGAACTTTCATGTAATCCAGAACCAGTCAGAGTAAATAAGCTGCTTGATAAAATGGTGAAAAAGGAAAAAGTGACTCAATCTTATTTGTAATCCCACCGTATGATGAGAAATGACCATAGCAAGCTCAGAACCTCCAAAACATCCAAAAATAACTTTGATATAAAATATTATATAAAAAAAAATTATACACACTGAAGAACCAGATACATTATCAATAGAAACTGAAAAATAGTTTGTGTATTTACTGATTAGTACAAATAGACAGACAATTTGTCCGCCGTTTCAGAAAGTTTTTGGGATGTACTGAAGAGCCAATGCTCATGTAGTTCTTTCTCGTCCATGCCATGTATTGTCTCACCAATATTGTGCAATAAAGAAATTATACTAAATCATTTAAATTGCACCTCTTAATCGAGTCATACCCCTGTATGAAAAGGTTAAAGGGAGGGGCCAGTGACAGTAAAACAATACATTGTCGTGATCCTTACTGTCTAGAGAGTCTTCATACCAATTTTTATAGCTGTATTCATAATACTTTCTTTTTATATAAGTTTTTACAAATTTCACTGTGTGGCTCCTCCCTGCACCTGGGGCACCTTGCACTGTGCATCTTTCTGTGTGTGACGTCATAAGCAGAACAGTTGAAAAATTATAAAAGTGAAAAAAATGCAATAAGAAATTTTTTAAATGTTCTTTATAAGTCCAAAAGAGATTATAAACACAAAATTAAATGATTTATAAAAGAAAATGTGAAAAAATATAGTTTTTATGGAATTTAGAAATTTGAATATAACTGTCATTTTGTGTGATGTCACACACAGACTTGTGTTTTCCTAAGGATTAGAGGAATGAGATTTCTGTATGATAAACCATGTTTTTCATATGAAGGAGTCAATCAATGGCATTGAAACTAGGCATACTTCTAAATTAGCATTTCATCTAACATATAAAGTGTAAAATAATCAAAATTGAAATTTCACTGGCCCCTCTCTTTAAAGAACATCTGGTGCTCTCAAAGAGAGATGTATCAAGTTTTTGGTTTTCATGAGGTGTTAACATTATGAAACCTTATTTTCCAAATTTCAACTTTACATGTGATAGAAACGTGAGTGCGTTTAGAAAGAAAAAAAAATCAGTAAAATCGAAATAGTTAATAGCATTAAAAGGTGATTGATATTAAGTGAGATATAGGCCCTAGAAGTTCAGCGTTATAGTGTAGTGAATCATGGCAGGGTAAAGTGTACCCTGGCTAAGTATAGACAGTGAGATTGTTGCAGTATAATACCTCAATACTCATATCTCAGCCTGATAAGCACAACTGGAAAATATCCTATTAATTTAAACAAATATTCAAAACTTTCTCTAAAAGAACTTCAAGCATACAGAGCATCAGATCATATTTGCTGTCCCCTGTTTTGTTTTGTTTTTAATCAATTCCGATTAAGTTAGGGTAGGGCTAACAATTTCTGAGAATTTGGGCCTAGGCTCTTGCAAATTATACGGGGTAACTGTATACATGAAAATTGTGCCTAATTTCAATAAACAATACAGTTGTACTTTCTTTAAACTGTATTAACATTAATTCTTCTTTTTTTCAGGTATATGGACAAGAGACTCGTATGTAAGTACAACATTACTGTTACTGAAAAAAAAGTTCTGAAACTGGTCATTCTTCCAACATTTGTATGTAATGGCTGGGGAGTCCAGCAGCATTTTTAATGGCATTTCCAACAAAATACCGAAAATTGACTCAAAAATAACATTTTCTTGTTTAAGAAATTAACAGTAATATATTTTTTGAGTAATATATATATATTTAGAATTTGAAATAATTAAATCAAATTTTGTTAAGATTTTAAAGAATTTGAGCAATGAGAAAAATATTAACACCAGGTGGCGCTACAGTAGTTATCCGTATTTTCCTTTTAGTTTGAACGTAACGTTTATGAACAATATCAACTGGAAAAAAATCCCCCCCCCCCCCCCCCCCCCCCACACACACACACACACATTTTCAGGGACCTGGTACAGTCGTAGCATCTCTCCTTGTTAAATGTTAAACAGATCTGTTTCCCTTTCAGTGAAGCTGAACGGAGCGCGCAGCGTATCCGGCGTGCTGCGTGGATTTGATCCCTTCATGAACTTGGTGATTGATGAGAGCGTAGAGGAGACCAAGACTGGCGAGAAGCGCAGCATTGGCATGGTGGTAGGTATTGGACTTTATTTCTTTGAAGGAGAAACTAAAGTGAGAACAAATAATTTCAGGGGTTGCGCTAACCACTCGCCAAATCGCTACTGACTAATGAAATGACCATTTGGCGACCTAAACACTGAGTAAATTAGCCAAAATCAGTGTCTTTGGCGAACCAGTTTTTCAGACACACATATGGACTTGATAAATAGCACTAGTCCAGTTACCAGAAATGGGCATGAAATTTACTTGTTTCTATTTCTCTTTAACTTTATCAAATTATGTACGATTCATGAGTTATTTGGCTTATCCAAACAATAATAAAATAGCCAATTTGGCGAGCCTATCAAAATCCTTAGCGCGATCCCAGAAATAGCCGACAATCGAGTCAGGTTTAGGCTGGTCTGTCAACATGTATTGTGATCCCTCTATGTCAGACAGATTCCTTCCCTGTATTACCCAAGAAGTGAAGACCGACTATTTGGTTGTTCTAAAAACTTGATACTGGGTTTGTGTGTAGGTTAGTTTTTAGTGTACTCTACGTTTTAAGGGATCGTTATAATAGTTATTACAGGGTTGCCACAGGTCAGGGAAAAGTTTGTTTTTTTCAATGTCAGGGAAAAAGTAAGGAAATTTTGAAATTGGTTAGGAAAAAGTGGAATTTTAAAATATGTCAGGGAAAATTAACTCTAGTCAGGGAAGAATGGAATTGCCAAATCCACAAGTAAAGGGTCACAAGAATCTGTTGTGGCAAAAACCTTTTTGTAAATTGCAGTCCCATGACAGTCAGGCATGTTGTGATTTTAAGGGACCTTGCTATGATCCAGCAGCATTGCTTTGTTTACAGGCGTTTGTTAAGAACAATTGTAAGGTATGCATTTCACAACTCCCAGACTAAATGGGAGGAAAGGACAGTTCCAGGGATGGTTCAAGGCTGGTTATGGAAAGGATTTTCTTATCTTATTTTCTAGTGTCTCGTCTGTCCGCTGTTAATTAAAGAAACATGTATTTCCCATCACATACTTAAACCATTAAGCTTTTCATATCCGATATATAAACAGTTGATCATATTCTTCATATGTGTTGACGTTCGTTCATTTGTTCGTATTTGCAGGTGGTGCGAGGAAACAGTATTGTGCTGCTCGAGTCGTTAGAGCGCGTCTGACGAGCGCGCCCCTTCACCCCGCATCATTCTGTACATAACTCATCGCGGCCGCCGCTTCACACAGGGATCATGATGACATAGTCCACACCTATTGATGACGGAGTCTACACACATCTGTGACGTAGTCCTCACACATCGATGACGTGTTCATACATCTATGATAACAGTACACATGGAAAAGGATGAAGAGAAACTCATTTGTCATTGAAATCATGTCTCATTAAAATTTCTATTTACATATGGATGTGAGTTTTGGAACAAATTTAGCAATGAGGTTTAAACGTGTGTTTGAGAACTGAAAGGATTTTTATTATAATCAGATAATATGATAAATAAAAATATTGTCACTAAACATCTCAGTTGAGTGTTCTTTTTAATTCATTGACATATAAATATATATCAATGTCTGAAATTAGCTTTAAATCTGTGCACTTGTGTATAGCTTTGAAATGTGTGTACACAGGAGTCGTTCAATTATGTAAGGCTATTTATTCCATTGAAGATGTGTGCATCTGCCGGGTGCACACTAAAAAAGGTGAACAGACATGACATTTTAAAGTTGTCTAGTCAATATTAAACAAATAAAACAATGCCGAAGGTATGAACCTTGTTTCTCCATAAACAACCTTGAGAAAGTGATGACGTCTGGGCATGTCTAATATCCCAACAGTCCGAAATTCAGTATGTCCGAAATATTTAAATTAGCTACAGTGTGAATTCAGTATCATTTTAGTAGCTCAATTAGATATTTCAGACATACTTATTTGTGAAGTATCTACTGCCATTTGTTCTGGGACAGCTAAGTAAGGGGTGTAGATGGGGGTCCCTATGTCAAATTTAAGAAATGGCCATGTCGCCTCTCACTATTTTGGATTTCCATGTCAATTTTAAGAACCTCCCATGTCGTTTATTTTTTTCTTCATTTCACTAAGCTCCATGTTGCATGTCGAATTGAAGAAATGGCCATGTTACCCTGTCGATTTTAAGGGTCTACACCCATCAAGTAGTCTTGTATATGTTTACAGGAATGTAAGTTCCCCGACTTTTGTCGGATTTCCGACTTTTTTCTCTCAAGTATCCCCAAGAATCTGCTTAAAAATCTGAAGTTCAGTATATATTTCACAACATTTAAGGATACAATCAGATTTTCTTACTGATATTTCCAATCCTACTTTTTTCTTCTTTCCAACTTACAACAACCCAGGATAGGATTCTAAAACACAAGTGGAATCAGTAAACTATGTCACGTACAAACGAGGATTGAAGTGAACAGTTTGTCATCTTATTTAAATTTGTTGAAAAATCCTTCAGCAATATGCCTCTTAATTTTCACCTTAAATTCACAAATACTACCAGCACTCTGTGTGTTTTCAGGCAATAAATCCCAGAGGGTGGAGCCAAGATAGGTGGGGGTACGAAATGCTTTGGCAATGTGGGGTCTACCAACTTTGAATTTAATTTTGTCAAATTGCCTAGTTCTGATTCCTCTCTTGTCAATATACTTTTCAATCATGGATCTTTTATACATAAGACAAAGCAGATGTAAATGCCTCCTGTCTTTGAGCAGATTAAGTTTTGCTTGTTTATGCAATTCAGTTTCATCCATGTGCTTATCCATATAAACAGAGCGAAGGCCCCAATTTTGTTGTTTCTGGAGTTTGTTTGTTCTATCTTGATTCCAAAGCAACTGGAACACATCCCCGTATTCAAGGACAGGCAATATAGTTGATTTATATATAGTGAGTGCTGCACTGGTATTGACAAACCTACGAATTTTATTGAATGTAGTAATCTTGTAACCAACTCTACTCATGAGCTTACTATGATGTTTGATTCCTTAGTTTGATGAATGATTCTACCTGTTGATAGATTGATGGATCAAAGGGTGGGCCAGACTGGCCTTGCCCTCCCCCCTCCCCCCCCCCCCCCCCCGCCCAAAAAAAAAAAAATTAAATAAATAAAAAGGGAGAAAGTCCTTACTTTCTTCTCCGGGCCCTTTCTTTCCCCTCCCAGACCAATCTTTCCCCTCTTGGCACTTCCCCCTCCCATACTCTCCCCTTTCAATACACTCCCACATCCCCTCTCATTCCCTGGAAGAATGGATATGAACATGAAAATTATATAAAATGAATATCATCTCTGAAGGTCACATAAGTGCCTCAGAATGCTTCAGATTGCATGGATGAGAGGTTAATTTTTCAAAAAAATTTCTGGGTGTGGCCCCCATACCCCTCCTATGGGAAGGGGTACCCTCCTAATACCCTCCCCTTTGATGGCTTCACTGACCACAAATTAACTTCTTATATATACTACCGTAAAACCCCTAATTTAAGCCGCGGCAATAAGGGTTAGTTTGAGAAATGAGAGCTTATTAGGCCTTCACTTTAAGGGTGTGGCTTAAATTAGGGGTTTATACAACCTTGAATTCAATGGTACATAATAAAAAAATATGGAAATAAACGTCCAAAGGTAAACCCCAAAGTTGGGGTGCGGCTTAAATTAGGGTGCGGCCTAAATTAGGGGTTTTACGGTATTATCAACTTTTCAAACCTTGCACCCCCCCATAACAATTTCTCGATCCGCCCCTTCTTATATTACAGTTTTTCATTCAGTCATATATGAAGCTTTGTGGACATTGTGATTCTCCCATTGCGTCATTCAACAATGACTAGGGGCTAGCGTTAAGAAGGGTGCCATTGTACATCTCACAGATTTCAACAAAGATCGTAAATGAAGTAATTGATTTGAATGTTATCAGTCAGAGTAGTGTAGTAAACAAATATTATTCCACATCTGAAATATCTGTATTATTTTTATTCCACTCATTTCTAAATTGAAGTTAGTCTGTAAACTGATACCAATTGCCTGGGAAATGGCCGTATCTCAAATAATCAAAGAATATCTCTGAAAGAAATTTGCGGAAAATTCCTATATTTTCCTGTATTTTTGCCGTAAAACCTATCGAACAAGAGTGTTTATATCCTCATGTTGTTTCATTAGGGAATATTAAAGCTAGCTAATTTTGTAACTGTCCTGGACTTCAGTTGTTATTCTCACATCACTAGTCAAGAATAGAGCTAGTCTCCGTTCGGGTTGTTCAAATCCAAACACAGACACACACTTTGCAGAGGTCAAGTTTATTGCAGATAATGCATAGAAGGAATGCATAGTTAAACCGATGTTGTTCACAATCAAGTACAGATGGTAGTTGTACCCAGGACTTCGTAATACTAGTAGACATAGGGTTCGCTATTGCTAGTCCTCTTTTCCTACGGCGTTCCCATAAGGGTTTAGTAGTTCTCAGTATGGTCACCAGATGTTGCCACCGAATAGTAAATCCTAATCACCTAGCTCCCGAGCCCCATAGGTTCATATCAATCCAAATATATATCGCTCTCTGCTCAATACCAGTTACTGGTGCGTCTTTTATACCATCCCGTTATCGATTAGTTGAATACCTGTATTCCCCAGCAGTGCTGTTGCTGACAGACAAGGCTCCTCAGGTGAACACCGGTTCAAGCGTTGTCCTACCTGCCGTTGATACTGCTTATAGTCATTTATAGACTATTTCTTAATTTCCTTTTATTAGTAACTTTAGTTTAATGTTATTTTAGTTTCAATTCAGTCTGGTGACCATCCACTTTCCTTAATCTTTTCGGCTTTACAGGAAGCACTCTAATTATGTTCAAGCATTAAATCTTCACTCTATCTTAATCATATGCGTGAGGTTATTTCTACCTCAGTGCACTATATTTTTCTATATCTTTGCTAAAAAATTCCTATTAAAATTCCTATATTTTTGCCAATGGCCATTATGACCCCTGTAAAGGCTGTAGTGTAGAACTAAGGACTCAACACCAATTTTTGCCCCAAGTTTGCCTTTTTTGAGACTTTTATCTTATTTGTTATGGTCATATGTATCTTTTTATAAGCACCCATTCTCAAATCAAATGGCCTTTCGCTTTCCTACTGCACTTTCCAGTCCACAAACTCTGCAAAATCCTGTCCCACTGTATCTGTAACCCTTAGGGCTTGGCCAGTCAGCGAGTCGTCCTCGACGAGTCGGATAAGGGCCTCTGCAACAACCTCTGGGCTAGAAATCAAAAGGAAAAGCAGCAGCTTTTACAAATACATAATATAGCAATGAATTATATATAACATGATTTCACTGAATCCAATAACCTAAATTTAGTTAACAATGTTCCGCCTTAATTAGGCTAACTGAAAAGGTTATTCAATTTAAGGATAGACAACACCTCTCAGCGGCCAATGCACAGTGCTCCCTTTGTTTTGGAATTAATTTTTTACTGTTCATGGCATCATTATTTCCCATATATATTTTAAAAGCAAATACAGAACTCTATCTAACAGTATAAGTTACATAAGAGTGTTAAGAACAGCACCTTTGTGGGCTCGTCAGAAAGTGAAGAAATGCATTTTTTACTTTTATTTTTTGAACAAGGATATCTCAGTAACTACTGCACACAAATGCATGAAATTTTTTGTATGTGTAGATGACATTCATTAGGAGGGAAGCATGTCTCAGAATTTTGATTTAAGTCTTATTTTTTGTTTTATGAAATGTAGAAAATAATGTTGATAAAAATGACCAAAATCTTCCCGTTTTTTGTCATAAAATTAAAGCTAGGCCCTAAATAAAAATTCTGAGACAATTTTCCCTCCATAGGATCGTTATAGACATGCTCAGAAAATTTCATCAGAATCCATTGAGTGGTTACTGAGATATCTATGTTCAAAAAATAAAAGTGAAAAAAATAGGTTTTTGCAGAAAATGTCTCGAATTTCAAAGTGTTGATATCAAAATATGTTCCAAAGGATAGAGAAAAATGTGGTCTTTCATTTGACACCTAATATGATAATTTAGCGCTCCTGATTACTGAAAAATCTCCATTCTCGCAAAACAAGCCACTCTGAGGTGTTGTCTATCCTTAACTAGTTTGTAAGTCGGAAACATGAATACACCTACTCTTTGCCATTTTATACCAAATATTTAAGGATGAAAAGTGTTTAGAATAAAAAGAAGCAGACTCTATAGAATTATCACTCTGCAGAACAGTTCATCATAGAAAGTAAGAACATAATTTTATTTGAAATTTGAGAATTTTGATGAGATATATGCAATAACGACTTGCTGTATACATACATATGTATATAGGCCTATGCGCTTTATATACCTACGTGAGCATTGAAGTGGTCTTAAATGCTTCCTGCAATACTTCAGCGTGGTATATTCGGTCTGCAGTGCACTGCTTGTGTATCTCCGTGTCAACTAGGTTTGGACACACACAGTTAAATCGCACTCCAGTCACAGCCACGTTCTCTGGTTGCTATCAAGGACAATTTGAAGGAAGGAGAATCATGTAACAGGCCCGTATCCAGAACTTTTCATGGGGGGGGGGTGGCCATTTCCAAAAAGTGGACGAAATAGCTCAACAAGCACATCCCAGTTTACACCAACATTTAGGTTTACTATAAAACTATTACGGGGTTTAGTCACCACATGGGGACCCGGCTTTAGCGGGGAGGAGGGAAAACTAAAATATGGGTTTTTCAAAAAGTGGACCTGACCCAGCTTGGGGGGTGACCCATACCCCACCTCACCCCCACCCCCTAGCTACGGGCTTGAATGTATTTCCAAATGGCAGATACCCAGATAAGCGACGGGAGGTATTGAACCTAACAGACGTGATGCATCAAATGAAAGGTAACATTCATTTATGTCTAATGAGGTAAAAAAAAGAGGAACCAATAACAAATTTGATTTTGTCTTCACTTCTATTTTTTTCATTCCATATATTCTGAAGTCGACATTTGTAAAGGAGCTTATCTGTGTGTGACAAAATTGAAGAGATAAAATAATTGCTAAGAGAAAATACTTACACCCCAGCTTGTTGTATAGCCAACACAGGCATGTTTGGAAGCAGAATACACGGGTACGCCAAACTGTGGACCCAGTCCTATGACAGAGGCAGTATTGACAACCACACCCCCGTGTCCGCCGTTCGCCTTACTCATGTACTTAAGGGCTTCGTTACAACCACGTATTGTTCCATGCTACAAAACAGAGTTTCCATTTAGTTCCCAAGAAACAGGACATGAGTTTCCTACCACTTTTACATGTGTTGTATGCTTTGCATGGGTCCAAAACTGGGGATTGTTTCAAAGAGCTTGAACAAAGTATCCGTCTATTTGCAAGCTGTTTTTTCATAAAAGAAATATATGAGAAAGAAAGTTGTTCAGAAGAAAATGTACGAAATGTTGTAAATCATATACGAGATAAAAAAAAATTGTATTCAGCTTTATTTGTGAGATGGACCTAATATTTAATGTCATTGCCCCCCTACTATTTCAAGGAGATATGATTTCTCTCTTGCTTTTTCATATTAGTTCATATAACTCATATAGCCTCTGGTGATAGTTTGGCGAACAGAACCCAAGTTTATAATTAGAAAACTATGTATATATATAAAACAAAACAGCTTTTACAATAAAGTTATACTGTCTGTTACTGACAAAATCAATGAAAATGATAATATAGTTCAGTCCTTTATATTCACCAGTAGTATGATGGAGTCGCTGGCGCGCATAGTCAATGCTACTAAGTAGGTCAGTAGGTCACTACGACCGAGTTTAGGTCTAAAATAGGTTCATAGCCTAATAGAGAGTTTGAATAATTAGGTCATTATGACCTACTTTAAAAGATATTTTTGTAATTAGGTCAGAGGTCAGAGGTTAGAGAATATATGTCAGAAATATTAGAAAACAGGGGCACTGAGAAAACATGTCAGGGGAAGAGAGTGTGGACCCGATATTCTGGTTACGGGTAAATTATTACATATGTTCTGATATATTTTAATTGCAAAGGGGGGCGGTGTGGTCAACCCATGGGAGGGCTGTTTTGGAATGAGGTGGAACCCGGAGGCACGGCCGGAGGGCTCCACCTCATTCCAGAACAGCCCTCCCATGGGTTGTGCGCACCGCCCCCCTTTACAATTTTTAGCACTTATATTATTACTAGTCGATTCGATTATATCTACTTTATGTGTATGTATTCACTTTAATATGATTTTTGATAAAGTTTCGTGTTCATATTCATTAAATAATATTCGTATAGAAACTGGATATAGAGTTTCGTGTTCATATTCATTAAATAATATACGTGTAGAAAACACAACATATAAAATTCATTTATAAGTTTTATTCATTAGAAACATATAGAAACATATTTACATTGTCACAGATACATGGTGTAATCTTTTATTTACATTGAAACTGTTCACAAAGTGGAAAATATATAATACAAAATCATTTGCACTGTTGGCATAAGAAAACATTGTTTCCATTGCCTGGTAGTAGACAAATTAAACAATGAGAACAGTTTCGGGCAAGCGTCCTTATCTTTGGCTGTTTCAGTTTCTCTTTGTTTCATGTGTGAGTGTAAACATATGTGTGATGAGGATTTCTGACGGATTTGGAAATGGTATGGTGAAAGAGAGACTGTGCTTTGAAAAAGTTACAGTCTACTTCAGTCGCCAACACATTGTGACCGAAAACAGGATTCATTTGTACCTGGTATGAAAAGAAATTTTTGATGGCCTGAATGTAAATTGATTTCAGCTCACAGTGTAGTTGTATACATGTAAAACAGAACAAAGGACCAACAAAAGTGACATCGGAATCACGGGTTCGACATTTACAAAAGGCCTGTGAAACAGCTGTCACTTTATGTTGCTCAATGAAAACCATAAGTGACTTTACACTGTTGACGGTGTATCTGGTAGTCTTGAAACAGGAGTCCTGATGATGCTGATACACCGCCAAACAGTTGTCCTTGTGGTTATCGCCGTTGATAAGCTGGCTCGTTGCGAAGCTATACCCATCCCACATAGCTTCTGTAAAAGTGGAACAGGATCGTGTCGTACCAGTGGTGTGGTCTACAGTACTAACATGGTGTGGTTTCAGATAAAAGTCGCTGTACTGTGCGGGGATTATCTCCCAAAAGAAATATCCACTACATCCACAAAGTACAGCGACTTTATCATTTTGGGGTATAAGTCCAAAATTAATGTCTGCTGATGGATAGTTAGAGTCGAGAGTACTATCCGGAGATTCAGGTCGTGACTCAGCAATATTGAGGAATGATAAATCGAGACCCCAACTAAGTGTGGTCTCGTTATCATTTGTTGATGAATCATTGCTTGCTAAAGAACTAAGAAAATAACTGGTAGTGGGTAGACACCTGAAATTTCTCTGTGATTCGCTGAGATTTTTGCTGGCGGGAGTTCTACCCTAGATAAAGCCATGCATAAAGCCATGCATTTTATTTGGTTTCTGTGATATATTATATAATTTTTTAAATTTTTATAATTTTTTAAAGTTTTTTCTTTTTCTTAGACAAATATTTTAAATTTCAAGCATTTTTTTCTGTCTCCATGTGAGCTTTTGTATAATTTTATTTTTTACTTTTATTATAATTTTAAAGGTTTTTTTTCTTTTTTTAAACAATTATTTCTTTTTTTAAATTTTCAACTTTTGAATATTTTTTTTAAAACAGCGGTTACATAAATGATATGTACAGGCTTAATTTTCTTAATTTTTATATTTTTTTATATTTTTATATTTTATATTTTTGTTGTTGGAGTATTTCCTTCATAAATGATATATTTCATAGTTATAAGTCTGTTATTTTTTCAGAATTAAAGAATATTTACAACATGATTGCCAAATTCCTAGATATCTAAGGGTATCGTGCTCACACCGTCTTCACAAGGTTTTTCTTTTTATATATTGATAACTTAATCCTGTCTTTTTCTGTTTGTATGTTATTATATGATGATCTACAACTTTAAACCCAGTGTTAACGGCGTCCATCGTGATTTGTGTTTCGAGTACTGTGTTAAAAGATTCCATGTCAAGTATGTTTTGTTTCTGTATGACACCTTTACAGCTAGTTTTCTTTTCTTTTCCATGACCGATATAGTATTTTGAATTTAGTGAAGTCATTTCATCTCCTTCCCATTCAATTTTGAATAGTCCTGGGGTCCGTTTGTCGTATTTTTCTCTTTCTTTACAGCATGGTTGTGGGAACCATGGTAGATTATTTGTTTTCGCTATTATATATTGTTCTCTGTGATGTTCATTATCACAAGATTCTGATGGTAACCATAAGTGGCATTCTCTATAATAGGATTCTCTTTTTTCTGGAATTATTAATTCATCTAAAGTCTGTGCGCTGAGTGCAAAATACAGACTATCTGTATCCATTTCACAGAGTTCAAAGTCAGATTCTTCGATGTACTTTGATAAGAAGTCGTAGTAAAATTGTAACATTTTCAGTTTTGCGTATTGATATACCATGAAACCTATTTAAACTGGAAGGTTGTATGTTATTGACGTAGGGAGTGATGAGACTTCACATATATCTTCACACAAGTCTTGGACATCTTGTACTGTCCAGTGAAGAGCTATTCTAGCGGCTTTTTCTGGTGTCATATATCGAATGTTTGTGAAGTTTTGTTTGTTGCAAATCGTTTTTCCATATGAACTGTTTCCTAGGAGTTTGTAGAGTTCAGAGAGAATTTTACAGTCAGGGTTTTTGTCTCCTTTTCTACGTGCCTCTGTTACTTGATCAACAAATGAGAGAAATGATTTCTGTGGTATGTATTCAACTAGTAAGTGAACTTTTGTTACGATTAAGCCTTTTTCTAAATACCATTTAAGTAGTGATGAACCTAATAAAATATTTTTTGCAAAATAACTTCCGATTAATTGACGTTGTGGTCTTTTCACTCTATCGTTCTTTAATAGATGTTGTTTCATATGTTCTCCTACATCATCTCTTGACACCATTGTATTTTTGAAAATGGGACGTCATTTCTTCAAATTTAAATTTAAGGTGATCAGGTGTGTGTATGTCCACCGATACTAATCCAAAAATAGTCCCATTTTTTACTCCATTTATTATATCTATTTCAGAAAGGATATTGTGTGTGTTTGGAATCGGTATGCTCCACAGTGATTTACATGCTATAGCACTGTTGTTGTTATTCTTGTCTTTGTTCCAGTCACACTCATATTTCTCAATGACAGTATATCCTATTAGTTCCAGATACAGTGTTGTTTTAAGAGTTTGTCGACATCCTTCTGACATTAGTTTATGGCCTTTATCAGTAGAGAGAGTGTTTTTATTCATGTGACACGCGTGCCCATGCCAGTAGCAACCATGAAATTGATACACGGTTTTTGTATCTGGAACCAGTCCGTCCACTCGAACTCTTTTTGTACCCACACTAACTTCCCCATGGTTATAAGCATGTAGTATTTTAACTTTGTCTGTAATCTCTCGAAACCGCAACCATTCTGTTGCAGCGCGACTGACTTTTTGAGATTGTTCAGGTTTGTAATTGTTACTACTTCTGCGGACTACAAAGTACCCCGTACAGTGTTCTTCACCCATACATTTAAGGTAAAGACTGTTTGCATCTACTCCTATGATATGACGGCACACTTTACTTAATGGCCCAAATGATCTTCCTCGTATTCGTGTCACCCCTGCTTTTTGATGTCTATGAAATATAATCGATGGACCACCTACCAAATTGCTTCTAATTAATTTGTGTACATCTTTGTCTGCCTCTGAGAATATAATGTAAGGAAGGGTGTTTGATGACGTGTTATCAAATAGAAATTTTAGTGTAAGTCCTGGAAGAGTCAGACCATCTTTGAACATATCTATTCCTCTTTCACTGAAAAATTTCATGTGTTGGTTTATAGCTTTGACAAAAGGTTCTACATCTTTGTTATTGTAATATATTAGATAATCTCTGAAAGTTGTCATTCCATTATCTTTCCACACTTTCTTACACTTGGCATAGTCTTCTGCTGATATAGAAGTACCCGTAAGTGAACTATAGAAAGCTGAGCGAGGTGGAAGTTTTAAGTTCCCTAGTTTTCTAGTTGATGTCATCCACTTATATGGAAAGAACCCTTTACTTTCATCTTGTAGGAAAGCTTTTAAATAGCTAGCATAGGAGTATCCAGGAGCTAGATAATTCAACATGTCTAAATAAACACAGTTTTCTGTGTAGACAGCTATGTATTGATTACTCCTTTTTATGGTTTTCATCTCAGCTGTTTGCTTCTTGGCATAGAAGGAATGAAAATCTCGCTTTATTAGATTTAAGTCGTAGCGACCAGAATTGAAACCTATGACAGGTACTCTGTAAATATAGTTCATAAGACGAATTTTGATTTGATCTATTCTGTGCGAAGTTTTATTACTACCCTTTTTTCCTATGCTCTTCATTAGTGATTTAGGCACTTTTTTTCCTTCAGCAATCTCGTTTTTCTTATACTTTTCAAGCTTTTTTATTATGTCAGAGAAACGTGTTTCTACAACAGCGCCTATTTTTTCAGCTAAATTTTGTATGTAATCCAGTGTGTCGTGAACTATTTCATCATTTTCTCCATCACCTTTTCTTATGAAACAAACTTTTTCCCACTCTGGAAAGTCACTTGCTACACTAGATGAAAGTGGTACATGATGTGATTCGACTACTGTGTTAGTTGTCTGAACATCACCTTTTGTTTTGTGAGAAAAATAACTTTCGAAATCATACACAATTTTGTATGGATGTATTCGAAGTTCAGCTGGTACTTTTATACCTAGCTCCTCCAGTCTATCAAATACAGATGGTTTGTTTTTGTAAATACCACCTTTGTAGATGAATTTAACTTGAGTACAGTCGCTTTTAATGTTAGTGTGTCGCTTAAGATTATACTCTGTTTCAAAGAGTCTTCTACACTTACGACACATGTGGAACTGTGAATATTTATTTAGATCGTTTACTAGACTGAAGTGATGGTCGTATAGATTTAGTGTCATAACTTTAGACTCATCTTCAACACTCATTAAATTTCCCTTTATACATTTTAATGTACAAGGTGTCCCCCTTTTAATTTTCCGTTTCTTGGAAGTGCTACTCTTCTTAGGAATGAGCGAAAACACTCTTATCATAATGTTGTATTTGCCTTAATTGAAATGCCTCTGAATGATACTTTAGTTTCATCAGGAAAACATTCTTAAAGTATTCTTTCACAGTGAGATTTGTTTTTGAAAAGAAAATACGACAGACATCTAAAAAAACACAGGTAGTCTTTGTACACCCGTTTGCTCTTTGCATTACGATGGAAATGCTGTAACCCCCGTCTACGTAGGAAATTCGGAATTGTATCCAATCTTCCTATTAAACCATCCTCTCTACCTTGAACCCTTACTATGTAGATGTTTGCGTTTACATTACCCACTAGTCTCCAACTTGTGTCAGCTCTATTGACACTCCATTCTTTATCGCGTAAAAAACTTATTACATCTTGCAAGTCAGAATCATTTTTAATATGTCTGTAATTGCTTTGCTGTTCGTGCTCTAACCAAAATAAAGAGGAGTTATTCACTGAAGGATGATAATACATAACTTCTCGATCTTCTGTATAAATCTTTTCTTCGTCAGTTTCTGTTGTTCCTCCATTAAGTCTTTCAAGTAATGCACCTAAAGATATAGCTAGTCTATATTCGAAAACTTGGTTCTGATGTATTTTGTTAATAGCCTCTATTATCTCTTCAACTGCTTCTTTCATGTTCATAGTTGAGAGTCTGACATTGAAAATTGATTGAACGCTTCCTAGGAGAACTAAACCGTTTGCTATTGACTTAAAGTTTTTAACATAAGTGTCGTGATACCACCAATAACTGCCTATAGTTGATGGCATTACTGTTGTTTCTATATCATACTGTTCTCTGATACATGTAGGTGAAGAACATATCACCTTTCCAGAATGTAAAGAAAAATTGCGAGGACGACGTGGCATGTTACACATCGGACAATTTATATTCTGATTCATTTTCTTATTTTCGACTTAATAACTATATAAAATATTCACTTATGTCCTAGCTAGTTATTTTAAAAGCTGACTAAATATTTTTTTGTTTGAAGCTAACTATGTCTTACACTAACTATGCGCTAGGTGATTATATAAAGCTGACTAAATATTTTCTTTGAAGCTAGCGAATACAATATCTACAGCATGATTAAATGTTTTCTGTGTATATATGTATATAGGCAACCACACCACACCATGTATAGTTACTGATATGTTTTAAGACCACACCTACCTGCCCTTGTTGATTACAGCATGTTCCGTGATCTATTCGGACTGCTTTAAGTCATTCAGGATCTTTGGGCTGAGCATGCTAACCAAGTCGAAGAACAGTGCGGATGGCACAGTGTGCCCCTGGTCTTTCGGAGGTGCGTCGTGCACCCCGCCCGAGTTGACTCGTTTCTCCAGCGGCTCCACGTAGTGGCGGGACCCCAGATGGATCGTGGCCTTCCCCTTGTAGGTGGTGACGATGACCGAGATGTTGTGCGTCTTGTTGATCTCCTGGACGTAAGGCTTAATAGTCGGGATGCCCTGTTCTGCTTCACCTGAGGCACGTTCGTACTGCTGGATGATCGTTTTTGAGGCGTCGAGAAGGTTCTGGAAATCTGTCCTGGTCAGGTTGATCCACCGTTCGTAGGCGCGCTGAGGGTACTGAATTATGGTGACCTGAAAAATATAAGCACAATTTTGTTTTGAGTTATATGTATAAATTTGGGACCACTCACCATAATGCTTCTATAATTTAAAATCTTACTTACCCAAACAGGATCAGGTGGTCCATACACGTGGATGCAGGTGTTCTTGAAGGTGTCACTGTTGAGGAAATACACCTTCTTAGCTTGCGTGATGTAACCTACATCCATTACTCTGCTGTGCCTGTAGTTCCTTCAAGACAGCATCAGCATACTGCTTGGCTAGTTCAACGTCCACTGCTACAGGTTTAACTTTCTTTGCACGAGGTTTCCGTTCACCAGCAGGCGGTGACTTTTTCTTGTCTGTTGGTTCTCCCTCTGACTCTTCTTCGATGCTGATCGGTACCGAAAGAGATTCTCCGTCTTTCGGTGGTGGTACGTTTTCTTTGTTGGAGTCGTCTTGGAGGGTAGCGGCGGCGGCTGCGGCGGCGGCGGTGGTGGTGACTGTGGCGGTGACAGCGTCAGTCAAAGGTGGAGGTGGCTCGGGATTCCACAGATCAGAAATATCGTTGTATTTTTCAAGAAGACCGGCATCAAGAACGTTGACGGGCATGGACGTGTCTTCGCCTACATCTGTCATATAGCCAGATTGAGTGTCCATGGACGAATCTGTCGCGTACCCCCCAACTTGACCAGGAATGTAACCGGCGTCTTCTCTCGATGGAAACACTCGGTATTGATCAAAGTATTCATCAATGACCGAATTTCCAGGAGGCGCCTGCTTTGGAAGTCCCCCCTGAGCGGAGGAAGCAGCAGAAGATGTTGAGGTCTTTGAACGAGCAGTCAAACTTCTACGTCCCATCATGAGAGTGTTGAGAAGACTCCAGCCCATCAGTCTTTTATACAAAAGTTTACTATCAACGTCGATTAAATGTAGGACGTTTTTTCCAATTTCACAAAGTTTTTCATGAGCGTCGTCCATTATTTTATTCGTATTTTGTTTTGTTACCGATAAGCAGATATCACTGAGTACATGGTTCCATTAGTGACGCGACGCGAGAGTCTGACACGTGCACTCCATAACAAATATTCAAAAATTTACATGTATCGGTTTCATTGGAGATACGTATTGTGCTCGTTAACAAAAATGATAATATACGCTCTCAGAGACCCTCTGAGATTCATTTCTAGACTTGTCACCAATCGCACCAGTCTCACCATGTACATGAACGCACAACCCTCGGTTCAACACCGTGTACCGCTGGCACCGCTCATTGGGAGACCAGCTCATTTTCGAAATGAGGTGGTCAACGTGCCTTTTGCGCGAGCATCAGGTATCTATGGAGAGCATCATTGGGTGAAATACATCTGTCTGAGAGACGGAATGTATCAAATTGAGGGTGAAATTCATCCAAACATTTTATTTCAAAATTGCAAACTTCTGAAAAACATTCGGCTAACACAACAACCAAATTTAACGCTCAAAGATATGATAACCAAGAAACCTTGTGTTGTCAGTTTACCTACAACACAAGCAATCTTGAGTCACATTTTTGCGCGACACTCTGTCAAGGAAACAGTACAGAGACGTTTTTGGCGTAAATCAGAAGTAGATCCTGATGGGAAACCTTCTATATTTCTGCACGCTGAGATTGTTATTCCCCTTATCAACGCAACCATCCGATACCCTGACAAAATAGTCAACACCCTTGACAACAACAAATTCTTCTATGAAAAAGAGTTCGATACAGAAATCGGACATGGTCAGGAGGGTTGTGACCATATTTTCAGGGTTGTTGGAAGGAACGGTGAAGAGGAATCAAGTCTCGTGACGGCTTATTCTATTCCTAGATTTACACCTACTCATACTCTACAATATTAAAAAAGCAAATAAAGATCCTTTTATGCTCCTCCAGACTATTCGGTTTTCTACCAAAAGGTAGAAAACCACCCTTCAACCAATCTCTTTTATTCTAACGCTTATAACGTAAAGACGTCCGTTTATTTACTATACAGGTCTATAAATCATGTCATTATTTATGTTGCCATTGAAATAAAACGTTTATGTAGTGATAAATTATACGCTGGTTAAGTTTATCTCCTGTGATATACGAGCTGATAAGCGAGTTGATACTATCAAGCTTGTAACTCTAACCATACGCTAACGGTTATAACCACTAAATCAAAATAAAAACACAAACGCCTCAAACGGCATTCAATGCTTTCCTTGAAAAGAGAAAGGGGGTGCATAAAAGTGCACCCCTTTTCTCTTTCAAGAAAACAAAATGCTTGCCGCTCCGCTCGCGGGTGATCTACGTAGCGGGCGCGGCTCAGCGGTCGGTGCATTTTGGGTGGGAGGGTGCGTTTTGCACCCGACGTCCAGGGGGTGTCCCATAACAAAGACCGATCAATTAAAAAACCAAAACGTATGGAGAACGTTTATGGTTCGGTTTCATTAATTTGTTATTCTTTTGTTTTGTGAAAGAGAAAAACCCATGTTATCACAGTTTCCACTTTTAATTTGGTATTCTTTTGGTGCATTCCACATAAAATATTGTTATGATGCCATCTCTTTTCATTTGTCGTTATTTTATTTTGTTCCTCATAAAATGTTGTTATGACCACATCTCTTTTCATTTGTCATTATTTTATTTCGTCACAGGAAAAACACTCTTATGTTATCGAAACCAAACAAAAAGGATTGTTTTTCATGAAAAGTGTCATTCAGTACATTAACCTTCGACTGGGTAAGACGTGTTATAACTTCGTTAAATAGAAAAAATGGAAAGTGTAAAGGAAATCGCATTTGACCCAAGACTACAAGGACCTTTCACATGTCTTATTGCTGGACCTTCAGGATGTGGTAAAACACAATTAGTGTTTGAAATTATAGAAAAGGCGAAAACTGTAATAAACCCACCAGTCGATGAGATTATATATTGCTATGGACCATGGCAAGATGTTTTCAAGAAGTATCAAGGAAAAGTGCAATTCAATGAAGGTCTCCTTTCAAGAGAAGAACTTTTACATAAAAAAAAGGATTTATCTAAACATTCTCTACTTATAATAGATGATCTGTTAGATAAAGAAGATGCACCTCTTATAAGAGATCTATTCATAAAAGGTTCTCACCATAGAAATATGAGTGTTATATTCATAACTCAAAATTTATTTCTCCCTAATAAGGATTTCAGAACACTTAGTCTGAACTCTCATTACATGATAATTTAAAAAAATCCAACAGATATGAGTCAAATTCACGCTTTATCACGTCAAGTGTTTCCAACTCATCCGCGTTTTCTTACTGACGTATATAACGAAGAAACATCGGCGAGACACTCATATCTAGTGCTGGACTTCAAGCAGACTACACCCAACACACTAAGGGTACGTAACAGCGTGACTACACCTCTCAAGACAACTGTATTCATTCCTACTACACGGAAACAATGAAGTCTAAACAACTCGCTCTCATAAAGAAACACCTTCCTCTATTGAGACATCTGTCTAAATGCACTGGTAAGGAGTGTAAACATATAATGATGGGAATGTCTAATGAGGTGATAAGGTTGATAGTGCAAATAGGTGTGAATATTATGAATAAAAACTTGCACATCTCCAATAAACAAGCAGTCGGTTGTCTATCGAGGTACAAGAAACAACTCAAAGGTCTTACCAAGCCTTCAACTACAATAGGACACAAACGTAAGATTCTTGAACAAGAAAGAGGTTTTATTGGTACTCTATTGGGATTAGCTGTTCCACTCATATCCAGTCTTATCGGAAGCCTTACAAGACATCATTAGGTGAAAATGACAAGCTATAAACGAATGCTGCTCATTCATCCAGATGTGTTGCAAAGTTCTAACAAAGTGGAAATGGAGTGTTCAGCTGTTTCTGGCAAAGTTGATTCTCCACCTCCTGCCAAACAAATTGACAGAGATTCCTTTTTCGAAAGGTCAATGGTAAAAGAAAAACTTGAACCTACAGCGTCTACCGTGGAGGTGTTAGCTCGTTTACAAAAAGAAATGAGTCGTGTATTGAACGATCCAACAATGAGCAGAGAAGAGAAACTAGCCACATACAATGACCTCATGACCAGGACCTCCATCCTTTCCTCTAAAGCTAAAAGTATGTTGTTTTCAACATTGCACCTTTCACGTTCTCCTTCACCATCTCCTCAACCTTCTCCGACTATCATGAAACCTAAAAGAGTTTCTACAAAACCGAGAGGACTACTTATGCCGAAGGTACTACCACATAAGATGGAAAAAGTTCCGGGTTCTTACCATAACTCTGTGCGTAATCTCTACAAGACCTTGGCCAAATCAAGAAAACAGTTTACAAAGGACGGTCGTCTCATTCTAGGAGACACACCTATAAATGAAACTAATTTGATGAATCTTCTTTCGAGTGCAGTGCGACCGACTGCTAAGAAGCGAGCCAGCTTACCGGGTCAGAAACAATTCGTCCAGATTGTTAAGAAGTTAAATCTGAAAATGAAATATATAAGGAACTACAACATGAAGGGTTCTGACAGTGAAGAGGAGTATGAAGAGGTGGAAACACCTAGGCGGAAAGAGAAGACTCCTCAACAAGAAGGTCACGGCAGAAGTAAGAGACATCGACACATTACAGTAACACCGTTTGTAAAATGGTCTACAAGGCTCTGAAGAAAGATGTGATTAAGCACTTCACTGATCCTAAACAGCCAGCAAGCTTCACAAGCGCATCCAAAATAAAGAAACACTATTTCAAAAACACTGACATCATGCATATTGAAGATGCACTTGAATCTGTGGATGCTTATACTAAGCACAAACCATTCAAGAGACGGTTTCCTGGGCGTAAAACACAGACTTTTGGAATAGATAAACAATGGCAAATGGACTTGATAGATATGCAGCAGTTCAAAAAGTATAATAAAGGTTATTCACATATAATGGTTGCCATAGATGTCTTCTCCAGATTTGGATTTGCACAAGCTATAAAGAGTAAAAAAGCCACAGATGTTACGGAAACTTTCAAAGTTATGACAGTTAAAAGATGTCCTAAATACCTTCAAACAGATAAAGGTAAAGAGTTCCTGAACAAAACTTTTCAGGATTACTTGAAAGAGACAGGTGTATCTTTTTTCACTGGAGAAAATGATGACATAAAATGCTCTATAGCAGAAAGGTTCAACGGCACCTTACAACAGAAAATGTGGCGATACTTCACTAACATGAAAACATACACATACATAGATGTACTTCAAGATCTAGTGCATTCTTACAACCACACCTTTCATTCTACCATAGGAGGTCGACCGGTAAACGTTAATAAAGATAACGCCGACCGATTGTTCTATCATTTGTATGAAAGAGTGAGAGATAAAGATTTAAAGAAGAAAAGGAAACCTTTAATGAAAAGTGGTGATAGCGCACGAATTCTAAGAAAAAAGAAAACCTTTAATCGTGGATATGAACCAAATTGGAGTGAAGAAATATTCACTGTAAAAAACCCAAACTATATTAAAGGGTATGGAATCGAAGATACCCTTCAAGAAAGAATAAAGGGGTGGTTTTATCCTCAAGAGGTTCAGAAGGTGAAAGTTACTCCGAGGAAGCAGTACACTGTCGAGAGCATCCTTAAATATAGAGGAAAAGGTACTAAAAGAGAAGCACTCATTAAGTGGAAAGGATACGGAGACAAATTCAACAGTTGGGAACCAGTCAAGAACATACAAAAATGGATGTAACCTGCACTCTACCCAGTAACTCATCTACTAAGACCTTTCCAGACATCACTCTGAGCACTTACAGAGTTCTTTTACAGAAGTATATGGTACTACCAGCTGACACAGACTGTGCATTATCTGAAATAACGCTTCCAGTAAAATGGTACAATGTGCAGAAATCAACTTTCTACCTTCTCAGCACAGAAGCACCGGTAGAAAAGAAGAAACATAACACCGCACCAACTAGGGCAAGAACTTCCCGCGGTTCCGATGAAGATACTTCTTCTCCTGCTACTTCCACAACTACACCTGGAACTGCAGCTGGTTCAATTGAAACACCGACAGTACCAGACCCTGATCATGACGAGTCTTCTGGAGCATTTATTTCAGATGCAGTGTCAGCTGTAAGAACAGTTAGTGAGAGTATAGCTCCTCCGAAACCAAGTTCTCACACTTCCGACGGACCTATGCCTCCTAAGAAACCTAGAGAAGGAATTACTCCATTACAAACACCTCCGACAAGGCCCGTTGAAGCTATCACTCGACTAAAGCGTGAAATAGAGAGCAGTAGGAAAAAACGTGACAGAGAACCGTTCCTAACAGACATGTTTAATACTGATTTGGTAACCCACATGCATGAAACACCCCCAAAAAGAAAACTAGAAGTTGAAATGGAGGGAGTTGAAAAAGAAGAAAACGATGACGATGACGATCAACCAGAGCCCGCAGAAGTATTTGAAGAAGCTGATGCTGATGACCCAAAAAAGCTTCCTCCCACATTGAGTTACATCGATTCATTAGCAAGGAAGCACTTTCCAGGAAAACGGTCTTATGCTCGTTTCTCAATGGAAAGCGGTCGAGTGGAAACCAACAAAGATCTGATCAAACTCCTGAATAAAATAATGAAGAAAAATATACCAAAAGTCATCAAGAAAATGAAAGAAGAAAAGCGAAAAAATAAAGGAAATGGTCCAGATGAAATTTTCCCTTATAATGAATTCACAATGAAAACGCTTATTGCACTGCCTTCCAACACAATGCTCGTCATACCAGAAAACCTTTCTTATCAACTTGGTTTCGAAGGAAAAATATACATGGGTAGGCGCACAAGAGCAAAACAAATAACAGATGTCAACTTTAGAAACCATACAGTCTATGTCTACTCTGACATTATTCACAACGGGGTAGTAGGAGATACTGAAGCGCCACTTCTTCGATGTATGGCCGTAAACAACTACTCTCAAAAAACAATGGACACAATAAACTTTCCCAATTTGATTTTCCATCCTCTGCGAATAACACATTTCAAAGAGATCGGAGTGTACTTAAGAGACAGTGCAGGCAAACCTATACCATTTGAGCACGGGGAAGTGTCGGTAGTACTAACCTTTAGAGCTCTCTCTCATCCCTATAGTACATTAGTGTAAGAAGGAAGACGTTGGAAAAAAGGTGAGTTACTATATGAACGTGCCACCCTTGTATTCATCACCAAGAGGTGAATATGGACAATATTATAAGCGCTCGCAATTTGGAAGTGGACAATTACCTGCTTTCAGTGGAGCTAAAAGACAACGTGGCCACGGAATATTCGGAAGTATAATGAGATCGGCTCTTCCCATGATAAAGAACCTCGGTGCGTCAGCATTTAAAGCAGCAGTCCCCACCATCGTCAAAACAGGAAAAGGAGTTTTTGACGATGTCGTGGCTGGAAAAAACTTTAAGAAGAGCATCGTAAAAAGGTCAAAGAGTGCAGGAAGTGCCTTAATGGACACAGCCTTCAGTGCAGCCAGAAGGTACTTAAACACTGACGACGATGGACCTCCAGCCAAATGACGCCGAGCAACTCAAGGTGCAAGACGTGGTAACGGGAAGAAGAAGAGTGTAGGTAGACGTAAGTCTACCCTTTTCTAAAGGGAACATCATGAGTCTCATTCACCCCTGTGCGGCAACTTGTGCCGTAGGTGAATTGGATTTATACGCACTACCTATATCACAGAAAGATATTCTCCGAAGTCAATTCATCAAAAAAACAACAAACAACGCTCTCACTGACACCACAACTTGTTTTGACTTCACCTTCGAACCGAGCAATCTTTACACAGACCTCAGCGAAGCTGAACTCTACCCAGAGTATGTGGTTCAAGGAAACGACAAAGTTGCCTTAAGGATAGACACCAGTGGTTGACGTGCCAATGGCGCTACTCTCTTTGATCAAAATTGCAAGATCTGTGCCAAATAGTATTACTTGCTAGACATCATTTAATAACCAATAAACAGCCATATCTATTGATATAAATTATATGAAAATAGGCAAAACAATGTTTGTAGGGTATGGAAGCGAACTTGAAAATCATAATTTTCAAATTTATTTTTTGAACATTTATATCTCACTTAATATTTAACTTAGAGCTTTGAAATTTTTAGTAGATTTTCTTGACATATAAAGGGAGGGAAGCGTGTCTCAAAATCTTGATATAGCTCTTAGTTATGATTTTATGAAATGTAGAAAATGGAAATGCATAGAAATTTAGAAAAGTTTCCCGTTTTTGGCCGTTTTTGGCCATAAAATCAGATCTAGGACCTGAATTAAAAATCTGAGACACGCTTCCCTGGATGTGATTGTTATGAAGGCGTATGTAAAATCTTATCCCTTTTGGTTAAGTATTAACTGAGATATTGCTGTTCAAAAAATAAAAGTGAAAAAATCAGTTTAAAATTGATAAAATCTCAGTTTTCAATTACTTCATCATTCTTTTGGGATCAATAGATAGAGAAAAATTTGAGCTTTTAATTTATATAAAGGTTGCTAGGATCAGAGCAGTATTAAAGAATTCAATGATGATTTCCTGAAAAGGCCGTTGACCACTGGTGTCTATCCTTAACCGTGGCACACGATGCAGCTCCAGTCAACAACTTAATTCATTCACTTTTCAGCAGCGTGCAGCTTCTCATCAACGGTGAGAAGGTAACTTCAAACAATGAAGAGTACTCCTACAAGTCCTATCTCATCGACCTCTTGACGACGGAGGAGGGCGCCAGAAAGTGTCGCCTCCAAGGTTGCCAGAACTGGTTCATGGATACCCCGGAAAAAATGGACACCAGAGGTGCAGCCAACGCAGGTTGGAACTCACGACGAACAGTCCATGTCGGAGGAGTTAAGTCTATGGTGGGAAGACCACACCTCGATTTGTTTACTCAGTGTAAACTCCTACCCTCTCACTGCGAGATCAAACTCGTGTTCGAATGTCGGCCCGCCAGCTTCTACATGCAGATGGCCGCTAACGAGAGTTACAAAGTCATCATCAAGAAGGCCGAAATGACCATGCGCCAAGTTCACGTCAGGGACGAGGTGGTGGAGGTACACAATAAAAGTGTACGCGACCCAGATAGGACCATTCAACTACCCGATCACCAGGAGCAAGGTCACAAAGCACACCCTCACGCAAGGTTCATCGGAGTACACGTGGACCGTGCCCGACACAACGCAGATCCCCACGGGGGTGATTATTGGCTTCGTTAAAGAGTCGGCCAGCTCAGGGAGCAAGACGGAGAACCCGTTCAACTTCAAGCACTACGACGTAACAGAAGTAGCCTTGCAGTTCGACGATCAGAAGTTCCACGTGAAGACAGACTTTGTCAACGGAAACGTTAGCAGAGCGTACAGTCAACTCTTCAAGGAGACTGGTCTATTAGCTTCGGGTCATGACTGCAGTATTCAGTTACATCATTTTAAGAACGGGTACACGTTGTTTGCTTTCGACCTGACCCCCGACCGAACCCCGGAGGACACCCGCATCAACCTGCTGCGACAGGGAAAGCTTTCGGTGTCCCTGAAGTTTGCTGAAGCGCTGGGCCACGCGGTTTCAGTAATTATGCTGAGCACTTATGACAGCTTGATCCAGCTAACAGCCGACCGATTGCCGGTCACTGACTACGCCATGGTGTAGAACTGAAGATGGTTCTCAAAACCTCAGAACTAAACAAAATTGTTCTTAACCATCCTCACACAATTAGATATTTCCTTGGAACTTTTCCCTCTGATAGAATACCAAAAAAAACACGACCCTTCACTTGTTTCATTAGCAACACAGATCCTCACAATAAACCAGGGGAACACTGGGTAGCATTTTGGGTATCACCACAAGGGAAAACTTTCTATTTTGACTCATTCGGCTTACCACCAATAGCTATAAATCACATCTCATTCTGCCAACGTTCGTCATACGGTATCTGGGAGTATAACCGACAACAACTACAAGCACTCACAAGCACCACCTGCGGAGCGCACTGTGTTCGATTTCTCATAGAAACATGTCGCACTCTCAACCCCTACGTTGCACTGTCAGCGCTAGGTACCCCAGCCATGACAAACCTAACAGACAAGACAGTTCTTACTTACATGAACTTAAACCGGTGGAAATGGAGAAGACGGAAACACCAGATGTTGAAACGCTAGAAATGTGGTTATCTACAGATACAGAGGAAAAAGGAGAGTCATCAGAAGAAGAAGATGTAATACTGGACATGCCTAAGAGACGTCCCATATCACTAGGTCGCATGCAACGTGATCTGCAGAACACCATTGACTGTGTGGAGGCCCTGTCGGCTAATGTCGACAGACTGATCTTCGCAGTTACCAACTTGCAAAGTAAGCTGGAAGAACTCACAGAACGTTCAGCGCAATCTAGAGGCTGTGGTTTCTCATGCTCCAACAATTCCTTCGCCCTTTAAAGAAAAAATGACTGACCAAGGACAATGAAGTATAGCTAAAAAACTGAAAAATGACTGTCCAAGGACAATGAACTATAGCTAAAAAACTTAAACATTTTCACTATATAGGAAATGTATGAAAAAACAAAAAAAGTATAAAATATATGAAAAAAACATAAAATATTTAATAATTTTTAAAAATCTAAAAGAAACGCCTTGTATATATGAATTATAATCTGCTTTTTATGATTTTTAATAAAAAATAACTAAAAAAATGTTGTTTTGTTTTATTTATTATATGTAATGAATAATAAACAACATAAACGTATACAAACTATATACAAAAAAAATGTTTAAAATAACGAAAATCATAGAATGTCCGGTAAAATATACGTAGAAAGTATATATAAAAAAAATGAAAAATAACAAAATAACACATTCCTTAAACAAGTTTTTAAAAAGTAGGTCACGAAAGTAGGTCGTAATGACCTAATTATTCAAAGTCTCTATTAGTCTATGAACCTGTTTATCACCGATGCTCACTCGTACTGACCTAGTGACCTAATTAGTAGCATTGACTATGCGCGCCAGCGACTCCATTATACTACTTTCACCACTGGATGGATTGGACCGCAGGCGATTGGTCAAAGTCCGAAATCTATCCAAAGGTGAATATGAAGGAATGAATATGACATGAAAGGGTCTTCTTTATTTCATGTAATGGATTCAAAGATGAAAAAGCATCAATTTATTGCAAAAAACAGCGATGTCAGAGCCAAAACAGGGGATATCACCACCATTAAGGTACTTTCTTATAGCTGCTTATACTTAGTCTTCTTTGAGATGCTCTTATAACTACAAACCCCTCCGTGTGGTTCATATCCCAAAATGATTAGGGGCCCGACCTCCTTATAGGGGTAAAGTGGCAAGTTTATTATCTGTATTTCATACTTTCTATTTATTTTTTTGCACATTTATTTTTACAATTCTTAAGGTGGGCGGTACCTAATTTGCATATTAAGTCTGTGTTCAATTGTCTGTTCTTTGTGTTTTCTGGATTTTTGAATTTATGTTAAATCTAAATTATTAATGTGAAAGAAAACAGGAATTTAAAAGAGATTTTAAGTTTTGTTTTAGTTTTAGTTATTTTATCTTTATAGTATTTCATTTATTTCATTTAAGACTTTGTGTGAAAAACAGCAAATTGAAAATGTAATTATATGAATAATAGACTTGCCCCTTCATCCTGGCCAACCACAAGGACAGGTATTAGAATTACAACTCCATCCTGTTTTCAGGCAGCAGCTTCACTTACTAGATTGACGTTGAGACATCTCTCCCATTCAAACTCATGAAAGATGCTGGCATTGTTGACCACTATGTCTGGGGTACGAAATGTCGAGACAGCTTTCTGAAACAAAGCTGTTATTCCAATTCACAATACAGGTTTAAATAACCCCAGCCAAGTTACAACATAACAGAAACGTTCTGCAACTGTACTTTTTTTATTCAGACTGTTACTTACTAAGATAGCACGTAACAATGACATTATTGATGGTGAGGTTAAAACCTCCCCAAATCAGAACATTATTATGACATTATTTTTTGGTGAGGTTAGGATGAAACCAAAACAGGACATCATGAGAAAATTCTGTTTAGGTTGAAAAACATAACCAGAATGTTATGAGAAGGTCACACTGTAATGTTACAGCATGAAGTATGTTGCAGCAACATTATTAGGTGCCATCAAAATAACATAACAAGACCCAATGCAGAACCAAACAAAACGCTGCTGCAACGTTACAACAATGTCACATGCTTGGCTGGGACAGTATTGTTTGTAGATAATTGATTTTGGGGAATCTTATCTTTATCTGCATTTATCTGAAGTAAATAAATTCACCTAGTCATATCAGTTGGTATCAGGTTGTATTACAATTGACAATTTGCCAGTTTTCAAAATAGCCATTGCCTTCACACAACCCCAAAGGATAGTGATATCTCTCTAAATAAAACATCATGTCACATTGTGAGCTCCAGTTGATAATACATTACTCCTGTAGCCTATCTGATCATTGTATGATAAAGACATTTAAAAATATTTGAAAGATAAAAGCATACCTTTTACATCCTCATCTTTTGTGTTATCACAACGTGTGAACACAGCTTGTCCAGCACCAAACTGTTCACACAACTCTGAGATAGTTTTCTCTCCCAGATCTTGTAGGATATCTCCCATCACAACCTGGAAATTAAATTAAATTTGGAATACTTTTCAAAGTATGGATGAGCTCAGAATTTTTTTCTTTTGCATATAAAACACACTTAAAATTACAAACTATTTCCTACCAAGGCTCAGCTCACACTATCAATGAATATGTCATTTGGATCATAGGCCCTATATATTACTATCAGATTTAAAAAAAGAGAGATCGAAATCATGAATACCTGTAATTAGCATTGGGCAACAGAACTCTGTACCATTTTGTAAGGTTAGATACTGATTTTAAAACATGGATTTACATTGAAAATATTTTTTTGAATGTCAAAAAAGAATTGAAACCTTGAGCTCGACGGGATGTTATTTGTCTTCGTTTATTTCTAGGGGAGTATCATTATTAAAGTTTGTATTTGTTCATATCCTATATCGGTTCGTTTGTATCGTCATTGACTGCGTGATGTTTCATCGTTTATCAATCATGTTTTACTTATTCGAAGATGTCAATAAAGTGTGTTATATGAAGATAAAGGGGAGTTCTTAGTGATTAATCGTCGAAGTAGCTAGCTTTGTCCAGATAGATGTTATCCTGGACCATAGTTCAGTTCTTAGTGGTAGAGATTCTAAGTAAAGGGGCTCAGACCTATACAAAGAACACGCGCCTGGCAAGAGGTAAGTTTATTATATCCATGACAATATTCCGAAGGTACAAGTATACAGTTCTCCATCCATACAGTTCATTCCTTTCATTTCACAATTCTAACACATCAGTAATGATCCAACCAGGTATAGCTATGGTTAAGCTTCCCCTTTCACAAGGTATATACGCTCCAACACTGTTGAGAGAGTCACCTCTCGTCTACCGGTGACGGAGACCATTGGTAGGATCTCTGTCACATCCAGTACGTAGCCCGTAAGGCTAAGCCGAAGCGCTCCCAATCCTTACTATCACCTAATCGTTGTGGTTACTACCATCTTAACACTACCCGTGTGATCCGTATGTCAGACTATTGCTCCCATGTGTTCTGATCGAACTCTATCTTGGTCTGCTCAGCTGTCTCAAGTCTCATACTGCTTATATAGCGACAGCCAAAAGGCTTGTCGCTATACCCATTTACACTTTTTTTTTTTTTTTTATATATATTCTTTTATTTCATCAGACAGGAATTAAGTTTATACAACTTGTCTCACATTCATGCCTGACAAACATAGAAACAATCTATGCTTTAATCAAGTCCGTAAAAGGTGTTATTTATACATTCTAATATAAAAATATACATTGTAATCGTACAGATTGTATAGGAATAGTTAATACAAAACATTCAAAGTAATTCAATGATATAGGTTTATAAAAGACATAAAAATGTCACATATTTGATTAAAATCGATTAAGATCCACGAATAAATTCACAAAGTATAAAGTCATAAGAAAACACTTTTATAATTATATTAGACACTTATATCTATTATTGCACTAATAATTTTTCAATCACATTCTTCAGTTTAGTTTTCTCCTTATCCTTGAAAAGCTGTTTACTTTGTATGTTACGTACATCTGTATCCTGGTCATTCCACAATATAGCACCTCCATAGAAGACATTTCCTTTAGTTTTTTCAAACATAGGTTTATATGTATTAAATACTGGCGCTTGATGGAGTCTTGTGTTCCTCCCATGTTTCTTTAGGTACTTACCATTTTCTCTAAAATCACACATAAAACATTGCAGATGACACTTATATCTATCAAATAGATCAGCTATCTTGCACTGCCTGCACAATTCTTCTTTACTCAGTTTTCCCTTATAGCCTTGGCATATTCTTAGCCCCCTATAAAATAATTTTGAAATTTTGCAGATTTGTGTACCATTTGCACCCTGATATATAATATCACCATGCTCAATTATACACCTATCACTAATACTTAACGAGGTCTTATTTATCTTTCATACTTCCCATTCTTACCTATATAAACTAGTTCTACTTCTAACTATTATACAAACTAATGTTGACGGCGAAGCCTGCTATCCTCAGTATCTTTTAGCTAGATGTTTCGGTTCATAACGTACCCTTACAGGTTTCCTTCGTCATTTGTCGTACCTGTGCGTACCTGCAGGACGTGAACTAGCCCCGCTGCAGTCCCTACGCCTGGGGACTTTGCCACTCTCCATATACTCTAACTAAGCCACTAAACGATGGCGCCGCCTGGCGCCGAGCACACATATCAGCGTTACACGTTTTACTATAATATTCTTGCCAATACAAACAAGTTTACAATATTTTATTATTAACTTCTACAGTCTATTCTAGTTCTTTTTGCACTGGACCTCAGTGCAACCTAATAATAAACTTATGAATAATTTAAACCAACACATAATAACTATGTCCTGCAGAAGCTTATCATGCTGTGTTTTTTCAGCAAGGAAACTAGGGGTGAACTTGAGAACTTGAGTGCTATGACAGCTTCATGACCATTTTTGTATGGATTACCTTGTGTTTATATGTATGAATTCGGTGCGCAGTTAAACAATGAATAAACTAAAAATCAGATGCTGTTACGTTGAATTTATGCGGTTTATTTTATGTGTACATATGACATACGGAGATATTTGCTCTACACTGGTTTATATTTATTGTTTTACAGTACATCCCTATTCAGTGATGTTACTTATCTATTCTATTGGTTTGAATAAATGTGCAAGTATAGGAATTTCAGGGGCAGAACCAGGGGGGGTACCTGGAGTCCTGACCCATCCCCCTTTTGGTGGAACCCTATACTACAAAAAGAGGGGAAAATGGTGCATGTGTATGTGAAAATGCATGTGTTTTCAGTACTTCAGTACTTTTCAGTCAGCCTTTATGCTGACCCCCCACCTTTCGGAAAAATCTTTGCATTATTTGTCATTGGTTAACAGGGAAGTTGATAATCAATAGCTTTCAGTTTGTATTCATATATATCTTATGTTTTCCGAGTTGGTTTGAAAATATTATCATTACAAATGGATATACAGCAAATCTTTATATTTCCTATACTTTTTCCAGTGGATTTGTTGAGAAACTTGTGGAATTTAGCCTGCAGGTGCAGAAGAAATTGCAATAACTATTTAGTTGTGGTATCGCATTCTCTTGATGGTCTAATTTTCCGCACGACATCTGGGCTCAAACGCTCTCAGATCATCATACCCCATGTGTTAGATCGTAAAATGTAAATCTGACGTGAAATGTAATTTGACGTAAAATGTAATCCAAATTGATGTAAAAGTGTAAATATGACGTAAAATGTAACTCATCTTGCTGTAAATTGTAATTACATAATCTGCCCTAAAATGTGAAAATGTAAATCAAGTTAAAACAAATATAAATGTAAATATTTCTACATGAAAAAAAAAGAAACCTTTTAATTTAATAAATGTTCATATTATTAGATGGATTTTCAAGAATACAACAGTTGATACATAAATGCATCTGACATCCAATTATTGGGAGTATTCTGTCAACCAAATTGCCTATGTTAATTTTGTATCATGCAACTGTCTTCAGGGAATGCGCAGAGAAGGAATTTTAAGAAGCGTTTTGCTGTACCAGTGTATTTCTGTTGTATCATGGAGCTATTTTGAATTTTTTATCCATACATGTATTAACTTAGGATGAAAAATATTGTTATTCCATGATAGTTTTGAACACCTTGTATATTTTTGTCCTTTCTGTATTATTTAATTATGTAAAACAACTACATGAAAAACTTACATTGTAAGATGTAACTCTGAATAAAAAAGAAAAAGTAAAAGAATATTTGATGGTAAACTTTATTGTTGGTGTAAACTCGGATGGGCTGATTGACATGCTGCACCATGGTCACTGCTATCATTCTCAACCAAAACCTGTGACATTTTTAAATCTGTTAAATAAATATGACACCTTATGGTATGGTTCATGATAACTTGGCTGTGATAAAAGAAATGGGGGCGGCCTTAGAATAAACCCCGAGGATTGTTACTTCCCCTGGGAGGGGGCTTTTGAGGGTAAACTTAGTTTAGTCCCCATTACAGACTTTGGAAAATAGTGACTAGGAATCAATGATGTTAGTTGAGGACAATGAAAAAATCCGAAATGGTACTAAGAAAATCAAAATGTGTCTTAAAATGCTGTGAAACATGTGCTAAATATCAAATTTTGAAACAGATTTTTTTTGGGGTGCTGGAGAGGAAAAATCAGAAATCTGACAAAAATCTGAAAACATCCATGAGAAATTGAGATGAGTTAGCCTTTTAGGTATGAATCCCAAAAAACTATCAGGAGAGAGGGATATATATATCTAATTTAGTCCCCATTATTAAAAACTATGGAAAATAGTGACTAGGTTCCACCCCTCATAAGCCCAATTAGGTGCTTACATAATCTACAGGGGGTTTATATGGCTGGTGCGCAAAAATGTTTATATCACCTTGCCCAAGTGGAGGAACAAGGTGATATCCCCTATTAACACAGCTGCGACCTATATCACCCATCACCCGTATCACAGGGGGCTTCCTTCGACATGGTCTTAACACAGGTGTATCTCATCTCAAGTCATGCAGGTGTAAAACCACCTTATCCCAGGGGGGGGGGGATTTGGTCTCAAACCTGCCCACATTTGTGTATCAAAAAGTGAAGGAGATGGGTCCCTTTTCAGCCTCAAATTAGTGAAATGAGCGAAATTTGCCTCCCTACTCGATATGGGTTTAGGAATTCAAAAGAAATGTGTTGAAACTGAACGCTTTCTATGAGAATTAGGGGAAATAGAAAAAAAATAGATATGCATTAATGTAGTTTAATGAATAAAGTTATATTTCTATCAAATCAACAAATAGTTGTATCAAATATAGCAACAAAATCCCTTCATTATGGGTTGGTTGTACAACCTACAGTGTCCTTCAAAATGCGTCTGTTTTCACACATTTGGGCATTGAGAAGGGAAGTCGCCCCTTTATCCCCTTACCTTTGCTCCTTTGGCCATCAGGGCCTGGCAGTAGGCGCGTCCTATGCCTCGGGCCCCGCCCACAACAACAGCCACCTTCCCTTCAATCTTCATGCTGAAAACTCTGGATCGTACCACTGCAAACTCCTATAGATTCCTTATTCTTCATGCAACGTCCTCTCTGGAAGTATGCCTCTGTCCAATCTGGTCGGGGCAGCGAGCATATACCTTGGGTATATGTGACCCCTCACCCCTAAATGAGACATAGGTTTCTCAAAAGAATTATGAGAAAATGGCAAAATAAGGCTATAGACACATATATATTATAGTACATTTACAAATGTCAAGAAAAAGAAAATTCATCTTAAAAAAACAAATGAAAAAAACTAATACATTTCCCTCATGGTTATAAATAAAGGCTATGGAAATTCACATTGCCATAAAGGACAATGATATCTGTAGTGTGATTTTCATCAGAATCATAGTTTCAGAAATGCTCCATTGAAACATCCCCCCTTTTGTGGACCAAATATTATTTTTTTCAATGTAAATCTCAAGCTCCTGAGGGCTGTCCTGGACTCTTTTAATATAAGTGCCCCTTCTATCTCAAATTCTTGGATTTGCCCCTGATTCTGAGGGGCAGGCCACCCCTCTTATAATCCATTAACTATTAACCAAGTTCTTGATCTGCAATGTATGCCTCACTATATGATGGAGGTCACTTATAAAGGTAAATGACTTTTGCAGAAAAAACCTGTTGTCCTATTGACCCAAATCTTGACTTAATCGATCCATGTCTTATAACGTGTCTGCACCCATCAGTCTGTGAACATACCACTTTTATACAACAAGTTGTAAAAAGAAGAAGTATCTATGCTCCAATTCCTGCTATGAATAAATCCTACAGACCAGGGTCCTCTATCTTATTCACTTGTAGGCCAGAATTTAGCGAGAAAAGTAGGAACAAGTCAAGTAGAAATTAAGCATCCATTGGTCCTAGAGAAACATTAAGTGAGACTATTTTCAATTATGATGCATGTAACTAAATTTTTTAAATAGTGGGAGGGGGAAGAGGTTGATAGTTAAAAATAGTCCCTATGTGGTTCATCCTTTAGTCTGTATTTTCTCTGCATGCACACCTAAAATATTTATATATATCTATACATGTATATATAATATTATCGAAACTGAATAAAGAGGATGAGGATGCCTGAGAATCAAAGCAAAATATAAATAAATGTACACTCTGCAGCATGGTATAAGTATTGAATTTAAAAAAAAACAGATTTACATGGAACCCCCTAAGATTAGCTTAAACCTCCTTGGATTTAAATGGAACCTCTCAGATATGATTTTAAGCCATGTGATGCATGCTAAACATGATTTGCAGACCAAATGACAATACCAAGAAAGAGTATCAGCCTTACCTAGCCCTATTCTCAATTATGTTTATAATAGTTCCTAGATTCAGTTAAAAGTAAACCATTTTTCAATTTAATGAAAAAAATTGACAAGAAAAGCCTCAAAAAGCATTGGACATCATCTAGCTGCTCAAGCTGAGCATTTGATGCTAGAAATTGTTTTATAGGAAGTTAAAAGGGTATTTTTTCACATTTCCAACATTGCCCATGTCTATTTGGAAGATAAAAAACAAAGCAAAAGGAAAAGAATTGACCTACCTACACTAATTTTTTTACCTATGTTACCTGAACACAACAATTTCTTTTTGGCCTAAATACATTTTTTCTAAAAAGTGAGGACAAATAACTGACAATCGAGCCAGGTTTAAGCTGGTCTGTTTACATGCATTGTGATCCCATATAGTCCTATAAAAAATATATATAGGTCAGATCGATTCCTTCCCTGTATTACCCAGAAGTAAAGATGGACTGTTTGATTATTCTTGAAACTTGATACTGGGTTTGCGTGTCACAACTGCTCATTCTACATTCAGTAATTTAATACTCCATTGAAGTGTCTACATGTTAGACTCAAAATTAAGGTTTTCAACTTTGCTGCCCGTTGCCCATGATAGGATATGTAAATGAGATCACATGCTGAATTATATGTTTCCATTCACTGTTTCCCTTTTTGCATTGTATGGAATATTCATTTAAAGTAAATCTGTTGATGTTTGCAAGGAGAGGGGTGCAAAAGCAAGTAAAATGCAGGGTAAAATGGTTTAATTTAGTTAATTATGATTATAATAAATGGGTAAAAGGGGGGAAAGAAGAGGGAAAAAAGGCAAACAGTGTTACAGGGAAACAGTGAAAGGCAAATGACACTTCATACCTTGATCCATTTCTCACCTCAGCCTGGGCCTCTTGCCTCGGCTGGCTGGGGTATGAGTGGTTTCATGCCTATGCATCTCACAGATGTCAACAAGGATTGTAAATGAAGTAATTAATCTGAATGTTATCAGTCAGAGTAGTTAAGTTAACAAATATTATTCCACATCTAAAATATTTATTATTTTTATTCCACTCATTTATACATTGAAATAAGTCTGTAACCTGATACCAAATGCCTAAGAAATGGCCGTATCTCATATAATCAAAGAATATCTTTGAAAAGATTTGAGGGAAAATTCCTATCTTTTCCTATATTTTTGCTGTGAAACGAATCAAACAAGAGTGTTTATATCCTCATGTTGTTTCATTAGGGGATATTAAAGCTAGCTATTTTAACTGTCCTGGACTTCAGTTGTTATTCTCACATCACTAGTCAAGAGTAGAGCTAATCTCCGACCGGGTTGTTCAAATTCAAATGCAGACAAACACTTTGCAGAGGTCAAGTTTATTGCAGATAATGCGTACAAGGAATGCACAGCTAAACCGATGTTGTTCACAATCAAGTACAAATAGTAGTTGTACCCAGGACTTCCAATACCAGTAGACAAAGGTTTCGCTATTGCTAGTCCTCCTATCCTACGTCGTTCCCATAAAGGTTTAGTAGTTCTCAGCATGGACACCAGATGTCGCCACCGAATAGTAAATCCTAATCACCTAGCTCCCGAACCCCACAGGTTCGTATCAATCCAAACGTATTTCGCTCTCTGCTCAATACCAGCTACTGGTGCATCTTTTATACCATCCCGTTATCCATTAGTTGAATACTTGTATTCCCCAGCAGTGCTGCTGCTGACAGACAAGGCTCCTCGGGTGAACACCCGTTCTAGGGTTGTCCTACCTGCCGTTGATACTGCTTTTAGTCATTCAAAGACTATTTCTAAATTTTCTTTTATTAGTAACTTTGGTTTATTGTTATTTTAGTTTCAATGCAGTCTGGTGACCATCCACTTTTCTTAATCTATTCACCTTTATAATAAGCAGTCTAACTATGTTCAAGTATTAAATCTTCACTCTATCTTAATCATATGCGTGAGGTTATTTCTACCTCTGTGCACTATATTTTCCTATATCTTTGCTAAAAAATCCTATAAAAATTCCTAGATTTTTGCCAAAGGCCATTATGACCCCTGTAAAGGCAGTAGTGTAGAACTAAGGACTCAACACCAATTTTTGTCCCAAGTTTGCCTTTTTTGAGACTTTTATCTTATTTGTTATGGTCATATGTATCTTTTTGTGAGCCCCCATTCTCAAATCAAATGGCCTTTCACTTTCCTACTGCACTGTCCAGTCCACAAACTCTGCAAAATCCTGTCCCAGTGTATCTGTAACCCTTAGGGCTTGGCCAGTCAGCGAGTCGTCCTCGATGAGTCGGATCAGGGCCTCTGCAACAACCTCTGGGCTAGAAATCAAAAGGAAAAGCAGCAGCTTTTACAAATACACAATATAGCAATGAATTATATATAACATGATTTCACTGACTCCAATAACCTAAATTTAGTTAACAATGTTCCGCCTTAATTAGGCTAACTGAAAAGGTTAGTCAATTTAAGGATAGACAACACCTCTCAGCGGCCAATGCGCAGTGCTCCCTTTGTTTTGGAATTAATTTTTTACTGTTCATGGCATCATTATTTCCCATATATATTTTAAAAGCAAATACAGAACTCTATCTAACAGTATAAGTTACATTAGAGTGTTAAGAACAGCACCTTTGTGGGCTCGTCAGAAAGTGAAAAAATGCATTTTTTACTTTTATTTTTTGAACAAGGATATCTCAGTAACTACTGCACACAAATGCATGAATTTTTTTGTATGTGTAGATTACATTCATAAGGAGGGAAGTATGTCTCAGAATTTTGATTTAAGTCTTATTTTTTGTTTTATGAAATGTAGAAAATAATGTTGATAAAAATGACCAAAATCTTCCCGTTTTTTGTCATAAAATTATTTTGGACGGAATGAGACCATATGGTATTTTCCTGGAATTAATCCATTAAATTTAGACCCAGTGGGACAACGGATGATAAGCGTTGCATCCATCGTCTCTCTTCTTTATCTCTCTCTGACTGTGCTTTAGCAGAGTCAGGTGGGGAGGATATGAAGGAGAGGACCGAGATGTTAAAACCTTTGGTCAGCTTAGGTTGATCAGTCGGGCATTGACTAAAATGCCTAGCTACAGTGGTTTCATGGTTGTGATTAATGTCATGAAAGTGGCCTTGGAACCGCGTCAAGATTCGGTTTTTCGTTTGTCCCACATATTGAATACCGCAATGGTTGCAAGTAATTAAGTAGACTAAATTGCTACTTTGACAGTTTATTTTAAATAATGGGGTGAACGAACGGCCATCGTGTTTAAAAATTACTTTCTGAGATCTGTTCATTAAAGGACAATACCTGCAGGTGGACGGTCGATTACACGGGTGTCCACTTAGGCCCGGAAATTTACTGGTAGTGCGGGTGGAGGCCTGTACTAGTGCATCACCAAGATTTTTGTTTCTTCGTAAACCGAAAATGATTTTCGAGTCCAAAATCTGGCGTGTTGTTTTAGAGCGTCCCAATAGGGACCAATGATCTCTTATAATGTCCGCAATAGGCAGATTATTAGGGTTATGCATTGTAATACAATAAAATGTATCTGTCTCCGTTTTATCATCAGTCTTAGGACCGGAAAGTAGCCGTTTATTTAAGAGTGTGTCCCTGTCAAGTGCTTTTACTCTATCTAAAGCCTTTTGGACTAGTGATTTAGGATATCATCGGCGCATGAAGTGAGAACTTAGCATTAGTGCATTTTGAATGAAGTCCGCATGTAAGGTGCAGATTCTCCTTAGTCTTAGGAATTGGGAGTACGGTATACCATTAAGGATATGCCTAGGGTGTTCTGACGAGTACAGTAAATAGTTGTGGCTATCAGTAGGTTTACAGTAAAGTGTCGTAATGATATTGCCACTGGGTACTCGTTTTATAGTGAGATCCAGAAAGTTTACCTCAGTTAATGAACTTTCAACTGTGAATTTAATTGTGCGGTGTTGGGAATTTAAATGATGGATAAATTCGTTCAAGCTTTCGGCACCATAAGTCCAGATGAAGAAAATGTCATCGATGAACCTTTTCCAGATTAGTGGCTTGAGTCTGTAAGAATAAATGAATTTCTCTTCAAATGCGCCCATGAAGAGATTGGCGAAAGAAGGCGCTAGCTTTGTACCCATGGCAGTGCCTCCTACCTGTAGGAAATGTTTATTGTCGAACTCAAAGTTATTTAGTGTGAGGACTAATTCTAAGAGCTGGCAAATGGAGGCATTGGGGATAAAGTGATCTACGAACTGTGAAATTATTTCAGTAGGAGAATCATTAGCAGAGACTATTGGTCTACCGGGAGGAGGAATTACATTTTTGTGAATTTTGGGTAGAAGGTAAAGTTTCGAGGTTCTCGGTTGATCTAAGACTAAATATTTAGATGTTTTTTCCGAGATTTCTTTTCGTAGCTCCATTTGTTTAACAGCCTTAGCTACTAAAAGGTTGTGTCGATCGCTTAAATTTGTGTCGACTTGCATGTAGAAATCTTTGTCAGATAACTGTTTGAGACCTTGAATGTAGTCAGTTCTGTTTTGAATGACCACTGCTGAACCTTTATCGGCTTTCTTAATCACTATAGAGTGATCTTTGCTTAAGGACAATTTAGCTTGCGTTTCAGCCTTAGTCATATTACATTTTAAGGGTTTGCTCGGCCGTTTGAAATTTTGAATACTGCTTTCATTAAGGAGAGCCATATGTTCTAAAATTGGAGGGCCTGGCGGGTTCCATTTGGATTTGTTCTTAAACTTAGGGTTCTCGAACGGTACTTTTGACTTGTCTATCGGAAGGATAGGACAAAAGTCAGGGACGTTAGAGTTGAATTTAGGAAAGGCCAGATTTCGTCGTAGGCTCAAATTTGAGAGATCTTCTGCTAGGACGCCCTTATCGGGCGGGGGAGGGGTGTCCGCAAAAGTGAGTCCCTTAGACAGAAGGCTACGTTCGGCATCAGAAAGAATATGATCAGACAAATTGACAACACCTTGGAAGTTGTTGTTAACGTTATCTTTACTGCTGGTATTGCTGTTATTAGAATTTTCGGTGTTATACAAAAGTGGTATATAGTTAAAATATACATCAGAAAGGACGGATGTAAAGTCCGAGTTACACCACCAACAGTCAAAGCTTTTTGGTCGGATATTGAGATGGTCTAATTCCGTCGATCTTCTCTGTTCAATAGACGTTGGAGAAGATTCCTCTTTCGGTTCGAGAGTAGGGGCTGGGCACCAGAGTTTGGCTCTTGGTCCCGGCGATTCTGGCGGCGGCTGTTGCCTCTGCCCTGAGGTTGACGGCTGTTCGAGGTCGTCTGTGGGCGATTTCCCGGTTCTCAATAGGGGCCGCGGCGGCCTTGATTGGGCTGACGTTGGGTGGAGCGGCGATTGCCCGGGGGGGCCCAGGAAGTGCTGTACACTTGGTTAGACCTTGTTATTTGTCATAAAATAAAAGCTAGGCCCTAAATAAAAATTCTGAGACAGAATTCCCTCCATAGGATCGTTATAGACATGCTCAGAAAATTTCATTTGAATCCATTGAGTGGTTACTGAGATATCTATGCTCAAAATATAAAAGTGAAAAAAATAGGTTTTTGCAGAAAATGTCTCGAATTTCAAAGTGTTGATATCAAAATATGTTCCAAAGGATAGAGAAAAATGTGGTCTTTCATTTGACACCTAATATGATAATTTAGCTCTCCTGATTACTGAAAAATCTCCATTCTCGCAAAACAAGCCACTCTGAGGTGTTGTCTATCCTTAACTAGTTTGTAAGTCGGAAACATGAATACACCTAATGTTTGCCATTTTATACCAAATATTTAAGGATGAAAAGTGTTTAAAATAAAAAGGGTTATCAGAAACAGACTCTATAGAATTATCACTCTGCAGAACAGTTCATCATAGAAAGTAAGAACATAATTTTATTTGAAATTTGAGAATTTCGATGAGATATAAGCAATAACGACTTGCTGTATACATAATATGTATATAGGCCTCTGCGCTTTATATACCTACGTGAGCATTGAAGTGGTCTTAACTGCTTCCTGAAATACTTCAGCGTGGTACATTCGGTCCGCAGTCAGCTGCTTGTGTATCTCCGTGTTAACTAGGGTTGGACACACACAGTTAAATCGCACTCCAGTCACAGCCACGTTCTCTGGTTGCTATCAAGGACAATTTGAAGGAAGGAGAATCATGTAACAGGCCCGTATCCAGAACATTTCATGGGGGGGTGGCCATTTCCAAAAAGCTCAACAAGCACATCCCAGTTTACACCAACATTTAGGTTTACTATAAAATATTTTCAAAATTGTCTCCACGCTTGTTTCCTGAAGACAGTTTGGTTGACAGATTGTAAAATGCGCCTGTATATTTTGGCCTTTTTCCCATAGGAACCTATGTTGAAGCATGTCAGCCCCGCCTATAATGTCAAACCCTATTTTGCCCTGAAATACATAATTTTGATAGGCTGGCAAACCTGTAAATCTGTCAATTGATAAAATTTGAGAAATAATCCAGAAACATTATTGATCACATTGTTCATGAATCTGGCATGCTCATCAGAGAGCTGTAAAGGATAAGAGAGAGGGCTAGCAGGGGTAAGAGAGGTTTTACAGAGGTAGCAGGAGGCCTATATAGCTGGGTCCCCACGTGGCAACTAAACCCCAGCAACTAGTTGTGTATGGTGGTCCAAAGTGCCAAACTCATCCCAACCCTGGCAACTACTGCTCTATATGGGGGACTAGTCGCTGGGGATAGGACTGATTTGACACCTTGGGCCACAATATTCAACCTATCACGGGTTTAGTCGCCACATGGGGACCCGGCTTTAGCGGGGAGGAGGGAAAACTAAAATATGGGTTTTTCAAAAAGTGGACCTGACCCAGCTTGGGGGGGGGGGGGGGGGGGTGACCCATACCCCACCTCACCCCCACCCCCTAGCTACGGGCTTGAATGTATTTCCAAATGGCAGATACCCAGATAAGCGACGGGAGGTATTGAACCTAACAGACTTGATGCATCAAATGAAAGGTAACATTCATTTATGTCTAATGAGGTAGAAAAAAAAGAGGAACCAATAACAAATTTGATTTTGTCTTCACTTCTATTTTTTTCATTCCATATATTCTGAAGTCGACATTTGTAAAGGAGCTTATCTGTGTGTGACAAAATTGAAGAGATAAAATAATTGCTAAGAGAAAATACTTACACCCCAGCTTGTTGTATAGCCAACACAGGCATATTTGGAAGCAGAATACACGGGTACGCCAAACGCTGGACCCAGTCCTGTGACAGAGGCAGTATTGACCACCACACCCCCGTGTCTGCCGTTAGCCTTACTCATGTACTTAAGGGCTTCGTTACAACCACGTATTGTTCCATGCTACAAAACAGAGTTTCTATTTAGTTCCCAAGAAACAGGACATGAGTTTCCTAACACTTTTACATGTGTTGTTTGCTTTGCATGGGTCCAAAACTGGGGATTGATTCAAAGAGCTTGAACAAAGTATCCGTCTATTTGCAAGCTGTTTTTTCATAAAAGAAATATATGAGAAAAAAAGTTGTTCAGAAGAAACTGTATGAAATGTCGTAAATCATATACGAGATAAAAAAATATTGTATTCAGCTTTATTTGTGAGATGGACCTAATATCTAATGTCATTGCCCCCCTACTATTTTAAGGAGATATGTTTTCTCTTTTGCTTTTTCATATTAGTTCATATAACTCATATAGCCTCTGGTAATAGTTTGGCGAACAGAACCCAAGTTTATAATTAGAAAACTATGTATATATAAAAAAAAACCAGCTTTTACAATAAAGTAATACTGTCTGTTACTGACAAAATCAATGAAAATGATAATATAGTTCAGTCCTTTATATTCACCACTGGATGGATTGGACCGCAGGCGATTGGTCAAAGTCCGAAATCTATCCAAAGGTGAATATGAAGGAATGAATATGACATAAAAGGGTCTTCTTTATTTCATGTAATGGATTCAAAGATGAAAAAGCATCAATTTATTGCAAAAAACAGCGATGTCAGAGCCAAAACAGGGGATATCACCACCATTAAGGTACTTTCTTATAGGGGCCGTCCATAAATGACGTCATGCGCCCGGGAGGGGGGGGGGGGGTCCAGTCCCCTATACATTCCTATAGTAAAAGCATGACGAAGGGGGGGGGGGGGGTAAAAAATGGTCAAAAATAGCATGACGTCATTTATGGACGGCCCCATAGCTGCTTATACTTAGTCTTCTTTGAGATGCTCTTATAACTACAAACCCCCCCGTGTGGTTCATATCCCAAAGCAATTAGGGGCCCAAGCTCCTTATAGGGGTAAAGTGGCAAGTTTAATATCTGTATTTTCATACTTTCTATTTATTTTTTTGCACATTTAATTTTACAATTCTTGAAGTGGGTGGTACCTAATTTGCATATTTAGTCTGCATTCAATTGTCTGTTTTTTGTGTGTTCTGCATTTCTGAATTTTACATCATTTATGTTAATCTTAAGTATTAAAATGAAAGAAAACATGAATTTAAAAGTGATTTTAAGTTTTGTTGTAGTTATTTTATCTTTATTGTATTTCATGTATTTCATTAAAGACTTTGTGTGAAAAACAAAATTGAAAATGTAATTATATGAATAATAGACTTGCCACTTTACCCCTGGCCAACCATAAGGACAGGTTTTAAAATTGCAACTCCATCTTGATTTCAGGCAGCAGCTTTACTTACTAGATTGACGTTGAGACATCTCTCCCATTCAAACTCATGAATGATGCCAGCATTGTTGACCACTATGTCTGGGGTACCAAATGTGGAAACAGCTTTCTGAAACAAAGCTGTTATTCCAATTCACAACACAGGTTTAAATAACCCAAGCCAAGTTTCAACATAACAGAAACGTTCTGCAACTGTACTTCCTTTATTCAGACTGTTACTTACTAAGATAGCACATAACAATGATAATTGATGGTGAGGTTAAAACTTCCCCAAATCAGAACATTATTATAACATTATTTTTTGGTGAGGTTAGGATGTAACCAAAACAAAACAGCATGAGAACATTTTGTTTATGTTGAAGAACATAACCAGAATGTTACGATAAGGTCACAGTGTAATGTCACAGCATGCAGAACGTTGCAGCGACATTATTGGGTGCCTTCAAAATAACATAACAAGACCCAATGCAAAACCAAACAAAACGTTGCTGCAACGTTATAACAACGTCACATGCTTGGCTGGGACAGTATTGTTTGTAGATAATTGATTTTGGGGAATCTTATCTTTATCTGTATCTATCTGTCGTAATTAAACATTCACCTTGTCATATCAGTTGGTCCCAGGTTGTATTACAATTAACAATTTGCCAGTTTTCAAAATGGCCATAGCCTTCACACAACCCCAAAGGATATTGATGTCTCTCTAAATAAAATAAAATCATGTCACATTGTGAGATCCAGTTGATAATACATTGCTCCTGTAGCCTGTCTGATCATTGTATGACAAAGACATTTAAAATTATTTGAAAGATTAAAGTATACCTTTTACATCCTCATCTTTTGTGTTATCACAACGTGTAAACACAGCTTGTCCAGCACCATACTGTTCACACAACTCTGAGATAGTTCGCTCTCCCAGATCTTCTAGGATATCTCCCATCACAACCTGGAAATAAGATTAAATTCGGAGTACTTTTCAAAGTATGGATTAGCTCAGAATTTTTTCTTTTGCATATAAAACACACTTAAAATTACAAACTATTTTCTACCAAGGCCCAGCTCACGCTATCAATAAATAGGTCATTTGGATCATAGGCCCTATATATTACTATTAGCATTGATATAAATAACAGAACTCTGTACCATTTTGTAAGGTTAGATACTGATTTTAAAACATGGTTTTACATTGAAAACATTTTGTTGAATGTCAAAAAAATTAAAACCTAATAATAAACTTATGAATTATTTAAACCAACACATAATAACTATGTTGTGCAGAAGCTTATCATGCTGTGTTTTTTTCAGCAAGGAAACTAGGGGTGAACTTGAGAACTTGAGTGCTACGAGAGCTTCATGACCATTTGTGTATGGATTACCTTGTGTTTATATGTATGAATTCACTGTGAAGTTAAAACAACGAAGAAACTAAAAATCAGATACTGTTGCGTTGAATTTATGCGGTTTATTTTATGTGTACATATGACATAGGGAGATATTTGCTCTACACTGGTTTATATTTATTGTTTTACTGTACATCCCCATTCAGTGATGTTATACTTATCTATTCTATTGGTTTGAATAAAATTAATGTCTTTGATAATCTGGTTGTTCTTTTGATATCATTGGGGGGTAGATTCTATCATGGATAATCACTTGCTTGCAAAGGTACACATATAAGCTAATTCTCCCTTCCACAGATAGCCACTAAATCATGTTGACACGTCACAAGGCTCAAGTCAAGGAATTTCAGGGGCAGATCCAGGGGGGGTACCTGGGGTCCTGACCTCCCCCCACCCCTTTGGTGGAACCCTAAACTACAAAAAGAGGGGAAAATGATGCATGTGTATGTGCAAATGTGTGTGTTTTCAGTACTTCAGTACTTTTCAGTCAGCCTTTATGCTGCCCCCCCCCCCCCGCATTTCGAAAATCATGTACCCGCCCCTGAATTTACACAAATCGTTGCATGATTTGTATTTGAATAACAGGGAAGTTGACAATCAATAGCTTTCAGTTTGTATTTATATACATCTTATGTTTTCCAGGTTGGTTTGAAAATATTATTGTTACAAATGGATATACAGCAAATCTTTATATTTCCTATACTTTTTCCAGTGGATTTGTTGAAAGACTTGTGAAATTTAGCCTGCAGGTGCAGGAAAAATTGCAATACCTATTGTAGATGATGTATCGCCTCTCTTGATGGTATAGTTTTCCACACAGCATCTGGGCTCAAACGCTCTCAGATCATCATACCCCATGTCTTATCATGTTATTCAACCATGCATTCCCTACCATAGGGATTGTCATTTCCATGAATTTGGTCAGGTAGTCATATGTCGATTATTCCATTTACTCCTCCTATGCTACTTCATTAAATTCTGTCATCTCAACTGTCCTCGTCATCACCATGTCACCTCTTAGTATCGGGAGCAATCTGTCAACCGAAATGCCCGAGTTAATTTTGTGTCATGCAACTGTCTTCAGTGAATGAGCAGAGAAGGAATTTTAAGAAGCTTTTTGCTGTACAAGTGTATTTGATGGTAATCTTTATTGTTGGTGTAAACTCGGATGGGCTGATTGACATGCTGCAGCAAGGTCAATGCTATCATCTTTAACCAAAACCCGTGACATTTTTAAATATGTTAAATAAATATGACACCTTATGGTATGATTCATGACAACTTGGCTGCGGTAAAAAAAATGTTTATAGCACCTTGCCCAATTAAGTGGAAGCACAGGGCGACATCCCCTATTAACACAGCTGCGACCTATATCACCCATCACCCGTATCATGGTGGGATTCCTTCGATGTGGTATTAACACGGGTGTATCTCATCTCAAGTCACGCAGGTGTAAAACCACCTTATCCCAGGGGGGGGGGACTTGGTCTCAACCCTGCCCACATTCATGTATCAAAAAGTGAAGGAGATGGGTCCCTTTTCAGCCTCAAATTAGTGAAATGAGCGAAATTTGCCTCCCTACTCAATATGGATTTAGGAATTCAAAAGAAATGTGTTGAGACTAAACACTTTCTATGAGAATTAGGGGAAATAGAAAAAGATAGGCATTAATGTAGTTTAATTAATTACTTTACATTTCTATCAAATCAACAAATAGTTGTATCAAGTATAGTAACAAAATCCCTTCATTATTGGTTGGTTGTACAACTTGCATTGTCCTTCAAAATGGGTCTGTTTTCAAAACCTGAACAGACCAGGGGGTATTGAGAATGGAAGTCGTCCCCTACAGGTGTAAAACCCCCTTATCCCCTTACCTTTGCTCCTTTGGCCATCAGGGCCTGGCAGTAGGCGCGTCCTATGCCTCGGGCCCCGCCCACAACAACAGCCACCTTCCCTTCAATCTTCATGCTGAAAACTCTGGATTGTACCACTGCAAACTCCTACAGATTCCTTATTCTTCATGCAATGTCCTCTCTGGAAGTATACCTCTGTCAAATCTGGTGGGGGCAGCAAGTACATAACTTGAGTTTATGTGACCCCTCTCCCCTAAATGAGACATAGGTCGCTCAAAAGAATTCTGAGAAAATGGGAAAACAAAGTTATACTCACATATATATCATATCACATTTACAAATGTCAAGAAATAGAAAATTTATCTCAAGAAAAAACAGATACATTTTCTTCATGGTTATAAGTAAGGCTGAGGAAATTCCCATTGCTGTCATTGTAACTCCCCAACGGCCGCCCGAAATTCGTGACGAAGGGGCAAAATAGGACACCGGCCATCGCGTTGTTAGGCTTACGTCGGCGTATATATCTCTTTGAACTCATGGACGAGAACATCCCTTTAATATAAGTGCCCCTTCTATCTCAAATTCTTTGATTCACCCCTGATTCTGAGAGGCAAGTCATTCCCTCCTATATTTACAAATAACTCGTGCAACTCTAGAAAGCCCGTATACTTATGACATACAAATTTTTATAACATGTAAATAAATATGAGTAAAGCTCAGAATTGAGTACATGCCTAGTGAATCATGATATCGAGCAAACCTAATACATGTATTCAACTTATTTCTAAATAAGGTGATAACTTCACAGTATTGTAAATCTAAACTCAAATCATTCCATATCTCTAGAGACTTTTTCTATACACAGGACACATTTTAGTTGGAATATAAAATCCATTAAAATCTCAAATTCTTGATCTGCAATGTATGCCTCACTTTGTGATGGGGTTCACTAATAAGGGGGAATGACTTTTACAGAAAAGATGTGTTGTCCTATTGACCCGTTTCCTGATTTAATCGATCCATGTCTCTACACGAGGCTGCACCCATCAGTCTGTGAACATACCACTTTTATAGACCTTGTGCAGATGGGGTCACGTGATCACTTTTTGGTAATAACCACGTGATAATCTCAACCACGTGGTTACTCTTTAATTCTGAAATTGTGAATAATATCTATCAAATAGTATGATTTCCTGAGTTCTGATAAGATGAATTTGACATAAGTGGTCTACATTATGATTGATTGTTAATTATCAGAAAAGTAAATTGATCACCAATATGGTGCCAAGCATGTTTTGGGCATACATGACGCAATCTGCACAACGTCTATACAACATCTGAGGAGGAAGGAGCTTTCGTTTTCAAAGTCTATATACAGCTATACAAGCTGTGGAAGCGTCTATATACAGCTATACAAGCTGTGGAAGGAAGAAGTATCTATGCTCCAATTCCTACTATGAATAAACCCACAGACCCAGTTTCTCCATCTTATTCACTTATAGGCCAGGTTTTGGGAACTAACCCAGGAGTAAGTCAATAGGATTGAAGTATCTATTGGCTCTATTGAAACATTTAGTGAGACTATGCTCAATTATGATTCAGGCAACTAAAATTATGAAGTAGTGGGTCGGGGAGAGGTTGATAGTAAAAAATAGTACGGTGCACCTATATAGTCCATCTTTTAATCTGTATTTTCTCTGCATGCACACACACACACATATATATTTATGTATACATGTATATACATGTATTATACATAATTATCAAAGCTGAATAGAAGGGGAGAACATGCCTGAGAATCAAAGGAAAACATTTGATAAATTTACACTCTGCAGCATGGTTTAAGTATTTACATGAAACCCCTCAGATCTAATTGGAACTCCATTAGATTTTCCTGGAATCCCTCCGATTTCAGGCCATGTGATGCATGCTAAAAATGATTTGCAGACCAAATGATAATACCAAGAAAGAGTCTCAGTCTTGCCTAGCCCCATTCTCAATTATGTTTATAATAGTTCCTAAATTCGGTTAAAAGTAAACTGTTTTTCAATCAAGTTTAGAACTCTAATAACTTATTGTTTTGACTTGTGTCTAGAGCCTGACTTCCAATGATTTCAGTCGTTTTGTTTCTAATGTAACTGTCTTAGCTGGGTTAATGAAATTAGGAAGAAAATATGCATGATTACTTAAAGGGTTCCTTGCACATAATTTTACAAATTTATGGATTTTGTGGAATCAACTTCTTTTAAGTATTACTAACAGATTTCAAAAGGAAAAAAACGGAAAATATTGAAGAATTAGTGAATTTTTAATAAAAGAAAATTGGGTTTGGGGATTCCCTAATTTCTGGGCTTTTAATTACTCCCCTTGCTATGTCATTATGATGGGAATTCCCCCAGGAGTGGGATTTCCATGTAAATTAATTATTGCAGATGAATAAAAATTGCAATAAATCTTAACCTGTATGTGGCCGAATAAATATATTTAGTATCAAGGAACATATCCATTCCTATACACATTTTAGAATTTGGGATTTCCTTTTATGGATGAATGGGGTTTCCCTTTAACTCCCCGTGTGAAGTCACATACTTAGGGATTTCCCTTGAAGAAAAATTAAGAAGGCAAAGATTTTATGATCCTATAATTCTGTGTAAACTATGAATTTACCTAAAAAGTTTCTGATATGATTAGGGCACGATGTAAATGACATGCTGAATTGACTTCATTGAAAAATAATAAACGTGGGGGCATGTGCTAGGATCCCTTTAATGCACTTGAGTCCAGACATTAAATAGAACATTTATGGTAGGATAAGCATGACGAAAGGCTTATTCTGGAAACTTCCAGTGGTGGCAAGTAATTTGCTAAATGTTAACTCGGTAGTGATGATATGGGCTGAGGCTTATAAACATCCAAACATGCGTGCCAGTTTAAATGTAATATTTGCTGAATGGCCAACAATATATCTTAGATAACTTTTGTCAGTTAAGGTTAAATCATAAACAGACCATAGCAATCAAAGTTTCAATGGGAAAATTACATCTTTTCCCAGACTGAAAAAACTATTAACAATATCCTTATCAAACTCAGTAATTATTTACTACAGGTAGCAAGGTCAATTTAGCTTATGTTATTTCAATATTGACCATTTCTAAGTAAAAGTTACAACATAAAGCAGCTTCTTTAGAATATGCAAATTTCATCTGATTTCACTTAAACTGAAAGGAAAATTGTTGATTATATTCTTCTTATTAATGTTATCATTCCTATTGGATGTAAAATCCCCAAAAATACACATAATTAGAATCAGTTGTTAGTTCTCTGATAATCAACCTGGCCCCATATCTTCGTAAAATTGTTTCGTGGTTAAGTATGCCATGGTTACTTTTGCCGTGGTTAGGCCATGGTTAGCAGTGGTCCTAACCACAGTGCATATTTTCATAATGTTTTCAGCTAATCACCACTAACCACGGTCTAAGCAGCATTTTGTGGTTAGGGTTTCATGGTTAAGGATTCTGGCTTCAAACAAAAATAGTGATGTAACTGTATAATAATCTCAATTAGATATTTGTACATGTATTTACAAGTTCTAATCTTGTTCGCTTTTAATGTTTTTATGGAGATGGACAGTAGCAAGCTAAATGTAAGCAAGTTACAAGTAGAACACCCGTGCAAATACAAACAATAATGAAGAAACACATATTATTTTTGAGTGGGATGTCACATTATGAATTGAGGGTAATTGAATCTGGCACATATTGCACCAAAGAATGTGGATTTTGTAATGTTGACAGTACTTTCAGAATAATCTCATTTAATTTAGTAATTACATATGCCTCTTACATACCTAAATATATTCATCGTAACCTCAGGTATTCAAATATGTGAGACTTTTTGACAATTCTTCTGCTACTCACTCATCTATAACAAGTAATCACATGTTATCTCACCCTTAAGAGATTTGGCAACGCCATGGTTAGCCTTAACCATGGGCTAAACCACCCCTTACTTAAGTCTTGAGGAGGGTTAGCAAATGCGTGGTTAGCAGAAAAAAAGTGCCTTACGAAAATATGGTTCATGGTTACATTTGCCTTGGTTAGCCTAACCACGAATTTTGATGACCTTGGTTAATTACGAAGATATGGCATCAGGTGGCGTTTAGCATCGAGTATCTTTGAAAATAATAGTTCCATTCAGTTGTGTTGTTACTGAGTCCAGAAATAAATCTCTGTATCAAATTTGTCAAGGTATATCAACTGATTTTTCATGTACCTAGGGGGCCTTCCACTAAGTACGTATGCACATTTTTATGAAATTCAGACCCCCTCCACACCTCCTTGAGCTAAAGTACACATAAGATTTGTACATGGGAGGCCCTAAAGCAGTTTATTCATGGATTATCAAGGTCCTGGATGAGTTTTGTGTACAAGTGTCAGCGTAGTCTGGCATGTCATGTGAAGTTTGCAGTGTGTGGCTTGCCCAGCAAACAAAATCCCGTGTTCTAGAGGTTTGAGGACAGGAGATAAATGAAGTTAAACACATGTATGAAACTCCTCCAGGACTCTGGATTCTGTTAACAGCATACTGGTGTTCTGAATGTTTTTTGAACTCGAGTTTCAGCTCAATTTTTTCTGTGAGTAAACTGGTGTTATACTATGGGAAAAACATTCTTTTTCTAAGAAAAATGTAGGTATATATAACCATTTTCATACAGCATTTTCATTTCATTCATTCTACTTCCAAATTAATAGTCATGTTTGCTGGGCATATATCATATTCAAATTAGGTGTAAATCCATAAAAGTGCAATTAACAAAATGGTCAGAAGCACAGTTAAACACCAGTTAAACACCAGTTTGACACCAGTAAAGCGCCAGTGAGAAACCAGTGAGAAACCAGTGAGACACCAGTTTGACACCAGTGAAGCACCAGTGAGACACCATTTAGACATGATTTAAACATCAGTTAGATACCTGACCAAGGCATGCTGGCAACAACATTCAGAGAACTGTTGACTTCCACTCTTAGGCTACAAAAAAGGTGTCTATAACTGTCTCCATTGAAACTCATTATAAAGGGTTGCATATGAAATTTCGTACCCATTTATTCAATGTGCATTTGCAAAAATAGTAATATTGTTTTACACGGAAAGGGAAATATGATAATTTAATTCTTTAATGGGTTGCAACTTTGATTTCATAAATATAGCTTGCACACCTTTTTTAGTTAGGGATGTGCAAGCAGACTTGGGCTGCTATGTAGGTAGCCTAAAAGTTTTCCCTGAGAAAACAAGTGGAATAATGCCATCATTTTGCCACCTGTTACATTATATCATTTTAACCTGAGGAAAAAGCATTGTAACATACATCAAACTTTGGGAATATACTGTAAATATAGTGTTTAAACTGAGGAAATAACATGTGAAAACCTATACTTTGAACTGAGGGAATAGCCTGTAAATAGTATAGTGTCTTAAACTAGGGGAATGACATGTGAAAACCCATATTTTAAATTGAAGGAATAACCTCTGAAAACTTGTGTTTTAAAATCACACTTGTAAGTTATATCAAACCTAGATTCATACGTAAAATACATAGTTTATGCTGAGAATAAACCAACCCAAGCTGGTGTCAAAGAGGTACAGTTTTCCCATAGAAAACACAGGATTTGAATCACACCAGTTTCACACCAGTTAGTGGATAAAAACAAGTGACCAACCTGGGTCAATTCATGGGGATTACATGGGAAATACACAGGGTTTGTCTCTACACCAGTTTGCAACCATTTTGACACCAGCATAAAATAATGTTACAAAAAATAAGTCTATCTAATAAACTTTTACATATAATGTATCATGATGCATCCAATCATGTAGAATAGATTTCCAAGTTTAGGCATTAAAAATCATAAAAACAAATTTCTGGGAGAAAACTAATGTCTCAATCAGGTAAATATACTGGCAATACACAGTGTTTGTAATTAAACCAGTATTAGACAACTCTGACATGAGTTAAACTGATGTTAAACATGTGTGTTGTTAACTGGGTGCACATCCCCATGGCTGCCATCCGCTGGTCAACCTAACACAACACTCAGGGATTAGGGTCGGGTGGGAGTGCTGCTCAAAGTTTATGCAGGAATTTCAAAAATACTTTCCAGACAAGAATATTGATTTGATTATTGGGTTTGGTTGAATATGTGTTGTACATATTGGTTAGAAATCAGGAGTTGTGCGATGCCCCCAGACCCCCCTTTTTCTTTTCTTTTATCCATTTTTGCATTTTATTATAAATTGCCCCATAAACAATAACTGACCTAAGACGAACAATAGGGGATTATCTTGTGCCAACATGTTGACTACTGAGTTGATGGCCATCCGAACACTACAACTGTTAACAAATGTTTATTCTACCTTGAGCATTATCTTATTGATGATAATGCTAAACTCAGACTGTCTCTTTTGATACAAAGTCTCAATAAACCTTTCATGCTAAGAAAAGGGAAAAGTTGATCTACTTTATGCTTGGTGGCTCATACACCCTATAGGGTGCGCTGTACATCTTTTTCATTAAGGTGGCACCGCCCTGGTGTTTTGAATTTGGAACAACTTTTTGGGAGTTTTGCTATTGTTAACGTCTATGAAGTGAAGTGCCCTAATTACCAAAAGTTGGAAGATTGGAGTGTGCAGGTTCATGGGAAAGGTGTATACCCGCTCCAACAAGAAAACAGGGAGATAACAGAGGAAGACAAAAAGAAGGGCAGACTGATAACAATAGTTTCAAAATAATTAAATGAATAAACAAACGGGAAACATAATCTCAAACAATCGTTTAATCGATAGCTACCCTAACTAATGCAGCATAGCTTTTGAAAGAATGTCCTTTTAGATTAAAGGCAAATTGGACAGGGGACATATATCTAAAAGTCAACACATGACATTGGGACACCCCATCAGAACACCTTGCAGGCCTGTACCCAGGGGTATTCAATTCAACAATCAACAGGCCCAAGCTGGCCATTGTAGTTTCGCAAACTGGCCATTGTAGTTTCCCAAATCTGGCCATTGCTGCCTATAAAAATATACTTCCATTGTTCCTTCATTTTTCCAAGTAAAATATTCTAGGTAATAGATGATCTACAAGGATGCATTCTAAATTGCAATGAAAAGCTGATTTCCCACATGTGTTTCTTTTGACAATATGCCCTTACAACTAAATCATTAACCTTGGAAGAGGGGGGGCGGGATGGTATAGTGGATATAGTCCTCGCTTGGCATGTGGGAGACCTGGGTTCGAGTCCGGGCTGTGCCTGGTATACCACCTTGCCTTGACATCATTTCCATGCCCATAGATTCAGTCAGCCAATTGGTAGTCAAAAACCGGAGTTGGTCTTCATATAGCTGAAAAATTGCTGAGTAGACCTTAAACTCCAACACATCATCATCATCAACAACCTTGGTAGATATTCTGATTATGTCAGATGATTCAATATTAATGGAAATATTTGGAAAGGTTTTGGGGAAATATGCAGTTTTTGTCCAAATTACTTGGGGTCTGAAGGTCTATTGGTTTCCATATTTTATATTAAGTTAACACACAACATTATAATGTAAAATATTAAAATGTGTGCACCCATCCATGGAAATTTGCATGCCAGGTGTCCAGAGGTAGCTTATTTTTGGAGAGTGAATATCTAAGTTACAATCTGACTTGGGACTTTGACATTGTTAAAGACAATTGCACCATTTGTTTATGCACATCACGGCACGCAGCCTGAAGGTATATATGTGCAGTGGAGCATGACCAACACTGGCTTTTCCATTGGGATGGAGGCAGCAGTGCATTTATAATCATAACTTTTTTAATAATGATTTTATCTACATGATGAAATCAACCTCATAATTCAACCATTACTATCAACTAAACAGATTTTGATATAGAATGCATTTTGGATGACTTTTACATTAATCAAGCTGCGCACAGAGGTGCAATCTGCCAATGTGTTCATGCAGATATTTAAATTTCCTGAAAAATATTGCAAGGTGACCCTGTATTTTCTTGCTTAAAAATGATAGTCTACAGTATAATGTACATTATACACAATTTTCATAACTTTCTTAACATCAGATATTTTTTTATTTGCATTTTTCTGTGAAATTAGGATTTTTTAAAAATATTTTGTTTTGCATAATATCTGTTATTTCGATAAAAAAGTGCAATGAATTATATCTAATACAAGTTCTTCCATCAGATTAATATATTCATCGAGTTCTACAACATATGCAATAACATCAATTCACAAATAATTTACTAATTATTTCACAATCGAAAGAGCTTTCGTATTAGATACAACCAATATATAAACTTTAAGTAATTTTTGGGTAATATAATACCCTATTCATCACACATCATCAAACTCCATAGTTTTTATAAGATTCTTAAATCTCATACTATCCGTAACATTCAGAATACTGGAGTGCAACTTATTCTATTCTGTTAAGCCCCTAACATATGGGCTATTCTGTATTTTTGTATACCTAGTAAAACTCAATTTCATTTTCAACTTTGATGCACTTCTCAAATATCTATCATGTTGAGGCTTTACAATAGGGGCCTTCCATTTAGTACGTACGCACATTTTCAAAAATCTCAGACCCCCCCACCCCCCCTTGGGCAAAAATACGCATAGGTTATGTACTAAAATGTATGCAAATTTTCAAAAATCTCAGACACCCCCTCCCCCCCTTGATGCGTACATACTTAATGGAAGGCCCCATATTTACAGCCTCTTTACTTTGGGAATGCATAATTTTCAGTAAATTCCTTTTACGGCAAGTTTTGAGGTTTTCTAATCTATAAACCCTATACAATTCCGTTATATGTAGCCTATTTTCAACACCATTTCTATATTCAATCAGCCGTATTGCCTTATCATGTAATTTACCAATTTTATTATTTTTTTCCTTTGTACCAGAATCAATTAAAAAATCTCTGTAATCAAAATGGGCCATAATCATCGTCTTATAAATTTGTAGTGCTACTCTTTCATTTATATATTTTCAAATTCTAGCAAATATTCCTAATTTGCATCGTACCTTTTTTAAAACATGATCTATTTCCTGACTCATACTCAGGCGATCATCTAAGTATACACCCAAATATTCATATACATTCACCTGCTTCAAGGTATTATCACCAATAAAAATATCTATAGAATTATTGTTAGAGTTTTTCATATAACTCACAACCATGTATTTAGTCTTATCCTTATTGATAGTAAGTTTGTTTTGGGAACACCAATCCACCAGAATATTAAGCTTATATTGTGCATCAAATTTACTTTATAATATTGATTTACCCATACAAATCAATAAAGTATCATCTGCATACATCTATTTTCTGAACAAATCATTTACATAGATAATAAAAATAAGTGGCCCTAGGATAGATTCTTGGGTGGTCCCATATGTCAAAGGAAGGGAGGGTGATTCATAGCCATTAATTTATGTACATTGATATCTGCCAGTTACATCATTTTGTATAAACATGAAGGACGGATCATCAAAACCATATACTTTTAATTTATTGAGTAGTATTTGTTGATCTAGTGAATCAAAGGCACGAGAAAAGTAAATAAATATACAAGTGCTATAGTTTTGATCATTCCAACTATTATACAAGGTTTTTGGTAATTCAAAAATGGCCATAGATGTACTTTTGCCTTGTCTAAAGGGGCCTTCCATTAAGTATGTACGCATCAAGGGGGGGAGGGGGGTCTGAGATTTTTGAAAATTTGCGTACATTTGAGTACATAACCTATGCGTATTTTTGCCCAAGGGGGGGTGGGGGGGTCTGAGATTTTTGAAAATGTGCGTATGTACTAAATGGAAGGCCCCAAACTTAAATTGACATTCACATAATAAGGAATTATTTTCAAAATACGACATTATTTGTCTATGCATAACCCTTTCCAATAGTTTACCAGGTAAACAGATCTGGGTAATCAGACACAAATCCTTGGGTTATTTACTTTTCACACGAGTCTTAGGGATAGGACTCACATACCCAATGCACCAATTTTTGGGAAATAACCAAGTTTAAGACATGTGTTATACATATTATGTGATAGCAGGTATACATACCATAAATGCATCCCTTATTAACCTGGAACTCACGTTCCCACAGGCAGATGATTTAGTTATAGGCCTAACAATATTATTTACCAAAGTATGTATTTGGCTTTTCGTAACAATTTATAAACCAAAAGTAGTATTCACACCAAAATCATTATCCTTTAACAACCATGTATCATCAAAATGCATTTACATTAAACTCTTCATAAATTGTGCTTATTCCATAATTTTTAGGATGGCACCATCCGATTCAATCTCAATTAATGTTGAACTTTTAGAATTTTTGCCAAGTCCAATCTGAAAAACAGTAAATATGCTTAAATGGAACAAAAAAGTTGATGTGTAAAGGTGTTTAAAACCTCAGTTGCTAAGTAAAGATTTCTAAATGCACTTGAAATAAGTATAAATGTAAAGGTTCTTAAAGTCCCTTTTGCCACTTAAATCCAATTAAATCCACTTAAGGCTATACCAAGTAAATATGAGTATAGGCCTAAAATAATCATATTTAAATAGCAAGTAAAGCAGAGACAAAGTGGGCCATTACAACCTTTGATCAAGCACTTAAATGCCATTAAATGTGCACATTTAAGTGCTTTACTTTTCAAGTAAAAGATGCAGTAAATATTATGTCAAGGTGATTAAAGAGGGCCTTTAGGCAGATTTAAGTTTACTGTAAAGGCTTAGTAAAAGTCATTTTTCATGCATTGTACAATAAGTATTCTAATCATATTCAAGTATTTAAGTCTTATTCTATTCTAAATATATATGTATCAGGTTATTTCTACCTCAGTGCACTGTACAGGTAGCCGACCTACCCTAATTTTTTGGCCCTACCCTAATTTTAAGGTTTTCAAATTTGCTGCATGTTGGACAGGTGTAGGATAAATTTTAGTGTATTCTACCTTTTAAAGGTGAACCGTAAAGGAAAAAGAAAAAATATCAAATATAGTAAAAACCTGTTAATTGACTTAAATTAGCACACATGGATAATACAGTACACTAAATAAGCCTTTATCAGGAGTCTGAATACACTTTTACAGCTTATCTCCCAGGGCTGTGATGTCATTTAGGCTCTCACTCACAGGGGTCTGTGCAGTCACCTACAGCACCTGACATTGTTTCACAACTAGTTCCGCTTGTAGTTGTAAAAACTGGAACCTTTCCATGCACAGGTTGGGTTTTACAGCATAACATTCTCAGAGTGATGCACTACTCTCCCAGCACAGTTCAGGTTAGGCCACAAGTGCCTAGCTTTTCATTGTTCACAACCTTCGGTTTGCACTTTTAAACTCTTTTGCACAGCTTTTGGCTCATCAAACTCAGTTTTAGGCATCTCCTGATAGTTCTTTACCATGTCGTCGCTGGATGTAGGATACCCACAATTATCATACCATAGAGTGATACATGTTCAGTAGTTGAGAGTTTTAATGCATGCTGTATGAAACCTGAGTGGTAATCAGCCTTGTATCACCCTCCAGGGTGATACAGAAACTTGTATTTTTCAATAATTCATAAAAAAAATGAAATCGTTAAGAAATAAAAAATCTAGCATATATGCATTATCTGCACAACGTTCCTAACTACATTTTACTTGCTTACTGTTTGATGGATATCAAAAAAGTTATATGAAGAACGAATAAACATGTGCAGCATCACAGCTCCACCATCACTGATTGCTGTGCATCCTTTCTTGGGAGCTCGGATCTAACAGAAAAGGTATAATAAATCCATAACCAACCTCAAAGGGGGTCCTCGGGGAGTCAGCACCCCTTGGCTAGACCCCTATATCAGCCTGTGGGCCATGCCCTTAGGCTGATATTGGGGTCCAGCATGAATAGTAGATTTTAGTTTAACTTAGTGGTATTATGATATCTAGAGCCATTCCAAAAAATCTTAGCATTGCCTGCATACAATCGAAACTTCATCCAAAGCTACAAATAATGAGGGCACCATAATAAGGGGAAGAATTAAACGCCACTATAATATAGAAAACAGTGTTCTCTTATCTGTCATGCATCTATTTATTGTATTGTTTGAATGACAACAGGTTCATATGTAATCTGAATTGAACAATAAAGGATATAGTGTGGAACTAAATACTCTACACCAATTTTTTCCCAAGTTTGCGTCTCTTGAGACAACACCTTTTAACTTATTTGTTATGGTCAAATGTATCTTTTTGAAATCTCACATTCTCAATTAGATATTCTTTTGCTTTCCTACTGCACTTTCCAGTCCACAAACTCTGCAAACTCCTGCCCCAGTGTTTTTGTAACCCTGAGGGCTTGGCCGGTCAGTGAGTCGTCCTCGATGAGTCGGATCAGGGCCTCTGCAACGCTCTCCGGGCTAGAAATCGAATGGAAAAGCAGCACCTTTTACAATTAAGTAATGTAGCAATAAATCATATGAAACATGATTACACTGATTCTAATGATCTAAATTTAGTTAACAATGTACCCCCAACTGAAAAGATTACTCAACCTTACTAGTTTCTAAGTCCGAAACATGACGACACCAAATGTTAGATTTTTTTGCACCAAAGTATTAAAGTATAAAAAGTCTTTAGAATGAAAAGGGTTATCAGTGACAGACACTATAGAATTATCATGCTGCAGAACAGTTCATCATATGGGAGGCAATCCATAAAGAGGGTTGCCACCACAGGCATGAACTCTCTAGATGGCGCTACCCCTGTCTCATAGTTACTTATAATACTAAAAGGGTAAGAACCTAAAACTGTACCCTGCAGTTTGCACATACATATATTTTGGATTTATGCTTAAACTGTATGTTTTTTTGTGAAATAAAAAATAGTTTGCATCCTAGACAACTAATAAAAACTAATTGGCTGTCACATTTTATTGATATCTATGTTTAATCAATTGGAATTGACCATTTTATTGAGATAAAATGAAACCCCACCCAGTATTGCAGCATACCATATATGGCAATGCCCTTATTTGGGTGTACTTTATGAATGGAGGTCACATGACCAACCATATAGGGCAATGTGCACATAGGCCTTTTGGTAACTATATGCAATATGCAATGGTATTTATCACTCCTGTCCATGTTAAAACCTATGTTTGCCCATAGTTTTGCCATAATTGTGTAATGTACATTGCTATTTCCTTCAGACTGGTTAATTAGGGCATGGGAGGGTAGGGGAATCCCCTGTGACATCATCATGTTAGTTATACAAGAGGCCCATGAAAGGGGGTTTTGAACAAAAACCTCATCCCAAACATAGTATAGCAACCTCATTCAGCCCAAGCATTTTGTTCCACAGTCATTACAGCAAACTGTGGTATAGTGGCTATGGTGAGGGACTTCAAATCAGAAGGTTGGTGGTTCAAACCTACTGATGGTCATGTTGCAGTTTGACCATGTTGCATTCTTTCTTATGCAAATCATCTTCAATCTAATATTATTATCAATTTTAGCTTAATGTTATAAAGTTGAATAAAAGGAAAATGGTTTTTTTTTTTACAATTAGACACAGGTCATTAGCTGTAGAGTTATAAGCATTTATACATCCTATATATAAGATATAAAATAAATGGTTGGATAAACATGAATGTGACATCATTCTGTTGTTCTTTCACCCAAATGAATGCTTTTTTAAAGTGATTTCTTCATTTATTAAAAAGAATGGCACTGCCCTGACATGGGTGGGATTTGAAACCCCAACCTTTGGATTTGAAGTCCTAGACTCTAGCCTCTGGGCTATTTCTGACCATGGTAGATATGGGTGTTAACGAAGGGTATGATTATACAACTACTAACTCTCTACTTGTATTGAGTTCAGAGAATGTCTGAAGAAGTTTGTGGGGAAACCCTTTTAACACTATAAATAACCATCCAATCCAGTGAATGAGTTGCATTCTGTTCAAGTAAGGGGCCCTGAAGGGGGAAGCATACATAGAGCTATATCTTCCGGGAAAACATTAACTACAAAAAATTCAAAGCACACTGCAATAAGTATGATTTAGTATTGTATTAATGACAAAAAGATAATACGTTTAGTTGTGTTTTTTTATATTAATATCAAATAGAACTGGGTCATTCACTGCAGTCTTGTGGGAATCCCATGCATCTGCTGGTCATCAGCTTATAGGTTTTGCCAGGCACCAGCTAAAAACAAAATGGCGAGTGTGCTACCCTTTCTATTCTTATAGTTCTAAGCAGGAACCCTGGTGCCATCTAGAGGGTTCATGCCCGTGGTTGCCACTGGTCAGGGAAAAGTCAGGGAAAAGTTTTTTCTTTCAAGGTCAGGGAATTTTGGAATTGGTCAAGTAAAACTGGAATTTTTAAAAAGGTTAGGGAAATTTGACCCATGAGTGAAGAACTGGCCAATTTTGACACTCTCAAAATTTGTGTGTTTCTGGTTGTCATGAAAACTAATAATAGAAAACATGATTGTTAGATATGAATATAAAGTTCATAATAAATTCTTGGGATCAAAAGCATGTATTTTGATTAGTAACTACCTTTTTGATTGTAACAAAGCCATGTTCATTATTATTTTATATATGTGTAGTTGGTTTGAAGCCCAGGATTTCAAAACGCAGGAACCTTAAATTAAATAATTATACCTAGCTACGGTCATTTCAATTTTTATCAAAAGCCCTCATTAACAGAATACCCTAAAGAAAATTGGGACCCATGTTTCCTAAGCCAGCTCAAGAAATATTTTGAACTCTAAGATAAACTAAATCCATGGGTTGCAATGATGTAGTAATGCTTATTTCATCATGCTATTTCATCATAGCCCCAAATTCAAATCACAAAGTTAAAATATGTGTATCGGGTCACAGGAATCTGGTGCTACAAAAAGTATTTTGTAATTTTGGCCTTCTGATAGGCATGCTAGGATTTTAAGGGGCATTGCTGTGAGCTAGGAGCATTGCCTTGGCTACATGAGTTGCCAAGAAAAAATTTAGGTATTGTGTTTTGAAGGTTCCAGCCTAAATTGGCGCAAAAGGACTGTTCTATAAGTATTTCAAGGTTGTTTATTCTTATCTTATAAGATTTTCTTATCTTATTAGTCAGGGAAAAATTAAATTTGTCAGGGAAAAGTCAGGGAAATGTCAGGGAATTTCGATGTGTCTGGTTTGTGGTACTTTTAGGACCCACTCACCCCCCTGTCACACTAAATTCTCCCATCTAAACATGAAAATAAAGCCTGTTTTCAAGCAGTGTTACACTGTTCGACCTACCCACCCACCCCCTTGTGCATGACATCATTTATCGACGGCCTCTGAAAGTAAGAACATAATAAGTTTTGAAATTAGAGAATTTAAAGAGATATAAGCAATAATGACTTGCTGTATATATATATATATATATATATATATATATATATGCACTTGATATACCTACGTAAGCAACGAAATGGTCTCTAATGCTTCCTCAAATACTTCAGCATGGTACATTCGGTCTGCAGTCATCTGTGTGAGGAACTCCGTGTCAACTGCTGTTGGACACACAGAGTTAAATCGCACTCCAGTCACAGCCACATTCTCCGGTTGCTATCAAAGACAATTTGAGGGAAGGAGAAGGATGTATTCCCAAGTGGTGGACAACCAAGACAAGCTGCGATGTTTTGGACCTAACAGACTTGACGCATCAAATGAAAGGTAATATTCATTCATATCTAATAAAGTAGAAAAAAGAGGAGCCAATAACAAATTTGATTTTTTTTTCACTTCTATCTTTTTTCATTTCATATATTCTGAAGTCGATGTTTGTAAAGGAGCTTATCTGCATGTGAGAAAATTGAAGAGAGAAAATAATTGTAAAGAGAAAATACTTACACCCCAGCTTGTTGTATAGCCAACACAGGCGTGTTTGGAAGCAGCATACACAGGTACGCCAAATGTTGGACCCAGTCCTGCGACAGAGGCAGTGTTGACTACCGCACCGCCGTGTCCGCCGTTCACCTTACTCATGTACTTAAGGGCTTCGTTGCAACAACGTATTGTTCCATGCTACAAAATGGAGTTTCCATTTAGTTCCCAAGAAACAGGACACGAGTTTCCTACGATTTTTACATGTGTTGTATACTTTGTATACTGGGGGTGTTTTAAAGAGCTTGTACAAAATATTGATCTTATTTTTTTCATATTGCAAGCCATTTTCTGTTCATAAGGAAATATATGAAGAAAAAAGTTGTTCAGAAGGATATTTACGAAGTTTCATAAATCATATACAAAATAAACAGAAGTTTTGTATGCACCTTTTATTTGTAAGATGGATTTTTGCCGATTGTATATAGTTATTTTGCCATAAAAACATGACAAAGGCAGCAAAAATTTCTACAACCACTTCAAATGGCATGAGGTAGGGTTAGTTCAATGTTCATAAATTTAATGTAGTGTTTTTTCCCCATTATTTTAAGGAAATATGCATTTTTTTTTGCTTTTTCATATTTTTTCATATAACTCATAGCCTTTTGTGATGGTCTGGTGAGAAGAATTCAGGTTTATCATTACAAAACTTTGTATATCAAAAAAAAGAAAGCAACATCTTTTACAATAAAGTAATAGTGTCTGTTACTGACGTAACCAATGAAAAAGATAAAGCTACACCAAAATAGGGGATATCACCATCATCAAGGTACTTCTTTACAGCTGCTTATACTTAATCTCCTTTGATGTGCTCTCACAACTACAAACCCGTCCTTGCGGTTCATATCCCAAAAGAATAAGGGGCCCAACCTCCTTATAGAGGTAAAGTGGCAAGTCAAATATCTGTATTTTCATTCTATTTTCTATTTTTTACAGTGGGTGTTACCTAATTTGCATATTAAGTCTGTGTTCAAATGTCTGTTTTTCTGTTTTCTGCATTTTTGAATTTTACACCATTTCTGTTGAATCTAAAGTATTAATATGAAAGAAAACAGGAAATCAAAAGTGATTTTAATTTAAATTTATCTTTATTGTGTTTCATGTATTTCATTAAAGACTCCCCCATTGCCGTGGTGGGGGTTCCTTCGGGAGACTCCTGGAAAGAATATGTCCCCAGCAGCCCTTTGCTGTTCGTAGAAGGCGACAAATGGGGAGACCAGACTTGGTAGCTCTATTGGTAGAGTGTTCGCTTCATATCTGGGAGGTCTTTGGATTTATCCCTGGCCGAGTTACACCAAAGACTTTAACAGTGGCATTGGTAACTGCTTGCCTGGCACTTGGTATAAAGTAAGAACCACAAAACATGACTGGTCGGCCCGGTATCAATGTAATAGGACTGGGTATTGTGTGGGCCTATGATATGATATCTCAGTTTGGCAGCACTATAAAGAGGGCATTAAAAATTGGGTCCCACTGCTACAAATAGGCATCTCATTTAATAGATTTGGTCACTGTCCCTGTGGTATAAAAATAGCTGAAAAGCTTTACCTTGTGCAGTCTGGCAAAAGAACCCTAAAGGGTTGGCGAGACGTTAAACTAACCCAACAAACAAACATTTTGTATGAAAAAACAGCAAGTTGAAAATATAATTATATGAATGATAGACTTGCCACTTTACCCCTTCATTCTGGCCAACTATAAGGACATGTCTCAAAATTGCAACTCCATCCTGATTTCAGGCAGCAGCTTTACTTACTAGATTGACGTCAAGACATCTCTCCCATTCAAACTCATGAAGCATGCCGGCATTGTTGACCACTATGTCTGGGGTACCAAATGTGGAAACAGCTTTCTGAAATAAAGCTGTTATTCCAATTCACAATACAGGTTTAAATAAACCCAGCCAAGTTGCAACGTACCAGAAATGTCCTGCAACCATACTTTTTTCAGTCAGTCTGTTACTTACTAAAATAGCAAATAACAATTACCTTATTGTTGATGACATTATTTTTTGGTGAGATTACGATAAAACCAAAACACAACATTATGAGAACATTTTGTTTAGGTTGAAGAACATAACCAGAATAATATGATAACGTCACAGTGTAACGTCACAGCAGTACGTTGCAGCAACATTATTAGAAGCCATCAAAATAACATTACAAGATACAATACAGAACTAAAGAGAATGTTGCTGCAATGTTATGATAACATCACATGCTTGGCTGGGACAGTATTGTTTGTAGATAATTGATTTTGGGGGATCTTATCTTTATCTGTATTTATCTGTAGTAATTAAACATTCACCTAATCATATCAGTTGGTCCGAGGTTGTATTACAATTAACCATTTGACTAATTTGCAATTGATTGCAAGTTTTCCAAATAGCTGTTGCCTTCATAAAACCCCAAAACATCATGTCACATTGTGAGCACCAGTTCATAATACATTTCTGTAGTAAAGTCATCCCTGACTGCCCCTGCTTTGAGATGAACTCTGCTGACTCTAAAATATAATATTGTTATTACATTTAACCTTAAATAGCAAAGAACATGTATAATAATATTTTGAATTTAGAATTGACTTGGTTATATTCCTTGTCATGTTTGATTTATGTAACAGCTACATTCATGTCATTTCTACATTTCAATTTAATAATATTTCATTCTTGTTCATAATACATATCCTTGTCTGTGTGCCTGTACCCGAATAGTGACACATTTTAAGAGATAACTGAGTTGTGGGTTCGGACTCACCTGAGAGCAATAGAACACATTGACCTGCCCCACTCCCACAACGGGAGAAGGGATAGGTCATACCTGAAAACCCACTTCAAAGATTAACTGAGTATACTTCAGCCTTTAGGACCCATAAACTCTGAACATTTATAGTCATCAATACACAGACTGGGACTTTGTTTAGACCCACAACCCGAGAGACCTGAGGTATGGAAGACCGGAAAGATATCATTTCTGGTCACGGGTTCTCCTGAATTTGATGATATGATTGCTGACCCCACCTGTTGGGTGATACCGCTAATTCTAGTGAATTCTCCCTACCACGGATAGCTGATTTCTAGCATTTTAAGGACCTGCATGCTAGTTTGTGCTGATTTTGTCGACAAATCCCCTGGAAAACCTATAGAAAATTAGCAAATAATTGTTATAAATCCACCTACAATGAATGAATTTTCATTTGACTCAGGATATATTAATGGATATGGATACTAGTTTAAAAAATAATATTGTTTTGTTTTTAACAATGTTTATCTACAAATAATGATAATATTTGTGAAAATTTCTATACTAAAGAATTGGGTTTTGTCGACATATTACCCAGCATGCACCCTGTTTTAGATTAACTCATGAAAATGGCTATCCGTGGTTGGGAGAATTGTATTGTTTGTTGCACACCCACACCTCTGTATCTCAGTATAAAGGTAGGGGGCCTGCCCCACAGCAGGTCAGAGTTGGTTTTGGAACTTGTTCAGCAGGAGACCAGTACCACTGGCCTCCACTAGAAGGTCTGTTGGTTCATACAGAGACACAAAATTGGGTGTTTATATTGTCACTGTTAGTTTACAATATATTCCCCACACCAAAGCCCTGGGTTCACATTGAGAAGTACCACAAGACACTAGTTCGGGGTTTACCTCTGAACGATCACCTCATTACATTACTCCTGTAGCCTGTCTGATTATTGAATGATAAAGACATTTAAAAATATTTGAAAGATCAAAGTATACCTTTTACGTCCTCATCTTTGGTGTTATCACAACGGGTGAACACTGCTTGTCCAGCACCATACTGTTCACATAACTCTGAGATGGTTCGCTCTCCCAAATCATCTAGAATATCCCCCATCACAATCTGGAAGTTAGATAAAATTCAGAATACTTTTCAAAGTATGAATCAGCTCAGGATTTTTTCTTTTGCATATAAAACTCACTTAAAAGTACAAACTATTTCCTACCCAGTTAATCATTGGGATGTCACAGGGATGTCAATGGAATGTCGTTGGGATGTCATTGGGATGTCATTGGAATTACATTCGGAGACTGTAGGGATGTCAGTGGGATGTCAATGAGCTGACATAGGGATGCCATTTGGATTGCAATTGGATATCATAGGGATGTCATAGGGATGTCATTGGGATATCAATGAGATGTCATTGGCATGTCAAAGGGATGTCATTGGCATGTTATTGGTATGTCATTCGGATGTCATTTGGATGTCATTGGGATGTTATTGGGATGTCATTGGGACGTTAGCGGGCTGTCATAGGGGTGTCATAGGGTTGTCATTGGGACGTCACAGGGATGTCATAGGGATGTCATAGGGATGTCAATGGAATGTCATTTGGATGTCATTGGGATGTCACAGGGATGTCATTGGAATGTCAATAGGATGACATAGGGATGTCATTTGGATGTTATAGGGACTTATTGAGACATCATTGGGATGTCTTTGAGAATCCACAGGTATGTTTTAGGAATTTTATTGGGATGTCACAGGGATGGGGCTCTGGATGAGGGGGTCCTGTGTCACGTGTCAAATTTTTAAAACGGCCGTGTCGCCTGTCACTATATCACAGATTAGACCCATGTCGCATGTTGAATTTAAGAAATGGCCCTGTCCCCTGTCAAATTTAAGAATTGGCCCTGTCCCCTGTCGAATTTAAGAAAAGAGCAATGTCATTTGTCCCTTAATTGCCACGTCGCCTGTCGAATTAAAAAAACGGCTGTGTTGCCGTGTCGAATTTAAGAGATGCCCATGTCGCAGTGTCGATTTTAGTGGTCCAGACCCCCAGGGATGTGATTGAGATGTCATTGGAATGTTATTGGGATGTCATTGGGATGTTAGAGGGTTGTCATTGGGATGTCATAGGGATGTTATTGGGATAACATTTGGAAGTCATTGGTAGGTCATTGGGATATCATAGCGTTGTCATTGGGATATCAAAGGGATGTCATTGGGATGTTATTGGGATGCCATTGGGTTGCCATTGGTATGTCATAGGGATGTTATCGGAATGACATTTGGATGTCATTGGTAGGTCTTTGGGATATCATGGGGATGTCGTATGGATGTCATTGCGATGTGATTGGGATGTCAATAGGATGTCTTTGGGATGTCAATTGGATGTTCTTATGTTTAGAATCAATATATGTATATGTTTACAATTTTAACAAATTGAGCTCAAAAAAGGAGGAATGAAAGTGAGAAAAGGAGAAAAGGAGCACTTCATGAAATAACCCCCCTAGAAAACACGATATCTCCTGGCAGAAAAGGAGATTCTGCATGTCTGTCCTATTAACACAGCTGCGACATCACCCATATCACAGTGGACTTCTTTGATGTGGTCTTAACACGGGCTTATCTAATCTCAAGTCACACAGGTATAAAACCGCCTTATCCCCTTACCTTTGCTCCTTTGGCCATCAGGGTCCGGCAGTAGGCGCGTCCTATGCCTCGGGACCCGCCCACAACAACAGCCACCTTCCCTTCAATCTTCATGCTGAAAACTCAGACTGGAAACTCTAACAGATTCCCTATTCTTCATGTGATGTACCCTCTGGAAGTATGCCTCTGTCTAATCTATTGGGGGCAGCAAGTACATAACTTGGGTTTATGTGACCTCTCACCCCTGAATGAGACATAGGTTGCTAAAAAGAATGATGAGAAAATGGCAAAACAAGGCTAAAAAGTTAAGGATTCAAAAATGGGTTTTCTACGGAAATGACACTGTAAACACACATATATATTATAGAACATTTACAAATATACAGTAAACACATACATATTACAGTATATTTACAAATATCAAGAAATAGTAGAATTATCATACAAAGCAGATACATTTTCCTCAAGGCGATGAATATAGGCTAGAGGGGTCCCATTGCCATAAAGGATAATGGTATCTTTAAAGTGATTTTTCTCAGAATCATGGTATCGGAAATTCTACATTGAAACATCCCCCCTTTTGTGGACCAAATATCTTTTTTTCAATGTAAAACTCAAGCTCCTGAGGGGTGTCCAGGACTCTTTTTAATATAAGTGCCCCTTCTATCCCAAATTCTTGGATTGGCCCCTGATTTTGAGGGGCAAGTCAACCCCTGTTTTAGGTTTATTTCATAACATCCATCAAGGTTCCCCCTGGTTTTTGGGATATTACAGAAAGGTATAATATAATGGGGTAGTAATGTCATGATTTATTCAGGAGACATTCAAACAGGATGTGATAATTTCAGTACATGCCTAGTAAATCCTGATATCTAGCAAACATAATATTCAACTTATTTCAAAATAAGGGGCCTTCCATATAGTATGTATGCATCAAGGGGGGAGGGGGGTCTGAGATTTTTGAAAAGTTGCCTACATTCTAGTACAAATCTAATGCATATTTTTGCCCAAGGGGGGCTGGGGGGGGGGGGGGCTCTGAGATCTTTTAAATAGTCCATACATACTAAATGGAAGGCCCCTATGGTAATATCTTCCCAGTATTGTACATCCAAACTCAAATCATTCCATACCTCTGAACCTTTAAAGTAAAGACTTTTTCTATATACAGGACACATTTTAGTTGGAATATACAAATTAAAATCTCAAATTCTTTATCTGCAACATATGCCTCACTATCTGATGGGGGTCACATGTAAGGGGAAATGAAGTTCGCAGAAAAGACTTGTTGTCCTATTGACCCAAATCTCGATATAGTCGATCCGTGTCTCAACATGAGGCTGCACCCATCAGTCTATGAACATACCACTTTTATACAACAAGTTGTAGAAGGAAGAACTATCTATGCTCCAATTCCTGCTATAAATCTTACAGGCCCGGGCCCTCTATCTTATTCTCACATAGACCAGATTTTGTGGGCTAAAGTAGGAGCAAGTAAATAGGAATGAAGCATCTATTGGCTCCATAGAAACATTAATCTTTAGTGAGACTAATTTCAATTATGATTCATGCACCTATAATTATTAAAGGGAACCTTGCACATGATTACAGGATCAATATTTCCCAATGATTTTTTTTAGTGTGGTGTTTGGATCAAGAACTAATATTACTCAAAATATCTAAGGAATATTTCAAGTATAGATGGGGTTAAGAGACTTACAGTTTTGATCAATTTTTTGGGTTTTTAAGGGAAATCCCCAAATTTTTGATGTCACAAGGACTTAATTGGGAATACCCTTCTCTCAATAAAAAGGAATCCCCATCCCTCAAATATAAATTGGACCAAAATTGAGCTTTAGTATAAAATATATTTATTTGGCCCCATACAGGCTATCATCAATTATATCTTTTGCTAAGCTAAATTTACTCAATAACCTGGGATTCCCAAGTTCTTTTTGAGGGGAATTCCCCTCATTATGACGTAGTAAGGACAGTAATAAGGGAGCCCAGAGTAAGGGAATTCCCAAATTTTATTTCATTTCCTTTCTAATTCACTGATACTTCAACATTTTCCATTGTTTTCTTTTGCAATATTTCTAGAATACCAAAGAGAAGTTAATTGAATGAAAAATGTGCTCTTGAAAAATTATGTGCAAGGAACCCTTTAAGTAGTGGGCGGTGAAGAGGTTCATAGTAAAAAATAGTAAATGTATAGTCCATCTTTTAATCTGTATTTTCTTTGCATGCACACACACACACGTATATGCATATATATATATATAATTATCAAAGCTGAATAGAGAGGACGAACATGCCTGAGAATCAAAGGAAAATCTAAAATAAATTTACGCTCTGCAGCATGGTTTACGTATTGTATTACAAAAGACTGATTTACAAGGACCCCCCTAAAATCAGCTCAAACCTCCTTGGATTTACATGGAACCCCTCAGATACAATTGGAACTCTATTAGATTTTCCTGGAATCCCTCAGATTTTAGGTCATGTGATTCATGCTAAACATGATTTTCAGACCAAAAGGCAATTCTAAGAAAGAGTTTTGGCCTTACCTAGCACCATTCTCACTTGGCCTATCTGCGCCAAACAATTGCATGTATGCTTTTAATAGTTCCTGCTAATAGCTGTTGAGTTAAAAGTAAACTGTTTTTCAATCAACTTTAGAAGACATACAATATTTTGCTTGTGTCTAGATCCTGACTTTCAGTGATTTCAATGTCTTGCATGTCTCAACTAGGTTAATGAATTAGGAAGAAATCATGCATAGTTACCAAATGTGCTTGAACTCAAACATTGAATAGAACTTTTAGGGTAAGATAAGCATGATGAATAGCTTATTCTTCCAGCGGCGGCTAAAGCGGCTGTCTTGTCATCCCATTGATAGGCTTACGTCTGCCATTGTTAACCTAGCAACTCGACAGCCGGCGACATGTTTTGAGATGTTAGAACGTAATCTGGCAACGCGATTAGTCGCAAATTTGGTGGCAGTGAGGGGGTGTTACAAAATAGCAAGCAGTGATGTCATCAGTGACGAGAACAGGGCTTTAACTCAGTTGTGATGACATGAGCTGAGATGCAAGGCATATAAACATCCAATCATGAATGACAAAAATAACAGTACCGTTCAATTGTGTTATCACTTAGTCCAGAAATAAGTCTCTGTATCAAATTTGTCAAGGTTACCACCTATATTAAGGATAATGCCCACAAACCTGTGCTTCCCCCTAGTGGCGAAAACTATCAAATCCCTATCAAATAAGGAAATGTCTTAAAATTTTATCTAACATGTTATTCATAGTCTAAGAGGTCGGATATTTAATTTTGAAACAAAGTTTGATTGATTTACTGACTTAACCTTTCACCTTACTAACCCATGTTGTGTGCTTGGTCACTAAAACATTTTTTTGTAAATTTCACCCTTAGAAGCCAATTGTTGATAATATAGAGGAATCTGATGTTCTTATATGTTAAAAAGTTGCTTTGGAAATACCTAGGTGATTTTACGTATTTTGCATAATTTCTTGTCACGGAAGTAGGCCAGTAGCCAGCCATTTTTGAAGGGAGGGTTCGTTTTTAGCTGGTAGGGCTAAAATATTTTTGTGAATTTGTAGGGACTTAAACGCTGTACATCTGAAAATAACTTAGATAACAAAATAAAGAGTAATATCAATATTTTCATAAGTCATTCATTTCATCCAAGGATGGGAGGTTTTGATATTTTAGAAGGATGTTCGTGCATAGAGAATAACTCACTTGGGACTTTAACACCGTTAATAGGCAGTCTTCAGTTTTTCCCGAGAGTAATAGTCTCAGAATTTTGAGAGAAGTCCAAGGTTTGTTTAATATAAAGTGGAATACTTATGACATTAGATGACTAAACAATCCCCACCATTGGGGTTGCCCCACCATTTTCATATCCAAATATAAATATTGCTTGATACATTGTGTTATAATCCATATATAAAGGGGAAATGTTAAGTTCTAATTTGTATTATATAACTTTAGATGGAACTTATAAAGTATTTTCCCACTTTATGAAACTCACCACTGCCCTGCGGCAAACCCTATAGGTATGGCCCTGCCCCATACTGTCCATATAGCTTCATCATGCATTCCCCATGGTACATGATCATTAAAATGTCTCCCTTCTAGATGGGTTCTATCTAGTTTTTTCTTTAGTATGAAATGGAAAGGAATACTTGTTCTATAATACCCAATAGTTGCATTATTTCTTTATTTTTTCGATGTTCCTCTCTATGCATAATGACTAATACAGGGAAAAGGCAATTGGTTGGGAGAATTAAAAAAGATATACGCAACTACAACCTGAGAATAAATACTACATACGCATCTGACCTCCATCTAAAACCACTGTCAAATATTGATTGCACTAACTTTATTGAGAACAAGTGCACGCATTTTTGACATCAACGAAACTATTTGTGGCTACTTTTACTTTGTACGTCTATACACAACGATTCAGTCACATTCAGTTGCATGCCTACATACCGATATATACATAAAAATATCCCTGAATTGTCCCTGATCGATGACGATGTATGTCTTGATTAAACGATGTTCCACTTTTTCTTTTTCTTTTGATTTTCATCAGTGTCAACTCTGTTTTTCAGCAAATTATATGGTGAGCATATCTATGAGAATGGAGAGGACGAATATATACATATTAAGCAAAGATACATAATCACCCATAATAGTTTGTTATATAGCAAAAGAATTATCCATGTTATGCATAACATTGAATTCCGGTTCCGACGGCTGCTCGCCAGGGAGTTCTCAAACTCACCTTTTACCTCCTAATCTTTATTCAGGCGTGGATCAGAGAAAATTATATAGTATAATTCTCTCTGTGTGGGCTTAGGAGGGTGGGGCCATGCCAGGTGCACGCCTCTGTTTTGCCACAAAACATAAAGCACGGGCAAAATTTTGCTATCTATAGACGTTGTGCATGTGACGTCAAACATCTCAAAATGGACTGTGCGCCAAATTGGTGATCAATTTGAAATCAATACCATCCACAATTCTAAAACATCTAGAAAAATTGTCTTTGCAAAATGTATCCTAAACAAACCTATTAGATCATAATCAAAAGTTATGATTGTTCAGAATTGATACAGAAAGGGATCACATGACCACGTCTGCACAAGGTCTTACTCCATAGCGCACACGCCCGTTATTTATTGTTTCAAGCAGAAGCCAGGGGTAGTTACAGGATTTCAGAAAGGGGGGGGGGGGATTCTGCATAGGCTAGGGACTAAAATACCATGAATTTGCGTACACACATGCAGCATTATTTCTCTTTCCTAATTGCAAGTTTTAAGGCCCCACAAAAAGGGGGTTCAATACCCACTGGAACTCCCCCACCCACCCACCTAGATTCACCCTTGGTTGGATGTTAAGTCTATTTTTGTGCTGTGTTCATTATACGCTGATGGAAGAGCTCGTTAATAGCCCGTCGATTTCAGGGGCGGACCCAGGAATTTGTAGAGGGGGGGGGGGGGGGGGCATCAAACATGATTTAACAGGGGAGGGGGGGGGGGGGGCAAGGCCCGTCCCGTCCCCCCCTGGATCCGCCCCTGTATGATATAGAACTGTTCTGGCATTTGGTAACCACTCAGCTCCCTTCTTTGGGTATATTTTATCATGAGTAATGGTAATCCTGTTTTCACGAGTCATCAGACGTGGCTTTGTGTGTTTTCACAGAGTGTTGTCGGCGGAACGACTTCCTAATCCCCGGAAGTCGTAGCGACCTGGTCTCCTTCCGGTTCTTTCCCTCGGACGCCGTCACCCTCGTCACTTCCGGGGGCGGGACGCAGGCCGTCCCCGCGCATGCGTGGTGTAGCGAGGCGTTCACGTCCCGGACTTCCTTCTGAAGACTCTCAATGGCGTCCCCCAGCCGGAACATCCGGGCCTCCTGCTTCTCCAGTATGACCTTGAAATGTATATTACATAAAAATTGTAGAATGCTAAAAAAATATTGAGGAACATATCATCAGCCACATTCAGTGTCTAGTTTAATATGCTTTTTGAATTTTATCCCTATCTGCATTGGTTCAAGAATTACAGCCATTTTACTTGGAACATCAATACATTTCGTTGTATCTTTTATCATAACAACGATCATTTTGACACCATTTTTTTTTCTATATTTAGAATGCCCCCAAAGAGCTGTAACTTTTACTGATTATTTTCTAACTTTTTCCCTTCATATATCAATTTACAGAAATCAGGTTTTACTATTTTCGTAACAACAACAAAATTCGTTGTTAAGCAAATGTTCATTATGCTATCGTTAAGTTTATCATAACAACGAAAATCATTTCAATGTGCAGCGGGCCACTAACCTTGACGTTGTTAAGGTCGTCGCGGATGTTGGCGTCCTCGGTGTGGGTGGTCTGCAGGTCCTGGAGACGCGCGTCCAGCACCAGCTGACCGCGCCGGATCGCCTCCAGACGCGCCGTCGCCGCCATCTTGTCAGCCGACGATGAGCTTCCGCTTCCGGTCCCGCCGCGCCTGCGCGACGACCCCCGGTGCCGCCCCTTCCGGCGCAGCGTGGCTCGCCGGGTCATCTCCCGGTGCAGCGTCTCCAAGGAACGCGACCTCTCCATGCCCCCTAGGGTGGCGCCCTCCAGTGGTGGCGGCTGGTACTGAGTGGTGCTGTGGGAGTGGCGGCCTGTCAAGACACCATTGAATATTCATACTTAAACTAAAGGGAGCCAAAAGCAATGTGCTAAAAATTTAAATGTGACAAATTTTGCAAACTTAAATAGGTAGGCCCTATAGAAATACATTCTAAGAGTTGAACCTTAGCTAGTGGTACAGTTTAACCCTTGAAAGCTAACTTGAATTTAAATTGAATTCCATATAACTCTTGTGTTTCCTGTCTGTAGACAGCAATATTTGTAAACAAACCAATTTTGGTGGGTCACCAAAATTGGCAAGGGACATATCTTATTGTACTTTGATGAAGTATAAAGCCTGTTTTCACAGTCTATATTTTACATTTTGCCAAATGTTGACCCAATACTGCTATCGTATTGGGTCCATAAATAGTAGTAAGTTGCATGGCGTTTTAGGCCTATGTCAACCGCAATATCTTTTCACTTTTGTGAACGTGATAGGGGCCTACATACTATGGAAAAACAGTATGTGAATAGAATAGAAAGGAGTTTTTATCCACACTGAAAACACAGACTCGTCAAAGACTTGTCAAATTGACTAGTTTAGCCTTGTCAAAGTGACGATGGCAAAATCAACGAGTTTAGAGATGGAGACTCGTCAAAAACTAGTCAAAAATGTGTAAACTTGTCATAAACTCGTCCTCCTAAGGAAGCTGCCTTTCTTCCACATTCTGCCCCTAGCTGCCCAACGCTGCCCACCATTTACAATCCCCTAACACTCTCTCTTTTACTTACCTGTATGAAAAGCATTATTATAGGAGATTCCAAGGTAGAATACTTGAATTCTCATCTATATTTAGTATTTACAACAGTTAAAGCGATTCATCTCTAGTCTTAAGTATATGGTGTGAACAGAAAAGGTGTTTTTATGAAACGTTTTTTCCCTGACATTAAAAGTTAGAAACACAACTATTTGAAAACAATATTTGTAAGGTTATGGTGAAATGTTATGTTTATGTCACTATTTTTAGGAGGGCTCTATCAAATAGCTTCTTTACTTGAGGAAAAAATTAATATCTTTGTCAATTTATAAGCTTACATTGAGATAAACTATCTGTAGCGCCCCCTATAATTTGACAAGTTTTGTGACTAGTTTATGACGACCTTTTGACAGGATGACCATCATAAACTGGTCAAAAACTCTAAAAGTCCCTTGACGAGGCTAAACTCGTCAAAATGACAAGTTTTTGACGAGTTTAGGACCATTTCTGTTTTCAGTGCAATTACGTTCCGCTGTAATAATGATGTGCATGTGCAATACCATAAGGCCTCAGTATGTATACACAGCTTTTAAAGCTCGCAAACACTATACTTTAAGTTTAAGCAAATGTACAAAAAATGCTAGTCCAGTGACTGAAATAAACTGACGCTGCAGTTTGTCGGGGTAGAGGAAGACGGGCGGCGACCTGAGGGACGACCCCGACCGGCACGACCCTGCCGGCGACAGCAGGAACTTCTCCCCGCCCTCTGACGTCACGTCCGACGTCACGTCCGCGCGCTCTGACGTCACGTCCGGCGACGTGACGGCGCCGTCGAAGCTGTCCTGCTCGGCGATGGGGGCGAGGAGGGTGTCGGGGCTGTGGGGGGAGTCGGCGGGCAGGGAGGTTGAGTCCGTGTCGCTGTCGTCTAGGTTGGGGGGCACCACGCCCGCACGACCGTCGGCTTCTGCGGGTGAGAAGTTCAATATATAATGCGGTCAACATTGAGAAGGTCAATATGCGATTTGGGGACGGTATGGCAATTAGGCCTATGCACACTTTTTTTAAATTCAGAGCCATGTAGTTGATGATTAATTAAGAATATTGAAGAACACAGAAGCACCTATGTACCTATATCTCTCTTACTACAATAAAGTGTCAAATTCTTTGAGACAATAAGCATCGCATGCAAGAAGTTATACAATTGTATCATTAATCTTAATAAAATTTCGTACCGATCTCTTGAATTCAAGTTTTGTAGGGGAAATAAAAACATGTTTTACCTCTGTAAAACCTTCCAAATTGCAAACCCTTCAAAGTTTAAAATTGATACTGCTCCTGTTGTCTGCATGTTACATTAATAAAACATCTTCATTCCCAGTTATGAATTGGATCTATAGCGGGGACCTGTCATATAGGCCCTATTGCATATAACTAGCATTCCTCATGGCTTCCGGACCCGCTCCAAATCGTATTTCACTTATCCCACCAAACTTCCTCGCCTGGATCCTGACCATTCAACTTTGTTGATTTGGGTAACACACATCGCTCAATTCATTGTATGGGAGAACATGCACATGTAGGCCTATGTAGGTCTGCTGGTTAAGAAAGAACCGATTTCGTTCATGTGACTTTACTTTATAAAGAATCAAAGGGATCTGATTATAACACTATGAGTGCTTAAAATATACCATGAGGACAAAATGCCACAAGGAAAATATGTTTGAAAATTATCATATATAGATAAGATATTCACAGAAACATAATTGGGGCCCTTGATGGGGGGGGGGGGGGGGGTACTGAGGTTGCATGTCGAATTTAAAAAAATAAAGAAAATAAGTTAAGAAAAGCCCCTGTCGCATGTCGCACGTCACTATCATTTATAGCCCCATACCGTGCCGTTAAGTCTCCATGCCGCATGTTGATTTTAAGTAATACCCATGCCACTGTGTCGAATTTAGTATAGTCCAGGCCCATATAATTATTATGACATTGCAATCAGCCTTTATTATAGGGCATAGCACATTTTAAGGTTTAAGTTTTTCGGTCCTTTCTTGGTCAACAGACCTATAGACCCTTTTTATTAGTGTGGCGATATCCTAAAATATTATAGCTTTACTATAGATCTTGTGCAGACGTGGTCACGTGACCACTATAATTTCTATTGGGATGAGAGAACATCGAAACCACAAGGCTATCTTTGTTGATAAGATTGGCGTTTTATTTTCAATATGATCCAACGTTTCGGACCGATTTGTCCTTCATCAGGGATCTATAATTATCAATTTCTGACTGGAATTAGTTGTTGGAAATGTTGTAGTGAGCTTGTCTAAGATAAAATGTGAATGAAAATGTGATCCATGGATTTCTGATTTTGAATGATAAGAATTTTAAATTGGTCACCAATATGGCATCAAGCACATTTTTGGGAGGTGTGACGTCATCTGCACAACGTCTATAGGATCGTTGATATCGGGTCCTAGGCCTTATGAGCCCAGGCTAAAAGTGATGGGTTCAAGACATAATTATGTTGGAGGTATACTGCACAGACTGGTGAAAAGGTTGAATACCTTCAGTTTTGCCTCGCTCCATCTTGAAGAGGTACCGTCTGAGTAGCCTCATCATGATGTCGGAGTAACTAGTCCTGCTCTCCACCAGGGACTGCACCATCTCGGGGTCAGGAAGGTCTCGGTTTGCCTTACGGCGCTTCAAGAGAACACCATAGGGATAACATTAGCGAGCAGTGTGTAAAACATTCAAAGCACACTGTAGGGATAACATTAGCGAGCAGTTTGAAAAAGACACACCACACGTAGCAGAGGTGTGCAAAACACACTTCATAGGGATAACATTAGTGAGTGGTATGCAAACATGCGCCATCCTAAAGCCCCATAACCACTAGCGATTTGGGCCTCTCACCCGTCAGTATGGTACATTGAAATGAACAGGTTTGATCAAATCGGTGGGCGAATTGCCAGGCAATTTTCCTGGCAATTCAGATCAAACATGTATATTTCAATACATCATACTGACAGGCAATCAGGGGAAAATACGATCGCTGAGCCCCAATTGCCTAGTGGGTATGGGGCTTAAGCAAGAAGTGTCCAAAACACACTATAGGGATAACATTAGTGAGTGGTGTGCAAAACATGGGCCATCCTAAGCAAGAAGTGTGCAAAACACACACCATAAGTATAAAATTAGCAATCAGTGTGCAAAACACACACCATAAGTATAACATTAGCGATCAGTGTGCAAAACACATACCATAGGGATAACATAAGTGAGCAGTGTGCAAAACACACATTAGGTTAATATTTATCAAAAAGTGTGCAAAACATGCACCATTAGGTTAACATTTATCAAAAAGTGTGCAAAACATGCACCATTAGGTTAGCATTTATCGAAAAAGTGTGCAAAACATGCACCATAAGGTTAACATTATTGAAAAGAGAGCAAAACATGCACAGTATGGGTAACATTATCATGCATGGTCCGAAACACACACCAGAGAAAGGAAATAGCGGGCATTGTACAAAACACACACCATAGGAATAACATTAGCGAGCAGTGCGCAAAAACATTAGTGAGCAGTCTGAAAAAAGATCATAGGGATAACAGTGCAAGGATGATATTAACAAGCCAGGTGCAAAACACGTTATAGTGACAACAAGTAGCATAAAGAAAGTATAACAGAGTACAACCCTCTTTTGCGGCTGATCTATCGTTGAATTGTGGCCCACAGATGATCTATAAAACATGTTGTCCTTACCTGTGATATATACCCATTGTAGTATAGATCCCCTTCTTTGTCTCTCCTGCGTGCACACAGATGAAATGATAACAGAATATGTTTAATTTGTCAATATCCCGGGAGGTGGGGGGGCACTTTGAATGGAGGTAGCAAATGCGAAACTACAGCCCCCTCTCTTTTGTGATGTACATAATCAAACGGCCTCCCTTTTTAAGAATATCCCATGTATACAAACATATGCACCGATCAGGGGCGGATCCAGAGGGGGGTCCAAGGGTCCTGACCCCGCCCTTTTGGTGGACTTCTAAACTACAAAAAATGAGGGGAAAATGCTGCACGTGTACATGTGAATAAACGCTGTTTTAGTACTTAGCCATTATGCTGACCCCCCTCTTTTGAAAATCCTCTATCCACCCCTGCCGATGCAGTTGAAACATGATTGCATGCCGTATTAATGTAAGGTAGGTAAAAAAAAAGGGGAAGCGCCTACCTGAAGTAGCGGGTGAGGGCCCTAACAGCCTTCAGAACCGCCTTGGGGGTCGGGATAGTGTTGAAGGGGACAGGTAAAGTACCACACTTGTATGTAGTTCACCTACCTGAAGTAGCGGGTGAGGGCCGTGACTGCCTTCAGCCCCGCCTTGGGGGTCGGGATGGTGTTGAAGGGGACGGGTAAAGTACTACATTTGTCGATGTTCACCTACCTGAAGTAGCGGGTGAGGGCCCTGACTGCCTTCAGCCCCGCCTTGGGGGTCGGGATGGTGTTGAAGGTGACGAGTAAAGTACCACACTTGTCGATGTAGTTCACCTACCTGAAGTAGCGGGTGAGGGCCCTGACTGCCTTCAGACCCGCCTTGGGAGTCGGGATGGTGTTGAAGGGGACGGGTAAAGTACCACACTTGTCGATGTAGTTCACCTACCTGAAGTAGCGGGTGAGGGCCCTGACTGCCTTCAGACCCGCCTTGGGAGTCGGGATGGTGTTGAAGGGGACGGGTAAAGTACCACACTTGTCGATGTAGTTCACCTACCTGAAGTAGCGGGTGAGGGCCCTGACTGCCTTCAGACCCGCCTTGGGAGTCGGGATGGTGTTGAAGGGGACGGGTAAAGTACCACACTTGTCGATGTAGTTCATCCACAACTTGGTGCGTGCAAACTTCCACTCTACATCATTGTCACCCTGGTAGGTAAGGAGAAATGTTTGTATTTCATGACTTTTGCTGTATTGATCTTTTATTAATGTGTAGGGCCTACAAGAAGTCCTACATAAGGTAGCAAGGGGCATACCTAGCCCAAAAAAGTGAGTGTAATAAGAGGGGCAAATCCCGGTGGGGGGTGGAGGGTCCAGGGAGTCCTGACCACCTCGCTCCCCACTGTAGGTGGACCCCTAAACTACAAAAAGAAGGGAAAATGCTGGGTCTGTGCGTGTGGTTGGACACCATTTTAGTACTTACATGGTACTTTACGCCCATCCCCTCCTTTCAAAATTCCTATATGCGCCCCTGTATTCACTAGGTATCTTAGGGCAAGACTTGGCTATATTTACCTAAATATCATGTATTATTTTCATGGAAATGTATGAACCATAGACATCTTGAATGGTGATATATATGCAAATAAATACTCGATTTTCACATCATCTCTAATTGTAATAACTCTGAAAACCAAGGGAAACCTTGACGATTATCACTAATGAAAACCTTTAAAGACACGTGTGTATATATCATACATCTTACCTGGATGGCCTCGAAGGAGTGGGACATCATGGCGATGAGGATGTTGACAAGGACGATGCTGACGGCCACCAGGTAGATGGCAAACAGCAGCAGGCCGATCATGTCCACCAGCAGGGTGCTCTCCCCCAGGCCTGGGCAGAGGGAAAACAATATTAAACAGCAGCAGGCAGAGGGAAAACAACATTAAACAGCATCAGGCAGAGGGAAAACAACATTAAACGGCAGCAGGCAGAGGGAAAACAACATTAAACAGCAGCAGGCAGAGGGAAAACAACATTAAACGGCAGCAGGCAGAGGGAAAACAACATTAAACAGCAGCAGGCCGATCATGTCCACCAACAGGGTGCTCTCCCCCAGGCCTGGGCAGAGGGAAAACAATATTAAACAGCAGCAGGCAGAGGGAAAACAACATTAAACAGCAGCAGGCAGGGAAAACAACATTAAACAGCAGCAGGCAGAGGGACAACAACATTAAACAGCAGCAGGCAGAGGGAAAACAAAGTTAAACAGCAGCAGACAGAGGGAAAACAACGTTAAACAGCAGCAGGCCAATCATATCCACCAGCAGGGTGCTCTCCCCAAGACCTGGGCAGAGGGAACACAACATTAAACAGCAGCAGGCAGAGGGAAAACAACATTAAACAGCAGCAGGCAGAGGGAAAACAACGTTAAACAGCAGCAGGCAGAGGGAAAACAATGTTAAACAACAGCAGGCAGAGGGAAAACAACATTAAACAACAGCAGGCCAATCATGTCCACCAGCAGCGTGCTCTCCCCCAGGCCTGGGCAGAGGGAAAACAACATTAAACAGCAGCAGGCAGAGGGAAAACAACATTAAACAGCAGCAGGCCAATCATGTCCACCAGCAGCGTGCTCTCCCCCAGGCCTGGGCAGAGGGAAAACAACATTAAACAGCAGCAGGCAGAGGGAAAACAACGTTAAACAACAGCAGGCAGAGGGAAAACAACGTTAAACAGCAGCAGGCTGATCATGTCCACCAGCAGGGTGCTCTCCCCCAGGCCTGGGCATAGGGAACACAACGTTATTCACTTTTTATAGGGTAATGAATGAATGTAACATTATTTGCTGTTTATGGGGGAGTGAACACAATTTGCTTGTTAATTGGGAGGGGGGAGTGAACACAACATTATTTGCTTTTTAAGGGGAGGGGGGAGGTGGAGGGCATAAACACAACATCATTTGATTTTTAAAGGGACATTCTCATCCGTGAGTTCAATGAGATACACCTGCCGATATAAGCCTAGTGATGCTACAGCTTGCGACGTCTTTTGTGACTTCCGGAAACGTCGTTGGCCGTGTTGTGAATTGGGCACCACATTCAGGTAGTTACAACATATCGATTCACTTCCATTGCATGGATGAGAGAGCGGCTTGAAGGGAGGGAAGTGAAAACATCATTTGCAACTAAAGGTGGGGGGGGGGGGAGAGCACAACTTTATTTGCCTTTTAAGGGGAGGAGGGAGTGTGAACACGACATATTAAGGGGGGAGGAAGTGAACACAACATCATTTGTTATTAAAGTGGGGGAAGTGAACACAACATCATTTGTTATTAAAGTGGGGGAAGTGAACACAACATCATTTGTTATTAAAGTGGGGGAAGTAAACACAACATCATTTGTTATTAAAGAGGGGGAAGTAAACACAACATCATTTGTTATTAAAGAGGGGGAAGTGAACACAACATCATTTGTTATTAATGAGGGGGAAGTAAACACAACATCATTTGTTATTAAAGAGGGGGAAGTAAACACAACATCATTTGTTATTAAAGAGGGGGAAGTAAACACAACATCATTTGTTATTAAAGAGGGGGAAGTAAACACAACATCATTTGTTATTAAAGAGGGGGAAGTGAACACAACATCATTTGTTATTAATGAGGGGGAAGTAAACACAACATCATTTGTTATTAAAGAGGGGGAAGTAAACACAACATCATTTGTTATTAAAGAGGGGGAAGTAAACACAACATCATTTGTTATTAAAGAGGGGGAAGTAAACACAACATCATTTGTTATTAAAGAGGGGGAAGTAAACACAACATCATTTGTTATTAAAGAGGGGGAAGTGAACACAACATCATTTGTTATTAATGAGGGGGAAGTAAACACAACATCATTTGTTATTAAAGAGGGGGAAGTAAACACAACATCATTTGTTATTAAAGAGGGGGAAGTAAACACAACATCATTTGTTATTAAAGTGGGGGAAGTGAACACAACATCATTTGTTATTAAAGAGGGGGAAGTGAACACAACATCATTTGTTATTAAAGAGGGGGAAGTAAACACAACATCATTTGTTATTAAAGAGGGGGAAGTGAACACAACATCATTTGTTATTAAAGAGGGGGAAGTGAACACAACATCATTTGCTTTTAAAGGCGGCAGGGTGTGTGTGAACACAACATTATTTTCTTCTTAGGGGGTTGGGGCATTGAGCAGTGTAACTGAATTTCTTGTTGAGTTAGAGGTTGAGTTACCATATGAAGACGAGGAGTGGCCATGTGGATCACTATGTGTTCCTGCAGGTGCCTTGATCTTCAGACTGCCCAGGGGAACCAGGCCGAAGATGGCAAAGAACAGGGTGTGCACCGTCTGCGGCAGGCTGTGGATGGAACAGGATTCATGTCAGAGACATGGCATAATCTCACCAGAATGTATAAAACTCCTCAAGCCGGTGATCCACGCCACGACGTATTCCAAACCGACAAAAAAAAGAAAATAGCAAACTGATTTCAGAAACGACGTCTTTTTTGTCGGTCCTGAATCGGTTTAGCAATCAAAGTTGTTGGTCCCAAAATCGGTCCAGAATCGGTCCCATACACATGATCCACAGTGAAGATAAAAATCGACAGTTTCCTTGTTAGTTAGACTAGAAATGCATAGTGAATGCATGAAAAAAAATCGTATCATTAAATAATTAAAATTCAGCAAATGATTTTGCATTTTTAGCATTATTAGTATAAGTGCAATCAGAAATATATGATATTTAGTTTGTATGACCTGAAATAAGTAAAAGTGATAAATATCCATCAGAGAAAATCAAACAAAGAATTAAATGAACGTACATACATTTTCTTGGTGTATATTGAAGTTTTCAAACTAAATGATGCAATAATGAATAAGATAACATTGAAAATGCATAGACATAATAAAATTGGTTCGGAATCGGTCCAAAAATATTAAACATGATTAATGATTTTGTCGGTTCATTGTCGGTAGGAACAATTTTCTATTTCAAATGTCGGCTCTGAAAACGGTCTGAAAAAATAGGTTGGCATGATCCATGTTGCGATAATTTTCCAAAGTGGACCGATTTTGGACCGATTTTTGAGATAACAAATATTTTGAAATATTTTGATCACAGCCTTCAGGTTACACCAATATGGACATTTTAAATTATATTATATTTTAACATCAATAGAATTCGTGAATATTCTTTACTCTATGCAATCATATTATATCGGGCGGTTACGCGATGTTTGTAATTTGAATGATTTGTAGAGGTTAGTGTAGGCACATACCCTTTGAAGGTCTCAGAGGCGGTTGCCTTGGTGACCCCACTCAGGGTGTAGGAGCCGTAGTAGTGGTACAGGTTGGTCATCCCCACCATGAACGCCAGCAGCACCTGGCGGGGGGAACACGAACCAGTCTGTCAGTCAGTGAAAAACTGTAATTGCAACGTAGTAATTATAACACGCTTTCCAGTTCAAAACACGACTTGAACCCCATACCCACTAGGTAATTTTGAACAAGTCGGCTGACTGATCGGCGCAAAAGTCGGCAGATTCTACCACAATAACTTGCCGATTTTAGCACCGATTTATGTCACACATCTACGTTTCAATATTGCATACTTATTGTACAAAAACTGTTACGCTGTTGGCAACCCGTTTTTGTACAGAGGTGGCTGTTGGTAGTCGGTGTTCAGTGTCAAATTATCAAACATAAATCGTCGCTCCCGTCTGTGCTCCTGTCGGCCGACTCTGGCTGGACAAGGCATACCTACACACAGATCGGCGGTTTTAGCCGTTATTAATAACCATTGTGGATATCATGGAATCTGGCATGGTGTTCCCTACAGATGTCATAGACCTTCGGGATAGTCATTGGCGCAGGGAAAGGGTTAATGGTAGTAAGTAACCTTTCTTGACATTTGAGGAAGCAGACACATCAGACTTATATATGTCAATTATCCAGCTCATCTATCTACAATTCACCTTACCACAGATGGCTGATTTTCAGTTTTTTAAGAACCTGCAGGCTAATTTGGACTGATATTGTCGACAAACCCCCTGGGAAACATGTAGAAAATAAACAATTTATTGTTGTATATCCGTCTATAATGTATACGTCTTTAAACAACTTAGGAAATATTAAACACAGATGGATACCTGTTTCAAAAATGATGACCAGCAATTTTTGATGATGTTGATCTTCTAATTAGGTTATAATTCATGATAATTACTATGCTAAAGCCTTGTGTTTTGTCGACATATTACCCAGCATGCAACCTGATCTAGGCTAACCTTCAGGTAAATCTCAAGAAAGTGGTTATCCGTTTTTGGGAGAATTACTCAACAACTAAACTCCAGAACTAACGCTATTACAAGTAGCATATTTTGAACGGCTGCTGGACAGATATGGACTACTTTGGAATATATATGTCAGTAAATATAGGACTAGTTAATAGAAGGCCCCTTACGAGCATGAAGAGGACGACGAATCGGGTGATGTCTCCGAGCATCCTGCCGAGGGAGATCTGCAGGGGGCCGAGCAGCTCGTGGGACGGCATGACGTACGTCGTCCGGGCGTAGCTCATCACGTTGGCCACAGCGAACAGGATGTCCGACACGATCTCTGGGTCCGTCGGCGACCAGTCGAAGCGGGCTAGTAAGGGATCACACGAACGGGCTATTAAGGGGTCACACGAAACCGTGATGTCATACTTATCTTCTACACAAAAACTCTTTCATCTCTTCCATATATTTCCCCGTTTGTATATTCATCATAAATGTATTCTCTGTTGTAAGAGCACAATGTAATTGTGAAACGGTTTAGTTCAATAAAAAAAAACCGATTTATTAGTTCTTCCGATGATTTTGTATTATATCTACACAAGTCCGTAGCCAGGAGGGGGGGGGGGGGGTGACGTGGGGTATGCGTCACCCCCCCTCCCCCCAAGCTGCGCGAGGTCCACCTTATGAAAAAAAAAAAAATTTTAGTATTCCCTCCCCTCCCCTCCCCTCCCTCATATATTGCGAACATTATAAAGATATGGATAGTTTTTGTCAGGTGTGTAACACTTCTCTAAAAACTAACAAGAAGAAGGTCTTATCTGTCTATTCATTATAGATCATTAAGAAGCTAGCTGTGTAATAAAGACAAAATCGTATATCAAGCATAGAATAAAGCCACAGGGTATTGTCCATGAGAGTCATAATTTGACACTATGTAACTCTCTGATGAGCTTGCCAGATTTGTGATGTGACAAATAATGTTGCCGGATTACGTTCTAACATTGCAAAATATGTCGCTAGCCACTATGCCGCTAGGTTAAGGGGTGGAGCCCATAACATTCACGATCCATGGACCCTGACTTTAATTCATTTTACCTCTAGAAAGTCCCCTTTTTGGAAATGGGCACCCCCCCCCCCCCCCCATGAAAAGTTCTGGATACGGGCCTGCTACATGACCACCTGTGTATTACATCTGGAAAACAAGGGATACCTTGACGAGTATTATACTAAATAGAATCCATTAATTTCTTTTTGAACATGCGTTCAACAGTGGTTCAGAGGGCATGGAACCCCTGTTTTGGGGCAAACATTGATTCTTTTTAATGTCAGATTCTCATCCCGGGAGCGGATAAGGGAGTCTCTAGATCCCCGGCCGCCCTTGATCAATCCCAATATTGATTGAAACGGAGTAATTGTACTTTCTTTTTTTTTAGAACTTATCAGCTGTGTACATTAAACATAACATGGTTCTTTTTATTATAATACCATCTTGTTGAATGTCATCATAGTCACTGTGTGCTAATGTACCGTCCATTACACATAATAAATGTAAGTAACAAGAGAGGCAAGAGAGTTGGGTAAGTAACAAGGTACACTGATAATCTAGGGATTTTAAAAGTTAGTCAGGGATGGCTAACTCATGTTAGTCAATTGTCAGTTAGCCATTTTGACTAACTTTATGATTAGTGTGTCGGTCATTATGACTAAATGTTTGGTCAAAATGACTAAGAGGTCACATGACCAAATGAGTGATCACATGACCATCAGGAATGAGGCATACAAAAGTAAACAGACTCCTAAACTTGGTAAGTTTATCCAGTCTCATCCTTATCTCACATTGTGCATCTGACATTTAAACATATTCTACTTAGAAGAACAGATATCAAGGATCATTTCTAAAGTCATTTTGATCGATAAAATGGTCTATTTAGTTATAAATTTGTTAACTTGAGTGAAGATAGTGAGGTGTCAAAATGACTGGGACATTAGTCATATATGACCAACTCTAAAGTAGTACAGGGTGTCACTCTCTATAGAGTTGTGTTGCAAGTTTTCTCACATTGAAACAAGAATTTTATTGTTTTGGGTGAAGCATTTAAATTAAATAATTTGAGACAATCTATGAATTTATCTACATTTGTATAATTCACTGAGTATGACCAATCAGATGCAATTTTTCCTGATGGCCAAAAGGAGTCCCTGACAGGTGGGAGGGGTCCCTGATGGTCAGGAGTGATCCCTGATGAGCAGGAGGGGTCCCTGATGGGCAGGAGGAGACCCTGATGGGTAGGAGGGGTCCCTGATAGGTGGGAGGCTAGGGGTCCCTGAAGGCTGGGAATGATCCCTGATGGGTAGGAGTGGACCCTGATGGGCAGGAGGGGTCACTGATGGGCAGGTGGGGACCCTGATGGACAGGAGGGGACCCAGATAGGTGGAGGCTAGGGTCTCTGATGGGTGGGAGGGGTCCCTGAAGGTCAGGAATGATGCTGGAAGGGAGTCCTGACAGCCTTGAGGAGGCCTCAACTGCAGGGAGGAGACCCTGATGGCCTGAAGGAGATCTTGACAGCTGAGAAGAGACCCTGACAGCTGGGAGGAGACCCTGACAGCAAGGAGGAGGCCCTGACAGCAGAAGCAGGCTCTGATGGCTAGGTGGAGACCCTTACAGCTGAGAGCAGGTACTGACAGCCTGGAGGAGGTCCTGTTGGCCAGGAAGAGGCCCTGATGGCTGGGAGGCGACCCTGACTACAATGAGGGAGGCCTGACAGCCAGGAGGGAATTCTGACAGCCAGGAGGAGATCCTGACTGTCAGAAGGAGACCTGACATCAAGCAGGAGGCCCTGATGGCCAGGAAGAGACCCTGACAGCGAGGTGGTCCTGACAGTTGGATGGAGGTTCTAATATACTGGAGGAGGTCCTGATGGCAAGGAAGAGGCCCTGAAGGCTAGCTGGAGACCCTGATGACCAAAAGGAGGCCCTGATGACCAGGAAGAGATTCTGATACCAAGGAAGAAGCCCTGACCAGTGGTGGAGACCCTGGTGTTCAGGGGGAATCCCTAACTGGATGGAGGCCCTGACAGCTAGGATAAGATCCTGATGACCAGGAGGAGATTCTGAAAGCAAGGAGAAAATCCTGATGGCTGGGAGGAGACCCTGACAGTTGTGAGGAGACCCTGATGACAAGACTGAGACCCTGAGGGCCAGGTGGAGGCACTGAGGGCCTGGAGGAGGCCCTGATGGCCAGGAGTAGACCCTAACATCCAGTAGAAGACCCAGACCTGCTAATAGTGAGGAGGAGACCCTAACAGCCAGGAGGACCCAGACTTGCTGATAGCAAGGAAGAGACCCTGGCAGTCAGGAGGATACCCTGATTGTCCTGGTTGTCAGGAGGGAACCTGATGGCCCTCTCTTGTGCCTCTTTCTAAGACCTCTACCAGGCCCTCTCCCCATTCCTATGTACCTATAGCCCCATACCCACCAGGCGATTTGGGCCTTGTCAACCGTCAGTATTCTATATTGAGATGAACGTGTTTGATTCGAATTGCCTGGGAAAATTGCCCGACAATTCGCCCAACGATTTTATCAAACACATTCAATTCAATATAGCATACTGATGGGCAATGAGGCCCAAATCGCTTAGTGGGTATGGGGCTTTAGTCTCCATGCTCTTTCTGCTCTCTTAAACAGCCCACTCTTGCCCCTCCTTCTTATCCTCTCTGTCCCTTCTCCCTGGTCCTCTTTGCCCCTCTCCCTAGAACTTTCCAGCTCTTCTTCCTAGTCCGTTCCTTGTTTTGCTGTATAGCTCTGTAATAAGAGCTCAGAGAGCTTAAAAAAGATTAGTCAATAGTGGCTAATATACTTAGTTAGAATGACCAACTTACTCCAGGAAATAAAAATATTCTTAGTCAGAACTGCCTGAGGGTTATAGTCTGGGGTCCAGACTCCAAAAAAGAGCTTATTTAAGGATTCTCGATGCCATAAAAAGTTTAAACCTAAAACCCTTTTGGGGTCCTAGAGGGGTCCTTTGGCAATAAAAATTTGCCGGTTGTCACCCTGTAGAGGTGTGCGTAACCATGACAACCGCCATTACGTTTTGCAACCCTCATTAAAATTGAACCCCTTCAGAAATGTACTGTAGATGAAATATCTCACTCAATTTTTGAGTTTGGCACTTTATATCTGGTATACAAGGAACCAAGTATTAGATGCATCTGCACAAAAGACAACATTGACCTTGGCCAAGGTCAAGGTCATCTAAATTGAGGTCGAATATCAAAAATGGTCAAAAAAATGAAATGAAACTTCTTTCAAAGTGTCCCACCCTTTAGAATATGAAAGTTTATACCCAAACTTCTTTTGGTGCCCTAGAGGGGTCCTTTGGGTAGAAGAATGTGCCAGTTGTCTCCCTGTAGAGGTGTGCGCAACCATTACCCACGCGATTTTGCTTACTGACCTCCTGAAATCTCATCCTTTCAGAATAACACATTCTATGTGATATCTCATTTATTTGATAAGATAACCTTTTAATATCAGAATTCCAAGTAGTACTATAGGAGATGTTACTAGACAAAAGACAATTCTGACCTTGGCCAAGGTCAAGGTCATCTAAACTAATGTCAAATGACGAAAATGGTCAAAAAAATGAAATTAAACTTCTTTCAAAGTGTCGCACCCTTTAGAATATGAAAGTTTATACCGAAACCTCTTTTGGTGCCCTAGAGGGGCCCTTTGGGTAGAAGAATATGCCAGTTATGTACCTGTAGAGACATGCGCAACCATTACCCTAGTGATTGTATTAACTGACCTTCTGAAATTCCATCTTTTCAGAATGACACTATTCATATGGTATCTCATTTATTTGATAAGAAACCCTTTTGATATCTGTTCCAAGTAGTACTATAAGAGATGTCCCTTGACAAAAAACAACTCTGACCTTGGCCATGGTCAAGGTCAATATAATTTAGACTGATGTCAAATGACAAAAAAACGGTCAAAAAGATTGTCCAATTAAACTTCTTTCAGGGTGTCCTACTCTTAAAACATAAAAAATTATACCCAAACCTCTTTTGGTAGTGTAGAAGGGTCTTTTCAGCATAATGAAATCTCAATTGTCTCCCTGTAGAGGTGTACACAACCAATACGCATGCTATTATGTTTGCTCACCTCAAATTTAATCATTTTAGAATTGCATATTTTATGGGAAATTTCATTCATTTTTATAAGATAATGATTAAATATCTATGTTCAAAGTAGTGCTATTTCAGGAACAAATGACAAATTTGACTTTGGTTAGGTCATTCAAATTTACATCAAATGCCGAAAACTGCAATAAAAGAATCAGAATTCAACATCTTCTCAAGTGTTCTTCTGTTGGGAACATGAAGGTTAGAGTTGTCCAGGGTACCAACCACACAGGGAAAACAGGGAAAATGGCAAAAAAGATTCCCTGACATGGAAAACAGAGGGAATTTGGAAATTTTGCCAAAAAACAGGGAAAACACAGTGAATTTCTTTTGGCCAGGTTCTGATATTCCTGATTCTCAAGATATTAGGGATTCAACTTTTTGTTGTTGGGTTGTCCAAATGTTTTCTTTGCGCAGAGGCTGAAAAATTGCCGTAGGACAGGGGAATATCAGGGAAAACACAGGGAATTTGAAAATGGAACTTCAGTTGGTACCCCGGCTGTCTTTCATCTAGAGTCATCCCATATAGTACTACTTGGAACTCAGATATTAAAAGATTGTATTTCTGTGGACTATGAAGGTTTGAAGGTATGACAACTATACCTCTTATCATTGTTTGTATGTAAATTCTATTCACTGAACAACATTTGTGCCAAAGAACTGGTAATCAAAGTATTTTGTTTCAATTCTAGGGTTTGCTTTTCTGAACTGGTCAAATTTAATGGATAGCATGACACAAAATGGCATGGGCAATTCAGATTTTGAATTTCTCCAGGTCCTCTATAGGAGTACAAAGAAATTATGGATGTTTTATTCCAACAATTAAACAGTTGAGCAGAAGTTTAATTCCAATGATTCGCATCTTTTGGCATAAGTTTATAAATTTGTTGACCTTGAACTTCACGACAGTCAAAGTCATATCTTGCAGATATGTGACTTATGTACTATTGATTTTAGATGAAAGAGACATCACATGCAAAAAGTTGCAGTCTACACAAATCAGATTTTCTGGTAAAAGGGAATGGAATGGCATAGGTCACCACTATGTACACCTATAAAGAATGAAAACTAGTGTATCATCAAGTCTTAGGGACTCCTGTACATGACCCTGAAAGAGTATTGCTATGACATTTCATATTCCCAACATCGAACACTTGAGAAGGTGTGGAATTTTAATTTATCTGTAGTTTTTATCATTTGATGTCAGTTTGAATGACCTTAACTTGACCATTGTCAAAGTTGTCTTTTGTCCAGAAACACTTCATAAAGCACTACTTGGAACATAGATTTTTAATATATATTTTAAAAAATGAAATTTTCCATAAATCATGCTATTCTAAAAGGATGGAATTTGAGGTAAGCAAACAGAATAGTGTGGGTAATAGTTGTGTACACCTTTACAGAGAGATAATTAAGATATTTTCTTCTGTTGAAAAGACCCTTCAAGGCTACCAAAACAGGTTTGGGTACAATCTTTGATATTCTACAGAGTAGGACACATTGAAAGAAGTGATTTCAACTTTTTGACAATTTTCATTGTTTTGCATAAATCTATATAAAATTGACCTTGACCTCGACCAAGTTGGTTTTTTTTATCTAGAGACATCTCATATGATAGTGCTTGGAACTCAGATATTAAAAGGTTTTCTTATCAAATAAATTAGATATCACATAAAAAGTGTAATTTTGAAAGGAGGAAATTTCAGGACAGTAAGCAAAATAGATAGGGTAACAGGGAGACAACTGGCATATTCTTCTACCCAAAGGACCCCTCTAGGGCACCAAAAGAGGTTTGAATATAAACCTCCATATTCTAAAGGGTGAGACAATTTGAAAAGAAGTTTAATTTCTTTTTTTTTTTTTACCATATTTGACATTCAACATCAATTTAGATGACCTTGACCTTGGCCAAGGTCAGAATTGTCTTTTGTCTAGAAACATCTCACAATTATAGAACTACTTGGAACTCTGATATTAAATGATTATCTTATCAAATAAATGAGATATCACATCAAATGTGTTATTCTGAAAGGATGAAATTTCAGGACAGTAAGCAAAATAGTTAGGGTAATGGTTGTGCACATATCTACAGGGAGACAACTGGCATATTCTTCTACCCAAAGGACCCCTCTGTGCACCAAAAGAGGTTTGAGTATAAACCTCCATATTCTATAGGGTGGGACACTTTGAAAGAAGTTTAATTTCATTTTTTTTACCATTTTTGACATTCGACATCAATTTAGATGACATTGACCTTGGCCAAGGTCAGAATTGTCTTTTGTCTAGAAACATCTCCTATAGTACTACTTGGAATTCTGATATTAAAAGGTTATCTTATCAAATAAATGAGATATCACATAGAAGGTGTTATTCTGACAGGATGAGATTTCAGGAGGTCAGTAAGCAAAATCGCGTGGGTAATGGTTGCGCACACCTCTACAGGGAGACAACTGGCATATTCTTCTACCCAAAGGACCCCTCTAGGGCACCAAAAGAGGTTTGGGTATAAACTTTCATATTCTAAAGGGTGGGACACTTTAAAAGAAGTTTAATTTCATTTTTTTGACCATTTTTGATATTCGACCTCAATTTAAATGACCTTGACCTTGGCCAAGGTCAATGTTGTCTTTTGTGCAGATGCATCTAATACTTGGTTCCTTGTATACCAGATATAAAGTGCCAAACTCAAAAATTGAGTGAGATATTTCATCTACAGTACATTTCTGAAGGGGTTCAATTTTAATGAGGGTTGCCATACAAAATGGCGGTTGTCATGGTTACGCACACCTCTACAGGGTGACAACCGGCATATTTTTATTGCCAAAGGACCCCTCTAAGACCCCAAAAGGGTTTTAGGTTTAAACTTTTCATGGCATCCAGAAGCTCCAATTTCATACCTTGGACCCCAGACTATTAGTCATAAGCGACCAACCCTTGGTCAACAAAACTAACTTCTCTTAGTCTTAATGACTGATATCTTAGTCATCTTAGCCTATATTTTTAGCATCATTCCTAGAAATATTTTGGCTAACTAGGGGTAGTCAGGGTTGACTAATCTCAGAGACAAAGGTTAGATAAATGAGCCACAGACGTTTTTACTAAGGAAGTTAGTCACATATGACTAACTTTTTCATTGCTTGGATTATCAGTGTAGTTGGGCGTTGAATACAGAATTCTGTATAGGAATTGACTAACGGATTAAGACCAGGGGCGGATTCAGAGATTTTCAAAAGGGGGAGGGCGCCCTTTTGTAAAAATTTCTGTGAGGTGTGAGAGGTGTGATAATTTTGCATTAAAAAGATTAATAATTGGCCCAAAATAGGGGGGGGGCACCTCCTGCGCCCCCCTCTTAATCCGCCACTAAAGACTTTACAATTATCTATTCTTTGAAGATTGAGATTAACAGTTTTTTATTACCAGGTACGAAACAGAAACAGAATGAACTTATGATCTTATCGTTGAAGAACGACTACATGAGGTTTATGAAGAAGATGACGAACACCCTAAGAGCTATCCCAAAGACCATTGCAAAGTGTCTACAGGTGCCCATCTTCAAAAGTTAATCAAACCCCTACTAGTTCAATACGATCTTATGTATCCTTATGGGTATGCTAGTCCATCTAGGTCTACCATTGCTTTTATTGAAAAGTGCGATAGAAACAAAATAATGATAATACGATAAAAGAAATTACTAAAGATGGAATAAAGAATAGATCAAGGGATTATATTTCCCATCATTCAATTTAGTATATAATTATAGTCACCAGGTCCACTTACATGCCCTTACAAAATAGCCATGCGGCGAGTGTTCCGGCCGTCCTGCCTGCTCCAGAATCCCTATCATAATTGTGACGTCATTCTTCGCGAGGGCCTCCGCTGCGCGTGCAGACACGTTGAGGTCGCGGTCGGCCATCTTGATTCTGTAGTGCGCCACGAAGCGGAGGGCATAGGAGGCGAGGTAGAGGGCGATCAGGGCCCAGTCCATGAAGTTGTAATACTGGCGGAAGTGCTGTAGGCACCCGTAGTGGTAGATCTGCTTGCATTCGATCCACAGGAGGCCTAAAATCAGAAGAAAAAAATGTCCATAAGGTCATGAAAATGATAAACCTAACTTCTGAAAAATGAAATAGAAATATGAAATAGATGCAACTTCTGCATTTTAGTTTTATCTTAATTTAGGGGCCCAAGGTGCATAAACTTGAACGACGCCCCATAAGTATACATACAGATGTTAAAAGAAAATAGTAATTGGAAGGTTTTCACCATGTTAAACTGTAGATTTCAGAAATGCTACATATATCTATCTGAAGCTTGCAGAGGGAAATGAACTTATCAACGCATCATCTAGGAGGTACTTTCAGTTTGCTTGAAGCTTCATATATCCTGTAGGCACTAAAAGTTACAATGAAGCAGAGATTTGCGTCTGGAACAATACTTAGGGGCTTTCTTTAAAGTTCACCCGAAAAGAAATGTTTGAATATTCAGATAGCCGGTGTACTAATAGCTTAGTACTTTTAATATATTATCATATTGTATAATCTAGTTAGGATTAGGCCTAGCAAGTCTACTTCTAAGAAGAGGTATTTTGCGCTCCTAGCGCCACCTGTTAACCAGTATAAAAGGTGTTGCAAAGTAGGGAGCGGAGTTTTAGTTTAGTCTGGAGTTAGTAACTATTAGGAAGTAAGCAGCGTTAGCTGAGCTGCTCGGAGCTATACCTACCAGCTCCTGCAGAGTATACTGGAGTTTACCGATACCAACTACCTCGGACAAAGGATTGTGATAGAGCTAAGCGCTAGGGTGGTCTAGGATGTGCTGGAACAACTTGTATTCTAAATGTGGTTGATCGCTGAGTAGGAGATGGGAAGGTGGACTGATGGAGACTTATTCACTGTGGCTTTGACTCGGGATGAGATGTTTACTTCAATAAAAAACCTTTCATATTAAGAGCTTCCTCATCGTCCATTTCTTTTGAACTATTGGGGAATGGATGAATTAACTTTGAGCGCAGTCTGTTTGGCTCAATAACTTGAATGAACGACTCATGGATAAACTAATTATACACATCATGCAGTCTTAAATCAACATTAATGTGATGAACGGCTATTCAGCCAAAATACATAGAGGTTAAAATAATAGAAATAAGGTAATAATGGAAATAGATGTAAAGAACGAATATGTAAAGAACGAATAACGAATATGTAAAGAACGAAGAACGAAATAGATGTAAAGAACGAATATGTAAAGAACGAATAACGAATATGTAAAGAACGAATAACGAAAACGTAATGGAACGAAACCCGGAAATATGTAAACCGGAAGTGAAATGTAAACCGGAAACGGAATATATAAACCGGAAGTGACGTCAATTGTAGGTCACGTGACCGAAGGCAGCCAATCAGGGCTGACCTCTCTAGTATATAAAGGGGCGGTGAGGCCCGAATAAACAGAGTTCTTCAACAGTTCTCCTGGTGTCCAGACGTGTCCTCTTTCCTGAAACAACCACTAAAGATGAGCCGAATAGAGTAATTAAGTCGAAGTTAGGACAAAACAGTCGAAGTCCGAGATAGGTAGTCGAAACATAGGGTAAGGGGCCCGAAGGCCCGAAGAACGAGGAACGAGGGAACGAGGTAGGGCACGAAGGCCCGAAGTAGTACCGGAAACCGAGGCGTAGTATGGTGCGAAGACATGGGGAGCGGAACGAGGGAGCGAAGTCCGCGGGGACGAGGGCGCGGCGTGCTCGGCCCCACGCTACCAAACAATAGGCGACCGTCGGCCCTTCGCCCCCGCGGACCGGAACTCAGGGGTGGACCGTTCCCCGGCCGACCCGTACCCCTGCCATAATTTCCCTCCCCCGCAGTCCTCCGTCGACATCGAGTGCCGATCGATTCGCTCAGCCCCCCCTCGTGCGCGAGGCACGACTCTAGAAACACATTTCGGTTCTTGGCCCGGATTCCCCGTCCGCCCCGAGACCCGAACAACCCCCACGTTCCTCTGTCGTAAGAATCGGCAACCCCGACTTACCAGAGAACGTCACACTGGTGGCAGCGGTGGTGCTGAAATAGGCACATACGGACTTGTGGATCTTGGGTGTTTCATCGGTATTGGATACTCATGGCGACTGCGGCAGTCTTCGAGCAGATGGATTCTGACGTCGCCTTCAAGGAAGGTGGGGAGGAGAAAGGAGGTGCGAAAACCGAGACCAAAGGGGAGGACACGACCATCATGGGTAGGCAGTTTAATTTTATGGGAACGTCCACCCCGACGGATGAGCAGAATGTGCGGGCTCAACAACAACAGACCGGCCAGGAAGGAGCGAGTTTGAAGAAGTTCAGTTTACGACCAGAGAAGTATGACGGTAAACCGGATTTCGAGGGATGGATCAACCAGTTTGAGGAGTACGCAACATTGGGACGCTGGACGGCCGAGGAAAAAGCGGCGATGCTTTTCCTCTCGCTAACGGGAACGGCACGAATGTACTTTGTCGGACTCCCGGACAGGGAACGACTCCGTTACTCGGCGAGGGTGGATGCGTTGCGCCGGAGGTTCGGTCAGGAGAAGGACACGTGTAATGCTCTGCAAGAGTTGGCGGGCTTGAAACGTGTAAAGAACCAGACAGCGAAGGAGTTGGCTGATAATGCCCGGCGACTGGCATCGAGAGCCTACTTCTCCAACGACTACGCTAGCCAGGAAAAAGCAGCACTACATGCGTTCCAGGCTGCAGTTGGGGAAGACCTTCAGCTGAAGTGTGCAGAGAAAGGATGCAAGACACTAGAGGAGGCGGTAGAGGTGGTAGAAATACAGGAACGATACTCACGCCGCCTCCTGCGGGCAGTGAAGCCCGAGGAGGACGCCAATACACAGATCATGGCCTTGAACGGTAAGTTGGAGGAGATGATGAAAGAATTGGCAGAGGAACGGGAAGCTAGAAGACAAGCAACGGCCCGGAGGGAGGCGTTTAAGAAGCGAAAAGAAGATTTAGAGTGTCATCACTGTCACCAGAAGGGCCATTTCGCAAGAGAGTGTTCCCAGCGTCAGGGAAACGGACAGTCGCCGTCGCAGTAAGCGCGGGGCCCCCTTCGGGCGCGGCGAGAGAAGTAGTAGGCATGGGAGAATGTGGACTTTATGTGGCCGGGACGGTGGGAGAGAGTGTCGTCCGTTTTTTGGTTGATACCGGATCTATGATCAGTCTGCTGTCGGAACGCCTCTGGAGAGAGTGGGGACGAAAAAGAGAAGAACTGGATGGATATGAGGGACGTCTCTGCTCGGTAGATGGTAGTCCGTTGCGGTGCTACGGATGCACGAACTTGCCAGTGAAATTAGGAACACGCGTGTTGAAGTGGACGTTCATGGTGGCAGACATCGGTAGAGATGAAGGGATCCTGGGAAACGACTTCGCGGTGAAATACCGGCTGACAGTTAAGCCCCACGCGAGTGCCATCTTCCTGCCCGCCGAGGGGGAGGGAGAGGGGGAACGAATCCCGGGAGTAGAACAGAGAACGGATGGGATTCGGGCAGTTACCATCGGAGGACAGGTCGTGCGAATCGAGAAAACGACGGAAATACCCCCACTCCAAGTGACCCGAGTAACAGTAGTAGCGAGAATGGACATAAGACAGGGTGGACAGCTGGCTGTCATCACCGGCGCTGGATTACCTATGGGACTGGAGGTGATCCCAGGAACGGTGACATTGGGAGAAGAAAATGAAGTTTGGGTGGCCAACCGAGGGACCGAGAGCGCGAAATTGGAAATCGGCGGGGTACTCGGAGAAGCCACCTTCGTACAAGAAGTACGAGGAGTAGGAAGTGAAGCAAAAGAACCCCCAGGAGCGCTCGTTGAAATGATAGGGGAGGCTAAGAAAGACCTGACCACGAAGGAGGGCGAAGAGCTGGAGAAAGCCATCATGGCCCGGGAACAAATGTTTGCGACCTCGAAACATGAGCTAGGACGGACAGATTTAGTACAACATCGAATTAAAACGGGAGATCAGATGCCGATCAAGCAGAGGGTCAGACGGTATCCGGCCACCAGGAGAGAGGAAGAACGAGCACTGGTGGAGGATATGTTAAATTTAGGGATTATCCAAGAGAGCGGGAGTGCGTGGAGTAGCCCGACCGTTCTAGTCAAGAAGAAGGACGGAGGAACGAGGTTCTGTATTGACTACCGAAAACTGAACCAGGCTACGAAAGTGGACGCCTATCCGCTCCCGCGGATAGAGGACAGCCTCAACACTTTGGGAGGAAGCCTATTCTTCTGCAGTCTGGATCTCGCGAGCGGATATTGGCAGGTGGAGATGGCACCGGAGGACCAAGAAAAGACGGCCTTCGTGACTCAAGGAGGATTATATGAGTTCAAAGTGATGCCATTCGGGCTAGTGAACGCCCCAGCCACCTTCGAGAGACTGATGGAAAGAATCCTCAGAGGAATCGTGTGGGAGGAGTGTCTGGTATACTTAGATGATATACTGGTCTTTGGACCAACGTTCAAAGTGACTCTGGAAAGATTGGTACGGGTTCTGGACCGACTGAACGCTGCAGGACTGAAGTTAAAGGCGCGAAAATGTAAGCTGTTCCAGAAGAAGATTCCGTTCTTGGGGCACGTTGTCTCGTTCAACGGGATCGAACCCGACCCCGAAAAGTGTCGGCAAGTAACCGAGTGGCCGGTCCCGCGGGATCTCCACGAGGTACGAGCCTTCGTGGGATTATGTTCGTACTACAGAAGGCATATAAACGGCTTCACGGAGTTGGCTGCCCCCTTGTATGAATTGGCAACGAAGGAGGAACCATTCGTGTGGAGCGCGAGACGACAAGAGGCATTTGATGCGATGAAGAAGGCGCTAACAGAGGCCCCGGTGTTGGGATTCCCGGAGGAAGAAGGACAATGGTGGCTTGACACAGACGCCAGTGACGTGGGAACGGGAGCCGTGCTATCACAAGAGCAGAAAGGGGAGGAACGGGTGATAGCTTACACGAGCAAAACCCTGGAGTCAAACGAACGAAAGTATTGCACCACGCGGAAAGAACTGTTGGCGGTGGTGCGAGCTTTGAAGCATTTTCGGTGCTACATCTATGGCCAACGCGTGATAGTCCGGACGGATAACAGCGCGGTTAGTTGGCTGCAGAGGAGTAAGGAACCGATGGGGCAGGCTGCTCGGTGGATTGAGATTATCGACTCTCATGATGTGTCGTTCCAACACCGACCGGGCAGGAAGCATGGGAACGCTGACGCGTTGTCCCGGTATCCGTGCAAACAATGTGGAGAGGAGCACGAGAATACCGAACAAGTGAGAGTAGTGACGCGGGCCCGGGGGTACGAGCCCGGATGGTCCCCGCAGGAGATGAGAGCAGCGCAGAGGAGGGATCGAGATATAGGGCCGATTGTCGCACGGATGGAAAAAGATGCGGACCGGCCAGGCTGGGAGGCCATATCTCCGGAATCCCGGGAAACAAAGATCCTATGGAGGCAATGGGAACGATTAAGCCTCAGGGATGGCGTGCTGCATCGGAAGTACTGGGAACTAGAAGGACATGGTTGGAGGAACCAGTTGGTCGTTCCCCGAGGGGAACGGGCCAAGCTGGTAAGGGAATACCATGGAGGCGCGGCAGGAGCGCATTTAGGAGTCGCCAGGACGACGGCCCTGTTGGAACAAGGGTTTTACTGGCCGGGACTCCGGGAAGACGTGCGGAAGGAATGTCGAGAATGTGATTGCGCGTTGCTGAAAAAGGGAAGAGGAAGACGGGAGCCGCTACATCAGTACATAGTGGGGGAGCCGATGGAACGGCTGGCCATGGATGTTTCGGGCCCGTACCCAGTCACCAAACGAGGAAATAAGTATTGCCTGATGGTAGGATGCTATTTCACCAAATGGTTGGAGTGTTTCCCGATCCCGGATCAAAAGGCAACGACAGTGGCGAACAAACTGGTTGAAGAAGTAGTAGCACGATACGGCGCGTTTCGGGAACTACACTCGGATCAAGGCACGAATTTCGAATCCGAGGTGGTAGCTCAGGTCTGTGCACTATTCGGGATTCACAAAACAAGAACGACGCCGTACCACCCCAGGAGTGACGGGTACATAGAACGAAGTTTCCGTACTTTGGGGTGTTGTTTGAAAGCCAGCTGCCGAGCGACAGGTCGGGAATGGGACGAGATGGTCCCGCTCGTGATGATGAGTTATAGAGCAACGCCGCAAGCCAGCACGGGAGTGACACCGAACATGATGATGCTGGGCCGACAGACCATGATGCCGCGACAGGCGATTTATGGGAGACCTCTAGGACCAGAGGAGGAACCCCGACGGGTAGGCGACTATGTGGAAAGCCTGGAGGAAGGGCTAGTCGCGGCCTATCGGGAGGCCCGGACGGGGCTGAAACGAGCCGCCATCCATCAGAAACACGAGTATGATGGGAAGGTGACTCGACGGGAATACCACGCCGGAGAACTGGTCTGGGTGCACGATACGGTAGTGGATAGGGACAAGGGAACGAAGTTGCGATTTCCATGGATAGGCCCTGCACTGATCGTCAAGGTGCTTGACCGAGGACGGGTGGTAGTACGGAAGAAACGAGGGAAACCGGGGGGGGTGGTCCATGTGGACCGCCTGGAACCCTACCGAGGACACGCTGCGCCAGCTTGGATGGTAGCTGACCAGCAAGGATACGAGGCTGCACAGTAAATGCTTGGGGTGGGGCGCGCTAGGGCACGTAAGGAAACGGGGTACCCCCTTTTTGTGATGAAGTCGTTTTCGTGTCTCGATTCCGCAGGTGGAAGAGGACCAAGGGAACGACCAAATCGGCGCTACACAGAAAGGCTTTGGCCAAAAAGGACTGATCAACCTGGGGCCATTGAGTCGGGGCGGTGCGTTGACCACTACAGTAGGAGTGCAGGTCGTTAGGCTGTAGAGATTCGCTACCTAGCTGAAGATTGGTTCTCTTGCGGATGTAATATAGGTGGGAAATGCGGGGTTGGAACGAAAAATGGCGTTCGGGAGCCACGACGGCCCGAATGTCTAAAGTAGTCCCACGGAGCCGCTTTCCGGTCAGTTCGGAGGAACCACAGCGTGGAAAAGATGGTTGGATTACAACGGAAGACAGACCCGGTGGCAAGCTGGTGAAGACTTCTGAAGTAATGCCGACTTGGTAATACCGCTTTACAGCGTCCAGGAGACCGGAGGAGAGTAGATGCGGCACTCTCGGGAACGCCGGAGGAACGAACGGACGGCTGTAAAAGGCGAGGCCTGAAACGAGGACGGGCTTTAAAGTAGGTCGTAAAAGGAGTAAAAGAGGACAAAGAGAACGGGGCGGCGGCGAGGAGATGGTAACGCCGAGCCCCTGTGTTCTCCGGGAAGTGTGCGGAAGCACTGTGAGGGCCAAGATGAAAAAGGCAAGAAAAGGCGAAGAGGGATGAAAGGACCGAGGGCGTCCGGTGGGGCAATAAAAGGCCTAGGAAAAACGCGAGGACGGGTGAAGGGCCGCGAGGTAAAGAAAACAGGCGAGGCGGTGACCAGCGGCGGGCCCCGGGGACCGGAAAATAGTAGGGGGCGCCACCGTAGAAGTGGATGGTGAGTCTGACGCTAGGGGTCGCTAGTGCAGGCCACGCCCACTTCCGCCTGCGGCGGCTATAAAAGGCAGAGCGCTCGCCGGAGCAGGTCATTCTGGTCAGCCGACCAGGATTCATCGAATCGCAGACGAGCAGACTGAGCTAAGGAGAAGAAAACAAGAAGAAAAGCAGAGAAGCGAGACGAGCAGCATCACCACGAGACAAAAACGGAAACGGCTGACGGGACGAGCTTCAGGATTGGAACGAGCCCCGAAAGCCCGGAAAACAGACACGATGAGCGGACAGTGCTGGGAAGGACATTGTCACGGAAAGGAGTTTAAGCACTTGGCCAAGCATATTAAAGGCCAGCACGATGGATTACGGAAGCAGTACTACATGTGCCCGGTGTGTTCGAGTCGAGCCTATTCGACACACCAAGACTGGAGAAAGCACATGACGGAATCACACGAAGGGAACCTGCAGAGGGGGATGCCGAAGCAAGACCCCCTTCTGAGGCTGGAGTATGCTGCGGCGTTCGCCTTGGACCCGAAAGGACGACCGCCGTACACCAGTTTCGCTACTGGGGATGAAACGGCGGCCCGGGTAGCCAACATGGAACGGGACTACGCGGTGCGCCATCCAGAGGGGTTTCAACCCCCTGAGAGGGCGGTGGATAAGGAGGCACCGGAGAGGCCGCGACGGCAGATCCGCATCCCTTACTACCCGAGGGCGTCAAGAGGATCCGAGGACAGCGACGCCGAACAGCTAGAGCAGGTAGCAACCGAAGAAGGATCAGAGGCCGACGAGGCCGGCGAGGGAGCCCAAGCAGCCAAAGCAGCAGGGAAGGGACCCCTGGCCGAGGTGGCGGAACGATCGACACCCACGCGTCGTTCCCCTCGGAGGGCCGCGAAAGGAGTACGGAAGGAAGACACCGAGTCGCCGCGAAGCGCAAGCCGGGCCGTGGTCAACCCGAAACCACTCCTGACACCAGACCAAATATCAGGGTTAGTACAGAGCCGAATTAAGAAGTTAAACGCCCAGGGAGAACCACGGGAACCGAGAGGACGAGGACTCCCAGGCAGAGGAAAAGGACGGACATCCACACCCACCCCGAAGCCGGGTTGCTCAGGAATACCACCGGGGGCTGAGGTGGTGGAATTGGTGAGCTCGTCCGACGACCAACGACCGAAAGTCAAGGAAGAAGAGGAGCCGCTCGCTTTCAAGAGGCCCCCGACGCAGGGATGCCCGACGGAGGAGCCGTCGCGAAAGAAGAAGTGGAAAAAGGTCAAGAAAGTCCCGAGAGAATTGGAGGAGGGAACGAGTTCGGACCAGTCGGAGTCAGGCAGGAGTATGTCGGCCCGAAGCGATCGGTCTTTGATTATCGCTGAGTCTAGCAGCACGGGAGAGCTGGGACCGTCACAGCCTGAGACCTCGACAGGAGTCAAACGGACCACGGGACTAGAACCACCTTGTAGCGACGCACAATTTACTATGATGACAGTTCATAAGAAATCGGTGATATACGAATCACGACACCCGAGGTACCCCGGGTATTTAAAAGGAACAATGAACCGGGAGGGATCGTTCAGGGGTTACCACGAGGCGAGATCCGACCGGGAGCTGGAGGACAGCATTCGGGAAGCACAGGGAGGTCGGCTGGTGGAAAGAGAAGCATTGTACCTAGGGAGGTTTCTACGCGAGATGGCAGAAAGGCAGGGACTCAAACCGTCGGGGCGAGTGGAGAAAGTAAAGTATGTTCGGCATGCGGCCAGGCCGGAGGACACGGCGTCGACGGCCTCGACACAGCCGCTGTTCTCTACCCCTACCCCGACGAAAGCAGATTCACCCCTGGAGAAGATGGTATGTAAGCAGCCGATAGTGCCGCCCCCAGGATTGAAACGAATGAGAGACATTACGGTAGCACCAGACACGCCAGAAACACGGGCGGCGGTTGACAACCTGACTCGGGCCAGTTTGGGGAGCTCGTTTTTCGGGTCGCAAGGATCGGAGGAGACCCCGGGACCACCGTCGCCCGAACGTATGGGATCGCCGCCAGGACCGGATACCCCACTCAAGGACGAAGACAAACACGGGCGGGCGCTACAACCGCGGGTTGTGATACACAGATTACAAATGCCGGCTGCCCAGTCCATGGACGAGGAGGTGGAAGACTCAGAGGACATGGAGTTGGGGCAGGCCGAGACCAGAGGATACGAGCTGGAGAAACAAGAATTGGACGAGTCGGGAGCGGATTCAGTGTTCGGGTCTATCGGAACGGAGATGCCGACGGCAGGACCATCTAGAGAAACACCGAGACTCAAGTTATTACGGACACAGGCCGTTCACCAGGTCTTACAGGGACACTTTCCGGTAACGGCGCGAGCGGTACGAGACTGGGACGCGGAAAAGGCCATTCGGGTGCAACTGACGTGGCCCCCGAGGGAGGTGCGAGGAATGACGGCCAAGACAAGAGCAATGGCTTCGGCGTCTATGGCGTTCCTGATGGCACTAGAAACGGGCCGCAAGCCAGAGACATTTGAAGAAGCGATGGCGCAGTTCCCGACGGCGGCACTGGGGCCGTTGACCAGGGAGTTCCCGGGGGTCGACCAGCTAGTTAACGAACACAACCGGACCGTCCAATTGGCTCAGACCCTAGTGATGCACAAAAACGAGGATCAACTGGATGACTTGTTGAAGGCGACAAGAGAGGCGGAAAAACAGAGCGGAATGGTGGATCAGCTTCTCGAGCTCCCCGCTAGGGAGGAGAGACTGTTGCTGCCGATCCGACGCCAAGAAGAAGGGTGAAGTAGATGCTGCTCGAGGTCTTGCACGGAAGAAAAACAGCGCGACGGAACCAGAGGCGGAAGATGGCGCGTCGCGAGTCGGGTGGGGAGGGATTACGGGGCGTTGGCTCCTCACCCATAGTGTCAAACCCCCAGGGAGAGAACCGGGCCGAGGCGGAGGTACCTGAGCCGCACAGGAGGCCGAAGCCTGGATAAAAGACTCTCCTGGAGACCGCTGGACGGGCCTGAAAACTTTACTTAAACTCATCGGGAACGGACTGGCGGGCTCGAACATTTTTATCTTAATTTATTCTTATTAGTTTCTTTATGGAAACCTTCTTGCGGAAGTGAACGAAACCACATGTGTTAGGAGGTGTTGAGCGTAATCAGCGAGCTGGAGGGTCCATGACTGGAATGAACTTACCAAGCCTGCGGGGCGAATACGGGACGGAAGGAGGCGCTAGGAGGAAAAACAAGTTTGTAGCTGTTCCTCTTCTTCCCTGGAGCCCGCTGCGTTGGTTGGGACCGAGCAGATGGAACGGGATCGTCCGGTCGCGGAAATGGATAACGGGCCGGGCGACCCGGGAGCGAGAGTGAAAGTTGGGAGGCGGAATCGAGGAAAGGAAATCAGAAAGGACGGATAGTGTTGTCATTGTAGTCTTTGAGTCGACGGTCGTGCCGGGGTAAAAAAGGTACCGGTGGGCCGGCGACTCGCCGCTGGAGGAAAGGCTGGCGCGGGCCAAGACTGAAAACCCTTCTCCCGCGCTGCCTTGAGCGATCTGGAGGCGAGGAAGAGACGACCTCTGTCCTCTAGCGGCACTTCTACTTCCTGCAACCTTGTCTTCTTGATCTTGGATGGATCGATCAGAATGTGGATGAACCCGGATTCATGTACCATCATCTTCTGAGTTTCCTTGTCTTCAGCCTCTTACCGCATACGAAGAGCGGCAAAATGGAACTTCTCGACTTGAATGCTGGTTTTATCGTGCCAGAGTTGATGCAGCGAGTCGTGAAAGGATTGCGGCGAGTCGTAGATGTCTCCCGGAGGACCAAGGCACGAGCAGGGACGATAACTTAGGAGCCCTGGCTCGTGACCGACCGTGATATATAGTAAAAACAATACATGAACGAGAAACGAAAAAAATTTTAATAGACTTACTAAAACTTATATTAATCTCTCACCTGCTGTAACGACAGAGACTCCTTCCATGTCGTATTTCCTGATGTCTTCTTCCCGAGGAACGAAACAAAATAGTCTTTGAAACATATAGGGAAGTAATCTTTGCAATATACAGGGAGGTGGTGCTTGGAACGTCGGCTGCGGATGCCCTGATAGACAAATCAAGAGGTCTGCAAAGAGCGACGAGGAGCGATCCTTCTTGGAGTTCGACATCGGATGAGTTCTTCTTTATATATGCTATTTTATTGAGAATGGGCCCGTTCCGGATCTCAGACGTTGACGTTGGGTGCAGGTCCCAGTTGATGTCGTCCATCTTCACTTTCTACGGCTTCTTCTTCTCCTTCTCACTAATATCTTCAACTTACCAACTTCGAGCCGTCGTACCTAGGAGCAGCCCGGAACGGCTCGGAGCTGTTGTCTCGGCGTTCGTCATAGGCATAGTGTCTCCATGCAATGTGACATGGCACCGTGGACGACTGTGGCCTTACTCCAAAATCAAACCAGACCGGATCTTAAACTTACCTCTATTAACGAACTATTTGTTGGTATTACAGTCTTACGAAAATCGTCAATAAGCACGGTCCTCCGGGAGGACGAGGAGAAAAATTTAGTAGGCGAAGCGAGGCCCGAGAGCCTAAGACACGAACGAGGGCCCGAGTGCCCGAACCAGGAATCCTCTTCTTAAGAAAATCATCTCATCAGTAGAACGAAGGAGCCTCCCTCTCGCCCCAAAGAGGACCGTCTTCCTGCCGTTGCTTACGGGGGGGGGGAGGGATGAGAGGCACCGGCTCCTGTCATCAAAAAGAAACTTCATCAAAACTATCTTCTTAATCAGGTCTCCGTTCCGGTTGTTGTCATGCCACTTGGGCCCGGAACGGTGACGGAAATACTTTATTATGGTGGACTCTCTCCGACATCTCTTTCTGAAATCCTGAAATCTTCAAATGTGTCGACGTGGTCGAGGACGGAACATCTTGATGCTGGGTTAACCACGAGGACATGTGTCGTAAAAGTCAAACTTCAGTTCCTGTACGGAAAACGGACACTTCATCAATAATTAATGATTCTAATCTTCTCAGTCTCACCTTCACCCGAACTCCATCTCAAAGCTTCACCGTGACAAGTAGCACGAAACCCGCGACGTCGTCTGCTGAAGCTTCCACTCTAAGCTTTAATGAATGAAGTTAAGTTCCTTTCCACATACAACGCCATCTTCTTCTTTGGGTACCTTGGCCTCTGGCTCGAACATGTTGTCCTTGCCAACCGTGAAAAAGTCACTGGGGGGCTCTGAATGCCGAGGCGACCGAGGGTGCGAAGTCCAAAAAGAACATTCTATCTACAAAAGCTTCAGTCTTTCTTCTTCAACTCATCCTTAAAATCATCATCATCACCTAAGAGAACGCAGAGAAGAGTAACAGTTACGGAAGAACGAGGGGTCACGACCGACCGGGTAGGAGAATCACGACCGATTCTCTACCCAAAAACAAGGGAGAACGTCTGGACGACGGCAGAACGGACCGAGGGTCGAGAGGACTAAGGGTCACGACCGACCCTGGCCTCTGGGTGGGAGAGTCGCGACCGATTCTCCACCCGAACTAGGGGAGAACGTCTGGACGACGAAAAACGAAGGGAACGGGGGCACTGCGGGTCACGACCGACCCATGGCCCCGGGCAGGAGGACCACGACCGGTCCCTCTGTCCTAATGAGGGTAAAAGAAAAGGCGAGGAAAAACGCGCCGAGGGGCTAAGTAAACAGAGCCCAGAGGAGAGGAGCGGGGGCGACGGGGTCACGACCGATCCCCAGTCCCGGGTGGGAGAGCCACGACCGGCTCGCTCATCCTAAAAGACGAGAAAAACAGGAGGTCCTAAATAGATCAAGGATAAGAGAACTCTGACGAAGATAAAAAGAGACTAAGATATATAAAAACGAAGTATATGAACTTTTAAAAAAAAAACGAAGAGAGAAAAACGAAGAAAGAAAAACGAAGAAAGAAGAGAAATAATAATTAGCCGGATAGGCCCCGGGGGCCCTCCGAAGTTGACCGGGGAGGACAGAGGGTGACACCTCCTCCTCTGCCGATAAGGAGCGTAGGATTGAAATGTTTCTGGTTCTAGAGTATGTTCTGTTGTCGTTGCTGTATGAACTGTGTTGAAATTTTGTATAACGTGTTTTCCCACCTTTCAAGAAGGTGCGGGAGGGTGTGATGAACGGCTATTCAGCCAAAATACATAGAGGTTAAAATAATAGAAATAAGGTAATAATGGAAATAGATGTAAAGAACGAATATGTAAAGAACGAATAACGAATATGTAAAGAACGAAGAACGAAATAGATGTAAAGAACGAATATGTAAAGAACGAATAACGAATATGTAAAGAACGAATAACGAAAACGTAATGGAACGAAACCCGGAAATATGTAAACCGGAAGTGAAATGTAAACCGGAAACGGAATATATAAACCGGAAGTGACGTCAATTGTAGGTCACGTGACCGAAGGCAGCCAATCAGGGCTGACCTCTCTAGTATATAAAGGGGCGGTGAGGCCCGAATAAACAGAGTTCTTCAACAGTTCTCCTGGTGTCCAGACGTGTCCTCTTTCCTGAAACAACCACTAAAGATGAGCCGAATAGAGTAATTAAGTCGAAGTTAGGACAAAACAGTCGAAGTCCGAGATAGGTAGTCGAAACATAGGGTAAGGGGCCCGAAGGCCCGAAGAACGAGGAACGAGGGAACGAGGTAGGGCACGAAGGCCCGAAGTAGTACCGGAAACCGAGGCGTAGTATGGTGCGAAGACATGGGGAGCGGAACGAGGGAGCGAAGTCCGCGGGGACGAGGGCGCGGCGTGCTCGGCCCCACGCTACCAAACAATAGGCGACCGTCGGCCCGTCGCCCCCGCGGACCGGAACTCAGGGGTGGACCGTTCCCCGGCCGACCCGTACCCCTGCCATAATTTCCCTCCCCCGCAGTCCTCCGTCGACATCGAGTGCCGATCGATTCGCTCAGCCCCCCCTCGTGCGCGAGGCACGACTCTAGAAACACATTTCGGTTCTTGGCCCGGATTCCCCGTCCGCCCCGAGACCCGAACAACCCCCACGTTCCTCTGTCGTAAGAATCGGCAACCCCGACTTACCAGAGAACGTCACACTAACAATAGTTCACCGGCTATAACAGTTCCTTTATACTTATTTTAATGTAACACATGATGCCAATTGCACTGTATGGTCAAACAATACTTCTAAAGTATCTTTGTGTAAGTGTGAAACCACTCTCACACTCAAAGTGAGAATCTGGAAGAGGCAAGCCTTAACAGAGTTTGTGACGTCATGTGAGGCACCAGTACCCCACTATTACTAATGAATAAACTTATGCTACATGTAACTAAAAAACTGTTGGTCAAAAGTAAATGTTACTTTCACAATTCATAGTTATACATGACCTTTAAATAGATATAATTTTACCTGATTTTTGTATACAATAGGTTTAGGCTCCTGAATTCTGAAAGATGACTAGAGGTAGCGCACATAGAAGGCCTTATGTTCTCCCTGGTATGCACACAGGGAGGTGCTAGCAGCCTGGCCTACTGTCACACGCTAATTTAGTCTATTATTTTTAGCACATATACTTCAAGAACATACCTTTGCTCGTGCACATAACATATTTTGTAGAATTTGATCGTATCTTTTTGTCTAAAATTGCCTTTTCGCATCTCCTTTAAGTGCGAACTTATATTTTTATCAAACTCGCCCCGTCCCCTTAGGGTAAAGTATCAATGGCTTTATAGGCCTACAAGAATGTATATGCATACTAAAAAAAAAACGACACTCCTACGACCCTTAACGCGTACGTACTTAATGGAAGTCTCCCAAGGCTTGTCTTGTGGAGTAATGTTTATCAAACTTCAATGGACAGAAGTCCCATTTGTTAGATTTACAGGCAATTGGTGATGATGATGATGATGATTGTTGGAATTTGTCAAACTGTACTTACATCAACCCTTTCACGTCCGCTACTCTACCTCAAACTGATTGGTTTCGAAGCAATCAGAAGCTGCGGGTAGTTTGGGAATTTGATGTCTGCTCAGCAATTTTTCAGCTATACCAGGGACCACTCACATTTTTGACTGAACGCAATGTATGACTGGATCTATGGTGGTGGAAACAATAGCAAGGCAAGATGGTGTAGCAGGCACAGCCCAGCCCAGGCCCGAACCTGGGCCAGCCAAGCGAGAGGCGAGAACCTAACCCACTACACCACTCCACCCCCTTGCAATTGGTATAGCGCTACCTGATACTGTAAAAGAACTGATAAAATGGTGAAGTGAACATCCAACTCGACGACGGCTGGGTGTAGACTTTGATATTTATTAAGACATTAAAAAAGTGGTCGAATTAACATGTTTCAGATTGTTACATCCTTCATCAGAATTGGAAAAGAAATGGTTACAAAAAATAACGTTCGACCTTTCCCTTTTCATTTTCCCCAAAATAAATTTAACTGCTAACACTGACACTGATTGTTAATAATATTCTCATAATCGATAATCACTCTCAGATAAAGGTTTTTGGAGCTACGTAAATTCAGGTTTGAGATTATTTTTTTACTGAAAAGTGTGGACGTTCCTATCCTTATAATATAAAGTCAAAGGTTTAGGTTGATATCCTGACCTAGCCTTAGATTTGTTTCAGCCGATTGGGAATGTTAGGCTAGCCAATCTAAGGTTAGCCTAAGAATTAATGTTCGATTAGTTAGATAATCCAGGTCTTTCTTGACATTCAAAATAAGTTTTAACATACATCAATTATCACAAATCAAATACTTGATTAGTATATGACTTTGCTTATTCTAGGGTAAACCGATGCTGTAACTTGTGCAATACAATGTGCAATGTCTTGGACCTCAATATATCTGTGTGTGCAGCTGAGGCCCTCGCGAAGAATGACGTCACAATTATGATAGGGATTCTGGAGCAGGCAGGATGGTCGGAACACTCGCTGCATACCTATTTTGTTAGGGCATGTAAGTGGTAGAGGTCTTTAGTTCAAACGTAAGAGGGATATATATGCATTGCAGTTTATTATAGATATGCCATTTCTACGATAATGTATTCATCATCCCAAATACAACCTTGAAATGCTGTTTAGATCTTAGTCTTCTAGTCTTGTGCTTGACTTTTTTTTACAGTTTTATTGCCAACATCACATAATTACAAGGTCTTCCTGCTGGACCGATGATCAATAAGATGAGATGAGTGATTCAATTAATTTCCACTACAACTTCAATCGCCATTGTGTCAAACAATATCAGTTCCACACCTAGCTTATTGTCGGTATAGTGATCTGGGACAGGGGCGGATCCAGTAGTTTATAGAGGGGGAGGGGGGCCCAAAAACATGAATGTACGGGGGAGCCCCCCCCCCCCCCCCCCCACAAACATGATTTAACAGGGGCTGGGGGGGGGGGAGGACGTCCCCCCCCCCGCCCCGCCCCTGGATCCGCCCCTGATTAAGAGCAAAGCAAAATACAATTTCCACTCGATACATGCATCCCTGACGTAGAGAGCGTTGAGTAACCAATATATAGAGGACCCCCATATCAGTCTGTTGTACCGGTTACTTGTTTATATATTTATTTTACCCTGGCTCTATGATGATATGAAATTATAACGATTAGACTAACTAACCTAGGGGAACTACCTGAACTACATTCCTGTTTTGCTCTGCAGAGTGATAACACTGTGGTGATCACCCTCCCTGTCTCACTGATCAATTTAAACTCTTAACTACTGAACCTATATATTTGTCATGGCTGAAAAGTTCAGGAATTTTAGATCTAAATGTCTAGTTTTCAGAACTGTTTACAGAATTAAAATTGGTCCAGTAGAACAGCCACAAATCAACAGCGGGGTCCATCGCAACAATGAGGAGATTATGTGATGGACCACAGTGGCCTGTCGCACATTGACCAATCCCAATTGTAACAGTAATCAGTTTAAAATTACAACCAGGAAATGTTTCCTAAAAAGGACATCTTTGTTAAGATCATCCTTGTTGTGAAATGCCTACATCTTTTTTTCTACTGTGTCAAATGGAATTCTGTAAATTGATGTTAAAAGGGGCACTGTAGGACTAGTTCCTGTAAAGGATACAGGTTATTAACAGCATTCTAAATAGTTTTATTTTGAGAGGTCTAGTCTTCACCAGGAAGTAGGAGCGGGGACTTTTAGATATTCATAACCATGATTAAAGGTAATTATCAGTTCTTATAACATGTTAAAAAATGGGATCACGGAATGTTGTTTAATTGGGAATTAACTGTCATGGTGGGTAAGGGGCCATCCATAAATGATCTCACACTTTTTCAGAGTACATTTAGGACTCCCCATCCCCCTGTGACACTGAATTTTCTATTTTAATAATGGAGATAAAGCCTGTTTTCAGGCAGTGTCCCACTGTTCGTACTACCCCCGCCCCCTTTTGTGTGATATCATTTATAGACGGCCTCTTTTCCAGCCGAACAACTTTTTTTTAAAACTACAAGTCGACGCTTGACGGTGGGAATCCCCCAGTGTCAGGGATTCCCCCCTGGGAGGTGTGTATCTTATCACGCAGGTCCACATAACCAGTTTGTGATCATTTGTCGTGTTCTAGTTAGTTCACAGTACTGAGGCCACAACGTTAACGTACATGAGAAGAGTGGTAGAGGCACTTTAAACTAACTTACCAAGTCAATTTTCCACAGAAGGCTCATGCATGGGCTTTTTCTCTACTTTTGGCACGATATGTTTTTTGATATCATCGAAACGTTTTTATTATGTGTGTCAATTTCAAACTGCAGTATGATCCATAGGCCTATAACTCTCTTTGCCAATGGTTCCCATCGAGATGGAAAATGATCATTGTAATTATCATAATCTTTTCCATTCCGCATGCACGTGGGTCTTAATCGTACTGGGTTTGGTTGTATATTGAAGACTCAAAAGAAGGGAGGGATTATTGGAAATATTCCTTAAATGTAATTTGGGCTTAACGAGGTTTCCGAGGTTCCTGATGTGGAGTTTTTTTTCTTAAAAGTTCAATAATTTCAACTTAAAAGGGGGCTGGAAAGGAGTAATAAGCAGACCTTTAGATATTTTTCTCACTATTCTTTAGAGGTTTTCACAATAAATTTTACAAGGAAATGTGGAATCTAGGGATCTAATGTGCCAGTCATTGTGAACAGCCTGGGATTAGGTCAAATAACTGGAACCCAGGGAAGTATATCATAATATCTAGTTCTCTGGTTGGCAATGATGATGGTATAATTGTTTCATTTATTTACCAGGATCCAATATTGTGGGGAATAATATGTGGAGTATTTCCCCCCTACCAAATACGTATATTATATATAGAGGGATATCATGTATAATTACATAATGGACCTTCCATTAAGTACGTTCACACCAAGTGGGGGAGGGGGAGAGGATCTGAGGGTTTTGAAAATTTGCCTACGTTTCTGTACAAATCCAATACATACGTTGGCCTCACAGGGGATGGGGGGGGGGGGTGGTCTGACATTTTTAAAGTGTGCGTATATCTACTGAATGGAAGGCCCCTAATACATGCATTGGGATATGCAACCAAAGATATATTTTCACTGGCTTCGAGGAAAAGGCCGATACAGTAAGTTAGAAAAGCGATTTTTCATAGAGGTTTGGTAATAAAATACATGCGCCTTCAATGTTGCAGAGGTATTGCTGCAGGTAAAGCCCAGGGCAGTTGCCATGGTTTTCTCGCGCCTCGCTGGCCGTGACGTCACAGGCAGGAAACACAGGGGGAAAGGCAACGGCACACTGGTATTTTAGCCAGGGGGTATTCGCCCCCCCCCCCCCTCTTGCAGGAACCCTCCTTTCATTTTTAATTTAAAATATGACAATAAATAAAATAAAAAAAAGCGTTTTAGCCCTTTTATTCAGAAAACAACGCCCCCTCCTGGGAAAAATACTTCTAGTCATAAAACTAACCCCCCTCTGAGAAAAGCTGGCTATTGGCCTGAGACCGATACTGCAATGTCATGATAAGGTTGCACGCTTGCCTGGGCTCTCTCCAACTAACCTTGTTTGTTATTTACCGTTGGTAATCTCATCATGAGATAGTCTGTTGTGTTGGACGCATTTTTATGTATTTTGTGTTAGTAACAGGTTTGCCTACACATCACACCATTTGGACAACATCTAACATTTGGATGGAGACATAGTGACGTAGAAACACAATTTGCACTGGCAAAAAAAAAAAAAAAAAAAAGAACCAAACAAATACTGCTGGTCTCAAATGGATAAATTTTGTTTGGTTCACATAAATTGTCCTTTATAAATGCATAGTAGAAAAATAAGGGCGCCCCGACCCGTTTGAAAATGTCTGGATTTGACAGCCCCGGTTCTCCATAACTGTTTACATTCTACTATTGAGATCAGTGGCGGATTTAGAGCTAGGTGGACACAGGGGACGCACGCCCCCCTCTATTTTTGGCTAGATATTAACTTTTTAATGTAAAATTCTCGGTCTTCACTTAGGTCTGAAACAGGTAATTTATTATGTGTTTTAGAGGGGCGGGGGCCCGCGCCCCCACCTTTTTGGGCAAATTTTAGACGTTTTTAATGTAAAATTCAGCTAAAAAGTAGTTAATAAAGATCTTTTCCAATAGCGCCCCCCTATAATGCATATTTTCTTTCTTGAAGTTGACTGATTAGGTCGATCTTTAACTGAGAACATACCTAATCCTAACAGGTGCACACGACCGTATAACACGACTCCCCACAGTAACACACTATCATATGACTTGCAATTGATTGGCCTATATATGTAAACTAGAACAAGTCTGTATAACACTCCATGACTTGGGTTGCGATATCAGCGCCATGTGATCATATTACAGACATTTCGGACACAGGAGTGGTATGATTGTTAAAACTGGCAATTTGGCATATCCCAAATATGTGTAAAAAAAAAAAAAGAAAAGAAAAGAAAAAAAAAATCTCTAATATATGTAACATTCTCGGTCTCATACTGCAGTTCAAGTGGTGTAATGAGTGTAGTATAGGCCTTGTGCAGACACGGTCACGTGATCATGTTTTGGTGATCACCATGTGCTCTCCATGACCATGTGGCCATCATACATCTCTACAATTTATCAGTTTTAACTAATAAAGGAACCTTGATATAACACTATATGGCTTTTTTTCGTGTTTTTTTCTCGATATATTCAGCATAAATATATGTCATAGATATTTAAGAAATGTTTAAAATAGCAATTTTAAATTGATCACCAATATGGTGTCCTGCCCCTTTCTGGGTATTGTGACGTCATCGGCACAACGTCTATACCGCCTCAACACCCAGTCACCGGTACTATTACTATAGATACATGTGTCCTGACGGCACGACCTGCTATAACTAAATGGTGTAGATGGGGGGTCCCTACGTCCCATGTCGATTTTAAGAAATGGACATGTCTCCCGTCACTTTATATTATTTTGAATTTTCAATTCAATTTTCAGAACCTTCCATGTCGCATGTCGAATTTTAGAAATAGTCCATGACATGTCGTTCATTTTCCTCCTCATTTTTACCATGGTCCATACTGCACGTCGAATCATAGCATACATAAGGGATTGCCATGTCGCCCTGTCTGTTTTAGGGGTCTGCACCGATGTTAATGAATTTCTATGTCCCATGTCGAATTTATCAGGGACGGATTTAGTGGGGGGGGGGGGGGGGGGGGGGGGGGCGCATGAGGCGAACACACGCCCTCCCCCCCTTTTTTTGGGCCAATTTTTCCTTTTTTTAAATGTAAAACTGGCGCCCCTAGAGGGTGCGCCGGGACTTTTTTTTAATATAGGCGAATTTAAGAAATAGCCAAGTTGCCCTGTCGATTTTAGTGGTCCTCACCCATAACTAGGGCAAGGCTCGCCTAACCACACGCACATACACTCCTGCGAGAACTAGAGCAGGGTCTACACGACTGACGTCAAGCAGGGCCACAGCAGGGTAAACCTTGTATATAAGCAAAGTCTGACCCAGATATTTATATAAGTGTAAGTGATAAGAGACAGTTACACCAAACCACTCGTTGGATCTGTAATAGACACAAGAACGACATAGAGACACAGTTGGGAGCTTTGTAAGGGATTTTACCACCTTTGGCATCTAGGACAATTAGATATCACATCCCAGGGGACACAGCAGGAAGTTTTATAAGGAATTTTACCACCCAAGACAAGTGGATATAACGTACCAGGGGTGGTGTCACCATGGGGTACGGATACTATGGATACTACGGAGGAGGGTTTAGTATATTTGCCATCATCATGCTTGTCACATGTATCTACTTGTGTTGCCGCAGTAGTCGCAGGAATGCTGCTCGACAGCAGGCCACAGTGATAAGTACCACACATGTACAGTACCCGACGGCTCAGGCTGGGGTGCCACCCAATGCCCAGTACCCTCCGAACCAGTATCCTCCGAACCAGTACCCTCCAAACCAGTATCCACCCAACCAATACCCTCCGAACCAGTACCCTCCGAACCAGTATCCTGGAGGAGCCTACCCTACAAGTCCTACCCCGGCGTACCCCCAGGGGGGACCGGCCTCCCCTCCTCCCCAGCCCGGCTTCCAGTATGCCCCTCCCAACGCCGCCGCCAGCGCCCCTCCTATGCCAGGAGGGAACCAGCCGGGGGGATACAATGACCAACCGCCGCCCTATGATGCCTTCTACCCCTCCAAAGGACCACAGACACACTAACCTACATGTACATATATAAGGAGACATTTGTATTTCGAGTTTCTGTACAGGTACAGTATATGAGGAATCATACCAAGTAGGAACATAGCAGGCTAAAACTTAAGCTTGTAAGTGTAGTGTGATATAATAAAAGTGATAAGAGAGACTTGCACCAACGATTCTACAAAGGAAAGATTAATGACTTGTGGCGTTTTGGCATGATTCCCCCGATGGTGGTGCCGTCTAGGGGAGTCCGTGCAATCCGTTACGAAACGGCTGTCATTGTTCCCCTTTTTGTGATGTCATGTCTAAACAAAAAGTGTGACGTCACGAAAATTGTAACAATGAGGGCTGCGTCGTAACCGGTTGCATGGAGCCTCATAGACGGCGCCACCCATGGCGACGTCACCAAAAACCCGTATGCGACAGCCAGCACTTGAACATCTTTGTGTAGCTATAATATGTTTGCTTGCACCAACCCACCTGTTGGATGTGCCATTACAAGGACAACACGGAGACACAGTAGGGAGCTTTGTAAGGGATTTTACCACCTTAGGCAACTAGGACAGTTAGATATCACATCCCAGGGGACACGGCAGGGAGTTTTATAAAGGATTTTACCACCCAGGACACGTGGATATCACATACCAGGGGTGGTGACACCATGGGGGTCTACTATGGATACTACGGAATTGGAGGAATGCTTGGTTTAGTTGCCCTCATCATAATCGTCGCGTGGATTTGCCGCTGTAATCGCAGACGGCAGCCCATTGTGATAAGCTCCAGACATATACAGTACCCAGCAGCTCAGGCTGGGGTGGCACCCAACGCCCAGTATCCGCCGAACATCCAGTATCCTCCGAATCAGCACCCTCCAAACCGGTACCCTCCGAACCAGTATCCACCCAACCAGTATCCTGGAGGAGTCTACCCTGCAAGTCCTACCCTGGCGTACCCCCAAGGGGGACCGGCCCCACCTTCCCATGCCACCGCCAGCGCCCAACCTTTACCTGGGGGGAACCAACCAGGTGGATACCCCAACCAGCCACCACCCTATGATGCCTTCTACCTGGCCAAAGGACCACAGACACACTAAACTTCATGTAGATGGAGACATTATATAAAGTTTCTGTACAAATGCAGTGAGAAGTCATATCCCAGGCAAGAATGCAACGTTGCTGAAACATTCTATAATGATAGTACTGGTTTGGTTCTTGTTATGTTATTTTGATGTCACCCAATAAGATCTTTAGAACCTAATATTGTGACGTTGCACTGGGATGTTACTATAACATTCTGGTTACATTATTTCATGCAAAAATTATCATAACGTACTGCATTGGTAAGGTCTCAACTTCACTAAAATATAAAGTGATTATTAAACTCTATCTTCGAAAGTCTCAACCTAACATAAAGAGATGTAACTGTTACGTTTAAATTGGACAGGTAAGAGACTGACCAGAAAGGTATGGTCCCAGAATGTGCTTGTTACTACTTTGTTGCTTGCCTACATGGGATTACACAGAAAAGTATGTAAACAGAGTTCCTGTACAGGTGTAGTGGGGAGTCATAGTTATATTTACCTATCAACGTAAATAATGTCATGGCCTTTGAAGTCTCTAGAGATTCTGACCTATTTGTATAAGGAAGTGTAGCGGTGAAGCAAAAACTTATTTGCGCCTCATGAGTCGATCCGGGGGGGCACACCCATCCCCTTTTGAAGAAAATTTGTGTTTTTTTAATGTAAATATCGGTCCTAAACTCATTTAAGAAAAGAATATTCATAGCGCGCCTCCCCCATTTTAAAAATTCTGGATCTGCCAGTGAAGTCCTAGGAACGTATTGTTACATTGATATTATTAGTGTAATAAGAAATTCTAAATAGTCAGAATGACCAAGGAGAAGAATTAAAAACGTCAAATACTTGTCTGTGCACTCATGAAATGACACAAAAGCATGGAGACTATAAGACAAAAAGAGAAATGTATATTTTTACATGGGTAGAATGAAAAATAAACCTATTGAGCTGGACAGGTTAAAAGGACCCCCGGTGAAACTAACCTTCTAGTACCTTTCGACATACCCCCTCCCTCAATCACATATAAGTGTAAACAGGTATGGACATAAAAGGGCCATGTACCTAGGTTTTCTACTGTCGGGACCAGACTGGCCCTTAGAGTATTGCTGATCCTACATAAAAATAGAAATTTCAGTATTGAAAATTCTGAATTAACCTACAATTTTCCTCTGAAATATTTGAAATAGAAATTTCTGAACATGATGTCATGCACCTTGTCATGTTTGGTCATGGAGGCATGAACCCTCCCCCCCCCCTGCTGCATGACGTCATTTATAGACAGCCCCAAATCCTGTATGGTTCCCTGATCCATGTAAAGGGAGTGTCGTGAACTACCAGGGGATAAAACAGTTGTAAGGATGCTCCTACCCTGGGCCTCTCCCTGTTACAGTTTTTTGACTCATTGGGTCACGTCAATCCCAAGGTCCCTGAGGTCACTCACCCAGGATCATCGAGGCGCCTTGTCACTTTAAACAACCTGAGGTTTTGACTCATTGGTGGGTGTAGACCCCTAAAATCGACAGGGCAACATGGCCATTTCTTAAATTCGACAGGGTGACATGGCAATTAAGTGACAAATGACATGGCCCTTTTCTTAAATTCGGCATCAGACAGCAGGTTTAAAAAGATGGTGACATGGGACAGGGTTATTTCTTAAATCCGACATGGGACATGGGTCTTAAGTGAGGTATAACAACAGGCAGCACAGCCGTTTTCTAAATTCGACACGTAACATGGGACCCCCCCCCCCTATCCATACCCCCTCATTTGGTACGACTCCCGGGCCCAGGTAGAGAGATTTGAAAAGTGAAAGGGTTTCACACAAATGTATATTTAGCAGATTTTTGTCTATTTTCTCCTGTGTCTAGATACGTCAGGCTAACCTGCAGGCAGGTGCCTGGAAAAACTGTAAACCAGCTAGCCGTGGTAGAGAGAATTCATGAATAGGTATTGAGTTATAGCTGTCGGTTGGCGTTTGGTCGTATCGTGAATCCCCACTTTTTGGTGTTCCTCCTTTACAGTTTGGCATTTCCCAAATTAAAAAAAAAAACAAAAAGAAGAAGAAAAAAAACAAAAAAACTTCCCGCTCAGACATAGACTTACATGACTTGCACTAAGTACTGAGATGACTTATATATAATGGTCACCTGTGGCCAACACACGTTGTATGTTAAGTTAACACGTTGTATGTTACTCTTTTTTGTAATTGCTGATTTCAGTAAACACCAGGTCTTCCATGAGTGCTGTATAATGGATTATGGTTGATGCTTACTGTATGTTTTAAATCATAATCGTTGTCATCCCAACATGCTTCGTTATATCATTGTAGCAGGTCTGTGCTCGTTGTATGCGATTGTTGAGCAAGAAAAATCAAGTTAGAAATGGCAAATAATCAAAAACAAATCAATGTTAGCGTCCGAAAGATGTTTTGTGGTTTACAAGATCGGGGAACGCAATAAAATTAAATTAAATAAGAACACACATTTAAATTTAATTTCAGTCCCCCACCCACCCCTCAGGCTCTTGATGCGTACACACATAGGGGCCTTCTATTAAGTACGCACACATCAAGGGGGAAGGGGGTCTGATATTTAAAAAAAAAATTGAGTACATTCCTGTATAAATCTAATGTGCCCTTTGGCCTAAGGGGGGAGGGGTCAGAAATTCTTGAAAATGTGCTTAATGGAAGGCCCCTTACTGGAAGGCCGATAATCTGGGAGATCCCACTCTATGTAACATGATATGGTGTATTTCCTTTCAGACCTACATAAATGTACATATAAGTAACAGAATCACGTTTCAATGTAGACCCACGTAACAGGAAACGCCCCCAAACGCTCGTAAATAACCTCGCGAAAGCAAAGTCCGCGGGCATTTCTGTATTCCTAGAGAAACTAAACTTGTACAAGGCTATCTCTAATTGGAATAAGCTAACATTGTGTTATTTTGTTTCAGTAGATATTGATATCAAGTATACACTGCCAAATTTCGAATAGGGAATGAAAAGCAAGCTTTGTAATTGTCTGATATGGGAAGAACGCTATTCCATTTGATGAAGTTTTACAACGTTATATTGAGATTCATGTAAAAGATCGTTTGGCTCATGTTGTTGAAGGCAACTCCATCATATTATGTTTAAACAAACTTTAAGTTGACCAATAGGACCAATAGGTCGACAGCTACTTGGTACATAATAGCAAAAGTATTTTCCTGGTGTAAACTTTCATTCATAGTAGATATAATGCTGGTATGTTCATCTTGAGTTGATATACAAAATCACGCATTGCGTTGTGATGACTGTCGACGAATGATGCTGAATACAGCCGTGAGATCCACCCTTAAAACTTTGTACTTTTTTGAATCTCACAGTTTATGTAACTGCAGTGCCAATGATTATAGATGACATCTAAATACAGTAATTATGTAAGTATATATATATATATACAAATGAAATTTAGATAATATTATTGTATCGCTTTTCCTGGTTGCCTCTACTCTTATTCTATACACGTTAATTTCATGGTTCCAATGTATATAATGAGTTGACCTGGAGATATAATGCTGATGGTATGAATACGCTATCACAGAGTCTATTTTTGTATGAATTTGATAATTTTGAGCGTTCTTCGTGTTCTTGTGATACTGATCTTGAACATATGAAGTCGGTCTACCTGTCAAGCTGACGTATTTCAGGATGTATTCTACCATACGATATTACTTGCGATTTCTGAAATTACCAGAGATAATAACGGCTTGTTATATTGATGTGATATATCATCAGAAAGTTGTTTTACATGGTGTGTAATTTGCATGGGTTCCTATATTAATCCCAATGAAAATTAGGAAACAAATAAATTTTCTACTGTGAAAATCGCCGCAATACCTCCTCCTGTTGAACAATTCATTTGCAAAAAAAAAGAGAAAAGATGGTCCCTTACGGTTGATGAAGATATATATATTCTTTCTATTCTCTTACTGTGTTTACATTTGTATATTTTGTTTTACTCATTAGCTTTATTTGATGTGTTTGTCAACGTAAGCAATTTCCCCGGTGTTAACTGAGCATACCATTAATTTTGTGAAAAAAACAGAAAGCATTATGATTCCTGATACCTCTAATCCCCTATATGCAAATTATAATGTAGATTTGCATTGCAACAATTGCATACCGTAACGCAAACGCAACATATCTCTTATCTCTGCTGTAATGACTGATACCAAAATTGTGCCTTTTGAGCTATACCTCTTTTCCTGTGCGATCAATCAGTAAATGATTGCTTTTCATATATATGACACCACAAGAGTTTTGAGATACGTTAATGTAATGAGATATTGAAAACTCCCTATTATACCATAGGGATGCACGGGGGAGATTCCAGGGGGTCCAAGAAATCCTGAATCCCCCTTCCCCTTTTCTTTGTGTGGGGACGTATACTAATCAAAGGGAAAAAACGTCAGAGGCGTGCATGCGAATATGTAATGTTTTACTATTTAGCCAATATTTGGAACCCCCCGGCCTCCTCTCTGAAATGCTGTATTTGCCCCTAGTGTACTATGTATTGGGATTATTAGGTACTTATAAGAAAGCATTTGGTAAGAAGACACAAAGCTTAGCTTTGTTAAATATTGTGTATACCCAAGTCTATGACAATTTTTTCCTCCTGTTGAACAATTTGAATGTTTCAACTAGTGTGCTGAATTGTTCAGCTTGAAAGATACAATTAAACTATTGCCTTATGTGCACATACTATATAGAGACGTTAAACTTGCGTGTGTGATATGTAACTCAACAATGTTTTATTTTCACAGTCCAATTGTGACATTTGTTGATATTTATCCCTGGTGAATGGTGTGGAATGGAGCTAGATTTGCCTCACATTTTACTTTGAATTCCAAGAGTTTGTATGCATAATGTACAGAGATGTATATCCAAGGTAAACAATGGAGAAATAAATGATAAAATACCTTACTATGTGTTTCAATTATTCTAAAAATATTGCTGAAAATGAATTTATCTTTATTTTTCAAATCAACCTCTAGTTGTTATTTACGAATGGAGTTTTTCTCACAGAATGTGTCGATCAGAGTCTATGGTTGTATCATCGAGAGTAGAGGAAAGATAGAATGTAAACCCCATACCCACTAGGCATTTTTCACTAAAGCCCCATACCCACTAGGACATTTTACCGGCAACTGGCGACGGGCAACAGCCAGAATAGTGGTAAAATCGTCACCAATTCATATCATATGTTAGTATGTAACATTACAATATTACATACTAACATTATGATTTGAATTGGTAACAATTTAACCACTATTCTGGCAGTTGCCCGTTGTCAGTCGCCGGTAAAATCGCCTAGTGGGTATGGGGCTTAAGACAGCTAGCTGATCGGTACTATAATCAGCCAAATAGACCCAATTAATTTGCAATTTTAGCAGTGATTCACATCAAGAGTACTTTTTGCAAGGCGGTTAACCAACGGGTGCTCATAAGAATTGTCCGATTTTAGTGCAGATTCATGGGCTGACTCTGTAAAGCCCCATACCCACTAGGTGATTTTGACCCGAGTCGGCCGACTCATGGGCCCTAAATTCAGCCGATTCTGCTAGTAGAATTGACTAATTTTAGGGCCGACTGGTATCAAACATGTACATTTCAATATACTATACTAACAGGCGATCATAAGAATCAGCTGATTCTCACAGTTGTCCGTCGCCCATCACAGGTAAAATCACCTAGTGGGTATGGGGCTTTAGAATCACCAGGTAGGGACTTGTCTTCACATCCCACATCTAAAAGGTACGCACAACTGTTCAGGGCGCCACCTGGATGATGAATTATAAACTAAAAAAAAAGTATTTATTTTTTGCAGATTTAAATGTCTTAGAAGTATCTTGGTATTAGAGCCATAGTTTTTATCATGATTTTCCCTGATTTAATAAATCTTGAATCAGGTAATCAAGCATTATATACACAAAATTACCCTCTTTTTAAAACTTGTTGTGATAACTTTCTTCTGAAATGGTTAACATTGGTTCTTTAGTATTCAGTATCTGCTTTCAAACCAAAAGAAAACATCTGATGAGTATGAACGCAACTAAACCTGTAGGCCCCAGTTACACATGTACTATACTGAGGAAATAAGGACGACTGTCACCCCTAGACTAAGTAACAGACCACAAACAGCTCCTATGGTTATCACCAGGGGGCGACACCTTCAATCCTCCCCGTAGGTCTATATGAAATGTGGCAGAAAACAATACTAACGTGCATATATGTGTGTATAGGCCCTACGTCATACATACACACCTACATACATATGTGTATGTAAGTACGTATATGTGTGTATGTATGTAGGACAGCATATATGTATGTTAGTATTGTTGTCTGACGCAGCTACATTTCATATAAACCTACAGGGAGGATTGGATACATACATACATGTATACATACACACAAACATACATAGAGTAAAGTCGGGTAATATGGGCACCTCAAGGACCCATGTCTGTAAAATCAAGAGAAATGATCATACCTTACTTCTGTTTTCTTTTATGGAATTGTTATCAGTAGTTGAAGAAATAGGTGGGTTTTTGACCATCTAGGGCAAGAAATAATTATTGTATTGAGAAAGTAAGTTTTTGGATTTTCAAACCCATATTACCCACCACAGGGAAATATGGGCACCCCCTATTTTAGGGTAATATGGGCACACCTGCCAATATTAGTCCTCTAGAATTACAGTGAGAAATAAAGGAGGCTAATATGGACAGCACAAGAACCCTAAGTTATTATGGCGGAGTAAGGGCGTGCGGACGTGCGGGAAGCGGCTCGAGCAGTAAATGTAGGATCTAATAGTTTAACGTCTACCCTGGTATACAAAACTGGATACGTGTATGTATGAAGATACGTGGGTGTACGATCTGATGTTTCCTGACTAATTACAAGCCTAAACTGTGAGTAATCTACTGTTTCATAGTGACAATGATCACAACCGTTGAATTTAAACTGGACGCCTCCCCGGCACGTACTGCGTCGGGGGGCTCACCGCACACGGGCAGTGCAGTGAAACGCAAAATTAGTCAACTAAAATCCCCTGCACGTTCGCCAGACATTCACTTTAATAGTAATGATAGTGATACATCTCTTGAAATCACGAATACACAAGCCTCAAGAGTAACGCCAGATGGGAAAAAAACAAACTCGACTTTCACTCGTACTGTATTTGAAAACAAAACAAATGCCAATGATATGCATGGACGATCACACAGCGCGTTGTCAGTAAACATAGGCAGGCCAAGTAATTGCGAGGGTTACGTGCATACCGTCACGCATGAGCAAATGGCTACATCAACACCTGTAAACAGGCTCGACCATCGGCGTAACAGTGACCCACTGCCGGGCCAGTCCCTGCCCCCAATAATAACCGAGTTACCTATCGTCTCTAACTGTGATGAAAATCTGAGGATGTATAGTTTGCTGCTCGACATAAGAAACAAAATTGATCAAACTGAATCTGAGCGTATTACTCCAGCGTTACTCAAGGGTATGTTAGTTGAACAACATGAGAACATCAAAGCAGATCTTGTGAACATTGAAACTACACTAAAAACGCACGATGATCTTCTCAAGACGCATGAGAATATGCATTATGTACATGAAAGCAAGATAAATCTACTTGATAGTCGTCTTGCTACACACATCAGTACTACCACTGAGGAGTACGCAGATCTGAAGCTTGATCATAGGGAAGAAAGTGAGCAGGTGCGTAATGATATTAAGAATTTTGAAGCAAAATTGCTGGAAACTAAACAGCAATTGGAAGAACAACGGGTCCGTTTTGAGGAATGTGTTCAAGACCTAAGGAAAAGTATTGAGAGTATTTCTGTGTCTGGTACCCACCACGCACCTGATGTAACATCCACTTCCAAAAGTCCCACTGATAAAACAGTGAGGGATGATCAAATGAGGCGCAGTTTTATAGTGGAAGGTATAGCAGAGGATCGTAATGAAAATCTTGTTGGGATTTTGCAAGATATTGCAGACGACTTGGATGTCCGTCTGTATTCTGGCGAAGTAAGTCAGGCTAGACGTATTGGGCCTTTCCAACGAAACCGGTTGAGACCAAGACCTGTTAAGTTCACACTGGTAGGTGAGATCAAGCGAGATGAGTTCCTACAAAAAAAGCACAGGCTAAACCACTCTGAGAAGTTCAGTCGAATTATAATCTACCCGGATGATAAGCCTGAGGTACGAAAATTTAAAAGTCATATTCGACGAGCGGCACAAATAGCACGTAACCGTGGTGACATGGTATGGCAGCGCTTCAACTTGTTAGTTGTAAACGGGCAGAGGTATGAAATGGCAAATCATGAACAGTTAATAAATGACTTTAAGCTGGTAGATGGTTTAACCGGTAAGACGGATAAGGGACCATTGGATCACCAAGCAGCCTCTAAAAAGTCAACCGACTTAGATGAGCCAAGACATGAACCCAGCCTCTCTGACAAATCTGCGCATGAGAACATGGAAACCACAGCTACAGAACCAAGCATAGCGTCAACCCCTGCTGATAAACACAAAGGTCGAAAGGACAAGCTTATAAGCCCAGAAGAAGCAAATGAGCTGATTGACAGTTTGGGTGGCAGAAACTCAGTGCAAATAACAGCACTTGGAATTGCATTCTTTACTGGAGAGTGTGTCTTCAGTAATCATTTCAAGACCAGCTTCAAGTATAATGGGCGGATTTTCAGTTCTGCAGAACAAGCGTATTTTGCGGAAATGGCAATCTGTGCACATGATGACGACGCATTGAAGGCCATTATGGCTACTGATTCACCAAAGAGAGCCAAACAAATTGGTGCGAAAATTGTCCCGGGCCCGACTTGGCCGCATATAAGGGAAGACAGAATGCGCGCAATTCATTATGCTAAATATAGCCAATCGCCCTTACTAAAATCAAAGCTGCTGTCAACCCGTGGATTTGGGCTAATTGAGGCCTCGCTAAATTCTGAGTGGGGCAGTGGCGCTAGGCTGTTCAGTACCGAAATGACCAAAGGCACTTGGAAGGGTCAAAACAAATTAGGCTACGGCCTAGTGGATGTCCGTGAGGATATGTATAGAGAACAGGTGGCTCAGACGCACGCAGTGGACGGGAACAGCCAGTACGATACACGTTTATAAGCTAACATGGATGTGCTATATCTTGGTGATTCTCGCACTCGCGGACTGCGTTTAATGCTGAAAAAGTCTCACAAAATATCTGCGGATGTCAACGCCTACCCAGGTGCTAATATAAAGCTCCTCGAGGAAACTGCCGTGTACAATGTTGAACACTATGGCTATCGGTATGTCTATTTAAATGCTGGTATAAATGACATTACTACTAAACCTCCTGGACAGCGCAAGGTGGAAGTTCAATATGACGACGTAGATAAAATAGTCACTGACATGGTGGTCAAGTACGATCATTGCAAAGCTGAGATTAAAAATGCAAACAACTCTGTCGGTGTTGTAATAGTACCGATAGTCGGGATGGATATTGGAGTATACAACCTTCGACCTCGCTGTCAACTAGGTACTGGTAAATACCTGACGGACACATGGAAAGTGGGTATTCCTACCCACCCAAAACAGGATATGCTCAATGATGCGATTGAACTGATAAATGAACATATTGGGCATATGAACCTAGCTGAGGGCTTACATGCGCCCCAGCTACACCATGCTGTTCACAAGAAAAACCGGGCACGTTCTGCTGTCAAACATCGGTACTACAAACTGGAGGATGGGCTACATCCCGCTCGTGCGCTTAAGATCACATGGGCTGCGCAGATAGCCAGGTCTATTAATATGAATGTGGCAAAATGATGTGTTCATAACGGTAGGATCTACCTCCGTCCCTGAGTACACCATAATGCTTGTTCTGTAATGACGATAGAATCACATGGACAGTGAATTCTATTGATATGAGCATGATAAAGTGATATGGTCAATAACGGTAGGATCCACCTCCGACCTTGACTGTATTAGTAATTTTCTCTTTCAAATTGTACTACGTAGTAAAATTTGCCTACTGCATCAGGTCGAACTAACATGATCATGAAATTGTGGGCTATACCGCTGGATTGGACTGTAACTGTTTCCTAAAGTTGACTGCTGATTGCAAAGGTCTGAAGGATCAACCTGCTGACCCGAGCTCATTCTTCTGCTTGATAATTTCTATAAAAGTATGACGAAAATGACATGAATTAAGACATCGATTAAATTAAGAGATAACTTGACACTATGGGTTAAAATGCTTCCCACAGGAGCATGACTATCATATCTATATATATAATAAAGAATACATAATACTGCTATTGTAATATTGTGATCGCTATCCTTTGAAACATTCATAGTATTATGAAATTATATAGTGCTCATCTGCCGCTATCCCTTCATAGGCAACGATAATATACTATTATCCTTACTCCGTAGGTATTTTCATATAATCCATCTTGCACGTAGCAATGGATTTAATGCCACGATATAACTATATTTTCAGTTATATCAGGCATAGTTGGTATATTTACCTGCACATGTATATATGTTATATTTGTTTTTCATTATTCTTCATATTGTTCATCTCATTCATCATTTTGACCATACTGGCTTATGTGATTCTGTTTTCTTATGGATAAAAAACAAAAAGGACAAACCTTCGTTTACTTAAATACTAGAAGTCTATATAAACATCATGATGAACTGTTTATCAACTATAATGGTTTCGATATTATATGCGTCGGTGAGACCTGGCTGCATAATAAAATCCCAACCTCACTAATTGAGCACTGTGGTTATAAGGTTTTCAGACTGGATCGGGACCTGTATTCGCTGCCATGTAAACGTGGTGGTGGGCTAGTAACTTATATATCAGATGAATATAGCAGATACTCTCGTTTATTAACTGAACAATCTCAAACAACAATGTTGCTGGAACAACTGTGGGTTGAAGTACTTCGCCCAAATCATCGAAAACAACTGATAGTAAATGTATATCGACCCCCAATGACTAATGTGAAGGAGTCACTGAAGGAATTGATGTGTACTATCAAGTCCTTTAGTGAAATAAGTAAATATGAAATCGTAGTGATGGGAGATTTTAATTTGGATCTGCTGACTTGTTCTAAATGTGACCGAAAAGCGTTGGATGACTTTATGGCCTTAATTAAATGCGAACAACTAATTACAGATCCAACACGGATTGGCAACTGTAAGTCTAGTATTCTAGATTTGATATTTACTAATGTAAAATATGTTAGTTCCTCAGGAGTGCATGATATAGTCATAAGTGACCATCTGCCAGTTTACATGATAAAGAAGAAATCTCGAGACCATAAAAAATATGTATTTAGTAAGGGGCGATCAACTAAATCTTATAATAAGGAATTGTTTGTAAATGATATTTTGAATAACTGGAAATGGTATAAATTTTGGGAATCTAGCACTGCCAGTTCAAAATGGGATATTATGTACGATATCATTTTGGAATCATTGGATATGCAAATACCAATAGTTAAACAGAGGGTCCGATGTAATAATGTCCCCTGGCTGACTGCGGAAATTTTACAATTGATAAAAGAAAAGACTAAGATGTTTTCTAAGTATAAATTAAATCCTACTGATACTTTGCTGAAAGACTCTCTTAAAAAACTCAAGCATAAAGTAAATAGGGCTCTTAGGTATAGTAAAGCATCCACAATTAAGAATGCTTTGAGAGAGCATAGTGCTGACCCTAAAAAGTTTTGGCGAAAACTTAATGATATCATGGGTCAGTCATCTAATGGTGCAAACAGTATTAAGTCAATTATGACTAATGATGGAACTATTCTATCGGATGAATTAGCAGCAGAATACATGAATGATTACTATGCTAATATTGGCGAGTCTTTAGCTAAGACGTTTAGTAATCAATCATGGGCACCTGATAAGAGCTTCCCTTACACGCATCCAAATGCATTCAGTTTTAGACATATTACTGAAAAAGAAATGGCATCTCTTGTTAAGGGTATTAATATATCAAAAGCTTCTTCTGTGCCAAATATAAGTAGCAACTTTCTTAAGGATGCATTTGAAGCTTTGAATTTTGAACTATGTGTGTTACTTAATGATGCTCTGATGAATGCTGAATTTCCTGAATCTTGGGGTAAAACCATAGTAACACCTATCCCAAAGGAAGGGGATCTTCTGATGGCTAGTAATTGGAGACCTATATCACAAATGCCTTTAATTGGCAAGCTTCTCGAAAAGGCTATACATATACAGTTGTCTTATTATATGGATTGTGCAAATATCCTTCATCCAAATCAACATGGTTTTCGAAAAATGAAAAGTACTGGATCAGCTGTATTTGATTATTTACGTTACCTTTTTACTAGTATTGACAACAACAATATTACAAGTTCCATTTTCGTGGATTATCAGAAAGCATTTGATACTATCAGTCATCCGTTCTTATTGCAAAAACTGTCATGTTACGGTTTTGATAGTAATACAGTACAATGGTTTAAAACTTACTTAAGTAGAAGAAGACAATGTACAAAAGTTAATAACTGCCTATCTTCCTATAAACCAATTAATCATGGCGTCCCACAAGGATCTACATTAGGGCCGACCTTATTTATATTATATGTTAATGATTTATTTACCTGTTTAAATATGGCTAATACTGACAGTATCATTATGTATGCTGATGATACTGTTATTTCATGTAGAAATATCAGCTATGGTAAAGCTATAAAAGGTATCCAGGATATTTTGAATGAAGTAACAGATTGGTGTGATAAAAACCATTTAACTATTAATAAAAAGAAAACTAAGTCTATGTTAGTAACAAATAAAGTACTGAATTTAAGTCCTGTTATCATTTGAAAAATGAACCATTAGATATGGTTAATGATTACAAGTATCTTGGTGTGGATATTACGCATAACCTGAGTTTCGATATGTATGTAAATAATGTATATAAAAAGGTTAATTATAAGATTTACCTACTGTCTAAACTAAGGAAGTCATTGACTGCATATGCTTCTTTAATGTTTTATAAACAGTCTATTCTTCCTTATATGGACTATTGCAGTTTTGTTATAGACAGTGCTACTAAAAAATCGGTGGGACTTTTGGATAAGTTGCAAAAGAGAGCATTAAGAACTATTGAATCAGAATATAACAAAGAAAAACGACTGAAACTACCAATCTTGATGTTGGATTATAATGTTCAACCGCTGAAGATAAGGAGACAGTCTCATCTATTACTATTTATGTACACCTTAAGTTTAAATACCAATAATCTTTGTATTAAAACACATGATGTTTTATTGCGTAGTCATAAAAAAGTGAAGTTAAAACATAAAATTACTCGTAAAGAATTAGTTATGAAGAGTCCATATTATCGTGGACTTGAACTCTGGAATAGATTACCTGTGGACCTTCAATTAGCTAAAGATATTGGTGTACTTAAAAAGTGGTTAAAACATAAAATCAAGTTGGGATATTTATTCTGAGCATTGTGTTAGTAAGAATGTACCTGAAGATATATTAAAATGTTTGTATATATTGCGAGTTACCTGTGATGTCATATATTGTGTTGTAAGGATCTACCTGAAGACATTGTATATGACATTATATATGACTTATACATTTTGTACATTTCTTTTGATATTGAACGCTATACATGTGATGTCAATTACTTTGATTGTGATCATCCATTTACACCCACATCTCATTCCATTATACTTCAACCTTCTAGTGTTAAGTTATAATTTCAAATGTTTTGTTACTCATTATATGTAATCTGCTGGAAGATCTCGATGTCATATTGAGAAGCAATAAAGAAATTTAAAAATAAAAAAAAAAAAAAAACCCTGCCCATATTAGACTTAGTATCCCATAGTATCCTATTGGATTTTGGGGGATGCCCATATTACCCTAAAACAGTCTTTCATAGATCCTCTATAGGATAAAGCTGTTTCTCCCATATCTTTGACTGTGGTTTCTACTTGTTCTTAAGAGGTTACACTACAATGTGGTATTTGAATGGTCAAGATATTCCCACTCACCCATATTTTATGTATCATTATGTGACAGCATGCAAGCAAGTTCAGATACCCTCTTGGAGGTTTTGTTGCATATCTTGATAAATATATAGTAATTTGCTGACAAGAAATGGTCTATGCCAATTTCTTTTGGTTCCCCACATTGTGATAAGAGGTTACAAGACTTAGGCCCTATATATCTGATAGGAATATGAAATATTGGGGGTGCCCATATTACCTGCTATGCCCATATTACCCGACCTTACCCTACATAAATACACACACACACACATACATACATAAATACACACACAATACACATAAATACATACATACATACACATATATAACGTCACAGGTGGCACCACCGACCCCTCTCCCTTCAATCCTGCATTAGTTTATATAACTAAAACATAACAACATAACATTTATAGTTTGACATTGAATAAAGATTCTCCTAACGTCTTCTTCATTTAACCAGTCTGAAATACGTTAATGGCAGAAATAGAAGATTATTTTAACCTAATCTATCATATCCATATATCATGTCTCTTTCTAAAGTCATGATTTAAAACTATTTGAAATTCTTGCATCTGTTGTTCAATAACTATAACAGTAAAGACACTGCAGTAATGGGAAAATGTTGTCTACAAAATCCATTAACACATGCCCAAAGAAAACAACAGGTACAAAACAGTTTTTAAGTATCCCTTGTGGATGCCTGCAATTTTCAACAACAGACAAGCACTTATGGAATCCACACTCCTTAAAGGGAGGGGCCAGTGAAATTTAATTTTCTTTTAATTTGTATTCTATTTGTTGGATTTAATTAAGTATAATTTTGTATTCTTTATGTTTGATTAATTTAGACATCCATAAAAAACACAAAGAAGAACCATGAGGGACATCCTGGAAAAGGAGCGGTACATACAGCCAGTCACTACACACTACCCCTTGTATGTACTGCTCCTTGGCCGTGTTGGTGATAAATCCCCAGGTATGCAGTGAAGTAACAAGCACATTCTGCGACCATATGTTTTTTATTTAGTCTCTAACCTGTGGCCCGTTGCACAATAGAATTTCGTTACTAAGATAAAACAACAAAAGCACAACGAACTTTTGCTTAGTAACGAAAAGTTTTGTTGTTACGAAAATGCAATATCTCGGGATCTAATGAATGAAATTAAATTCTGTAAAGTGTTATGAACTAAGAAAGAACTATAAAAAATTCAGTAAAAGTTACAGCTCTTTGGGAACATTCTAAATATAGAAAAAAAAGTGTACAAAACCATCATTGTTACGATAAAAGTAACAACGAAATGTTTCGTTGTTTACAATATTTTCGTTGTTACGAAACCCATTGTGCAACGGGCCACAGGCCTATTTTCAGTTACCCTATTTCAGGTAAACATGAGACTTAATAAAAAAGAATGTTACAATAACATCATATTAAAGTTGAGACCTCACTAATAAATAGCATTATAATAACATTATTTAAATGTGAAAGAACGTTACAAAAATGTCACAATCGCAATGTTAGGTTCTAAAACCATCAAAATAACAAGAAACAAAGCAGAACTAAGCAGAACGTTATAATAACGTCACATTCTTGCTTGCATGGGTCAACATCTAATTTCAGTAGGCAAAAAGAAGTGGTATTCCCTAGATTTCGTGTGTTTTTCTTGTGTTTTTGTGAATCCCACGTGAATCATATGTTTTCTGTGAGTTTCTCTAGACTAGAACAACCTGTAAAAGTTAAGTAAATTGAAGGTTGTTCATTATACTAGATCACAATGAATAAAACACATGTGAAGGTGGAAGAAAACACGAGTCCTTTTTGCCCGACAGCTTCCTTTTTAGTAGACTACATTAAACATGCTACGTACATATTACTACTCAAAGGAGCATTTAGATGGTCCTTCTTTTTAGTTGAATAATCCATTTCTATACTTTAAATGCACAATCTGATAACACTAAGACTGTCACTGCATCTTTCAACTATTGAGTGTTTGTAAGTGAACCTAGAAAATATGATATCTTTTAAATATTGATGCTTTTGTATGTAAACGTATAAAATATTACAGATTTGGCATATGATGCAACTGGCTGTAGAAATTTATGCAACTTAGTTTTCCAGGTAATAAAAATGAGACATCTCATGTTGAGTAACTTATTTCAAACTATACAGAATAAAAGTTTCATACCAAGGTGAAAAAGATATAAAAAAAACATCGGAATCATCACAAAAACACTTTCGAAGTAAGGACAGAGATGCATCTTGTCCAGCACATGTACAGTATTATCAACCTATTTTAGTCCAACCTTCCTCACATCTGTGAAAATTTACCAATATCAATTGAAAGGTTTGTAATGGGCCTGCTATAAAACAAAAATAATTTTGAAACTTTAATTGTACAAAACACTTGTTGAAAATTATTACCTTAATCTATTCATATATAACTTTCAAAGAACTCACACCTGATGAGCCATTTAATATGGTGAAGCCACCAAATACCAACTCTAAATCTATTATAAACTGCTAACTCCATTTATTTGGGTCACCAGGGATGCTAAATACATCACTATCCATGTATACACTTGCTTACCTGAATTACATGAAATAGGCATGATGTCACATCCTTGGTTGCTATACAACAGTGGAATATCAAGCAGGCTACTGTTGGCAACTTCTAAGTGTGAACAACACTTGGTGTGGTAGTAGTGGGGTCTGTTAACAACATTTTCGTTACGCGGCGGATAAAAGCACCAAATTTTGCATGAGGCACCTCTGAGGCATAACTATTGAATCTAGAAGGGGAGCCATCTTGAAACACCAAAATGAAATTTTGACAAATTTTGTATGTTTTTAGCATTTGAAATTAAGGTATTTAACCAAAACTTTTGGCTAGCTTCGATTAGATCTATTGTATAGATTTAAAAGGTAAATAATTGAATTCCCTGTCCTATAATCTACCAATTTGGACAATAGCAATGTGTTTCTAGGCATTTCAGAAGCTGAGATATAAGATTATTTCAATAAAAGTCGGCCATATTGGATTTTTGGCCCCCATCCAGGTTATATTGATATTTCAAAGTGACTCCCCTTTTAAATTCAATGAAGGGGTCCCAGGGGATCTTCATACCAAATGAAATCAAGAAATCTTGTGGCAAAAGAGTAAAGTCTATATCCTTTCTCTTGAATTATTTTGGAATCCAGCGGTCATTATCAAAGGTATCATGCTAATGAATTCAGCCATTTTGATATTTATGGTATTGTATTGGATGAATATCATATTTATTGAGCCCTCTAGGTTATTAACAACTGATATTGGAACCATTTCCCCTGGCCTTATGCCTTAGTAGCTAAAAATCATAATATTTCTCCAAATTTGTCAGCCATCTTGGATTTTGGATTTCTGCATTGACTTGAAACATAGATAATTGAATTCCCTGACCCATAATCCCTCAATTTTGACACCAACCATGTCTCTTTAGTCTTTTTAGAAGCTGAGATATAAGAATTTCTATAGTAAAAGTCGGCCATATTGGTTTTTGGGCCCCCACATCCGTCCTATTGATATTTCAAGGTGGCTCCCCTTCCAGATTTCATAGTTATGCCTCAGAGGTGCCTCATACCAAATTTGGTGCTTTTATCCGCCGCGTAACGATTTCTCATAAAAATGACCTTAACAGACCCCACTATAGTGCAGGGCAGTGCAGACATATAATCGGTCACTCCCATTTTAGGTAAATTAGTAGAAGATATGATCTCTACATTTGAAAGATTAATTCACTAGAAATACCGGTCTGTATATATATTAAGGCTGTTTTAAATTGAAAAACAGTCTTTGAATCTGAAATGTATGACAGAGTGAATAAAACTCAAATAATAACCAAAAAGATTAAGTTTCACACATGCTCTATATAGTTGTAAAGAACAAAACTACCATTACACATCCTGGTCAATAAATGTTGAAGACTTGAGATGTTCTATCACAACATTGTATGTTTGCGAAGTAGGAAGGTTAGTAGGATAAGAAAAACTTACTAAAGAGTAATTTGCTCAGGGATCTATGAATACCTTTTGGTTTAGATGTGATATCAACGATCCTAGAGCAAGGAAAGGTTAGTAATTCACAATGTTTTGCCGTGAACTTCATCAATTGTGGTGCCCCCTTATGAGAATTTTTGTGACATCATTGCTGTTTGTTTATACGTCAAAAAAGAGCGTAAAAGACGAACTGTTTTATTGACATCATTGCTGTTTGTTTATATGTCAAAAAAGAGCATAATAGACAAACTGTTTTATTTGTATCTGGAAGCATGGACTCTCTATCGACGACATCACAAAAAACATGTAGGCGTTGAACTGAGTTACTTATCTTTGTGAAGCTATAATATTTTTGGTGATATGATGGGGAGTATTTTTTTTATATAAGATCCAGCATGGTTTGGGGGTGGCTCAGGACGGTTTGAGTGGAAGTTTGTAGGGTGGATTACAACAATTTAAGAAACTTAAAGAATGATTATAAAGAGTTATCAAATGATAGATATGATGAATATTATGAAAAAGGCACCATGCAGGTGACCTATGTTTATGTATTTTGCATACTGTGTGTGTGTTAATTTTTAAAGAACCTATTTTTTTACAATGCTGTATACCACTTATAGCCTACTTACAGTATTTTAAACAGTTCCAGGTTAATTTGAACTTATTTTCTTGACAAGGAAGCAACAAAAGAAAAACCCAGATATTTCCTATACAGCTATCTAACATGAATGAATGTTCAACCCACCTTGAACATTCAGCATTCAACATTATATATAAATACAAAAAAAAATCAATACTAGTTTTTCATCATGTTGAAACACAAATAACGCCACGGCCAATGAAACTGTTCATGCTTAAGCCCTGTAACCTTTTTGATATTTGGCACCCAAAAGTGACATTATCAGTTTAGTAGATGATAAAGAATCTCAAATTGAATCAAATGACACTGCTATTTTTTGGATATGCATAACTCAGCCATGGGCTGGTTTGCCAATACCCTGGTTCCCGAGCCAAACGCTTTCTGATAAGGCTGATGACATACAGTGACCCAGGTATGGAGTAATCGTTGTAACGGCCGCTGCGCAGTCAAGAGCACACCCTTTTTGCTTCGTAACGGTGTGTGCGGATGCAATCACACACTAATTTGGACATTACTGGCTCACTCAATTTACAGTGACGCGGGGCGCTCTGGTAGATAATGCAGCGCAGACCACTCTGTCACGGCTCACTTGATTTCACGCAATCCAGACCTTCATACCGGGCCCAATACTATCGCTCTGCATAGTGGGCCAGCAACCAGGCTAGTTTGCCAATTACCTATCTAATGATAGAGAACAGAGAATATTTGGTAATGGAATTCTCTCTGGAGCAGCAGCACATCATTCAATTGCTGTGTCTGGCATACACTTAAAGTAAAATTGATAGAAATATTAACACATGATCCTTCTTTGAACCATTGCATATTGGGACCCACTATAGAAATAGTCCCTTTTATAGAGGTATTTTTTTGTGGAATTAGACAAGGATGTACAGAATTGTGAGTCATCATTTTTCTTTAATCAGCATATAAAATTAATGCATACTGAATATCAAGATTTGCTTCATCCTGATGTTGAAAATTAAAATAAGTAAAAGAATAAGTATCTTTGTACCTTTCATGTGATACATTGGTGTGACAAAACTGCAATTACTATAAATGGTGATAAAAGTTTTGAAAACGAAGAGCTCCTACATCCTCCAAACGGCAACTGTGAAGTGGGGGTAGTCCACTTTCCAACACAGTGCTCTGCCTAGTAATGGTGATAAAAGTATAACTATAAATTTTTTAAAGCCCATCTTATGAACCATAAATATCAATGCAATTTAGAAACAATCACCTTACACAAGTACAAAATTATAGACATCTAGGTATAATTTTGGATGAAACATTAAATTAAAAAAAAACATATCAATGGTCTATCAAGTATTATTTCTTATAAATATTACATGCCAGCTAAGATTGAAAACATATCTCTACAAAAACAGCAATAATCTTATACAAATTTATGATTCAACCACATTTTGATTGTAGTGACATTTTTGTTTCATTACAACCAATCAGACTTGTATTGACAAGTTAAAGAATTTACAGAAAAGATGTTTAAGAAAGTGTTCACCTTACAATGTAAATTATGAAAAAGATGAAATACATAAATTAACAAATATAAATACATTAAAAGATAGAGCTAATGCTCATTTATTAAAACTAATATAAACAATCTGAAGATGATACCTATATTGACATAAACTATCCTAAAATCACATCACTATTTATCAAGAAACATTCATTTTCCTGGAATTAAGACTGTTTATTATGTTTTGCAATAATCTGTTATATTGATGTCAGCCACTCTGGCATTAAAATGAAGATCGGATACCCAATTTCCGAATTGATGTCAGAATAAAAATTGTAAAAAAAAAGAGTAACATAACTCTCAATTTTCTTTTCTTATCAAAACTGCACACCACTTCGAAAATGTATATGTCCAGGGGTGGATCCAGGGAGCGGGGTCCATGGGGTCCTGACCCACCCTTTTGGTAGACCCCCACACAGGGGAAAATGCTGCGTGCCCGTGCATGAATGCACTCCATTTTTGTAATTAGACTATAATGCTGACTCCCCCCTTTCAAAAATCCTGTTTCCACCCCTGGATGTCAACATTGAATCTTATGTTTTTCTGTTGGTGATTTTATTCTTCATCTATGCAAACTGAGGAGGAAGGTAGTTCCATTTCTAGATGCGTACATAGCTGTGGCATATTACCTTTTCTTTTCCACTCTACATTTTAGCACCATCTAGTTTCTCAAAGTAGGGTTTTTTAGATACCACATCTAGGTCTTTCAGCTATTTGCGATCCAGCAAAGAAACTAACAATGATGCTCCCCTTAGTTCAAGCAAACACTTCATACCAGGTAAACATAGGAATTCTGGGGAATCTAAATAAGTGTACTCTCTATGAACGTACATTTTTTTTCTAAGAGAGGTGCATCATGGGATTTGAACAAGCCAGGTTTTGCCTCAGTTTCAGTACAAGCAGACAGTAGGCAAGAGCTGTACATTTGGAGCCCGGTTTGAAGCTGAAAATCATCATCACCTTTAGTACACATAAAACATTTGGAGCCCGGTTTGAAGCTGAAAATCATCATCACCTGTAGTACACATAAAACCTCTAAAAAGAAACTCTGAGTTTCTAGCTTAAACGGGGAACCTCTGAAGGGTCATTGTGTCCAAGAGACTACTGCAGCAGTAACTATGGTTTATCCATATGTTTACAATTATTACATAGGTGGAGGGGTGGCAGCTTTCCTGATACCTATCATCATAATCAGCATTATTATATGCTGTGTAGGCCAGCAAAAGCCTAAGAGAAATGCCCAAGGAGTAGGAGCTGCACATCCAACTATACATGCAATTCAACAGCCGTACAATCAGCAGACATTACAGCAGGTGCCATTATATCAGTACCAGCCAAACCAGTTATTGCAAATGAACCAGTACCCGGGAGGGTATCCGCAGTACTCTCAGGTGGGAGTGGCCCCAACCCAGCTGGTCCCTCAAATTGTCACCCTCCAAGGCTCTGCTAGTTCTCCTCCGACAATGATTGGTAACAACCAAAGAAAAGGAAGGAACAAACAAAAGCAACAAATGCAACAAATCAACGTCAAGAAATCTGCTGGTCAACTGAGAACTGCAGCAAAAGGAATGCGGAAAGCAAAGAAGGGATTTGACCATCTGGAAACAGGAATAGACGGGTTGGACACAGGACTGAGTGTTATAAATACAGGAATGGATGTTATGAATACAGGTACGGAATCTATGGATGTTTTGTCTACAGGAATTGAAGGTATGTCTTCAGCAGCAAATGTCATGTCTAAAGGAATGGGCTTTTTTTCAAATATGTTTTAGTATTTCTCTTCAGAAAGGGGCTGGTTTCACTTAAACAAAGGTCACCTCTGCAGATAATCATATGAAGAAAAGTTAATTGCAGTCAATGTTCGCATATATAAAACAAACTGGGAAACAAAATTGTTTGTGTAAAATGACATATGATGAAATACAAGATTCAAATCAAGATCGTTTATTGCCTATAGATCATTGGAGCAAATTGCAATAAAAAACATTAAGTTGCCCTAACATTTTCAAAGAAATCCTAATAATTCTTACAACTGCTGATCAATTTCGATCATTTTGGTATCATTCTAAAGCTAGGTATATGTTAAATATGAGTTTATTGCAATCGAAAGGTATTCAGTTAGATATAAAGGTCAGCTACTACAATTGCCTTTATGCTATAAAAGCTTATCAATATTAGTCCAAAGTACCATCAAACAGCCTTCGAAATAGAAATATCAGTTTTCAAATATTGTACTTTTTACATAAAAGGTGAATAATCTGCCAGGTTTTGTATGTATTCCAAGGATAATTTGTCAATTTAAAGGGGGAAAAATGCTTCAAAATAACTGAAACTTAAAAGAAAGTTCCTTAATACATTTATCTCTCAAAATATATACCAATGATTGATGATACTTGTTTCTATCACAGTTCAACACCTTGGATAATCTTAATATGTCCATTGAATGCTATTTGCTGTAATGATTTTTTTTTTTATAATGTATTGGTTTACATTCATGTGACCACAATGTTGTCATTCAGACAATTATGGTGGATGTTACATTCCGAGTTCAACACGGAAAATTAAAAGTATGAGACAAAGAGTTGACACTGAGCTATGAATACAACTAGGTGAACTTGCCTGATGTATAAATTCCCCACATTGCAACATTAACATCTACCCACCCACCTTTTGCCTACTGTACAATTGTAGCTTTCACATTTCTTTTTTCCCCTACTTGTCCATCTTCTCATATTCACTGAGAGTGACATGTTAAAGCAGAATGATACTATTGTATAGATAAATTATTCAACTGGTTGAGTGAAGTTTAACGGGTTATGCACCTGCTCTCCAATGGAGCTAATGCAAGTTTATACATAATGTTAGGACTATATAATGTAGTTGATCTCATAGTCGCACTTGAATCAAATGTATGTATATATGTTTCATCAGGTGCACACCTCATCCCCCTATACACACATCTATATGGACCTCTGCGTAAAACATGTTATTAATAGGGAGTTTTGGCTCTAACTATGGCACATAACATAGCATTAACGTCAAGTATCTCATATTTGAAATAGTGTATCTGCTTTATATCAGCTTTGGAACATGCTCGTGTAGCTATTTCAAACATTAACCTTGTATGAGACCTTGTATGTATATATAGGATATAACGAGACCTGGGAAAACCTGTTATGCACTACTGGCCTGCCACCTAGGTGCTGGTTGGATTGGATTTGGATTGACCATTATGCCTGTGGTAAAAATGACCTGTGAGGTGCCACCTGCCATTTTAAAAATACATTGATAATGATCAGACCCTCACCAGATTGATCCAACCAGCCGCTAGGGGAAATGAGCACATAGGCTCAAAGAGCAGCTTTCCAGTCTCGATATATCCTATATATATATATATATATATATATATATATATATATATATATAAGGTCTCTGCATTAACCTGAACACCATTTATGAAATTAAATTGTACAGGGAGATGAGAGACATGTTAATGTTTTCAGATATGTCTTGGTTGCTATTACTTCCTATTAGAATCACTCTATAGCCATGAGTTTGAAAGGGGCTAACCCAGATAACTATTCTATGTTGTTACAATACTACTACAATGTCAGGTTTTGGCTGTGACACCATTGTGAATAATGTGTTCACATCATAAAAACTCCTAGTGGTAATTTGATATTCCATTTTATTCGACAGACATAATGGAAATCAATAAACTTGCACGAATCTCTGAGGCAAAATTGTCATGATTTCAAAATATGTAATTGCATTAATAGTTTCCAGTTACACAAGTCCAGTGCTTCCTACATATTCCCTATAGCATGGTAAGAGATTGTCTACAACTACAATTTCTAACATTTTCACTGAGTCCAGTGGTGGTTTAACGGTGAATGTTCGGATTGGTGTGCCCATCCTATTCTTATAAATAAAAGGAAATATTTAAAGAACATTCTGACAAATCCATGAAAGTTGGAACATCAATTTCCTCCTCTTGTATTTAATCATGTGTCTGATGCTAGCTTCACTTACTTTTGGGATAGTCTTACAAGGTTGGGTAGTCCTCATATTGATGTAACATGTTGTATCACAATCATTATAGCTTCATAAAGATAAATAATTCATGATGTTTCTGCAAGAACTTTGCGATACTAACACCCCCTATATGAGAGTCCGTGCAACCAGATACAAATAAAACAAAAGGCTATCTCTTCTGATCTTTTTCGAAACGTAAACAAACAGCTGATGACATCACAAAAACGGTAAAAAACACTGCAAATTCAAGTGGATTGCATGGACCTTCATCGCCACTATCGACCAAGTTAGGAAAACATGTAGGCGATGGTCCAAGATACATATCTTTGCTTGCCTACAGAATCATTGGTTGTATTGATATGCCTGTAGTAGGTTGTTGCCTGACCAGCTGGTCAGTTCATGTAATCTGGGGATAGCTAAAGCCTGGTTTACAAAGTATGAAAGTTACCCTTAAGATGACGGTTAAGATAATATAATCTAATATTAGAAATGTTGTTGAGACTGTCTTAAGGCTTTTGGGACCCTTGGGAGAATTGTCGGGACTGTCCTAAGGCATACGATAAACAATGTCGCAAGGATTTTGACGGACTGTGTAAACCTCACTTTAGCAAGGTGTGGTATTACACTTGTATTCTTATAACATGGTTGTATCTATGTGACTGTTGTAGATTGGTAGACAACTAGCAGGACCAAAATCATATCAGTGTCTCTTTAAAGGTGATTTGGATCTGCTAGTCATCATACCCTAGAATCAGAAGTGGTGCCTTTCGCCCTTGACACTGGAAAAAGAGGGAACTTGTATGTAATGATGTATTTATATTGTATCCAAGACAGAAAGGACATTTTTGTTCTATGTTTATATTCACAGTAACTACCAATGAGACTGGATGAACACGTTTTGTTATGTGAATTTATCTTGATCAATAACAAAAACTGTGCATATATAAGCATGTATTTATATATCATATCCAAGACAGAAATCATGTATAAGCATATATACAAATGTATGAACATTGCATCCAAGACAGAAATTGTGTGTAAGCATGTATGTATATTATATCCAAGACAGGGGGAATAAACTGATTTATATTAGATTTGAGCCTTTGTGTAACACTTGATATTTGGGTTAGCATTTATGTGCTGCCATGTAAAGGAGCATTCTCTGGTGTGAATAGGGAAACTCTCTTTAGTCATTAGAAAGTGTATCACATAGGCCTACAGCAGGTCCCTATGGGTGTTGTGACATCTCCCTAAATTGGGCTGGCATACATATTGGTGATCATTTTAGAATTGCTCCTAATCAAAATTAAAGACACACAGATCAAAACATTTATGCTGAATTTGCCAAATACACAGTTGTAAAGATTTCATCAACAATTATTACTTTTTAGAATTAATCAATTTAAGATTAATTGTTAGCCACATGTTCATGTTGATCACATGTTGATCGCCAAAATGTGGTCACATGACTACGACTGCACAAGGATGGTGGCAGGGTGGCAGGCCACCCACCCAGAGAGGAAAAGTTTAAAAAAGTTCCATCTTTTCTCCCGAAATCCAATGTAAAAACCCCTAAAATTAGTGAAAAACGTTGAAAAATTTATGCTCGCTATCCCCCTTTAAATTACTGAAAATGTAAGCAAAAGTTCCCCACCTCCCCCCTGTTTATATCAACACTGAAACCAAAAATGCATATATATTAATGAAGCTATAACTATACAAAACGATAGTATAATCTAGGAGAAACATTCTTACGTTTGTGGGTGAGTTCCATCTAGTTAAAATTATTTATACTTTTTTATGCTAACTTTAAAACCATGTTTTTATGGAGGCCACAGGGTGGTGTATTGGAAGATTGGTGGTCTCACTTGCAGGTGGCGCTGTTCAACCTCAGTCGGGGCACACTTTACATTCCCCTTGTGACAACAACAGGGACACCGAAGGCCTCTAGTGGACCACCGACTGTTGTGTGTAGGGCCTGTCTATGGCACCACCCAAGGAAGAATATGACGTTTTTATAACATTATTATAATGTTCTGTTTAGTTCTGATGTGGTTCTTGTTACGTTATTTGGATGGCACCCAAAAATGGCTTTAGAACCAGGCCCGTAGCCAGAAAGTTCTGTGAGGGGGGGTGGGTGACCATCAGCAAAAAGTGGGCCTTTTTTCTTGAGCAGCTTAAGAAGTCCAGTGACCCGTTGCATAATGAAATGGTAAACAATTCAATGTCTCACAAAAAGGACATCCCTATTGAGATGGGTCTCACTGTTAACTTATGGCTGTTTTACTGAGCTGATTTTAATTCTGTGAAAAGTTCTGAAAAAGCTATTTTGAACTAAAAGTCTTGTGATTTTCATTTGCTGTTATTATGCAACTGGCCATAGTAAGGGCACTAGAAAAGCTAATACCATTGCAATTGTAAATCCTTTTCTCAAGAAAGTATCAATGGTTGGTTATTGGGTTTAACGCCGTAGCAACATCTAAGGTCATATCACGGCGAGAACAGAGTTTTTGAAAATTCTGTCTGTTTGATGATCGCATCTATGAAATGATTGTATCTATGAGAAGGTAGAGACCATACCCCTACACATTTACTGAGGCAGGTGTTCTTAAATGTGCATGGTCCCATAGACAGGGCCAGACACACAACAGCCGGTGGTCCTCTAGGGACCTTTGATAACCCTGTTGTTGTCACAGGGAGACATACAGAGGGGAGTATCAATGTGTTTCTCAAATGTTGTGAAGGGAGGGGGTAAGAGTTTTAATAATGTAAATAGTTTTTAATTAAAGGCCAAAAGAAAACCCTAGTTGGGCAGAGTTGAAGGTTTGTGCCTAAAAAGTAGGTACAGTAGGTGAGGATGAAACATTAAATTTTAAAAAACATATCAATGGTCTATCAAGTATATTATTTCTCATAAATATTACATGCCAACTAAGATTGAAAATATATCTCTACAAAAGCAGCAAATGTATGATTCAACGTCATTATGATTGTAATGACATTTTTTTTTTCATTACAACCAATCAGACTTGTATTAACACATTAAAGAATTTGAGCTAAATTAATGTTATTTATCTTTAGTTAATTCCGAGGATGTTTTGTTGGTTATGTTCATATTTATTACCATCCCATACAAGGACGTAGACTCGTTTTTCGACTGCGTGATGTTTTATCTCCTATCATTCACATTTTACTTATCCGAAGATATCAATAAATGTTCGTTATTTTGAAGTAAAGGGGAGTTCTTCATTATTAATCATCGAATTAGCTAGCTTAGTCCAGGCCGATCTTCATCCTGGATAATAGTTCGTTCTTTAGTGGTAGAGATTCTAAGTAAAGGGGCTCAGACCTATACAAAGAACACGCGCTTGGCAAGGGGTAATTTTATTATATCCATGTAGACAGTCTGAAGATACAAGTATATAGTTCTTCCATCCATACAATACATGCCATCCATCTCACAATGCTAACAACATCAGCAACGCTCCAACCAGGTATAGCTATGGTTAGGCTTCCCCATTCGCAAGGTATATACACTCCGCAACTGTTGAGAGAGTCACCTCCCGTCTACCTGTGTCGGAGACCATCGGTAGGATCTCCATCACGTCCAGTACTCCGTCCGTAAGGCTAAGCCTAAGCTGTCCCAATCCTTACTATCACCTAATTGTAGTGGTTACTACCATCTCAGCACTACCCGTCTTGATCCGTATGTTAGACTATTGCTCCCATGTGTTCTGATCAAACTCTATCTTGGTCTGCTCCTCCATCTTAAATCTCATAGAGCTTATATAGCGACAGCCAAAGGCTTGGCGCTATACACATATACTCTAACACCTATAACAGTGTTCCTTCTATCTTTCATACTTCCCATTCTTACTTACATCGACTAATTCTATTTCTTACTATGTACAAACTATCATAGACGACAAGGCCCGTTATCCACAGTGTTCTTTAACTGGGTATTTAACTCATAACGCTCCCGAACAGGTTTTCCATTGCACGAGTGTCCCTTTTTCGTACCTGTGCGTACCTGCAGCAGGGTGAACCAACCCAGTTACAGCCTTTTACGCCTGAGGGCGTCATCATTCACGACACCTCCCATACATTCTACCTAAGCCACGAGACAGTGGCGCCGCTCGGCGTCTAGCACACGTATCAGCATTACATGCATGTTTCACTATGAACCCTTGCCAGTACTAACGCAGTTACAATACTTACTACCAATTCCTAAAGTCTATAGGTGCGCGGGGTGGTGAAGTGGTTAGAGTGTCCGTCTGCGGCCCGGGTTCAAGTCTGGGCTGAGGTGGTCTGGCTGCTACTCCCCTCTGTATGTCTCCCTGTGACAACAACAGGGTTATCAAAGGTCCCTAGAGGACCATCGGCTGTTGTGTGTCTGGCCCTGTCTATGGGACTGGGCACATTAAAGAGCACCTGCCTCGGTAAATGTGTAGGGGTATGGTCTCTACCTTCTCATAGATTCGATCATTCCATAGATCCGTTCATTCCAGACAGAATTGTCAAAAACTTTGTTCTCACCGTGATATGACCTTAGATGTTGCTACGGCGTTAAACCCCAATAACCAACCAACCAACCTAAGTCTATAATAATTCTTTTGCACTGGACTTCAGTGCAAATTTACAGAAAGGATGTTTAAGAATATGTTCACCTTACAATGTAAATTATGAAAAAGATGAATTACATAAATTAACAAATATAAATACATTAAAAGATAGAGCCAATGCACAATTATTAATACTAGTATACAAAATCTGAAGATGATAACTATATTGACTTAAACTATCATAAAATCACATCACTATTTATAAAGCAACATTCATTTTCCTAGAATTAAGACTGTTTGTTATTATGTTTTGCAATAAGCTGTTATATTGATGTAAGCCACTCTGGCGTTAAATGAAGATCAGATACCCAATTTCCGAATTAATGTCAGAATAAAAATTGAAAATAAAGAGTAACGTAACCCTCAATTTTCTTTTCTTATCAAAACTGCATACCACTTCCAATATGTATATGTCCAGGGGTGGATCCAGGGGGTCCTGACCCACCCTTATGGTGGACCCCCACATGGGGGAAAATGCTGCATGCCTGTGCACGATTGCATGCCGTTTTTGTAATTAGACTATATTATGCTGACTCCCCCCTTTCAGAAACCTGTATCCACTCCTGGATGTCAACATTGAATCTTATGTTTTCCTGTTGGTTATTTTAACCTTCATCCATGCAATCTGAGGAGGAAGGTAGTACCATTTCTAAATGCGTACATAGCTGTGGCATATTACATTTTCTTTTCCACTCTGTTTAACACCATCTAGTTTCTCAAAGGAGGGGTTTTTAGATACCACGTCTAGGTCTTTCAGCTATTTGTGATCCGGCAAAAAAACTAAGAATGATGGATTCCCTTAAGCCTCATACGCACTAGGCAATTTTACCTTCACTGAGTGATGGCCAATTTGAAGAATGGGCATCGTTATCGCTTGGCGACTGTCATATAAAGCAATTTTGATATTTTTCCAGCAATTTTCCAGTGATTTTCCCAGCGATCCTGTCAGCCGTCAGCTATCGGCTGTCACCAATAACTCACCCCATACCCATGGGCTAATCGCCCCGCGATTGTGATCGCCCGGTGATCTTGTGGTGAATTTGACAGCCATGCCATCACCGGGCAATGGTAAAATCGCCTAGTGGGTATTGGGCTTTAGTTCAAGCAAACACTTCATAACAGGTAAAAAAGTGTACTCTCTATGAACATACATTTTTTTCTAAGAGAGGGGATTGAAACAAGCCAGGTGTTGCCTCAGTTTCAGTACAAGCAGACAGTAGCCAAGAGCTGTACATCAGGAGCCCGGTTTGAAGCTGAAAATCATCATCACCTTTAGTACACATAAAACATTGCACCTTTGGAGCCCGGTTTGAAGCTGAAAATCATCGTCACCTTTAGTACACATAAAACATTTGGAGCCCAGTTTGAAGCTGAAAATCATCATCACCTTTACTGCACATAAAACATTTGGAGCCCGGTTTGAAGCTGAAAATCATCATCACCTTTAGTGCACATAAAACATTTGGAGCCCGGTTTGAAGCTGAAAATCATCATCACCTTTAGTGCACATAAAACATTTGGAGCCCGGTTTGAAGCTGAAAATCATCATCACCTTTAGTACACATAAAAGTTTCATAAAAGAAACTCTGAGTTTCTAGCTTAAACGGGGAACCTCTGAAGGGTCATTGTGTCCAAGAGACTACTACAGTAGTAACTATGGTTTATCCGTATGGTCACAATTATTACATAGGTGGAGGGGTGGCAGCTTTCCTGATACCTATCATCATAATCAGCATTATTATATGCTGTGTAGGCCAGCAAAAGCGTAAGAGAAATTCCCAAGGAGTAGGAGCTGCACATTCAACTATACACGTAATTCCACAGCTGTACAATCAGCAGACATTACAGCAGGTGCCATTATATCAGTACCAGCCAAACCAGTTACTGCAAACGAACCAGTACCCTGGAGGGTTTCCCCAGTACTCTCAGGTGGGAGTGGCCCCAACCCAGCTGGTCCCTCAAATTGTCACCCTCCAAGGCTCTGCTAGTGCTCCTCCGATGGTGATTAGTAACAACCAAAGAAAAGGAAGGAACAGACAAACACCACAAACCAACGTCAAGAAATCTCCTGGTCAACTGAGAACTGCAGCAAAAGGAATGGGGAAAGCAAAGAAGGGATGGGGCCATCTGCAAACAGGAATAGACGGGGTGGATACAGGACTGAGTGTTATGAATACAGGAATGGATGTTATGAATACAGGTACAGAATCTATGGATGTTTTGTCTACAGGAATTGAAGGTATGTCTTCAGCAGCAAATGTCATGTCTAAAGGAATGGGTTTTTTTTCGAATGTGTTTTAGAATTTCTCTTCAGAAAGGGGCTGGTTTCACACAAACAAAAGTTACCTCTGCAGATAACAATATGAAGAAAAGTTAGGCGCAGTCAATGTTCACATATATAAAACAAATCAGGAAATCAAATTATTTGTGTAAAATGATATATTATGAGATTCAAGATTCAAATCAAGATGGTTTATTGCCTATAGATCGTTGGAACAAATTGCAATCAAAAACATTAAAGGAAAACTTGCACATAAATGTACAAAACGCCAATTTCTGGACATTCCACTTCACCTATCTGTTATAAAAATGTTTAAAATGAAAATAAAGCAAAATGTCCATATATAAGTAAATAATTAAAGAAAGAAAATTAAGTATGGAAAATCTGTTGATCTGGCATTTTTAGTACTCCCCTTGCTACATCATAATTATGGGAATTCCCTTTCAAAATAATGTGGGAATCCCTGTTTAATGGATAAATGTGCTTGAGTACAAAATACATATAATTGTAGCTTTTATGGGGCCTTATTTAAATATTCTATGCTAGAACTCGATGTCCTATCTAAATATTCTATAGAGACGGGGATTCCCTTTTATTGAAGGCTGGGGATTCCCAATCAGTGTCCTTGTGATGTCAAATATATGTGGATTTCCCTTGAAAACATATAAAATAGACCAAATATAAAAGTGTCATAACCCGGTCTACACTTGGAATATTCTATCATCTAGTATTATTAGTTCTTGATGCATATACCTGACTCAAAGAATTTAATTAAAAAAATATTCACCCATTAATAAGGTTGTATTGCAGAGGTGTTTATTATGTGATTCCTGCAGAAAACTCATTTTCTGACTTTTAAACATTTTCTCTTATGGTCCAATATTCTCAGAACTTTACACAGCAACTTTTTTTGCCTCATTTAGTGGTGTGGGGTCACATCTATTATACAGATAAATTGTACAACTGGTTGAGTAAAGTTTAAGGAATTACAAACCTGCTCTCTAATAGACCTTCTGCAAGTTTATACATAATGTTAGGACTATGCAATGTAGTCTACTAACTACATTGTGAAGTAATGTGGTTACAACGTAAAAACTCTCAGTGGTAATTTGATATTCCATCTGATTCAATAAACAGACTGGAAATCAATAAACTAGCACCAATCTTGTAATGCAAAAGTGTCACGATTTCAAAATCTGTAATCGCATCAATAGTTTCCAATTACGTATTACATTGCTGAAGTCTTGTGCTTCCTACATGGTCCCTATAGCATGGTAAGGGATCATCTACGAATTTCTCCCTACCAGAGATAGCTTATTTACAGTATTCTAAGCACCTGCAGGTTAATTTTGGCTAATTTTGTTTGCAAAAACACGTACAAAACAATGTACAAATAATTGCCATATTTCTATGTGGAATGAATAGGTTTCCATATCAACTCCAAAAATGATAACAAATAAAACATGAAAAAATAGTTTATATTGATGTCCACCATCTTACACCAAAGATTATGTCACAATTAGTGAAAATTCCTATACTTAAGCCCATGGTTAGTCGACATATTTCCCAAGAAATTGGCTATCCGTGGTTGGGAGAATTTTCCAGCATTCTCACTGATTCCAGTGACAAACCCATCAACGTTGGAAGATCAATTTCCTCCTCTTGTACGTAATTCTGTGTCTGATGTTTGGTTTTACGTTTGGGATAGCTCAAGATTAGCTCAAGATTAGCTCAAGATTAGCTCAAGATTAGCTTACACAGTACGATAGTTAAACTTACGATGATGGTTAAGATAATATTGGCAGAGAACTGGGACAGAATTTCAGAAATTATAATGTTAAATCTAGATAAAAGAAACTTGTTAGAAATGTTGCCGGGACTCCCGTAAGGTTGTCGGGACCCTTAGGAGAACTGTTGGGACTGTCCTAAGGCCTACTGTAAACCACAAGTTTTTTCATCAACTTCATGTACATAAGTGCATGTTCTTCTAGTTGCATATCAATAATTATTAATGGGATGGAGTACATAGAGATGCACAAAGATGATATAACAACAGTAGGATGGATATGATTATGTCCTCTGAATATCGCAAGGATTTTGACAGTCTGTATAAACCCCACTTTAGCAAGGTGTGGTATTGCACTTGTATTCTTATAACATGGTTGTATCCATGTGACTGTTATAGATTGTTAGAAAACTAGCAGCATCAAATTCATATCAGTGTCTCTTTAAAGGTGATACAAGTTTGATTGGATCTGTGAGTCATCATATCCTAGAATCAGATGTAGTGCCTTTCGCACTTGACACTGGAAAAAAGAGGGAATGCGTATGTATGCATGTATTTATATTGTATCCAAGACAGAAATGAAATTTTTGTTTTATGTTTATATTCACAGTAACTACCACCGAGACTGGATGAACACGTTTTGTTATGTGAATTTGTCTTGATCAATAACAAAAATTGTATGTAAGAATATATTTATACATTGTATCCAAGACAGGATTTGTGTGTAAGCATGTACGTACATTGTATCCAAGACAAAAATTGTGTGTTAGCATGTATGTACATTGTATCCAAGACAAAAATTGTGTGTTAGCATTTATGGACAAAGTATCCAAGACAGAAATCGTGTGTAAGCATACATGTACAGTGTATCCAAGACAGAAATTGTGTGTTAACATGTATGCACAATGTACCCACAACAGGGAGAATAAACTGATTTATATTAGATTCAGTCAAAACGAGCGTTTGCGTAACATTTGATATTTAGGAAAGCATTTATTTGCTGTTATAACAATATTTGGTGAGATTAGGACAAAACCAATACAGAACATTATAAGAACATTCTGTTTGGGTTGAAAAACGTAACCAGAACATTCTAATAAGATCACAGTGCAAAATCACAGCAGTACGTGCAGCGACATAACTGAGAGTCATCAAAAGAACTTAACAAGAACCGAATACAGAACCAACCAGAATCTAGTAATAATGTAGCAGAATGTAGTAATAACGTTGCATCCTTGGCTGGGAATAGGGATAGCTTTCTTATCATCAGAAAGGGTATCACATACAGCAGGCCCCTTTAGATGTTAAGCACATGACGTCACTTCTCCCTGAATTGGACTGATTGGTGATCATTTAAAAGTGCTCTTAATCAAAATTAAAGACACAGAAACCAAATATTTATGCTGAATTTACCAAATGCATAGTTGTACAGATTTCATCAACAATTTTTACTTTTTAGAATTAATTATTTTAAGATGAATTGTTAGCCACGTGTTCATGTTGATCACATGGTGATCACCAAAATGTGGCAGGGTGGCAGGCCACCCACCCACAGAGGACAATTTTCAAAAAGTTCCATTTTTCTCTCCCAAAATTCAATGTAAAACCCCCTAAAATTAGTGAGGACATGTTGAAAAGTTCCAATTTTATTCTGTCCAACACCCGTGTTTAAATTGCTGAAAATGTAAGTAAAAGTTCCACCCCATCTCCCAAGGCGATAATAGGGGGGGACCCTGCACTGACCAAGTGGTTCTGTGGGTTCAATTCCCAATTGGTGCTGTGGTTCACTAAGAGATGAGGTACAACAAAAATGAAGGCTAGGTTTTGATCCCCTGCTGTTTGCCTGCCCTGTAACCTTCATCTCATAGATACAATCACCAAAGACAGAGTTCGTCCCAATCTGTTTTCGCCATGAATATGACCTAAGTTGTTGAAACGTTGTAAAGCATCCATTGCTCACTCACTCACTCTTTTTGAAAACTAACTTTAAAACCATATTTTTATGGAGGGGCTCAGGGTGGTGTATTGGAAGCCTGGTGGTCTCACTTGCAGGTGGTGTCGTTCAATCTTGGCTGGGGCACACCCTACATTTCTCCTGTGACAACAACTGGGACATCGAAGGCCTGCAGGGGTCACTGGCTGTTGTGTGTAGGGCCTGTCTATGGCACGACCCAAACAAGAATATGATGTAATTATAACGTTATTATAACATTCTGTTTAGTTCTGCTCTGGTTCTTGTTACGCTATTTTGGTGGCCCCCAAAAACGTCTTTAGAACCTAACATTGTGACATTATTGTGACATTCTTGTAATGTTGTTTTATTTTAGTTTTTTTTGTTTTTTTTTTATTTTTTTTATTGTGAAAACATCATTCAGGGTTACCCCTGGTCTTCCATGATAAACGATACATCTAGATAGAGGAATATACAATATATAATCACTTTTATAGAGTCAAACATGCAATAAATCCTCATATTTCAGATATTGGCGCCGTATTTGTGACATAAAACTATGAACGTCTGGACTTTGTTGTACATCAGCACTGAGCTTATTCCATATTGTACCATTATAGAATGGGCTTCTATCAAATTTCCGACCAGTGTATTTCTCAGTTTTAAAAATAAATTTGTCTTTAGAACGTGTATTACGAGTTATTTGTTTCTGTACACCAGCTTGTTGAGAATGATGATACATCAAAGAATATAACTGTAATTGTCTACGCTGTTCCAAACTGATAATCTTAGCCCTTTTATGTAAATCAGGAATTCTGACATGATCTTCCCATGAAAGATTACAACAAATTTTTAAAGCATCATTCTGTAAGACCTGAAGAGCTATTTTGTCCTTCTTAGTAAGGTCTCAACTTCACTAAAATATAATGTTTTGAGTCTAAAATGTACCTAAAATAATGGAACTGTTACATGAAAATTGGGTAGGTGACAAATTGGGTAGGTTACAGAAAGGTTACAGTATTGTCACAGAAAGTGCTTGTTATGTTGCTGCTTGCCTGGCATGCATATTAAAGGACAACTTCCTCTGTAAAGGTGTAGGGGTATGGCCTTTATATAAGGAAGTTTCAGTTTCCATAAAGCATCTCTATATGTCAACATATCTCTAATCTACCTTATCAAATTTAAGACAAAGAATTTAAGATTTGGGAAAAATAATCAAATGGCCGTGCAAAGTAGAGGTACAGTAGTATACACATGATGACTTTTTTGACAAAGAAATTAAAAAGCTGAGATAAAAGATATGTTACGTTTGCGTTACATCAAGCTACGGAGTATCTGAAACTCCCTATTCTCATACATTCGTTCTTTTCATAGATTTAATCAACAATTGTTCCTGCCTGATTAGTGATATGACCATAATATAATATTATAACTGCTAGGTAGGTTTAGATATTGGTCCCGTGAATGCCAACCTCTACCTGTGTCGTCATTGGATCCCTGAACTAGAACAGGATCAAGGGAAGGCCCCTCCAGGTCATAGGGCCTCAGGTAAGAACTCATCAAACTAGTTCAGGCCCCAGTGCGTGTAGGACCCCACAATAAAACGCCTGGCACTTTGCCACTATAGGAAATGAGTGAGGGGAATCTCTACCACCGGGACAGTTCCAGGTGTTTTACCACACTATTGGATTTACACGCACCCTCCCTCCCGTGGCCCAATCCCTATGTCTAACATGTAAATACATGCTTACATGGTTTACCATATATTATATGGAGATGTGACGTCATTTTTCGCGAGTGAATTCATTCTCTCAAGAGTGTCCCACAAGACATAAGTGCAGTTGGTGTAATAACCAGAGTGGTCTCTGTGTGCTCGCAGGTGGTGGAACCGTGGAAGTGTGCATATTCAAAATCAGAACTTCAAAATGAATTAGACGTATACATTTCTTGAATAATTACATTATATTACATTAGATAAAAAGTTTCAAAATAGATTCAATTGACTGGAAGAAAGGTTATAACATGGAGTGGACGTGCAAGGTGACCACAAGGGCTTTGCAAATAGAACTGGATAGACCTTCACCTATTTGTGTGCAGAATATTTTTGAAAATGTCCCAGAATTAAGTTTAATGTACCCATTCCCCAATTTGAGAAAATGGGAGTGGGTAGAAGGTCGGCGATGCCGAACCCTTAGACCCAATCAAAACCAACCAAAATGTTCATGGGACTTTGTGGTGTAAAATGAATGCAAATATATACACGTATATATGTGAAAAACATAATCCATACATGTTTCTAAATGAAATAGTGCTAACAATATTTGGGATCCCTAAGCAGATACTTAATTGTACAAGAATAGTACTTTGCACGTATGTTACTTGTAGGATCTAAACCTCTTTTATGTGCCCCACGTGACCCTGACCCTTTCCCCCACGTTCACGTAGACGTTCACATTCCTGTCCAATAGCTAAAGTTCCTTATCGATACAGCCGTAAACCACAATAACCATCCACCCATTTTTACGGTTCATGTTATTTAATTTCTGTGTACATTTTTGTCAGATTTGGTGCTGAGATAACGATGCAATACAAAACAAAAGACAAAATAAGCCATCACGAATGCTTACTAAAACTAATCATATCTTAGATCAAATAGAGAATAATTTGTAAGAATAATTTGGATTGCCTCTACTGCTATGGGCCTAAATCTAACCACCTAGAGTCTGAACTCTACTCCTTTTTTACCATCTGTCACCATGTGTCGTTTTCATGTCTACTGGTGCCTCTCCCAGTCAGTGGTAGGAGGGGGGCTCGTGCGCCACCCAACCATGACTGAGGGAGGGGGATGATGACTGTGGAAGGAAGGCTCTAGATTTGCTGTAAAAGGTCCCTTATGTAAATTCCTTGGATAAAAATGTTACTACTAACCTTCCACATGCTCTAAAAGCTTTTGGGTCATTAATTTTCTTTAGACTGGGTATTCCGCACACGACGTGGTAATTACGAACCAGGAAGTTAAAACTTACACATGCCCGACTTACAACTACAGGAGTATATATATACACATAACGGGGGATTCCAGCTTAATTCTAGAAGTCTCCCTCACACTCAAATACACATAGGGACTTTGTGAACAGTGAACTCGAAGTTTCCAACCAGGATCCACTGGAAGAGATAATATATATACACTGCTGCAGGTGTAACTATGGTTTCTTATGATTACACAAACTTATATTACTATGGAGGAGGCGGTGCGTCTTTCCTGATACTTATCATTATAATCGGCATATGTATATATTGTATGTGCAAGCGCAAGAGCAGGTCCAAAGAGGGAACCGTACTCTCCACTGTACAGGTAGGTCAAAAGGCATCAAACCACCAAGGCAAGCAGCAACGTAACAAGAACGTTCTGTGACTGTCCTTTTTTGGTTAGTCTGTAACCTGCCCAATTTTCACGTAACAATAACATTATTCTAGGTATGGTTAAGACTTATTTAAAAAGAACGTTATAATTGCATTATATTTTGGTAAAGTTGACACCTAACGAATAAAGAATATTATAATAATGTCATTATAATGTGAAAAAACGTTACAAGAACGCACAATAACGTTACAGTGCAATGTCGCAACATAAGTTCTAAAGACGTTTTTGGGTGCCATCAAAATAACGTAACAAGAACCAAAGCAGAACTCACCGTAACGTTGATGCAACGTTATTATAATGTCATATTTTTGCTTGGGCAGCAGCCATCTCAGCAGGTTCCGCTTGGCCAGTATCCGCCGCGAAAACACAAGGGGAAAGGAAAAGGAGGAGTTGTCTTGTCAACTGCACCGCAAAACCAGCAGTTGTCTCACCAGCAGCCATTACAGCAGACCGTGCAAACCCCCCAGTACCCGGGAGGGTACCCCCAGCCCCCTCTGGGGGGAGTGGGCCCATCCTACATTGTCCCACAAATTACCACGTCTCAATTGGCCCCAACACACCCTGTCCCCTATAATGCCACTCCACTAGCCTCTGCTAGTGCTCCTCCGATGGTGATGGGCAACAACCAAATAATAGGGACGAACAGTCCAAATCAACAACCAGTTTTCCAGATTCCCGGACTCTCTGCTGGTCACCTGAAGACAGGCATGCAGGCTATGGGGCAGTTGAGGAGGGGAATGGGTGTCGTGAATACAGGGATGGACATTGCCAATACAGGAATGGAGGCACTGGAAGGTTTGTCTACAGGAATGGAGGCACTGGAAGGGTTGTCTACAGGAATGGAAGCCGCAGCTACAGCCACAGAGTTCATGTCTGCAGCAGCGTTATTTTAATCAGGATTCTAATTTAAAAAAATATGCTTCAGAAGTTCTATTTTGATTTAACATGAGTTTTACACGGACAGTATTTACCCGTGTGGAGAAAAAAAAAACTGCCTGAGTATTGGAATATTTAAAACAGACTGAAATTGAAGTGTGCATATAAGTGTGGCAGTTATCAAAGGACAATATATGTAACATCTGGGATCAAACACCTCCAGTTACAAACAGATAAGTACAGGTGTCAGACATAAAAATCTAATAATTAAGAAAAAGTTGTAAATCCAATGTCTTTATGGTCTGCTAAGCTTCTTTAGAATAGGGGGTCATCTAGATATTCCATGTCCAGCACAACTAGAAATGATCGGGAGGCAGAGTAAAGAGAATAGTCACATGAAGTCATAGTAATCAATACTTACTATTTAGAATTCATATTCCATCTGTTTATCCTATAGTCAAATGGTTATAATGAGCACATTGTGATCGTCATAATGTGATAACGTGACCATACCTGTACAAGGTCTATAGCTGAAGTAACGTTCATATGCTACTAGTCGCACTTTTATTTATTTATGTTTTTTTCTGGTGACTGGCTTCAACGTACCTTTTCGCCTTTTCCCATAACTGACTATGATAATCAAAATGAATGTGAAAAATGGGCGTCCTGATACGGTCATACTAATCGTTGGGACGTTATGGAAATATTCGTATATCGTTAAATATCTGGATAACTGGAAAAAACATAAACTGATCGACCATTGTCAACGTAGGTTCCAAGCGGTATATAGTAGGTTTCTTCATGAAATGTACTATATCTATATTGATTAGGAAGCAAGATGCAAATGATGTTTATGTCGATTATTCCAAGGTGTTTGTTTAATTGATTCTCCTTTTTTTTAGACTTTTATTCCTAAGCAAAACCTTCAGGCCAAGGCCTAGTCTTCCAAGTGTGCCGGTACAGCTACAATCTTGCCACCTTATTTGTGTAGTATTAAATAACAGGAGCGATTTATAACTTGGTCAAATAAAATTTTCAGGTGTTAAGATTGTATAAATAGACTATAATAATTTTATAATGAAGTTTTATATGATGTTTATATTATGAGTATGTTACATGAAAGAAGAATAAAAAATAATTAGTATGTTACTACTATAAAGTTAAACCTACAATAATAGTTTAATGATAAGGCTAGGCCAGCAATATGAAATCCAGGTAAATTGATACCCAATTTAGCTAATATATCCCAGATAATAGTCGAATGGTATCCTTAAGTATGTATCCAATCGATATCCCCATATCTTGGTGTAGGTAAATACCCCTGTCTGTGATTTGATAAACCTTTGAGTGGTATTTGCAAAAAGGTAAAATGTGTGCAGGTATCATGCTAGAAAGATAATTGAAATTTTTGTCAGGAGAATTGACAATGCCAAATTGTATAAACAGACGATGAGAATTTTATATGAAGTTTTATATGATGTTTCTAGTATTATAGACAGGTCAAGTAAAGATGGTGTACCTATCTTAAGTAAGTTACAGGAAAGGACATTAAAAACATTAATCATAATGATTGAATACACATATAACTCATTCTGTGTTGTCTTTCTCTTAAAAAATCACATGGAAAAGGCAAACACCTTATGAGACAAAGTGGTGTGTTTTCTTTACAGCAGCTCACTTTATTTTATGAAAAAGAATACATAATTAAACGCTTTCTCTGTTCTTTGAAAATCTATATTATTTGAAAAGAAATCTAATGGCATTGTAACCTGAAAGTAGAAAATTACAAATTACAAATTAAAGATCAACCCATCACGAAGTAATGTTTTCTTCCATAAGTTCAAGGTGCGAGTGTCACCGAGAAAAATATAAAACACAAAAATATACCACTAGACTGCCTTACGCTGCCCGACTGAGGGGGGGGAAGGGGGGAGGGTTCAGGACGGACTAATATACCCTAACACGGTCTGGTTCACAAAGAGGTCACGTGACGTCATAACCTGCGGACCGGAGCGGGTTGGGTGGGGAGGGGGTGACCTCTAAAACCCACACGGATATTTCTTAAATTCGGGAGTCTACGGGGGCCGGGATACTTGGAAAAAAATGTTTGCATCTGATCATTCTAATAGACGGACCTCCTGCGCGACGAGGGTAATAAGCATGAATCTTGCAGAAACCCACCCTTCACTCTCCAACCACAGGAGTTATCACTATGGCAACCCCTACTGCTTATCATGGTGACCAGACATCTGGCATGGAGAGTGACAGTATTAATTTGGCTATAACTCGGTTATTACTAAAGATAGAACCCCAATACGTGACATAATTGTTCACAGATATATGAAGCTCCTTAAAATAATCCTGAATTAATTGCATCTTAGAGCATTTATGAATAATTCAGGATTTTATCTGTCACGGTCCAGTGAACCCCACTACTTTCAATGGGCACATGGTGGCTTGTTTAACCCTCGTGCAGTCAGGCGTGACCAACATGACGTCACACTGTCTATTAGAATGCAAACCCAAGAAGCTCAGCTTGCCCCCTGTGTCGAATCATTTATACTAAAGACAATATCTCATAGGAAAATGGTGAGATCTAGCCCCAGTCAAATGTAGATGCCACATATTATCTGTTTCTTTATTTTATATGCCATTAACTGTATTATGCCATTACCTGCACATATTCTTATGTTGTATTAGCCCCTTGATAACATGTTTATGTATGTAGGACTGTAGATACTTGCTTTGTAAAAATTACTCTGTGACTTTGTGTATCAGTGCTGGACATAAGTCTTAAAATCCAGGGGCCAGTCGGGCCCCAAGCTTTTGAAATCTCGGGGCCCACAGCAAAATCTAGGAGCCCTCACTATGAATAACTTTAAAATCCTCGTGATTTCTAGGGGCCAGTCGGGCCCCACCCTCTTTCTCAGGCCCTTGGGCCCCCAAGCCCCCAGGCCTCTAGTTATGTCCACCCCTGCTTTATTACAATAAAGCTCATTGAACTTGAAGTCTAAAGACTAATTACAGGGACCGGAGGCAGAGGGCATATAACTGTAGGGAACAGTTTGTTTTGCATGGTATTTGTTTAAATTTAACATGCGACAGTTCTTTATGTAAACCCCACATGATATTGCCATTTCTTAAACTCGATGAGGGCAGATAGGATGGGACCCCTCATCTACAGCCCCGGAGGTCACCCGGTTAAAAATACGAACACCCTATTCAAGTTTAAGGGTTCTAACTAGGTAACTGCGCTTTAGAACCCACGATGGACTGTTATTGGACATATATCAAGTCAGTGTGACCTCGGACATTAGGACGTATTGTAGAACTACAGAGGTACATACAACATGGATCTAATAGCGGTGAGGTTTAGACATTTATAGGAATAACCCTTAGGGTCACCTGCTGAGAACACACGGAAAATTGATTTAGTCCATCTCGACCTTTGAAGATACCCCTGGAATCGAGCAAACACGTTGTTTTGACCGCGTTCCGGCCACGTTTTGAATGAAGGGCTGCTGCAAGAACGGTGTGTGAGGGTGCCCTCAGCAATAGTTCTGGGACTTACACACGCACACCAACACAAACGGCTGAGCACGGTGATCACATACATTTACATCTTTTTCATTAAGGTGGCAACCCCTGTCGGATTCAAATTGAAACCCCTCTTTAGGACTTTCCCATAGGTAAGGTATATGAAGTGAAGTGATCTAGTTACCAAAAGCCCCAAAAGTGGACTGACTGGAGCACTGCGCAGGTTCATGGGAAAGGTGTATACAAGGTGTATAATATATGATTCAGTATGTACATATATCATTATATCTGTGCCAATCTCGACTCCATAATTGTCAGAACGTGACCCTGGAGGCAACGCTTAACAGAAGGTCGCTGAAGGAATGTAGATCATTGATTCCGTTGGGTCGCCAGGGGATGTTTTACGTATAGCCTGACATTGGACTATACCCTCAGAGTCTTCACGTTTGACCGCGTTTCGAATGCGCAATACACCTGTTTCATGGGCATGCGCATTGAAAACACTGCCATAGACGACTTGTTCTCAACCATCCAGGCCTTGGCCCGGAGGAACCCATATCCCAATTCCTTGGTGCAGGCCTGGTCCGTTAACAGGGCGCCACGCTATTGAAAAGGATCCATAAGGACAGGGCGGGTGCTATGCCCCCTCATGACCTTACCATCCACGAGTGTACCAGTGGGTACCCAAGGGAGGAAGGGGTTCAGAGGGTGTCTGGAAGCACCTCAGATTCCTCAAAGTTTATGTATTAGAAGTACAAATATAGAAAAACTCTTGTCAAAATAACTGGTCAGAATCCCCTTACTTTTGCATGGAACCCCTTTGATTTACCTTGGACCCCCTCAGGTTTTAGGGCTGGGTACGCCCCTGTCAGACTGTACCATTCACTAACTTAGCATTAAACCTGTATTCCACTAGGCGCCCAATACTTGGGTAATGTATAAGTTTACCAGTAATATTACAAAAGACCATACATGCTACACGCCATTTGAAAGATAATTCGAAGACCTTTCTAATGATATGTAGCATGTCTATGATTAATAAAAATTTCCTCTGCTGATATTTCATACCGGGAGTAAAATCGGCTCGTGGAATACCGCCTTTAGTTGCTGCCTGTGTGAGGGTGAATGCGGGTTGATTCACCATGGAGGCCCCCTGGTGGTGGGGGTTGTCACTGCTGGTTGCCCTGGTCACAGCCACAGGAGGAGCAACCATGACAACCAGCTGCTGGTTACGTATACGGCGATCCCCCTCTCAGGGTACGTCCGGCACCAGGGGACCAGCGAGGGTCCAGGTGCCCCGGGGAGGGTCAGGTAGGAGGAGATCCCTTATAGGATGTGAAGACCCCTGCCTGGCGCCCAAGGACCTTGTCAAGGTCAAACCAAGGGTACATTTCATCGGCCAGGTGCAGCACGTCAAGGACCCGGATGACCCTGCTCCGGGGATTCCCATTTACCTACAGAACACGTGTGGTGTGGATGTTTCCATCGTGTTGGTGCTATTCAGTGTGGACCATTCCCGGTTCAGACTCGTGTTCAAGGATGCAGGGATAACCGTGGACGCTGTATACGTGCTCCGGGTAGCAGGCCGTGACGTCACGACTGGGGCCTCTCTGAAGGTCGTGACGTCACCCGACCTTGGACGACCTTCTGCGGATAGAGAGCAGCTCGAGGTCGACCTTGGACGACCTTCAGCGGACAGAGAGCAGCTCGAGGTCGACCTTGGACGACCTTCAGCGGACAGAGAGCAGCTCGAGGTCGACCTTGGACGACCTTCAGCGGACAGAGAGCAGCTCGAGGTCGACCTTGGACGACCTTCAGCAGACAGAGAGCAGCTCGAGGTCGACCTTGGACGACCTTCAGCAGACAGAGAGCAGCTCAAGGTCGACCTTGGACGACCTTCAACGGACAGAGAGCAGCTCGAGGTCGACCTTGGACGACCTTCAGTGGATAGAGAGCAGCTCGAGGTCGACCTTGGACGACCTTCAGTGGACAGGAAGCACCTAAAGCTCGACCTTGGGGGGTTTAACTACACTGCGGTATTATCAGACCCTCTCGGCACCTACCAAACCTTCTACGACCGACTACTCCCCGAGTTGGCGCTCAGTTTGGACGATGTCCTCCCCCACAGGGGAGGGATGAGACCTCTCGAGGGGTCTCTGAGCTTCGCCCCTGAGGCCACCGCCTGGTATTTGGACGTCAGTCACGGCTGTTGTCCGCGTATTCCCCCTGTGGCCCTAAGGTTCGGCCATGAACCAGCAAAACGGGCTGGGTCACCAACCCCAGGTAGGTATATCACATTCCACCAGTTTATCCATCAAAAAGTGTCCCCTGTTTTTGAGATAAAAGCTGTGACCGAGTTTTTCACTTGTAAAATGAAGACATACGGTCAAGAATATGTTTGATGAACCTGCAAGAATATTTATCTACATTATTTTCCCTTCAAAATGACATATACCTTTGGTTTGTAATTTGCCCTCGAGCCATGAAGCAAGCCTTCTAAATACACATGTCATTTTGACATGGCAAAGCCAGAGCACCATGTATAACTGGCTGTAACTTTTGAGCCAATGTAGATGGAGATGAAATTCAAAAAGCATATAAAACTAGACACCAAATCTGGCTAATAATACGTCCCTCAATAATTTTTGAGCATCTTTAAATTTGTATGTAATAATATACCTAATTATTGCAGGCTTAGTGCAGCTGCACAAGCCGGACCTGGTGAAGACCCTCCTTCCCCTGGGCCTGTTCCTGTCTATCGCCATCCTCGCCACCGCCTGCCACTTCTACAGGAAGTGCTGTCGCCGGGCCGCCAGGAGGAACGCCATCTGGCCCCTCTTCGCCAGCTTCTCGCCAGTGGTGGTCCTGGCGCAGACGATGGCGACGAGGAAGTACGAGGCGACGACCGACGCGCCCCCTGCCTACCGTGACGTCATCTCCGTCCAACTACCCGATGCAACGGAGGACGCCGACCAACTTCCGTCCTATAACGAGGCCGTGACCAATATGGCGGAAGTCCGGGTTGTAAAAGACTGAAACCAAGCCCTGATAGTGATACCAAGCCTTTTTTATCAGGAGGGAAACCCCTCCATTGGTTGGAAGACTGAAACCAAGCCCAGATATCAAGCCCCTTTTAACCAACAGGGAGACACATTGGTTGGGTGTGCCAATGATAAAGGGACAAGAGGCAATCCATAAATGACGTCATTTTAGGAGCAAATTGTCTACGAAATTGCTTTGGCTAATTTTGTAATAGACAACCCCGGGAGGTAACGTTTTTGGAGATATCTGAACAATAACCTGGGACTTAATAACAAAAAGGGTATGCAGCAGTGCACTCAAATCAGGAATGATAATGGTAAAGTTATCACAGGCCTAGAATTAGCTGATTATATGAGTGAATATTATGCCAATAATGGTACGAGGTTGGCTAAAGAAATAGAAAAAGCTGTATGTCCCTCATTGGATGAGGTATATCCCCCTGTACACAAAGCATTTAATTTTAGATTTATTCCAATGGAGGCCATAAGGAGACTAGTTTTAGAAATTGATATCTATAAGTCGTCGGGATTCCAGAATCTAAGCTCATCGATACTTAAAGATGCTTTCCTCATATTACTAGTCGAATTGACGTATTTATTAAACTCCTCCATTACCTCAAAAATATTTCCAGATAAGTGGGCAGTGGGTATGATTACCCCAATCCCGAAGGAGGGTGACCCTCTGAACCCAAATAATTGGAGACCCATTACCATTCTTCCTCTACCTGGGAAATTACTTGAAAAAGCAATTCACTTTCAAATCTATTCCTTCCTGGAAGAAAACTACATTCTTCATAAAAACCAGCATGGTTTCCGTAGGAATTTAAGCACTACTAGTGCAATTTTTAAATTTGTCAAAAATCTATTTGCTAACTTTAATGAAAATAGGAATACAAGTTGCATTTTCGTGGATTATTCCAAGGCATTCGAAACACTTGATCACAGTATACTAATAGATAAGCTAAAGCATTACTCATTTGGGGCTGATTCGGTTGCCTGGGTTAAATCATATTTATCTAACAGAAGACATTGTGTTACCTGCCTCAATGATCTTTCAAAGGAAACTATGGTCCCATACGGTGTCCCACAGGGGTCCACTTTAGGACCTTTATTTTTCATTTTGTATGTGAATGATTTGCTGTACTATATGGCGGATAAGACAGGAGTACCCATAGAAATGTATGCAGATGATACCGTTCTCTATCCTTCTGCAACTTTAGCAGAAACGGCCGTGGAACAAGCTCAGTTCGCACTTAAAATGTTGTCTGATTGGTGTGTCAAAAACAAACTGACAATCAATTTTAAAAAGATTAAACACATGTTAGTCCGACGGAACTCTCAGAAATCCTATCAAAATTTAAAAGTCAGCACATCTTTCTCAAACCTAGATAATGTAGAATCATATAAGTATCTAGGTGTAGATATAGATGATCAATTAACCATGGAAAAAATGGCTGATTCAAACTTTAATAAAGCCAACAGAAAGTTGTATTCTTTAAAAAGATTAAGACCTTATATCTCAGGCTCAACAGCGAGTCTGATATATAAAACCTGCATACTGCCCCTATTGGATTATGCTGATTTCCTGATAGACACCTGTACTCAGGAAAAAATAGCCAAAATTGAATCAATTCAATGTAGAGCCCTATACATTATTGATCAAGGCATCCATGGTAATTGCTCGTACCAAAGCCTACTAGAGATCTATGACTTTGAAAAGCTAGAACAACGCCGAACCAAGCATTTGCTATCTGTCATATACAGGCAGCAACTACTTGAGGAAGGTATAGATACCTATAGGCCTGATCAGACACTTCGAAGTAACAAGAAAATTAAGTTTAAGGTCCCAAGTACTAAGCTTACAAAGGTCTTAAACAGTCCCTATTACAGGGGAGTGAAGCTTTGGGAAATGCTGCCTGTAGACATCCAGAGGGCCACAACCAAAGTTAAATTCAAAAAATCCATACACGGACTACATTTTTGATTACTCTGCAAGACCAGGACTGTTAATCTGACCCTATTTTTCTATACATACAGGCAGTAAACCCCATTTGGGAAACGTGTTTGATCTGACCATGAACCCGGCCAGATACCCTATAGACTGTATTATTACTTGTTCATTCTGTCTCTATTTGTTTAAGGGTTCGTTATTTTCTGATATAATTTTGTTTACCCTCACCTATGTATCATCTCTGTGTATCTCATTTCATCACAACTTGAATTCAACTGGAAGAACATGCACACAATGTACGTGAAGTTGCCGTAAATAAAAAAAAAACCTTCTTCATGGAATACGCATGGTAGAAATCTTGATAATATTTCAATGTAAACTTTAATGTTGGTGTAAACTGGGATGGGCTTATCATGGATGGTCCTAAAACAGGTTTTTCACAGGCACAGGAAATCCCCTACCACACCTATGAACACTGAATGTTTCCATTGAGCATTTAGTTTGCATTTAATAGCTGTCTAATATAAAGTGACTTAATGTGTAGGGACGCATCAAGACTTATAACTTCCCCTCTAGAGATGGGAGTGGAAAGCGCATCTTTTAGAAACACTGACATGGAAGCATTGTAAAAACGCCGCCAAATGAGGCCGGTCCCGCCAAAGTTGGTTCGACCCATCCCTTTTTACAAACCGGTATCTACCGAGTGGTGATGGAAAACGTGATTGTGTACACGGACGGTAAAAAACACATCGAAACTTACATACCTTTCCCGGAAATGAGGAGATGCAGTTGTTTGGGAAACATCAGTCTTACGCAATTCTCCAAAACACGGATAGCCAAATTCACGAGTTGTACCTGCAGGTTAGCCTAGATCAGGATGCACGCTGGGTAATATGTCGACAAAGCACAAGG